>CM030364.1:164757084-165957084 GCA_017893485.1 Hemerocallis citrina
GACTTGTTTGACTGTCGAGAGAAGAAGGTAGTGTTCAAACTTCCAGGTCACTCAGAATTCGAGTTTCATGCGAGTGAGACACCGCTTGGGCGTGTCAAGATCTTAATGAACCCGTAGACTAGTGCACTAGAGTCGGCGTGTAAGACACCGCAAAATAGTATATATCTATTTTTTATTTTAATCTGTGCATTGTTGAGAGTTGCACGTATTAATGGATTTTTCTCAATTTTAATTTAGTATTGAAACATATTATTATTCAATATGTTTCGAACTAAACAAATGTGCAATTGTGTTACTAGAGTTGCGATGTACCTGTGTCAATTATAATTGAAAATGAAATGTGTAAATAATTGACTGTTATTTTGTATAATAATATATGAATATGATTGCATATGTCAGTAAATTTTATCTGAATAGATTTCGTGTGTTATTACAAATCGTATGTACAAATTGTATTGACATTATTTGTGTTTATTTCAATTTCTATTAAATGATTTTAAATTGACCAACTTGACTCATTTGGCTAGACTTAACTAACCCAAATGAAACCCAACTTTACACTAATTGACTCCACACTTGATTTGTAGTGTAACATAACTTGTAACCAAAAAAAAATGTAGTGTGCACATGCACTAGGAGTTGGCCGACCCATTTTGGAGAGAAAGAGTGAGATATTTGAGAAAGAGAATCTAGGGTTTCTTGGGGAGGTGCAAGAAGCACTTGAGTGTGCATGAGTTCCCAAGCTCTTTGATCTTTCTTGCACTCAACCTCCACCTCCACTCTTCCCCAATGCAGCCCACTTGGAATCTGGCCTCTCATCTCTCTCCTCTCACTCTTTTATCTCATCTCATTTTCAAGTTAAACCCATTTCTCATCCTCCTACTTTCAAGTAAACTTCTTCTACACTTCTAGTACCCCTTTTTAAGGCATTTGCTATTGTTTTGAGGGCAAGGAACAGCCAAGAAGTACCAAGGAGGAGAAGAACTAGGAGCAAGAAGGGCCAAAGGCAAGCTAGAAGCTTGGAATTGCAATTTCAACACTTAATAAGGTGGGTGTTTCTACTCCTTGGTGTATTTAAATTATTGTGAATATTTAGAATGTGAACATGATCTATTGGTGATGCTAAGACATGAATGCATGTGTGTGTTTTGAAGATATCTTGCTAGAATCTTGCTAAAGAACCAAAATGGAAACTTTCTGCTGAAGCACATAAGTTGCCTGTTAGTATCAGACTTATAGGATGAAAAATACATAGTATTTAGCTCTAAAATTTTTACGATATTATCCTAAATGTTTCGTTCACCTTCTGTGGATTTTTCAGATTTTTATGAATTTTTCTGCTATTTAAATAAAATGAAAACTTGCACACTGGTCAGAATAAAACGTAACAGAACTGCATGTCACTATTATATCTTTACAGACTTGTAACTTGCTGTATGATTCTGGGAATGATTTGAAATTTAAATATGTTAACCTAGAGTGTATGTAGAGCTTACATTTCTAATTTCAAGAAGTTTTGACTACAATAGCTATGGTAATAAAATCATGCAAACATAGACTGTTAATAAAACAAACGTAACTGTTAATGTCCACTGCGTTGTTTTGAGTGTTATTCAAAAAGGCATAACTTAAGTTATACTTTGTTTAATAACATGATTTTTGGATATGTGTCGCTAATGCATATCATGTGCTTAAATCTTAAATTTCATGACAATCTAATAAAATTTGCTAATTTTTCAGTATTTTTACTTCTCACATCTTATAAGATGCTCTGTTCTAAGATTAATTTACTGCATGTTAAATTATTAAGTTTTTAAGCATGTGAATGACTGAACCAGTAAGAGTGCTTAACTAAGAAATTATAGAGGACACTTGGATTTTTCTAAAAAGTCCGAGATTGAGAAAATTGATGCAGTAGGCTAATTTTTGTAACTTTTACACTAAGCTGGTTCCACATGTTTAAACCCTGTACATTCTATTTGAGGATTGAAGTGTATATTGGGTATCATATGTTTAAACCATGTACTTTCTGTTTTCCTAGTGTATTTGTGTTCATGTAGGGTCACTTGAATGGAATTTTGAGACCCTAGGACTAAGTCCGTGTATGAGTTTGGTGACAGGTTGTTTGGGAACCCGTGACCCCGCAACATGTTGGAGCGACGACTCAGGCGCCGATGTGCTTGCCGTCTATGAAGAAAACTAGCATTGTGGGAGCTACCACATGTCGGGAGGACATGTAGTGCAATGGTTAGCAGAAGCAGCGATTTACTTTGGGCCAAGGTAGTGTGCGTGACGGGCGGTGGCGATCGTCATGGTCGATTCACAAGTTTTTGCTAGCCATGTTTTAGGCCGGGCTTGAGAACCAAGTTTTGGACCCTAGTGTGGGTTGGGTTAAGTTCAAGGAAAAGATGAGTTGGGTAAAATAAAAGAGACCTACAAAGTAGAGCTTAACTAGCAGTTATAAAGAATTTAGTTATGTGACTTCTAAGCTAGTAGTGGATAGATCGCTTAACTAATTGATTAGTTAGGTAGAACTAGATCGCCTAGTGAATTAATAAATGTGATTGGGGAAATTGAATACGGTTAGAGCTTGAGTTAAACCCTTATAATTGGGGACCCAAATAATGGATTAGAACTTAATAAGGGAAGAAGTACTCCTTAACCATTGACCCTAGTTGTGGGTAGTATATGGACCAGCTGTGCTTGTTAGGGACTAAGGGTAGATCGAGTCAGTGATGAATGTAAGGACAGGCACTAGCGTGTGTTCTGCTCGCCTATCAGGGGGACGCATGGTATTGTCAAATCTGGGAAAGTCCTAAGTTCTGTTTAATGCGGGCAGGGAGCTCCAAACAAGACTCCGAATAAGAGTAAGGTTCTGTGACTCTCGGCAAGCGTGGTTAGCACAAATTGCCTTTATACTCGTAACAACTTTTGATGAGGACTGGTGAGGCGGCGTTGTCTCGACTGCAAGTTTGGCTTAGTGTAAGGACGAGAACTAGCAGAGAAGAGGGGAAACCCTTATAGTCCGCCATGTCCTATGCTGTTTAACGCGGGCAGGGACTTAGAGTGAAACGTCGTACGTGGAACTCTAATATCCTCAGCTAGCGGGGGTACCGTAAGGCCTTATGCCCATATTACAGTTTTTGAAGAGGTCCAGAAGGAGGAATCATTACAATAATAATATGTTAACTGTAGCGGCGGAAGGGAGAAACCATACGACTACTACCGGGCATAGTGGAAAACAAAAAGGTTTTACTTGTCATCACTATTGGCTGCAGTAACTGTGGTGACTGCAACCTCTTCATCACTAATGTTGGAGACAAGAGAGAGCAAAAGATAGGATGCATGGTAGGGGATCGAACCCCAACAAGTTTGAGAACGTCGCTTGTTTTGGGAATGTGAAGTATTGGATGCACACCTCTCCTACCAAGTATGTATTAGACTAAGAGCATCGTGTGCATTAAGTGTGTATTAGTTCTAGGTCATGACATACACCGACACTTGTGTTTGCTCACACTTTCTTTATCATCAAGTTTGGATTGTTGAGGTTTAGAATCGCTGGTTTTATAGGTAGTAGCGTCATTGTATTCAACTGATGTGCCCACTCTTCAGTTGCAGGACCACCTGATGCATGGGAGCGCGAGAAAATCAAGCTGAGAAAAGCATCCAAGTCCGAGACATCATCCATTTATTTTAAACATGATGTAATATTATTCTTCATGTAAATGTTGTAATTTTACTGGACATTGTAATACCATTTGTTGTAATAAAATGTTTTTTAACTTCCTGTGATTTTTCTGTATGGATTCATTTGAAGTAAGATTCTGGCTTGTGTCCTGAGTTTCTGGTTTGGGGAATTTGGGACGCTACACAGTTTGCACTGATGGTAAAGTTACACCCATGGTTATGCAGAACTTTCTTGAAGTCTTTCTAGAAGAATTGCCCGGGTTACCGCCAGACAGAGATGTGGAATTCGGTATTGAAGTTCAAATGGGTACGACACCAATCTCCAAGAGTCCATATCGAATGACTCAAATTGAGCTGGCCGAACTGAGGGTGCAAGTCCAAGAGTTGTTAGATAGGGGTTTTATTAGGCCAAGTGTTTCGCTTTGTGGTGCCCCGATTTTGTTCGTCAATAAGAAGGATGGCAGTTGCATACTCTGCATCGACTATTGAAAGTTGAACAATGTCACTGTGAATAACCAATACCCACTACTGAGGATTGACGATATGTTCAATCAGCTTACGGTGAAGGCTGAGGATATTCAGAAGACTGCAATCCGCATGGGATATGGACATTACAAGTTCTTAGTAATGCCTTTTGGAGTTACCAATGCACCAGCCGTATTCATGAGTCTATGAATAGGGTAATCTCGCCATTTATGGACAAATTTATGGTGGTGTTCATCGACGATATCCTGGTGTATTCTCTGAACAAGGAAGACCATGCAGAGCATTTGAGGGTTGTTCTACAGACTTTGAGGGAGAACCAGCTTTATGGGAAGCTCAGTAAGTGTGAATTTTGGCTTGGCCATGTTGCATTTCTAGTCCATATTATTTCGGGTGATGGAGTCTCAGTTGATCTGTCGATGATTTCTGCAGTCAAGGATTGGTCGGTGCCGAAGTCAGCATCAGAAGTGGGAAGTTTTCTTGGATTGGCAGGGTACTATCAGAAGTTCATTTAGGATTTTTCGAAGATTGCTAGACCCTTTAACCAATTTGACGAGGAAAGAACATAAGTTTGTTCGGGATGGATCTTTTGATGAATCCTTCTTGGAGTAGAAGAATCAGTTGATGTCAGCACCTGTGCTGACTATACCAGACTGTTCAAGAGATTTTGTGATTCACTGTGATGCTTCGGGTAGAGCTTTAGGAGTAGTGCTGATGTAGCGAGGTAGAGTTATCGTTTACGCATCCATGCAGTTGAGGACACATGAGATGAACTACCCTACACATGATCTCGAACACGCAGCCGTAATCTTCACATTGAAGTGATAGAAGCATTATCTTTTTAGGGATAGGGTTGAGATTTTCATAGATCATAAGAGTCTCAAGTATGTGTTCACGCAGAAAGAGCTGGATATGAGGCAAAGAAGATGCTTGGAGCTGATGGCAGATTATGAAATCAACTTGCAGTACCACCCCGATAAAGTGAACTTGGTACCCGATGCATTGAGCAGGAGACCTGCTACTGTGTTCCTTACCAAGCACATGGAAATGTTGGAGGATATGAGAATACTGGAATTAGATGTGATTCTTCCCGGTACAGCACAACAGTGTATGATGCTGCAGTTGCAGTCTTCATTGGTAGAACTAATCAAGGAAGCCCAAGCAAGTGATCAACAGCTATAGAAATTCCGAAGCAAAGTGGAAGCAGGCCTAAGAGCTGACTTGTTCACTCATACAAACTGGTCGCTTCATTTTGGAGCTAGATTGTGTGTACCTATAGGGGAGGTCAGGCAGAAGCTACTTGCAGAAGCCCATTTCTTCCCCTATTCTATTCACCCTGGAGACACAAAAATGTACAGAGATCTGAAACATCACTTTTGGTGCCATGCTATGAAGATAGCAGTGGCGAGATTTGTGTCTCAGTGTTTGTTTTTTAGCAAGTGAAAGCGAAGCATCAGAGGACTGCTGGACTCCTTCACCCTCTTCCAATCCCGGAGTGGAAATGGAAGAACATCAGTATGGATTTCGTGACAGCATTGCCAAGAAGTCCCAAAGGTCATAATGCTATTTGGGTAATTGTAGACTTCTTGTCGAAGAGTGCCCATTTCATCCCATTTATAGTGGTTCAGTCCATGGAGAGCCTGGCGGAGAAGTACATACATGGATTTGTGAGACTGCATGAAGTTCCTGTCAGCATCGTATCGGACAGAGATACAAGATTCAGGTCCCAGTTTTGGGAGATTCTTCAAAGGAGTTTGGGAAGTAAGTTTAGCTACAGCACTGCATTCCACCCACAAACAGACGAGCTGTAAGATCCCGCAAAATAGCATATCTCTATTTTGTATATTAATCCGTGCATGTTTAAGAGTCGCACGTATTACTGGATTTTTCTCAATTTTAATTGAGTAATATTGAGACATATTATTTAATATATTTTGAAACCGACAATGGTATATTTGTTGAACCAAAATTGGTATAATTTCTCAATAAAATTGTACGTTGTCTCAACTATAATTGAGACGGAATGTATAGTGTATCTATTAACAATTATTTTGTATGATAATTGTAGTATGAATGCAATTTTCTTTTGTTGTATGAGTACAGATATGGGTTATTTTGTATGATAATTGTAGTATGAATGCAATTGTCTTTTGTTGTATGAGTACAGATATGTGTGTGCGTGTGTGTGTGTGTGTGTGTGTGCGTGTGTGTGTATGTCTATATATATATATATATATATATATATATCTGTGTGTGTGTGTGTGTGCGTGTGTGTGAAATGTATGTGTGTTTGTGTATTTGTACAATTATACATATAAACCAAACCCTAAAACCATCTAATTAAACCCTAATTTATTTTCTATAGGTTTGCCCATGGTTTTTGGGGTTCCAATTACCCCCCACCTCCACTCACCCCCTCCCCCTCCACTCACCACCTCCACTCACCCCTTCTAATTATACATACAAACCAAACCCTAAAACCATCTAATTAAACCCTAATTTATTTTCTTTAGGTTTGCCCATGGTTTTGGGGGTTCTAATTACCCCCCACCTCCCCTTTGTAAAACCCTAGTTCATCAAAGAAAGCAATTTTTTTGTTCTCTATTGTGGCTTCAAAATTCAACCCCCCCCCCCCCCCCCCAATTTTTTTGTTCTCCATTTTTCTTCTTATTAAATTTCTACACTCCCAAAATATTTCTTTCATCAAGCTTAGGCTAGGAGGAGGACAAGGATCCTGGAGGAGAATATTTGAAGAGAAGAAGCAAGCATAGGAAGCTAGGAGTTGGTGAAGACAAAGCCAGGAAGGAGAAAATCAACAACTTCATACTGGGTAACTTCTTATAACTTTATGTATGTTATATAATTATTTTTTTCGTGTGATGAATGTTAATGTACTTATTTGGCTTTCTAGATAATGAGAATGGAAATTCTTATAAGATTGTAATTCAATACTCGAGCTTAAAATGCCAATTGATAGAAAAAGATTTGATCTTGTGAAGTTATAGCAAGAGTAATTAGAAAAATCATAACTTTATGACATAATGGAATTTAGACTTGGAATTTTTACAGTAGCATCTTGATTATGTCCCTAAGAACTCTACCGAATTTTGTAAATTTTGGACATGGTTTGATATTTTAATAAATTCTATATTGTTGCTGGTATGGAATAAAGTTAGCTTTGTGTGAATTTAACATGCTTGACTTACAAAAGTCATATCTCCATTTATATCATGAATTTGGAATTGAAATTTTTACTACAGGTTCTCTTACATGTCTATACTAATTCCCCAAAATTTTATTATTTTTGGTTTATGTGTGATATTTTTAGAAAATGCTACACCTATACTGGGTAAGAAAAATATTGAACTCTTATAGAATCTGTCTCAACAAAGTTTTGTGATAAGGATTCTTAAGATGAAATTTTTATACATGTTTCATATATATGTCTACAACAATCCCACAAATTTTTGTATTTTTTTAATTTGATTTGAAATCTAACAAAAGTCATGTATCTATACTGAGACAAAAGTATTTCAGCTCTATTTTCATTACGAATACTTATTACCCTGAAAGGCATATACCTATGATAATAGAGAATTTGAAATTGAAACTTTTACAGTAGAAACCCAAGCCAATGTGGAACGTTTCTACCAAGTTACATAAGTTTTGAATTCAAATTGTTCCCTCTTTAAATTACGATTGCTGCTCTGATTGGGTAACAATATACAGAAGTCCTAAATTAACATCTTATTTCAAATTGTCATAATTTTGTGTACACTTGGACTTTTGTGCTATATTTGGATGTACTGACTACATATATCTAGATCATTTTTTCCAATTTTCATTATATTTCAAGATGTTTGTGAATTTTAATAGAATTTGTAGTACACACCGGTTAGCAGTCCTATAAATTTTGAGTTTCTGAATGCATCTTAGTATGAGGCCTTTTTCATCACTAAGTTAGCTAATCTTGAGAATGTTTCCAACTGAACAACCAAATTAGATTTCAAGACCTTTCTATAGAATCTAAAATCATGAATTTAATGTAAGTAGGTTATTAATTGTGATTTTCTCAAGTTGCACCAGTGATTTGTTAAATGAATTAGCTTACTGTTTGAGTATGTTAAGCTATTTTCATACTAAGAGCTTTATCATGGACTTAGAAGGTAGTTTAATTTGGTTTTGACTCATATTTGACCATGTTAGAGTTGTGCTTGTATAGATCTATTGCATTTTAAAATTAGATGAACTCTTGTCTTATCTTTGCATTGGTGTGCTTGATTGTTATTCAATTTCCTAGCTTGCTTAAGGATAGAATAGGCATATACTTGCTTTAACTTAATGGTTGGGGATGAACTATTGCAGGGAGTGCCATTTAATTTGCTGATTGTGTAGGGTAGTGAATTTTCTTACCCTAGGTTCTACTTTTCTGCTTAATCTTTTTGGGTAGTTAATAGCCTTTATCACCTCAAGTGCAATGGATGAAGACAGTCTTCATGCACTGGTGGATCGCTAACCAATGAGGGATTTGATCGCGGGTCGGAGACATTGTCGGGATCCAAGCAAGAGGATGTTTGGCATTCGACGAAGATCGAATCACCAGTGTCGTTGGGCTAGGTTGGGCCAAATCTTAAAGCCTAGGTTGGAGGCCAGGTTGCTTTCCATTGGGCATTGTGAATTGGATCAAATACTAGGATAATCGACTAGCAAGTAACCGACTGATATTAATTGATCATTTCATTAGTAAAAAATAATTAGTTGCTTTAAATAGGACCAGTGTGTAGGTCCTAAGTTAGAGATTGGTGAGTTTATAGTAGTAACCTAATTGGGTGAGTTTATAGTAGTAACCTAATTGACCAAGCATGTCATTTATTTAATTGGATACGCACTAGTCGGGTGGTTGTACTCGCCTATCAAAAGGACACGTGCAGTGTCTTCCACTTGTCTGGGAGCACGGGATGCGTGGTTTCGTCTGTTAATTCATGAAGAACTGTGATAAGAACGGGAGGTGCTCATGTCAGACGTAGGGAATGGACCGTACAAAATCCGTCAAGTTCTATATTGTTGAGTACGGATAGAGTACTAGAGTTGTAGCTCTAGGTGTCTCGGTGCCAATTGGTGAGCTTGTGGGCTACCTTGATGTCCGTAACAACTTTTGGTGTGGTTCGGGGGTGGGAACGGCCCGTAGGGACCGTCATTGTCCGGGGCAGAAAAGGACCACAGGAACCGGGCAGAGCAACTATTTTAAGATCGGAGGTGGAAATGTTCCGCAAGGACCGGCATTGTCCGGGGACGGAAAAGGACCACAAGGACCAGGGCATCATTGCATAATATTATGACCATTTTCGACTGCAGTGGCGGAATTAGACCGAATAACTACAACCTCATCAATCACTAGTTAACTGTCAGGAACTGGAAAGAGTATATGAGTAGGATGCATAGCGAGGAGTCGAACCATATGATCTGAGGCTACGAACTCTTTGGGAAGTATGTAGTATGGGATGCATACGTTTCCATTGAAGTTGCATTTGGGAAAGTATGTAGTATAAGATGCATACATTTTCAAATGTATTGCATTAGAGTAAGTGCATTGCATGCATTTGGAATTGTGCATTAGACTCTAGGGAATCACATACACTGACACTTGTGATTGACTGCATATTTTTTCTTTTACATCAAGTATTGATAGTTGAGTTTGGAGAGTCGCTGGTTTTATCGACATTGCGTCAATTGCATTCAACTAACATGCCTACAGTCTAATTAGTTGCAGGACTACTGGATCGTGGAGATAGGAGACTCGAGCTGTGTGGAGCGTCCAAGTGGAGATTGTAAAAAAAATCAGTAAATTTTATCAATGTAATCTATGATGTAAATTACCGATGTGGATTCATGATGTAATTCTATGATGAACAATTTGTACTTGTAATAACAATTGTGGCAATAAAAGTTTTTAATTTCCTGTGATTTTTTTTCTGTGTTAGGACTCATTTGAAGGAAAGATTATGGCTTGTGTCTCGAGTTCCCGGTATTGGAAATTTAGGGTGCTACACGGGCAATCTGAAAGGACAATTCAGACACTGGAGGACATGTTGAGGTCTTATGTTCTTCAGTTTGAAGGTTCTTGGGAAGACCATCTTCACTTGGTTGAGTTCTCGTACAACAACAGTTATCATGCGGGCCTCAAGGCAGCTCCGTACAAGGCGCTCTATGGTCGCAAGTGATCGCTAGTCTGTTGGATGACATCTGTGAGAGAAAACTTTTGTGCCTGAGTTGATCACGAAGACAGTCAATGCAGTGGCTCATATCAGGAAACACTTGCAACCTGCCAAGGACAGGCAAAGGAAGTGGGTAGATAATCATCGGAGGCCTTTAGAGTTTGTGGCAGGCGACCATGTATTCCTCAAGGTATCACCATGGAAAGGTGTGATCCCTTTTGGAGGTGGGGTCAAGCTAAGTCTACGATTCATCGGTCCATTCGATATTGTGGAACGAGTGGACAAGGTAGCTTACAGGCTCACATTGCCACCAGCTTTATCTGGAGTACATGGTGTGTTCTATCTCCTAGTTCAGGAAGTACATTAGGATGACAATCATGTGATCGACTACTCAGAGTTCCCCGTGAGGCCAAACTTATCATGCGAAGTTTGACCTAAACTCTATCTTGGATAGACGTGAGAAAGTATTAAAAAATAAGGTCATCAAGCATGTTCGGGTCTCATGGAATCCTCATTTGCCCGGTGCGTCAACTTGGGAACTTAAGGAGTAAATCCATAAGAAGTTCCCTCATCTCTTCGAGTAGCTTTTCTCGGTTATATCCTATGTTCCACTTGAATGACGAGGACGAAATTCTTTTTGAAAGATGAGTAGGATTGTGACCCCTGTTTCCGACTATACGTATTTCTAATTGTAATTCTTTCATTTTCTTAAATTCTTATATTCTGATTTATTAATAATAAATCTTGCTATTCTTTGAACCAATTTGTTCTCATTTGATCATCCGAATTCTTTTGGCTTGAACCCTGGTATTCCAGTACACCCTATTTTAATTTTATTGTGTATTGGGTATTTAATTAAACTATTATATTCTTAGTTCATTTCTTATTGAATCCCAACCCAAACCCAAAACCCGTCAACCCAAATCCAAACCCACTGACCTAAATCCCTATATATACTAATTAATCCTCCTAATCCCTTAATTAAACCCTAATCATCTTCTTTAACCTGATCTACAGTCACCTTCCAATCATCTCACTCCCGAACCCATCGAAGCCCCGACTTCCACACCCCTCACCCTCTCGTGCGTGCACCCAACCACCCACCGCTGCTTTTCACCACCGCGTCGCCGCAACCACCGAGCAACACCCCGACGCTGTCTCCCTCCTCCCCTACTCCAAAAGCCACTGCGACCCGGTTCCAGCTCGTCATCATCTCCACCATACCGATCACCACCGCAGTTGCACCTCGACCTCCACCGCACCCCAGTCCCTGACACCTTCCTTCTTCATCTTTGCAACCACCATAGGTTATGCCCCTCGCCCTTGCTTCTACCTCCCGCTACACCCACAACACCACAGTTCTGAACACTTTGCCATCGCCCTGCTCACCGTAGCATCTCATCATCCTCTTACTGCTCCTCTCCGTCACCTTGCTGCAGCCACCTTTGCTACCGACTGCATCCTCGACTGTCGTTGCAATGGCCACACCACAACACCCCGATCAGACGATCCCCACCTCGCTCCCGCAATGATCGCCTTTGTTATTATTACAACTTCTCTTGCTGTGGTGCCTCTCTTCGTCTTTGTTTCATTGCAATCGTAACGTCAATAAGGCAAGTTCCTTTTGAACCAACTTATTGTTCTAGTTCAAAAATTCTTTTAATCTCCGCAAGTAGTCCCTATTTCATTTAGCATATCCTATTTTGCTCGATACCTCTCAAAGAAACTATTACGAATTCATCGGTGAATCCAAGTAGTAGTTTTCTTTTCGTGCTATACCCTTGATTCAATTATAAGCCTTTTATCTGTCATCATATGCATACACTACACGAGCATAAACTAGAAACACATATATGTAGAAGATATATTGATTTGAATGCATATTGGTTGTATGTTATGTTATATCTAGATTCAAGAATTTAATGCTATAGTGATAGAAATTTTGTAATGTTAACAGTAGGATTTCATCCTAATTATTGAGTATAAATGTTAGTTCATTTTTTGTTATATGTATATGTGGATTGATTATCATAATGGTTGCATAGGAGTACATTTTACAGCTGTCCTGCTGTTTACACCATCTTGTAATGAATTTAACCCAGTTTCTACTAGAATTAATTTAACCTTTATAAATAAAAGTCATATCCCTTTGAATCTAGTTTTTTGAACATTCGACGGATCTAAATTCTAATTTTTAGACTGCAAATTATCATATTTTTAGTACTGCTAGGTTTTTACTTCTAGATTTCTGTCTAGAGGCTTTTAGACATGATTAAATATCCAAAATAATGTATTTTCAGTAAAATGAAGATTTGAGGTTAACTAGGATGTTACTATACATGATTAGGAATCACTCTGAAATTTTTATAAGATTAATTGATGAGTTTCCGGACCCATTATATATATAAGAACATGGGGTTGCTGCCAGAGCACTAGTTCAGTAAAGAACAAGATTTTTGACCTATCTGCATATAATATTATTTGGAACTTATTAAATGAGAATCGTAGTCCTTTGTGTTTGGAATCTAAACTATTTGATGGTTTTACAATCTGACTTACAGATTGCAAGATATTCAGAGTCTCGTGGTGTAACGTCTGAATTTCAGAATATAGTCTAAAAATACATTACCATGTTTACATAATTGAAACAGTTTTAGACCTGAGATTAATCATGTTGTTACTAAAAACTGTTAAGAACTAACCTATTGTTTTTATAAGATTTTTAAATGAATTTACAATCAACTTTTTAAATGACCTTAATATGCTACCTGATCATGAAACCAGTAAAGAATGAAACAGTACACATAGCTACTATAGTTTTAATATATCGTGTGAATAAGGAAGGGAATCTAGTTTCTAGTGCCCCAACAGAACCTGATTTACTTTTCTGTAGCAATGGAAAAGTTAATTTTGTACAGCAATGTCTTGTTGTCCAAAATGTGTGTTTTGTGTTATTAAGTATAACCATGTTTGATTTTTCATATAGTGAATAGAATTAATTATACCGTGTATTGCATAGCCTTGAAACCTCCTTGACATCCCCTCGATACTTCTGTACCCATTGCATGTCCACATTTGAGTATAATAAAATAATAACATGCCGGGGTAATAAGGATCCACTTAGTAGTGAACAACGTTAGAAACTGTACTTGGAGAAGGGTCCCTTATTGTTCGATTGATTATTGTTATGGATTGTGCAGTATTGATTGTGGATTATTGATTATTGTTGTCGAGTACACGATCTATAGAGTTCACCACTATAGTCTAAACGATCACTGTTTGCTTGCACCGAACCTGTGGTATGGGACGCAGAACTACGTGCATTATATAGGATAATAAAAGACTGATAGACTTAAGATTAACACTTGCATATATGATCATGATTATTGTTATCGACTTGATTATTAATTGTATTCATTGATTATTGCATCACAAATTATAGACTCTTGATCTTTATCAACCCTTGTTATTGACCTTTGATTTTGTTCTAGTTCATGATTCCTTGATATACCATGTTTCCTTGTTTTTTGCTTTTACTACTTTCTATCTGTAATTTGCTGTAACAAACATCCCCCCCCCCCCCCCCAAACTCTAGATGATGAGCTTGCAAGTACACGAAGATATTTGACTGAAGGACTTGGTTAGCAAATATTGTAGAGATTGGATCTAAATTATTAGTCTACAATAATCATTTCGTTCATGTTATTTCCTTTCCAATATTATTACTATTGTCGTACTTTGTATTTCGGGCATTTTGACCCAAAGTTTGTTTTCACCCATATGTTGGATATTATTTTATGGATTTATTTCATGGATTAATTAAGTTTATAAATTGTTTATGTGATTATTTATTCATGCGTGGTGGTGATCATACTTCATATTGTTGAGTTAATCTGTTTCAGCTTATGGATTATGTAAACATCATTCGCTGGGCCTTAGTTACGTGTTCATATTCCCGTATTTTAGGAAGCGGGGCGTGACAGAGACCTTCTGAGTCCAAAGACTCGGGATGCATGGCGGTATTCCACTCCATCCATGGGGAACCTATTGAGGGGGTGGTTGTCTAACTCATCTAGGAATGCATTCCTCCTCGAAGTGAACTCAGTACACAACACCCCCCTCCCAAGAACTCTACAGTTCCAATAACATTCTCAGACCAAGACCTTGAAAGTGTTTGAACACCTCACTACGACACACTTGTTATTAGTATATGCATGGAAAACCACGAGGTGCACCGCATTCGGTAAACATCCTCTTCTTAGATGTATTTGACGGCTTCAAGCTTACACAGTACCGTCTCAAACCGGCCGAGTATATCCTTCATGGATTATCTGAAGCCCCAGTTCACATCGAAAGAATAGTCACTATTGATGTGACTATGGGGAAAGCTCTAGCTGCTCGCATGGAAGCACTTAACTTCATGGTTGTCAACATGAAGTCCGCCTACAATGTCATCTTTGGTCCCCCAGGGCTAGCAGCCCTTCATGCGGTCACCTCAGCCTACCACTAGAATAGCGGAGGTAGGGAAAGCCAAAGAAAACCAAGAAGCTACTTTAGCGTGTTACACTGCTACAATGGGGGGCTCGGTTCTCCCCCTTGATGTCATGGAACTCCTGCAAGACAATGGACAAACCAGCTTCGAACTCATAGACGAACGAGAAGAAATAACCTTATCCCAAGAGGATCAAGCTAAATGTTTCTAGGTAAGGAAGGCTCTCCCCCATCAAATCAAGGACCAACTCGTCATTTATATCAGGGGGACTAAGATCTCTTCGCCTGGGCTGCCTTTGACATCTTGGGCATCTCTGAGGATCTAATCATGTACTAATTAAGCATGAATCCGGAAGTCAGACCCATCCAACCAAAGCACCGTAAGTTCACCTCCGACATGCAGTAAGCAGTCAAGAAGGAATTCGAGAAGCTCCTAGCAGTTTGCTTCATTCAAGAAGTTAGCTACTCCGAGTGGCTAGCGAATGTGATAATGGTGAAGAAAGCCAATGACAAATGAAGAATTTGCATTTACTTCACCTACCTCAAAAAAGCTTGTCCGAATGACCCCTTCCCTCTACCATGCATAGACGCCTGCATCGACGCCACCTCAGGCCATGAGCTCTTAAGCTTCATGGACAGCTTCTCGGGATACAACCAGACATCCCAAAAACATCCTTCATCACCGACCATGGGCTCCACTGCTACCGAGTCATGCCCTACAAGTTGAAGAACGTCGGAGCTACATACCAATGCTTGGTGAACCAAGCCTTTAAGGAGCAAATTAGTCAAAACATGGAAGTCTATGTGGACGATATGCTTGTCAAGAGCCTCAATAAAGAGGACCATGTGGTTGATCTCCTTGAAGTCTTTGATGTACTGTGGAAACACAACATGAGACTGAATCCCTCAAAATGTGCATTCGGGGTCTCCTCGGAAAAGTTTCTAGGATTCATGGTCAGCCAAAGAGGAATCGAAGCAAACCCTGAAAAGATCAGATTCGTACTTGATATGTCTCCCCGGACTACCATCAAAGAAGTCCAAAAGATCACGGGCTGCCACACTGCCATTAAGTGATTCCTCTTAAAGTATGGGGAAAAGTGCCTCCAGTTGTTCAAATCTCTCTGTGGGTAAAGAATTTTGAGTGGAGAGAGGAACAACAGGTAGCCTTCAAATGTCTCAAAGCACACCTTGTCAATCCTCCAATCCTTAGCAAGTCTAAGTCAGGAGAGGTCCTCTACCTCTACTTGGTTACATCAGATCTAACCCTAAATGTCGTCTTGGTAAGGAAAGAAGACAGGGTATAGAAGCTGACCTACTATTTAAGTAAGGTCTTCCCCGATGTCGATCTTTGATACTCAAAGATGGAGAAGATGGCTTATGCACTAGTCACAACCGCCTGAAAGCTCCGCCCCTTACTTCTAAGCGCACTCCATCTGGGTCTTTAACGACCAGCCACTCAAGTAAGTCCTCCACAAGCTAGAAAGCATCGGGAGACTTGTGAACTGGTCTATTGAGGTGAGTCAATATGATATCACTTATCGGCCAAGATCAACAATCAAGGCCCAAGCCTTAGCCGAATTCATTGTCGAAGCACTATTCCTAATCCCCTCAAGGAAGGAGACAACCCCCCACTTTGGAATGTCTATGTAGATGGGTCCTCCTTCCTGAAGGGAGTGGAGTTGGAGTCATCTTCCTTGGATGGGTCCTCTTAACATGGAAAGCAGTAGCGCGAAGAATCGGTGTATTCAGCGACTCTCAACTTGTAGTGAATCAAATCCAGGGCGAATATGTGGCCAGAGATGATCGCATGATCAAGAACTTGGCTTACGTGAAGAAACTCATGTCTAATTTCAAAGAAACCGAAGTCGCTCGCATCCCACACGAGGAAAATGGACAAGCAAATGCCCACTCAAAGCTAGCCTAATCATCATTCGATGGACTCAACCATACTGTGCTCATTGAGGTCCTACTCAAGCCAAAGCATAAAGGAGGAGAAGTTAGAGCTCATGTCCATCACACCCAAAACACCCAGAGATTGCTAGATGATATTATTGATCGACTTCCTGGACAAAGGAGTCCTTCCATCGGACCCCAAAGAAATAAGAAAGATCCGGGTGAGGGCTGAAAAATATATACTCATCGAGGGAGTCCTCTACAAGCGCTCATATACCCCTGCTGATGGTCGATCTTACATACGATGCCTCTCCCCTGAAGAGGCCGATTATGCCCTCAAAAAGGTACAATAATGAATAGGAAGCAGTCACCTTGGCAAAAAGTCTCTTGCACAAAAAATTCTCTACCACAGATACTATTGGCCCATTCTCCTCAATGATGCCGAAGCATATGTCCGTCAATGCATCCCCTGTCAGAAGTACTCCTCCATCAAGCGGGTCCCCTAAGCCAACCTCAGCTCCATGTCAAGCCTCATCCCCTTCACCATGTGGGAAATGAACTTGCTCGGACCATTTCCTCCCACTAATGGACAACGAAACATCCTAGTGGTAGCCATCGACTACTTCACAAAGTGGGTTGAGGCAGAATCACTAGCAACCATTACAAAGAATAAGGTTCATCAATTCTTCTAGAAGAATATAGTCTGTTGGTTCGGGATTCCCCGCAGTTTGTTCACTGACAATGGAACTCAATTTGCTGGCAAAGGATTCAACAAGTTTTGCATCGATCTGGGCATTGAATAACGCTTTTCCTTTATCTTACACCTCTAGACCAACATCCAAGCCAAGAACGCCAATCGACAAATCTTGGATGGCCTCAAGAAGAGACTTGGTGAAGCTCCGAAGGTTCTATGGGTCGAAGAACTCCCAAGTGTGCTCTGGTCCTACATAACCACAATGAGAATCCCAACGGGAGAATCCCCATTCAACCAAAATTTTGGCACAGAAGCACTCATCCCTCTGAAAGTAAGATTACCTTCCCCTCGCCTTCTCTCATTTAATGAAGAGCAGAACTCGAATGAACTTTATCGCAATCTAGATCTCGTTGAAGAAGTACAAGAGAAGTCCGCCATGCGAAGACATATATACCAGTAGATGGTAAAGAAATTCTCTAACAAGAAGGTCCACCCGGGAAACCTCAAAGAGGGGGACCTTGATCTTCGATAGCTCGAGATATCCAACCCACGCAAGAAGGGAAAGCTCACACCTAACAGGGAGGGACCATACAAGGTCTCACAAGTGATCCGTCCAGGAGCTTATTGACTTGAAGGCCTAGAGGGGACGAAGATATCAAGAACTTGGAACGTGGAGCACCTAATGAAGTACAATGAGGGCGCATAACGCCCTCCCCTAGTAGTCAGCTTCAAACATTAATAAAGACCAACACTTATAATGATCACTGGATGTAATAAGGGCTAGCAATCCAAGCAACCACCTAGTTTCATTTTTTTAAATTCAGACTTCTCTTTTGCAAAATCCATGTACAATTCCACCGGATGCAAAAAAAGAGTCAGACACATGGTCTGCCCCTGGAACAACGCAAAATACTCATTGAGCAACCCTAATGGACGAGTATGGAGTCCATACTTATGGTTCATTGAGTCGCTCAAACCACTTGCCATCCAGCAAAGGCGGGTCAAGCCTCACCATTTGATTGCTCCCAAAACTCGTCGGCAACTTGTTTGGAATTCATACTCAAAGTCTATAGAGTCGCTCTAGCTACTTGCCACCAAACAAGTTCGGGGCATTCCTCGCCATTCGATCTGCTCCTGACACAACCTAAGGACAAGTGCGTAGTCCATATTTATGGTTCATAGAGTCTCTCTAGCAACTTGCCACCGAGCAAAGGCGGGCACGCCTTGCCACCCTATGGCCTCGCCGTCAACTTCAGGGCATCCAAACCGAAGCCTCCTTGTTGTCATCTCCACCACCGCAGCCTCACCGCCGTTGTTGCCTACACACACCCACACCCGAGCACTCCTCCACTGCAGCAGCAGCCGCACCCCCCATTGTTGCTGCCACCCTCTCCCTTGCTGTCATCGCCGCTGTCCCCGACAGTCAGCACCACTTTCGAGCCCTTTGCTGCCATCTCCAGTCCGACAACAAGATACCGTCGCCGCTCTCACTACAAAACACAACGGATAGACCGACATTTTTTTTGATATTCACCGGCGGTTTAAAACGCCGGTGAATAATTCACCGGCATTTTTAAATTTGCCGGTGCTAATGTCACCGAATCAGGCGTCGCAGTATAGGGGGGGTCTACACCGGTATTTTTACGAACGCCGGTAAATCCGTAAGATTCATTGGCGGTCGTAAAAGCGCCAGTGTAAGGCGTATTCAAGACTGCCCACTTCTCCCTGATATCCATTCTACACCGGCGTTTTTACAAACGCCGGTGTAGGTATATAAATTTAAAAAATAATTTTTTTTTAAATGAAAAGATGCAGCACTCTTACAATCAAAACCAGAATATAGAGTTCAAATTATTGAATTACAAAGAGTGAAAAAAAATACTTTCACTGCCAAATGCAGTCAAAATTTCTACTAACTGAAATGAAACATATAGTTTTATAATACTCGTGAAATAACTGTCAATTGAAATCACAATATAAGTTCAAACAGGATTATTTCATCACTAGTCACTCCTCTGTAAATCATAGTATGCAACTTCAGTTACATAATCCATCTCATCATCACTTAAAACCATACGGCAAAGAACAATCTCATTTTCAAACCCAAGCAACAAGCAGGAACATTACGTTAGAAATTGATACTCATGTAGGCATCATGATATAATTGTATATAAAGTTTAGATAAAAAATTTCCATCACTAGTCGCCCCTTAAAAAATCATAGTGTGCAACTTCAGATACATGATCCATCTCATCTTCTTATTCAGACAAAGAGTGAAAAAGAATACTTTCACTGCCAAATGCAGGCAAAATTTCTACTAACTGAAATGAAACTTATACTTTTATAATACTCGTAAAATAACTGTCAATTGAAATCACAACATAAGTTCAAACAGGATTATTTCATCACTAGTCACTCCTCTGTAAATCATAGTATGCAACTTCAGTTACATAATCCATCTCATCATCACTTAAAACCATACGGCAAAGAACAATCTCATTTTCAGAAGTTGTATATAAAGTTTAGATAAAAATTTTCCATCACTAGTCGCTGCTAAAAAAATCATAGTGTGCAACTTCAGAAGAGTGTTCTTGCTAGAGCAAAATCAAATGATAATCCCGGCTACTGAAACTAGAGAGTCGAAGTTGTGCAAGCTATAGACAACCAACCCACAAAGTATTAACTGATCTCGACCATACTTTTTTAAGTTCAAGGTATTATTAGAATATAAGTACTAAACCCTTAACCATCAATACAACTTCGGAATCCATCTTCAAACCCATCTCCTTATCCAAGTGAAAGTAACATACTATAATTGATTCCAAAGTCATCTCCAAACCCATCTCCAACCTACCTATCCCAACATCAATCCATTCCAAAGTCATCCTCACCGCTACATTTAAATCGTAACCAACTACTAAAATAAACCCCTCATATCAAAATCAAGGTCTCCAATTACTATAATAAACCCCTTATATCAAAATCCAACAATCAGCAATTAACTACCCCACAATCATCATTAACACTTGATACAAACGAGTACAGTACTCGATCACGATCTTAACTAACAAAACATGTGCTGCATTTGGAAACATCACTAGTTGCAACACCAATTAATATTTTCATCAAAATTTCCACATCGAAAGGAGACCCCGCACAATTTCAACATCAAAATTTCCATCACTAGTCGAAAACAATCCCTAACCCCCAAATAATAACGACAATCCCAACATCGAAAGGATACCCCGCTTCACAATGGCGACCCAGTGGCGATGGTAGATACCTAACCCCCAAATCGCCACTGCATTACAATGAAATCAAGAAGTAGATAGAGAGAGAGTACTTGCGATGAGGTCCCGACGTCGCGCGAAAGGAGACCCACTGGCGACGGCGGAGACCCTAACCCCCAAATCGCCACCGCCGAACAATAAAATCGGAGGAGTAGAGAGAGAGAGAGAGAGAGAGAGAGAGAGAGAGAGAGAGTACTTGCGATGAGGCCCCGACGTCACGCGAAAGGAGACCCAGTGGCGACGGCGAAAGGAGGCGCGAACAAATTAGGGTTTGGGAAAAAAAATCAAACGAAATGAAAGGGTTTCGAAGGAATGGGGATTTATCCCAGTAAATTCACCGGCGTTTTTATTAATAAACGCCGGTGAATGGGAGAGAAATTGCGAAGGCACATTATTGCTTTCTATTCACCGGCGTTTTTTAAAAAAAACGCCGGTGAATATTATAATTCACCGGCATTTTGTACAGACCGCCGGTGTATAACTATAGGATTTTGCGACCCAATCCTGGGCTTATCCTACCCCGGCGCGATTGGTAAAACGCCGAGGAATAAATGCCAGGTAGATCCATCATCTGTTGTAGTGTCTTGTTCCTTGCTGCCATCATCTTTACTTGCTATCGCCACCATTGACGGGAGCTATCTTGCTACGTCGTTGTTGTTCGCCACCGAGGATTACAGTTGCTGTTGTTGCCACCGTCGCCATTGGAATTCTACTCTTTTTGTTATTTGTTCACATTCGAAATCATAATTTATGTTTCGAAATTTCCACCTGACACTTTTTTATCTAAATCTGTTCGTCCCAATTTTGTTAGAACGAAGACGGGGCGCTTTGGATCCCAAGCACTGTTTTACAAGCAGGACTGATGACATTCTATTCAACTACAAAGCTTCTTGACAAGTCACTGCACGTGATGGGCCTCGTCTACAACCTAAGTGTAAGACAAGATGAAATCAGAAATGCAGCGGTTATACATTTCACCGGAAACATGAACCCATGGTTTGATGTTGCCATGAACCAATACAAGCACCTCTGGACCAAGTATGTTGATACCGAAATGGAGTTCCTTCCACTGCAACTTTGGCCTTCAAAAGGAAAATCACAGTCAACTTTTTTTAAAGAATAAACCTTTTATAAAAAAATAAAGTTTGGTGTGGTTTTTTTAAAATGCACAGTAGTTGGGTGAGGTTTTTTTATATTTAACCTTCTTATGACCATCCTATAACTTCTGCTCTCCATTTCGAGTATTGATGAAAGGTTAATGGAACAAAGCCCAGCCCCCCCCCTCCCCCACTCACACACTCAAGGGTAAAGCCGAGTAACAAAAAAATTGTATACCAATTTTCGAAAGTATTTGCAGAAAGAGGACAGTTGCCAAAGTATTTGCCCTCGTGGACTCAACAACTAAAATCGCCTTCCCAACGGCGAGTTTAGTTGTTTCATGCTCGCCATTGAAACACGGCAAGTGTAGCTTCCTTTTTCTTTTTTGAGAAACTCACCGTTCCCAACGGCGAGTTTAGTTAAAATTTTCATTGAAGACTCTTCATTCCCAACGGTGAGCACATTTACACTAGACTCGATGTTGGGAACAGCGAGTTTAGTTCAAAATTTTCAATAAAGACTCGTCGTTCCCAACGGTGAGGACATTTACACTAAACTCACTGTAGGGAACGGCGAGTTTAGTTCAACAAAAATTTCTGTCGAGTTTTTTTCAAAAATTCACTAAGTCCAGCAAAATGTTTCACTCTCTGTAAAATTTTCTACATCCTCATCATTCCCAACAGCGAGTCTAGTATAAATGTCTTCGCCGTTGGGAACGGCGAGTCTTCATTGAAAATTTTGAATTGAACTCGACATTGGGAACGGCGGATTTCTAAAAAAATAGCACTAAACTCGCCATGTCCCAATGGCGAACATGAAACAACTAAACTCGCCGTTGGGAATGACGAGATTAGTTGCTAAGTCCACAAGCGCAAATACTTTGGCAACTGTCCTCTTTCTGCAAATAGTTTTGAAAAGTGGCATAAAAAAAATCAGCCGAGTACTATCCAAAATACGGTCTACAACAACATACATAAATAACCAAAGCCTCCTACATCAACCACTAACATGAATACTAATCAGGTACATTTGCTCAGGACAATACACCATGAAGCTCTATCACGATAATCGTCGAGCAAGAATGGGACACCGCGAAAGCAGTGTTACCCACACGCATTGAAACTCGGCGTGACTACTCCTCGCCCTCTATGTCTGTCTTTTTCTGGCCCCTGCTTGTCCTGTCCAATCATTAATGAGAGTAAGCATCTTACGCATCATAATAGGAAATCTACAAATTAAATTGTGGAAGAAAGACTCGTTTCTATATAGCCATAAATTTCACAAGGTTGCTACCATCGCAATATCTCACGCTTCTCTATTTTCGTTCTTAATTACTCTCACTCTCTAGGGCGCCCGTAGATCTATGCATGAACATGGGAACTTCACTAGGACAAATCCCAAACACACTACCTCTCAAGCTAACATGGCCCACGTGCTGTAATGCTCTGGATTTGCTCAGTAGCCCGCACGCCTATGCGCATCTACGCGCCCTACATAATCTAACCACGGCCCCACCACAGGGCACAGCCTCACCAAAAGTGCTATAGTTTAGTAGGTTCTTTTGGATCATTGGCAATCTAATATATGATAACTTATACCCCACTTCACAATCAATATGGGACTATGCATATCTAGGGGTATTATAATCACCCCTCCTTTGGACTTAGCATCCTCTCTAAGCTCGGGACCATTCATCTAGCCAGGAACTCATTTCTAGTTGATGTGGTCCACATGGATGCCAATATCCTGGACCCACCAGTGTACTGACCTAATCTTACTACCAGCGTACTACCCCTAGCCCCACCAGTGTGTACGCCCACTAGGACCACACAATCGGTGTTGAAAGTCGGCTCTGATGTCATTTGTAACACCCCAGGTCCGCTCAGCATCCTGCATACCTACGTGCGTCTACTTGCCCTACATAACCTAACCACGGCCCCACCACAGGGCACGGCCTCACCAAAAGTGCTATAGCTTAGTAGGTGTTCTTGGATCCTTAGCAATCTAATGTATAATAACTCATACCCCACTTCCCAACCAATATGGGACTATGTATATCTTGGGATATTACACATGTAAAAGAAAAAAAATGTGATTTGTGTTCTCATCTCCTCAGTTACATCTAGAACAACTAGCGTCCACCGCTAAGTTACGACTCCTAATATTTTCTTTGGACATGAAAGAGTTGTTTGCCACTAGCCATAAGAACGATCTCACTTTTGTGGGAGCCTTAACCTTCCATATTATCTTCGCTTCCATGCTTTTTAACCCTCCATCATTCAACCAGCTGTACATAGACTTCCCCGAGAAGATATCTAAAGCTTCCAAGCACCACTTCTACTCATATTCATCCCCATAAATACTATGTCCCAACTTAGAGACAACACTTGTCAGCGCCTGCAGACCCTCCCGTTCCGACTGAGATAGTTGAGCCAAGAAAACTAATTTAAGCCATCCTTGTCTTTATACATCCACCACTAGGGCATCCTCGTTCTGAACCACCTTCATAAGTTTAGGGAATAGTGAGTGGAGGGTATTGTTACCACCCCATTTATCCTTCCACAACCATTTCCCCCTTCCACTTCCTACTTTACACCTCGTATTTGCATCTTACATTTCCTCCACCTTGGAGACAACTTTCCAAAGGTGAGAAACATTTTCCATGATTACTCTGGCCCCTAGACCTAAACTTATTTCTTCAGCGGTACAATGAAAACGATTTGCACAGCCACATATTTGAGTGTTTATGCATTTTTCACCACCATTTTCTAAGAAGAGCTTTGTTCATGTCTTTAAGATCCACCACTCCAAGGCCTCCAAACTCTTTCCTTACCAACCTTCCCCCATCTAACAAAATCAATCCCTTTGTTGTCATTGTTTGCTCCTTTCCATAAGAAACGTCTTCTACATTTGTCTATTATTTTGATGACCCACATTGGAAGACAATAAAATGACATTAAGTACGTTGGGAAACTGCTTAAGACCGAATTGGTCAACATGATTCTACCACCTAACGACAGGAATTTCTCATTCCATCCCACGAGCCTTTTTTTCCACTCTCTACACCAACAACAATCAATCTTCTCATTGCAAACTCCCTGATCTGATAGGAGTCCCCAGATACTTTAGAAGATTCTCACCTCTCCCGCATCAAAGACACAAAGAAATCATATCTACCGGAGTCGATTACAAATTGCTTTATGCAACAAAACAACTTTTATGCACATTGACGGACAACCCAGAACATGATTCAAAACACTTCAAAAGTATTACAAACAACATGACTTCTTCCATTTTGGCCATACCAAACATGAGAGTGTCGTCTGCACATTGAAGAAGAGAAACCATTTCCGAGACTCATCTAATCAAAAGTCCTTTAAGAATGTCTGCAACCCTAACTCTCTATATCATTTCTGCTAAACCATTAGCCACCAATGTAAAGATGAGCGGGGAGAGAGGATCCCCCTGCCTTAACCCTCTACGACAACAAATTTATCGTCTGTACTCGCCATTGACATGAATAAAGGATTTCTCATCCCTAACGCACCTCATAATCCACATTCTCCATTTAGCCAAATCCTTTGAGCTCAAGAGCTTTATCCATGCAATCTCATTCTACCGTGTCATATGACTTTTCGAAGTTAGCCTCAAAAGGAAAGCATCCACATTTTCTTTTTGCCCTCTAAACACGATTTCATGTGTGAATACAATGTTATCCATTATGTCCCTTCCTTCCACGAAAACCGCTTTACGATTTGCCAATGACATCTGCCAAGTGGGGTTGTTAACAAGAACCTTGGTAATAATTTTAAATGACCCGTTCAAAAGGCTAAGCGATGATTTGACACCCTCAGCACATCATTCTTCTTGGGAATCAAAATAACATTTGTGTTCAACCTTTGAACCTCCACCACTCCATTGTACAGATCATGGAAGATTTTTAGAAGGTCAGTCTTAATGATACTCCAGAAAAGTCTGTAAAAAATATGGGGAAACCATATGGCCTTGGAGCTTATCCTGACCCAGACTCCGAATTTCCTGGAGCACTTCATCCTCTTTGAATGTTTATTCCATTACCTTTCTTCCATCAATTCTAGAGTCACTCCACATATCGAGAATCATGGAGCACCTATGTGTCCTCCTATTTTCCACGATTTCTCTGAAGCTTGCGTCAATCTGTTGCGTGACCTGCTCTCCATCCGATGCCCATTTTTCTCCTACCCAAAGGCCAATGATGTGATTATGTCTTCTTCTACCATTGGCAATCTTGTGAGAAAAAGGCATCATTGACATCTCCTTTTTCAAGCCATTGGACTCTCGATCTTTGTCTCCAATAGTGTTACTTCCATTTCTCCAATTCGATATAGCTCGCTTTGCTTATTTTCCAATTCGTCATATTCCTTACCTTCAAGATCTCTATCCTCCTCTAAGATATCCAGCTCTTTTATACATTCTCCTAAGCTCTCTTTCTTTTCCTTTACCTATAACCCCTGTTTTCAGTTATTGTATTTTTCTTGGTATTATTATTTATTATTTCTTCATCGTCTCTTCTGAACCCCTGTAATTTGATTATCTAATAATAGAATTTATTATTTGCTTTCAACTCAATTTTTTTCTCCCAATCTATTAAAATTTTCTGTTGAAAATTTTGTTGTTCATCCTCATCAAATTTTTGCATATTGATATCCCCAATTAATCTAACTATAAATCATATTTTATTTATTTATTCTTTTTTCCCTATTAGATCTAAACCCAAAACCCAATAATTTTTCCAATTGAATCTCAACCTGAAACCTGCAAACCCACACTCTACCCTATATAATACTATTCAACCCTGACACCCCAACCCTGCAGCCGTCATCCCCTACCTCCCTCCTCTGTCTCTTTTCGAAACCCATTATCCACACCCGCATCCCCACTCCTGACTGCCTCATCGTCCTGCACCACCGCTCATCCCTGCCATCGCAACACCGATCATCCCTCGACCACCGTACAGCAAACCACCTCGCGACCATCGCACCTCTCCACCCCGTCGAGCACCTATCATTGCCGCCGTGTCCCCCTATCGCTGCATCACCGCAGCCACCTATCTGTACACCGCTGCCTTTCCCCTGAGTTGCCGCAGTCTACTGCCCTGTGCACCACCTCACCAGTTGTCGTCAAAGCCGTAGCCAGAGAGCCTCCATTGCTGTTTGCTGATTGTCGCGTTACTATTTTGTCATGTTGTTTTTTTGCTACACTCCTTGTGGGTCGCTTTGCACGTGTTTGCACGTGCACTGGTTGTACGTGAGTTACACATGCGCCGTCGGGATCCTAATCTCGTTATTCTAGCATACCCGGATTAACCGTTGGTAAAGGAAAGTCTTCTTGAACCCTGTTCTTATTCGTGTTCAAGAATTTTCATTGATTCCTGCAACTAGCTCATATTCCAATATTCATATTTGTATTTGTTGATTTTTGTTCAAGAGTTTATCATGGATTCATCGGCGAAACCAAGTGACAAATCTCTTTTTATGCCATTATCTTTGACTCGAACCCTAGTCCCTATTGCTCATTGCATATGCACGTAATACATGAAAATAATTAGATCCATGCTATAGAACTGATTGATGACTAGAATGTTCCCGATTGAATATGATTTCATGAATTTATTGCCCTGATTGTAAAATACATCCTTAACCTTGAAACTTCATGTCAATAACTAATTAGAACCTTTGTTAATTAATTACCATGAGATTGCATGCTTGTGTATTGAGATTATTGTCAATTCATTTTATTTATTTTCTGGCCTGCTGTCTGCCTCTTTTTACACTAAACTTTTGAACCTGTTGCTGTAGTAATTTGAAGGAACTTTGTAAACATGAATTGTAGCTCTATGAGTCTACTTTCCAGAACATTCAATGGATTTGAATTCCGAGCTATAATCTGTTAGATATCTAACTTTTAGTACTGCTAGGTCTGGATTTTTAGATTCTCATATATGTGTATCACCCTGATTTGTTAATAAAAAGAACATGTTAATAGTAAAATTAAAATGTGAAATTAATTTTTATGAAACTAGACATGCATAGGAATCACCGTGAATTTTTGTGAAATTAATTGCTAAGTTTCAGACCCGATACATATATGTGAACATAATCTATAGTCTACTGCCTAAACATACAATATGTAAAGAATAAGAATTAGAACCTAGTTTATTTGATTTTTATATGTCGTATGTATATGCTCTGAAACCGGCAGAGAGTCTAGTTTCTAGAACTTCTGACGAATCTAGATTTCCTATAGCAGCAGAAATACCTATTTTTGTACAGCAATGTCCTGCTGTCCAGATTGTATGATTTGCATTGATTTAGTATAAAAACTTATTGTCTTGCATGTAATGAGTATAATTATTCACACCTTGCATCACACAACCTTGACATATTCTTGCATGCTCACATTAGGATGAAATAAAATAATAACAAGCCGGGGTATTAGGAGTTGACTTAGTAGTGAACAATCGGAGACTGTACTCAGTAGGTTTAGTGTTAATTCTTGTTTATTCCTGTTAATTCCTGTTAATTCCTGTTTATTCCTATTAATTCCTATTAATTTCTGTTTATTATGCCGAGTACATGATCTGTTGAGTTCACCATCACAGTCTAAAACGTTTATTTGTTTGCATGCACCGAACTTGTGGTATGGGACATATTACGACGTGCATTAGATAGGTTAATAAAATGAATAATAACCCTAAATTGATATTGCATGCTTGATCCTATATACTGTCATCGATATTGATCAAGAATTGTAATTACTCATTACTGCATAATTGAATGTAGACCCTTGACTTTATCGACAACCTTTATTTTGTTCCTTGACTTTGATCCAGTCCTTTATTCGTATTATACCATGCTTTTATTGTTCTCTGTTTTCCACTACTTGCTGTCTGTGACTTGCTCTAACAGACATTATTTTTTCTACTTTAGATCACGAGTTTACAGGTACCGAAGGAGTGATACCAGAAGGACTTGGTGAGCAACAATTTTAGAGAATGGAGTCTAAGAATCGATTTCTTGAAATATCTTTTATGTTATTTTCTTTTTCTTTGAACATTATTATCGTTACTGTACTTTGTTTACGGGCTTTGTTGACCCGAAGTTTGTTTTATCCCAGATGTTGGATATTATGTTTTGAATTATTTCATTTATTATTGAAGATGTTCTTCGTTTATGTGATTATATTCTCTTGCGTGGTTGTGATTGTTATTCATATTGTTGAGTTAGACTGGTATAGCTTATGGATGGTGTTTACATCATTCGCTGGACCTACGTTACGTGATCTTATTCTCGTATTTTGTGAAGCTGGGCATGACATTATCTCCCCAAACTCCTCTTTTTTCCAACTCTTTGAGTCAATTACGCGGTCATCTAATCTTACGAGTCAACTTAGAAATAGCTTTTAGCGTGTCTGTCAGTGAATTCCATGATTCCTCAATAATCGATCTAAGATTCTCATTTAGCATCTATTCTTTCTCAAATTGAAAAGGTCGGGGTTGGGTTCTAGTAGGGAGCCCACAATCCAAAAATAGTGGGGTGTGATTAGAGGTATATCTAGTAACAGTCTTAACAAAATCCAAGGGGAAGAGTTCCTTCCAGCTAACAGACACCAGGATCATATTTAACTTAGCTATGGTTGGGCTGGCTTGCGTATTTTTCCAAGTGAACCTTCTATCCATGGCTTGTAATTCCATAAGCTCTAGTTGATTAATCGTTTTGTTGAATGTGTTCCTATCAACCAGTCTAGCTCCCCTACTTTTGTGTTCATTCCTAATCTAGTGATATTGAAATCACCCCCTACCACCCACAGTCCCTCCCATCCTCCTTGGATCGCTCTTAGTTCTACTCAAAAATCTTGTGTACGGTTGGAGTTATATGGACCATAAATAGATGTCACCATATGATCCCAACCATCACACTTCTGTCTTACTATAATTGTGACCAAGAAATTCCCAATAAAATCGTTTACAATTTCATCCACAATTTCAAACACTCTAGAGTCCATCCCTAAAGCAATACCCCCTGACAATCCCACAACCGATTTGAACCTCACTCAAATCAGCTTAGCGACCTAAGGTAGTCAAAATCTTCCTTCCTTGGGTTTTCAATTCTAGTTTCTTGAAATGCACAATTATAAGGTCTCCTATGCCTAATTGTGTCATTGATAAACCTACCCTTAATCATTTGCCACCCTCTAACATTCCAAAATATGTATAAAATGGACAACTGGAAGAGACATTTATCATCCAACCAACTAGGTTCCCTAATAACACTCACTCTCTCCTCTTGTTCGACACTTGTGGAGCTCATGACTGCACCCAATAAACTTGCATATAAAGAAACATATTATCGGATATATAATTCAAATTGACATCTTAACTTGAGACATACCTCCACATGCTGACATCGATTCCTTTACCATTTCCACCGATTAGATAAAATCCTCCTCCTGTGGTCCATTCGAGCCCCTTCGATTTATCTGCCTCTTGCTCTCTCTCTTTTTTCCACCACTTCTCTCGCCTTACTCTCTATGTTACGCTCCATGTCCCTCTCTTCAAGCCTCTCCCCCCGCCGCCCACCCCACCCCCAGCTAATTTCATCACTTGCTTTTCCAATTTATCACTATCACTACGTGAGATTTGTTAACCCTCTCTAACCCCCACCAAAGCTCCTATGATGTCGCTCTCATTTTGTTCTTCTTATTGGTCTCTCACTTCGTCTTCCTTCTCACTACCTTCATCCCAAAATTTTCTCCCTCCACCTGATCCTCCTCTGTTCCCAATCCGACCTCCCACTACAAACCGTATGGGCTATAGCAGCACTTTTATAAGGCTATAGCGGCGTTTTTTGGCACCGTTATAGCTCGTAACGGCGCTTCTGAAATCGCCGCTAAAAGTACCGCTATAAAGTGCGTCGTTACAGCCATATAGGCTACTGCGGCGTGTTTGGTCACCGCTGCCATATGGTGTCCACCTATAACGGCGATTTGTTAGCGCCATTATAGAAGCATTTCGTTTTTGGGGAAAATGGATATAGCGGCACTTATGTGAAACGCCGGTATTGCACCGCAACCAGAAAACTAGCCTGGATACCTTGCAGCGGCGCTGGCCCAGCGTCGCGATAGAGGATTAGAGAACTGTGGTACCTATGGCGGCGTTTCGTGGTAAACGCCGCCATAGGTGGTTTTATATATATATATATATATATGTATATATATATATATATATTACATTATTATTTATATTTACATTTTATTATAAAATTTTCAATTAGAAGAATCAGTAATTAATCGCATATTACAAATACATGTAATCATATTAAATTTAAATGCAAATCAACTAAATCAATAATATCATAATCAAGAACTAAAAGTCACAAATCACAAAAACAACTCAATTGCAACACAAACTGTCATACAACGTGTATCAAATGTATATGTTGTACAACACTTAGTTATTACAAAACATAGATATAATTCCTACAAAACATTTTTTATGAAGTCCAAATTCGATAAACTACGGCAGGGGAGTCTCTTCGTATGGCCCGCTGTTGCTTCCAATTCCATCGTTATTTTGTCCTGGTGTATGTGCGTGACTGGAAACCGATGGAATACGCTGACCTTGTAGAAAAAACAATCAAAATTCACAAATATCATTTGCTCGATCATATATGAATTAATTAGTAAATAAGATACAGTATGAAACTCAGTCATTTATAGTGACAGAGGAACTCAAACTTAATAATCATCATAATAGTAATTTATAACACATAAGAACAAGAAGAAGATGAAGAAGGATCACATTGAAATGATATTGCCAAGGTTTCTTGACTTCCTCATAATAAACATAACATTCTGTTATGAAATTAGGTACTAGGGTTGTGTAGAGAAAACCTTTGGTTGGCTGAGGCTTCAGCTTAGATTAGCGTGGGGACTGATAACCTATTACTTAAACATGGTTAAGAACATATTGAGTGAAAGTGGGTTCAAAGTGTGAACATCATGTGAGCCTTCACCGATAAAAATGAGGCCAGCCATAGAATTTGCTTCTTGAAAACTGGCTACTTTGTACAAGGTGCCAATTCTTGGCCAAAACAACTCATAGTTAAGAAGGATGCATACACATATCAGACAAATTGGTTAATCGAGAAGCATAACCTAATAAACCAGACAAATTAATCCAATCCACACAAGAGAACCCTTTAAAATTTCTCCAAGACTACGAGTCGATAGCATGGAGAAAACATCGAGATTTTTCTTGGAAATTGGCAAAGTACAATGCCTACCAACCTAATAAAACTCATATCTAGTAGATAATAAACAAGCATCTATGTAATCTTTCATAATTATGAAAGACAAACTATGAAGGAAACCTTTCTATCCAACACCAATATTATAGTAGTATTGTCAATCTTTAGAAGAATAATGAGGATTGACAATTCAGAAATCTTGACCTTTAAAAGAGAGAGATGCCAAGTTCACTTAGTTTGCTATTTATTCCTATTAGAATTTCTTATGGACTAGGCACCAACATAAGGATACAATTGAAGTTACATCACATATACTTGAATTATTAAACTTGCTAAAATAATAACGTTGCTTCTTTAGTATGTGCCAACAATTCTGGTTTTGAGTTTCCTGAATTTATCATGTACAAGTTTTTCTATTACAGTCTGCACACTTCATGGTGTAATTACATATTTTAGATATAGTCTCTAGCTTAATATTTTATATTTGTGTGATTAACTAGGAAACTCTATGGTGGACTACGAGATGTTGTTGTGCCAAATATGTATACAGATACTACTAGTCGCCGAGTCCTTGTTATGGAATGGGTGGAGGTGTGATTTTTTTACTGTTATTATTTTTTAGACTCTATGTATCATGTGGACTCAATTACTTCTATTTATCTATGATGTTTATGCAGGGGAAAAGATTAGCTGAAGTTGATGACCTTTATCTTGTTGAGGTCGAGTTTTGATTAGAATGCAATGACTTGACCACAGTTTCTTTTAACAACGCCCCATTATCCATAATATCTAATTGCGTGATATTTTCGGCCTTGTATGGCTATGCAGGTTGGGGTATATTGTTCACTTTCCCAGCTTAGGTATGATAACTGACTGATAAATTACATGATCTAGTTTAAAGAGCCTTACATATTTTAAAAAAATTACAATTGAAGAGTGCTTACAAAGAAATTATCAGCGTTCATTGTCTAAATTTATTTCCCATGTGCAATGCAAGACAGTTCTGCTATTAGTCTCTATCGTACTATCATTCTTCTAAATTACATGTTATTTTTTCCCTAAATTTTTACTATGAACTATTTGTATAATGCTTGTAGGATGGAACAATTTGTGGAATTACAGGAATGGACAATCTGCTCAACTCTCCTCGCATAGGTTTGTGCATCATTTCTGTGTGGCATACCAGATAACTGACTCTATACAATTTATATAACATTTTTGTTTAATTCCTTCCACATATTTCATTGTACCAAAATCGTTAGCCTTATAATAGCTTCACATTCACATTGACCTTCTCCTTAACTTCTCATGCTTAGTTTTTCATGTATCTAGTGGATGTATGTATAATGTCAACCATTCAATTTCACTCTTACTGTACCAGTCACTTGTCTCCATGTCGAGTAAACACAAGTTGCTAGAAAGTATATATAGTAAAAATGTCCTTTAATTTAAATTATATAGTGTACCAGTCACTCTTAGTGTACCAGCTATGTGCTTTAGTTGTACAATACTATGATTGACTCTTATTTAATTTAAATTAGTTAAAAGTGGGTATTTAGTTGTCGAATACTAACCGATGCTTGAGTTGGAATTCGTTGTGACTGTTGCCTGACTAACGTCGCCATTTGAACCATTGATGCCTCCAGACGTGCCACTGTTGCCTTCAGCTGATCAACATCTTCCTGTGTGGCCCCGCCCCCAGTGTAAGAACATGTACGAGAACCGAAGACGCTGGTGGGTATTGGTCCTAGCCCCATCCCATGCACACGACTGGGACGCTCGCATCCCCTCAGTTCGGAGAGAACTTGATACTGTAGAGTCAATGGATCGGCGGTAGAAGAAGATGACATTTCCTCAATCTTCTTTCTGGCATCTTTCTGCAAAAGAAAACAAAGACAAATTTTATTTTCAAAATTATTTTATTAAAAAGATTAAATACCAAATTGAAATAAATTTGAAAGCATTTTATTTACCACAATATCGGCTGCCACGTCATCCTTAAATTTTCCATCCTTACCCGTGTGGGTAGTTTCAAAAAAATCTACATCGCCGATCTTCTCTCCCTCATTTGATGCTTCCTATATACAAGTTCGGCATTTAGAACTATAATAAAATACTTCAAATAAATCCTTATGGTTAGTTGTCTCAATGGGCATCCGCAAACTACCGCAAAGCTCATCTCGAACTACCGCAAAGCTGGCGCTCCAACTAGTGTGCTTCAGTTTCAACATCTTTCGACTTTTTATGCCTATGTCAGCCTTTCTCTGGTAATGATTATAATTCTCAACATCAATGAAAATATATCATCAATAAAATACAAAAAGACGGAAGTTGCAGTAGTATATACCTTTCCCGTTTCACTTCTCCAAAAATTGACAAGAAATTGCCAATCTTGTGGTGTCACGCCTACAGGAACCGCCCTCGCATTCTCAGCCTCGGTCCTCTATAGAACATAGTACTTTCCTTTTAGGAAGCTCTTTTAGTCCCTCCATTTCTTAGAGACCGATTTATCCACGCATCCGTTAACAACATCAGCATAAGAAAATTTTTGCGACAAAATAACAATAATCAGATATATATATACAGAAAAATATAGTTATTTAACTGACAAAACATACAGTAGTAAAGCTAAGTCGAAAACCATAATCAATATTTAATACTATAACATGTTTGCATAGACTGAAGAAAAGAAGCAGAAGAATAGTAGCAGTAAGTAATTGGACGAAAACCAATGATCAATTGTTCTGCCAAACACAGTAATTGGTTGAAACCTACAACTAACCTGTCAGTTTCTGATAGTTCTAGTTCAAGTTGGAAAGCAATAAATGCAATAAAATTTGGGACATTACGCATACTCTATAACTGAAGAAGTCTGCATCGTTGGCCAACTGGACATCTTACGAATTAGATATGAAGATTGAACAATAGATCCTGCAAAAACTCTACATCAAATTAGGTCTGATTGCACAACTAATAGTCTTAGCAATGTATTTCTGACCAGAGCTAACCATTCAGATCTTCCCAAATCCAAGATCTTAACATACAGCGGCAACAAGAATTAATCAAATCAAGGGGCATAGATACCCAAATTGAAGAGTTTTCTAAAACATACATGATTCTGCAGAAGTTTCACAGTGTTCCCCAAAACCGCATCATATAAAAATTGGTTATCTTAATTTTATTTTTGAATTGTTGAGGCCCAGACAGCCAAGGGTTGGTCTTCAGATTCTGGTAAAAAACCAGATCAGAAACTCTAGTCCACATATATTGCATCATCACAGCTTCAACAATGTTGAGAAAAAATGTTAATTAATTTCCACTACAAACTAGAAAAAAAGAAGATACAATTTAGAAAAGATGTGTATGAATACAAAAAGTATCCAATAAACTCTAAATTTAATTTAGACAAACTTAATTCAAGGCCTTCCATCAAATTTGTTACTTCTCATTCAGACTAAATATATAAAATATCTCAGATTTCCAACCAAGGGCTGGCAGTAGATCAATGCAAAATATCTTTCTTGGACATTTATAGAAACACATGCATATGATGTGATAGTAGTAACACTACATGACAGTTTACAGATAATCAACTAAGTTTTATGCATCCAAAATTTACAGATTAAGCGCTGTACATGGACAATGTGTTACATATTAAGTTTTATTTCTGTACTTCTGTTTTTTTTTCTTTCGGTTCTAGTTTGGCTAGTTCTGTTGTTGTTTTGTAAACCAGATTATAAATTGTGTTGCCAACTGATTGTTTTACTTAAAATCAAACACGTTTTTTGACATCTGTAATAAGTGATGATAACAATTCTATTTTATATGAATTTTATTTACCAGAATAATTGAAGCAGTTAACTGTCCATACCCAATTCCTTGTAGAGTTGTTTTAATATCATATACATCTTCTATCAGTTTCTGTGAGCATGCAAATGAAATCACCACCATCGAAGAAGACGGTGTGATTTGCATTGCTGTTGGATATGTATAGAACACTTTGATATGGGGAGTGCAGTTCTTATTTAATTTCAGAATAAATATTTGTAAACCCTCACATTAACTTCTACATATTACGCTAAGACATTGTCAAGCTCATAAAATCATTAATTAATAAATATTGGCCGAACCGAAAGATACCTCCTTGTAGTGGATCGGGTAGGTCATACTCCATCGAATATCGGTCATATACAATTGAAATTGAGTGAGACTTCAAAGGCCATATTGACGAGAAATATTTCCAAAGTAGTGACTGATGATAGTAACAGTGATAGAGATGGGAGAAATTTATTATTCTAAATTTAGGCCGAAACGGTCGAATTTTATTTTGTTACCGAAGCATGTGGACTCCTAAACTGTATTTAATCCCCTCCGTTATGTTTAAGGTAAAATTCTCAAAACTAGTGACGCTTTTTAGTTGCAATCTGGGGGCATGTTTTGACAATTTAAACCCACTGAAACTTGGACCGACCCGAGTTCATACATCCTGAAGATTGGATGCCCTGATTCCCAAATCTAAAGATTACTTCTAATTTGTGTGAGGGTGGATAGAGGATCATCATGACAATGTCAAGATAAACTCACACTTTTGAATTATGTTTTACTATTATAGTAGTACATAAGTGTTTCAGATATCTGGGTTTATTGATAGATCATAGAAATGACACTACCTTTATAAATGAGCATATATAGCATGGCTAATTTTGCCTTGAAAATTTTACCTTAATAACAGAGAATGCTTCCTCCTTGGTGGTTTTTGAAATTTTTGACCAAGTCTCGTAGCTTAAGGGAAGGATCCGAGAATTTCTTACTATTACCCCGCAAAATTTCTTGCTATATCCATTTCAAAAAATATGATTCAGCCTGAAATATAAAATTAATAAATTAAAATGCAAATTGCTTTGTCTCTAACCACCAAGATAATACTAACAACTAACATGGAATGACTTAACCTTCCGCTCTTTTCACTCACCCTATAAATATTGGTCAATTCAGGCCATTTTTCTGAAATCACAAATGTAGTTACCTCTTTTTCATCTATATTACCTCTTTTTCATCTATATAAAATGTTGAAGAATTTAATCATATATAGGGTGAGTTTTTCACCCTATAACTTTGCATTTTAATCATATTTGTGTGTTCTGTGTCAATGCGTCTTCGCTGACTTCTATACAGTCCTCACATTTCACATCTCAATATCACTGATGTTGAAACATTGTAGATATTTTCTTGCTAATAGTGGGCCCATACAATCATTTTGGAATCATTCCTATCTTTATATTTGTAAGTACTATTTTGCAGTGTCAGCTGTTGAACAACTTCAAGTGATGGCTTCTAAACGACGATATAAGGAGGCTGTTGCACAGTTGGAGGTATCATACTCATCAACTTTATTAATAGGCCATACCTTTGGTTGACAATGTCTAGTTCAACGAATCTACACTGTAAATCTCGTCAAAGAGAGGCTGAAGTACCTTTTTAATGGCTGAAAAGGTACTTTCCTAGCACCTATATATTAGGACTTCTTAGTTAATCTTATTAGTTAAGCAAAGTGGAAAATTTTCAATGAAATGAAGTGCTTCAAAGGCAATACAGACTTTGAACGAATCTTGTAATCAAAATGGTGTAAGTTGTAGAAGTATTCAAATTGCCAAAACTGGGCAGCTTTTATTACAGACTCATCTAATTCCCATCAGATCGGACAATAAGATAGATTGACAAAGGAGGAGGACTACTGCCCCAGCTAGTCAATTCACTTCACAACAGTCCTTTCTCTGTTTCAAAGCCTGCTTGTTTTTTTTTCCAGGTATCTATAAGATTATTATACAAAATTCAATTAAGAATTTACTAAGTTACCAACTTTTTTTAAATTAATGAAGATAATATAGTTTAACTAATAAAGAGCAAAAAGATGAACTGAAAAGAAAAGAAACAGAGGAGAGTGTCTAGCTAAAAATATACAGGAATGGGAATGTAGTTGCAGACAAAAATTAAAATGTGGGACTCTATGATGGACCTGATTTATTCCAAGAATATGTATGATAATAAAAGAGAGAGGCCACCCCCAAAAACATTGAGAAAAGGTTGCCCTAATTTAAGGACATCAAATCAATATCTGTATCCTAAGAGAGAGTACTATATTGTGTTTGGCTGCATGTAAACATACTGCTTTCTACATGACACAGATCTTTGTATCCTAAACTCATGTCTAATACCATAATCTGTACTTTGGGGGCATATTTAAAATCCTTCATTCTTCCTTTTTCTTTACTTTTCTTTTACTTTAAAGGTAATGGTTCCCTATGTATATTGGTTCCTCGCAAATTACTAGTACTTAACATATTAGTTCATTACTAAGGTGTTGGACCGACACAGTGATAAACCCTATTTTCGTTACGATGATAAAAGTGTATTGGTTCTGATTTTAAGCTCTAATCAAGTTTAATTATGAATCATTATAGGAATTTGTTTAAAGGATAATTGCAGAATGTATCATCAGTATACAGTTTTGTACTAGCATACTTATGTTCCAGAATTTAGTATGTGAGCAGTTGTCCTAGTAGATGACCGGTAATCAAGTACTTTAATAACAACTACACCAAACCAATTATTTCCAAGATGATTTCTTGATTGCACCAACTTTGTAAATGATGACTACTACTACAACACAATAGCTACATCACATTGATTTCTACCCAGATTCACAATAGCTACATGTCATAGTTCTTACAGGAGTTACCAATACAACAAGCATAAAGCCTTTTTCCCCAAAGATTTTGGAATGTTAAAAATGAAAGGAACAAAGATAAAAATCACTGAAAGGAACAAAGATAAAAATTGGCATACATTGAAAGGAACAAAAATAAAAAAACGGAAAAAGGAAATGAAAGGAACAAAGATCAAAAAAATACCAAACTTACTTTGATGGAGCGAGAGAGAACGGCAAGGGTGGCGGCGATGGGTATACACAGGTCGAAGAGCGGCGAAGGAGGACCGGAGAAGGAGCGGCGGAGAAGGAGCGGCGAAGGAGGAGCGGCGAAGGAGCGACTATGGAGGAGCGGTGAAGGAGCGGCGGAGGAGGAGCGGCGAAGGAGGAGCGGCGAAGTACGGGAGCGGCAAGGGTGTGCGCACGAGAGATGCGCGCGCGAGGGAGGTGAGTAGGGAGGGGAGAGAGCAACGCGATGGGAAGAAGATGAGTGGGATCGTGGGTTTAGAGGGGATTAGGGGAGAGCGGATCGGAAGAGGGATAAGATTAAAGTAGGCGGGATTAGGGTTAGAGTAGAGCGGGAAGAAGATGAGCGGGATTAGAGTAGAGCGGGATTAATTAGGGTTGTAAAAATTGGGAAAAGTAAAAAGGGGGCGGGGTTTAGAACGGAGTAGATTTTCAGAACATTATTTACCCCACCCTATAACGGCGCGTATAAATAACCGCCGCGATAGGTCATAGATATATATATATATATATATATATATATATATATATATATATATATATATATAACAGCATTACTATTTGAGGCTATAGCGGCGTTGTTGCCACGCGCCATTACAGAGAGTGTGTTTTTTATAAAATAAAATTCTACTATACCTATAGCGGCGCAGTGTGGTAATACCGGGAAAAGTATGCCGCTATAGCCTATACGGTTTGTAGTGTCCCCAAATCCCTTCCCTCTCTCCACCTCCCCATGACCCCTCTCATTATATTTTTCAACAACTCCTTTTCCCTGATAAAATCTCTTGTTTCCTGGCATATTTTCTTTAGTGTTTAAGCCGACTTCATTTGGGCTTGTATCTCTTTTTCCATTCCCATTAAAGCTAGATCCCAATTCACCTAAGATCATCTTCGAATTAACAAAGGTTTGATCAAGAGCCCCAGAAGTGCCCAACAAATTGGGGCCCACACCCTCAGGTCACACATTTTTCAAGATCGCCAATATAGCCATTTGTACGATTTCTTGGAACTCCTCCCTCATCATGTTAGAATCCCATCACCTATGGGGTCCACTGTCCCATCATCTCTCTTTTCTGTAACCTCGATCTCTCGTTTCGACTGTACCGGGATTGGATTTATGAGGTTTGGTGATAAGACCAGAGGGCGACTTGGCAGAGTGCAGCTGTCGACACCTCTTCCTCTTTCTCTGTGCCGCTTGACTCCCTGCAGAACATCACCTCCTCGTGGTGACAACTGTCCCCTTTTTCTGTTTGAGTCCCTTATTTTTCCTGCCTTGCTTTTAATTACCCCACTTTTGTTGTCGATGACATGGCATGGACGGTTCATATTTGATTTTTCCTTATCCAATGGTAAACAATCTCCCACTTTCCTGATCTGTGATGAAAAAATTAGATCCTTCTTCCCAGAATCCGATGGTCACACTTATCTTCAACCTCTGACCTCTCTGAGTTTGATGAACTTGAATCCTCCACCCCAGCATGGGAGCCTCAAAATGACACTAGGTTCTTTCTCTCTACAATCAACTTAACCACATAGAACTCATTTGGGAACTCTGAATCATTAAGGGTATATCGGTCATATTCTCCACTCCCACACGAATTCGAGCGAATTCCTGATGCATTTGCAGTTGCGTGCCTTGATCGATAGCCTCTACATGCCCAAATCCGTCACTAAATTCTAAAATCCAGACCGAAACAAACAGCGGGATGAAAAATTAACAACCTAATCCACATTTTCAATAAAAGATTGGTCTTCAAACCTCCATGGCTACGTGATCATCTTAAGAACGTGATGTAGTACGTTCCTTACCCATTCCTCAGTTTGGCAGTGACTCACCATTTCACGTTGGGTCACATTCTGGACTTCCCACATTCAATCTCTGCTTCCTTTGTGTTGGCGCCCAAAATCTCACTAATCTTATTAGTCGATATAATACCAGCGTGAATTTTGATCAACACTCACATCTTGAAGTGGCATTCGAACACTGCCCTGACGGGAGTTAGGAGTGATTACAACTTTTTTCACTTTTCTTCCTCCAACGACACTCTCTTCCGTCTTGCTAGGACGTGAGTGGATCGAGTTACTAATTAGGGAGGTTATGACCTAGACAATGGAATCGCTTGTTGTCGAGTTCGTGGACATTGCTTCGTAACATGAGCATGGAGTTTACAAGAATAGCAAAACCAATGATTTTTGCAGTCATGGATCATGTGTCCCCTTTCCGCACACTTATGGCATTGCGGTGCCTATGTTTCCTTCTTCGACGAGGTTTCTAATGAGCTTTTCTTCGTTGCTCTCCATGCCTTCTTGGGACGGTATAAGATTCATTCTCCTTCATCGTTCTCCTTTTTCTTCAATACCACAAACTCCAGCGAAGCCCAATCCCGTCGGGCCCTCTCCTGCTTAGGATCTTCCCTTCTCTCTTAATTATATCTACATATGATCGGCAGCAAGACATCGACGCATGAACGCCGTCTCTGTCCCGCTCCGATGATCACAGTGGTATCTTATGCCCCACGTTCTTCTCATGGTGGCTCGAGTGACCTATATGGTCCACTGCAGCCTCCCTCGCCACCGAAGGCTCCCTAGTCCTCTCTGAATCTCCGATGACACGTCCAGGCTCCCCTCTCTTAATCGGGCTTCGTTCCACATCTTCCTCTCTTTCACACATACTAATCGGCTCTCTTTGTTTGGTGGATGACTGGATTGTGCTACTGTTGTGGGTGTGTTGGCGGTGGCGCTTAATTTATTATTTTACCTCACTTTTGAAAAAGCCGGATTAGCTTGGCTTTAGTGTGTCTTTTACCTTAGTTTCTTTAAATTTAAATTTTATTTTAATCCTAGATTTTCCCATGGGCACATGCCTACGTGTCACGCTCCGCTTCTCAAAATACGGAATACGAGTACGTAACGTAGGCCTAGAAAATGATGTAAACACCATCCATAAGTTGTACCAGACTAACTCAACAATATGCAACAGCAATCACAACCACGCAAGAAGATATAATCACATGAATCAAGATAACTTCAATAATAAATGAAATAATCCAACAATAATAATATCCAACATCTGGGAATAAAATAACTCCGGGACAAAAGCCCAAAACAATGTACAATGTCATAACAATGTTCAAAAGAAATAATCTAGTAATAAAGTAAATTAGGCAGGGCAATCTTGGACTCCATCTTCTAGAATCGTTGCTCACCAATTCCTTTTGGGATTGGTCATTCAGTACCTGTAAACTCTTGATAAAAAAAGAGAGAAAAGAATGTACTTAGAGCAAGTCGTGGACAGCAAGTAGAGAGAAACAGAGAATAATAGGAACATGTATATCAAAGAAAAGGGACTGGAACAAAGTCAATGGCAAAGTCAATGATTGGCAATAATATCAAAGGTCTATGTTTAATCAAGCATGAAATGAATAATGTCAAGTCAAGTTCAATTTTGATGACAGTGTACAGGATCAAGCATGAAATGTCAAATACTGGATGTTAATCATTTTATTAATCTATCTAGTGCACGTACTACTGCGTCCCATTCCACAGGTCCGATGCAAGCACACAGTGTACGCTTTAGACTGATGGTGAACTCAACATATCATGTACTTTGCCAGTAATCCAGAATTTACGAGATGTACGGGAATTACGGGAATTTACAGGATGTGCAGAAATTTACGGGAATCAGCTGGCAAGGGACCCCTACCGAGTACAGTCTATGATTGTTCACTACCAAGTCAACCCATAATACCCCGGCTTGTTATCATTTTATTTCATCCTATGTGAGTATGCAAAAATGTGTCAATATTATATTATGCTAGGTGTGACTAGTTCTACTCGTTACAGCCAAAGCAAGAAGCAAACATATTAAATCAACACAATTCATAAAATCTGGACAGCATGATGTTGCTGTAAAAAAATACAGATTACCGCTACTACAGAAAAGCAAATATGGATCCATCAGAAATTCTAGAAACTAGACTCTCTGCCGGTTCCAGCGAATATATACACGACATATAAAATCTATAGGAACTAGGGTGAAAGTCCTATTCTTTCAGATTTTATGTTTAGGCAGCAAGTTGTAAATTGTGTTCCCCTATTTATTTCAGGTCAGAAAACCAGCAAGTTGTAAATGTATGAGAGGATGCAGTATCGAACAATACAACAGCTTTCATTCCATTAAGATATAGTTCGCCTGTTACATAATACACACCATTACGTAACAGTTTCACAATATAAGCGGGAAAAGAAATGACAAAACTCTAAACACCAGCCCTCGTACCAGAGATGACCTGATCTGCCTCATCAGCATCAGCTTCCGTCAAGGCAAATACTCGCCCTGATTGGTACGGCATCTTCCCAGCCTGCTGCATTGGTGCGTTGCTATCACCATTCCGTAGTTTGGGACATTGAGATCGGTAATGTCCTGTTTCACCACAGTTGAAGCAAGTCACCGCAGGAGGTCTCACCACATTGTTTCCAGGTCCTCCAGCCACACCAATAGCGTTCGCCCCTGTCGGTTTGAACCTCTGTGCAGATGGTTGCCCCTTGAAACTCCCAGAATGTGCAGGCATCTTTCCAGACTGCCAGTTGTTCCTCCGGTTCTGAACAACGTGGAACTGCTCCATATCTGCCTCCGTCGCTGCCGCCCTCTTGACCAGCTTATCGAATCTCCTGATACCAAGAAGTATCATCCGAGACCTCAAGCTCGGCCTCAATCCATGCTCGAACTTACGAGCCTTCTTAGCTTCATCCATCACCAGTTCTGGAGCATACCTGGAGAGCTGAGTAAACTTGGTCTCATACGCTCTCACCGACATGCTGCCTTGCTGAAGCGACTGAAACTCCATCGCCTTCTTCTCCTGAACATCGGAGGGAAAATAGTGACTGCAGAATTCTTCCAGAAATTCCTCCCAGCCAAGCACTATGCCTCCCATGGTCCTCTTCATGGATTGCCACCATACCGCCGCATCCTTCTCCAGTTGCAAAGTCGCCAACTTGACCTTGCTACCATCCGGGGTCTCCAACACCTCGAAGATTGTCTCCACTTGACGGATCCAGTTGTCAGCCGCATCTGGGTCTGACTTTCCATCGAAAACGGGTGGTTTCATTCTCTTGAATGATTCTACTAGCTTAATCGCCTCGGGCACTGGATTTGCCGACCCCCTTCCTTGGTTCATAGCCACTGCATTAAGCGTCTGGTAGACCCTTGCAAGTTCGGTCTCCAGATCCAAACCTTCCCCATTCCTAGCTCCTCTTCTCGACATATTCTGATGCAAAAGATCCATTAAATTCGAAGTATAAGACAAGAATTTAAACCAACTTGCATTTCATTGAATTCCAAACTTTATACATTCGAATTGAAAACATTTTTGACATCAGAATGGAAAATAAAAGAAGCTAAGACAGTCTAACTCCTACGGGTCCTCTTCGCTACTCGAAGTTCTTCCCGAAGTTCATCAACTTCATCCTTCAGCACATCAGTCAGGTTCTTCCTCTTTTCAAGTTCCCATACTCGGTGACTGAGAACTGAAAAGTCGTCCTTTCGTTTCGCCAGCTGAGCCTCCAACAATCCAATTCTCTCTCGCAGTGTCTCTACCTGCCTCTGAAGAGAAGTCACAAAACCATTTGGAACTGGTTCTTCTTCTTCATCAGAAGAAGAGTCATCAGATGAATCCGGAGGTGGGGTAATCTCTCGGGATTCAGGCCATTCTTCACCGTCAGAATCTGCTTGCCCAGGGTAGTACTCGTCCTCAGAATCTGCCTGTCCAGGATGGTACTCTTCCTCAATGATATGCCAGTCGTCATCTCCAGCAGGGTCGAAGTGATCAGCCATCTTAGAAATAGAGAGAAAGAAGCATAAATCTTAAAGCAACACAAATGTAAGTCACTTACATTTAAATCTCTAGACTCAAACATACACTCTAATGTCCACATCTAGGGTGTCGTTCCCTATAAATTTGTACAAGTGTGGAAAGCGTAGAAAGCGTGGCTCTGATACCACTCTGTAACGCCCCGAATCCCAAATACACTGAATTCGAGATGTTCTACAGGATCTTTTTACTTTCTTTAGTACAATTTTACAGGGAAATTTAAACTTTTCACTTTACATCAGAGCTTACATCAATATTACACATTACATTTGCACAGCGGAAGTAAAATTTACAACAATTAAATAAATGTACAACAACATGGTATAATCTTTAGGCGTCCATTCCTCTTTAACCTTTAACAAGCCATTTACCTGCATATAAGACTGTGGGTACGTCAGTTTATTCAACCGACGAACATTATACACGGCCATCCTCTCTATGCCGGAAATAGTATAACTCACCTTTCCATATTTAGCAAACACAAACTTCTCACATTTCAAACTAAAGGGACTACCCTATTGATGTCGTGTTGTGATTGTGCACTTAGTCCTTAATGCATTTGTTTATATTACATGACACTAATGCGCACTTGTTCGGATTCTATGCATCCCATACTACATAGGTCCGAGGGCAAGCCCTTATTCGTTCTTCATCTTTGTAGGGTTCAATCCCCGTTATGTCTTAATCTACTACTGTAATTACGGTAGTGTCTTAGATGTCCTATGATCTATGAGCCCATGTGCAGGCAGCCTGGAGGGGAATCCCACGCACTAACACGACGCATTGAGCAGGCAACCTATGGTCAATTCAGCCTCCGCCATGGAACAATGGCACCACCCATAGCCACTCGAACATCCCACGAGCGTCGCCACCGGGATGATAATTCTGGAGTAGCGCCCACGCCATGTCTTGACGCATCAAGCAGGCAGCCTGTGGATCGCTCTCACACCGCTATCCGATGGCCCCCATACACGTGTTTTTCTTCTACTTTCATCACGTCTCCACTATGTACTAGTTCTTAATCTTATTAAAAATCATGAACAAAAATTAATCTCTAGAGTTAGCCTCTCCACTAACCGGACTTATTCATTCATTTCAACGTGACCAACCTTGATCTAATTTCATTTCATTTCATTTCTCAATGCCGGGGGGGACTTAGCTACTCCATTTCAATTTTCATTTCACAATCTTCAACTCATAAATTCTCCATGTTGAGTTCTCATACTCACATGTATATTCTCTTTTCAATTCATGATTCCTAATTTGTTCACAAGTCCATAACTGTACGTGAATTTCATGCACTTTATCAATTATCACAACGAATCAAATTCTAGTTTATTACAAAATATGCATACTTCATATTGTTCCACAAATGAGAAATAAATTGCATTAAGTCACACAACCAAGTTCTTTTTTGCCGAATCAATTTCTAATCCTTCATTTCACTTATTCTTTTAAGTTATACTTTCACATCAATAACACTTATAGAGCCACATTTCTATTTATGTATTTTAACTCCAAATCATAGTTAATTTCATTCAAATAATCCCCAAACCATTTTTAGAAAGTCCCTTACATTTTTATGAGAATAACCATATTTTTTTCACATTCTTTGGACACTTAAAACCCAAAAAAGATAATTTTTTTCAATCTTGCCGATAGCAAGATTCGAACCCGCACCCCAGAGAACACAGCCAACAGCACAGACCGCTAGGCCGGTTTGTGCTAGCGATTAGAAGAGGAGACAGAGAGTATTTATTACTCTCTGTCACTGATTCTCAAGTTTTAAAAAAATGAAAACAATTGTATGCCGCAGGGGTTCGACCAGTCACCCAAGAGAACACAGCCGCACACAGTGACCACTTGAGCCATATGCTCAGGTTGTCACAGTACCATTTAAAAACCCTTTTGAAATCAATTGCCACTGTTGTTAAAAACATCTCGATGTTCAATTAAACTTTGTTTCATATTGCTCTTGTAGAAGTTACTGAAAAATTCCAGATTGACTTCCCCTCACATGATTTTCATATTAGTATGATTAAAATAATTTTTGTACTAATAAAAATATATTTTTCACACAAATCAATGAATTATTCATTACAACTACTACACTTCTCATTTTTTTTGACATTGTTTAACAATTGGCCTTCTAATCTTTTTATTCACAATTTTCTTATATTAATTTACTGTTATTAATCTTTTATTCAACACACCCATTCATTTCGAATTTATCCATTCCCACAATAACTCAAAGATCTCTTTAAAACATACATTAGCATTAACAAAGTACTAACTTTTACATATAATTTGTGATGGTAATAAATGTATTTTCTTCCATCAATCTATAATCATAATCAATTACACATGCAACTTATAATTTTAACAATAGAACTACATACTAATTCCATGTCAACAATTCAATCGATTAGGGGTCATTTTCCAAATTTAATGAGCATGCTTATTAATCATTTTCATACTTCATGGTTCAATAAAATACTAGCATATTCCTAATTAGAAAATAGGGAGAATTAGCCCACAACTCAAATTAATACTAGAACCACATACAAGTTAATCACAACATTAAATCAATTCATAGACTAACTTCTCAATTAAAGTGTGTTTTTATTAATATTTTTCATGCATCGTTTTGATAGTTCAATCTAGCATGGATCCCTATATTAGAAATATGAAAGGTTACCCACCTTGTGTGGAGAGAAACAAACACAAACGCAACAAATCCTTGAACAAGATGCACCTCTTCCTAGACGATGCGCGCACAAGCTCCACGAACACCAAGCAAACCGAATGCTCCTCTCCTTGGAATGATGCCGGCCTCCTTCTCCTTGGAAAAATGCAAGCAATCCCACACAATCTCTCAATCTTTTTAACTCACAACTATTACTAAATTAGACTATAGGTTTGGGAAGATATAATTGCATATGAATATAGCCATGGGAGGGGGTATTTATACTAGAAATCAAGTGAAATGGAGGGCTAGGATTGACTAGTTGGTTGTAGGATGGAGGGCCAAGATTAGAGTAGGAGTTATAAAAACTACCCACAACTATACAACCACCTCCATGATCACCACTCAACTTTTTGAATCTCCCTCCAAAAAGAAGCAATCCCGGCCCCCATGGAGAAGTGTGCATTGCACGTGCATGCAACTAGGACCAAAATTGTACATTTTAATTTTGTACAAAAATAAAATAGTATTAAAATAGTCTTCTACATGACAAGTTTAAATAAAAATAGATTAATCCATGGGCTTTAGTTTTGGGCCAAAATGTTTATTTTAAATAAAATAAATAAATCACATTTTGGGCTTTTAAGAAAAGGCTTTAAAATAAGGCTTTCTATTTATTTAAGAAAAAAGGCTTTTGTGTAAAAATTTGTTTGAAAACATATATCACAATAAAATAATTATAACTTTTAATTCAATCATAATATGGCACATGCACACTACGTGCAAAATAAAATAATTTTTCATTAATTGAAAAATCAGGGCATTACAACACTCCTTCCTTAGAATAGTTCCGTCTCCGGAACTACAATCAAGAGCGAGGAAAACAAAAAAAAATTAAAAAAGATATATACAACACTCAAACAAGGACAAAAAGATACAAAGAAAAATACAGATCAAGCAAAAAGCTCAGGATAGTCCTTCAACATCCTCTCCTCAGACTCCCAAGTAGCCTCTTCAATCAAGTGGTTTCTCCAGACTACCTTGACCATCGGTATCATCTTATTCCTCAAGACTTTCTCTCGACGATTAACAATCTCAACAGGAGACTCGATGTAATTCAGGTCTAACTGCAAACCTTCCGGCACTTCAGGCAAATGATGACTCGGACCTGGAATGTAACCTCTCAGCATAGACACATGAAAGACATTGTGCACCTGAGACAACTCTTCCGGTAATTCAAGCCGGTAAGCAGTTTTCCCGATCCTTTTCAATATCTTATACGGGCCTATATACCTCGGGGCTAACTTCCCGCCTTTGTCAAATTGAACCACACCTTTACTGGGCGATACCTTCAGAAAGACGAAGTCACCAACCTCAAACTCAAGGTCCCTTCTCCAGTTGTCTGCATAGATTTTCTGCCTGCTCTGAGCTTCCACCAACCTCTTCCTAATCAGAACAATCTTCTCAGAGATTTGTTGTACAAGCTCAGGACCAAACAACTGACGCTCCCCAACTTCAAACCAACAAACAGGAGTCCTGCACTTCCTGCCATACAAAGCTTCGTACGGCGCCATCCCGATACTGGTCTAAAAACTGTTGTTGTAGGCAAACTCTACCAAAGGTAAATGCCTTTCCCAACTGTCTCCAAAGTCTAGTATACAACACCGAAGCATATCCTCAAGAATACGGTTGACTCTCTCGGTCTGCCCATCGGTTTGCGGATGAAAAGCAGTGCTGAAATCTGTCTTGGTCCCCAAGGCTGTCTGAAGACTCCTCCAGAAATGCGAAGTAAACCGCGCATCTCGATCAGACACAAGAGTTGAAGGAACACCATGAAGCCTGACAATCTTGCCAACATGCATCTCAGCCAACTTGTCCATAGAAGCCGAGAGTTTCATCACCAAAAAGTGAGCGGACTTGGTTAGTCGATCGACTATAACCCAAATCGCATCATTGGCTTTAGAACTCTTAGGCAATCCCGTGATGAAATCCATACTGATGTTATCCTGCTTCCATTCCGGAATAAGTAACGGCTGTAATAGACCTCCGGGTATCTGACTTTCGGCTTTGACTTGCTGACAAACCTCACACTTCGCAACAAATTCAGCCACATCCCGTTTCAAACCTGACCACCAGAAATGCTGTTTGATGTCCTTGTACATCTTAGTACACCCAGGATGTACCGACAAAAGAGTAGCATGCGCCTCCTGAAGAATACTTTCCTTCAGGTCTGCCTGATTTGGAACGCACAGCCTATCTCCGAACCACAGCACTCCATCCCTGATTTGAAATCCGGGCAACCTGCCAGCACTAACCTGCTCCTTCATCTCCAAGATATCAGTATCAACCTCCTGACTTGCAATGATCCTTCCATTCAGTGTAGGCTGAAGCCTCAACTGAGCCAAAGATGCTCCCAATCCTTGCAAGACGACCTCAATACCTGCTCGATCCAATTCCTCAATTAGATGCTTCTGAGTTGTAATCAAACAGGCTAAACTGCTCATACGACTAAGTGCATCAGCAACAACATTAGCCTTTCCAGGATGATACTTGATCTCAGGTCGCATGTCCTCAAGCACTTCCAACCATCTTCGCTGCCTCAGATTCAGATCCCTCTGCTGATATATATACTTCAAGCTCTTGTGGTCCGTGTACATGTTCAACTTCTCACCGTACACGTAGTGCCTCCACTGCTTCAGGGAAAAGATAATCGCAGCCAACTCCAGATCATGAGTCGGGTAATTCTTCTCATGTGGTCGTAGTTGCCTAGACCCATATGCGATTACTCTTCCTTCTTGCATTAAGACACAACCAAGCCCCCGATGTGAAGCATCGCTATAAATATCATACTCAACACCTGCTCTAGGCAAAGCCAGGATAGGTGCAGTAGTCAGCTTCTCTTTCAACTCCTGAAAGCTCGCCTCACATTGCTCAGTCCACTTGAAGTTCACATTCTTCTTGGTCAGTCCAGTAAGCGGCACAGCTATCTGAGTATAACCTTGAATGAATCTCCTGTAATATCCAGTCATCCCAAGAAAACTTCTGACTTCCTTCACTGTAGTAGGCCTAGCCCAGTCTCTCACTGCCTCTATCTTCTGAGGGTCAGTTGCCACTCCCTCCTTAGAAAGGTTGTGACCTAGGAATGCCACTTCAGATTTCCAGAAATCACACTTGGATAACTTGGCATACAACTTCTGCTCTTCCAGCTTCTTCAAAACTTCTGCCAGATGCTCAGTGTGCTCCTCTTCTGACTTAGAGTACACGAGAATATCGTCGATAAACACCACGACGAAAGAGTCAATGAACGGCCTCAGAACTCTGTTCATCAAATCCATGAAGATTGCGGGTGCATTCATCACTCCAAATGGCATAACTAAGAATTCGTAATGCCCATGTCGAGTTCTAAATGCAGTTTTGTGCACATCTTCAGCTTTCACTCGAACTTGGTGATAACCTGATCGAAGATCTATTTTGGAGAAAACAGCTGCTCCTTGTAGACGATCGAACAAGTCATCAATTCGAGGAATCGGATACTTATTCTGAACAGTGACCTTATTCAGCACCCGGTAATTGATACACATTCTCATCGATCCATCCTTCTTCTTTACCAAAAGCACTGGTGCTCCCCAAGGTGACGCACTAGGTTGAATAAAGCCTTTCTCCAACAGTTCTTCAATCTGCCGTTTCACCTCATCCTGTTCCACTGGAGCCATCCTATACGGTGCCTTAAAAATGGGTACACTTCCCGGTTGAACAGTGATGCTGAACTCTACATCACGATGCGGGGGTAACCCAGGAAAATCTTCTAAGAACACAGTCGGATAGTCCCGAACCACAGGAATCCCTTGCACTTCCACAGGAGTCTCTTCCTTGCGGATAGTTGCCACCAGCTTAGAACATTTCTGCTTCCCTTGGAAAGTGACTTCAGGTCCACCTGGAGCCGTCACTGTTACCGTCTTGGTCTTACACCCGATGCTTGTACTGTACACCGACATCCAATCAATGCCAATGATAACATCGACTCCCAAGATAGTCAGCTCGATCAGATCAATGCCAAAGATTCTATCCTCAATCACAATCTCGCAATCAGCATAATACCGATTAGCGGTTAAAGTTTCCCCTGACGGAGTAGCTACTGCTAAGATCTTGCCTGGAAAAATCTTCGGTTCAACCCCCCAACACTTTAGCAAATTTTGGAGACACAAATGTATGAGAGGATCCAGTATCGAACAATACAACAACTTTCATTCCATTAAGATATAGTTCGCCTGTTACATAATACACACCATTACGTAACAGTTTCACAATATAATCGGTAAAAGAAATGACAAAACTCTAAACACCAGCCCTCGTACCAGAGATGACCTGATCTGCCTCATCAGCATCAGCTTCCGTCAAGGCAAATACTCGCCCTGATTGGTACGGCCTCTTCCCAGCCTGCTGCATGGTGCGTTGCTATCACCATTCCGTAGTTTGGGACATTGAGATCGGTAATGTCCCGTTTCACCACAGTTGAAGCAAGTCACCGCAGGAGGTCTCACCACATTGTTTCCAGGTCCTCCAGCCACACCAATAGCGTTCGCCTCTGTCGGTTTGAACCTCTGTGCAGATGGTTGCCCCTTGAAACTCCCAGAATGTGCAGGCCTCTTTCCAGACTGCCAGTTGTTCCTCCGGTTCTGAACAACGTGGAACTGCTCCATATCTGCCTCCGTCGCTGCCGCCCTCTTGACCAGCTTATTGAATCTCCTGATACCAAGAGGTATCATCCGAGACCTCAAGCTCGGCCTCAATCCATGCTCGAACTTACGAGCCTTCTTAGCTTCATCCATTACCAGTTCTGGAGCATACCTGGAGAGCTGAGTAAACTTGGTCTCATACGCTCTCACCGACATGCTGCCTTGCTGAAGCGACTGAAACTCCATCGCCTTCTTCTTCTGAACATCGGAGGGGAAATAGTGACTGCGGAATTCTTCCAGAAATTCCTCCTAGCCAAGCACTATGCCTCCCATGGTCCTCTTCATGGATTGCCACCAAACCGCCGCATCCTTCTCCAGTTGCAAAGTCGCCAACTTGACCTTGCTACCATCCGGGGTCTCCAACACCTCGAAGATTGTCTCCACTTGACGGATCCAGTTGTCAGCCGCATCTGGGTCTGACTTTCCCTCGAAAACGGGTGGTTTCATTCTCTTGAATGATTCCACTAGCTTAATCACCTCGGGCACTGGATTCGCCGGTCCCCTTCCTTGGTTCATAGCCACTGCATTAAGCGTCTGGTAGACCCTTGCAAGTTCAGTCTCCAGATCCAAACCTTCCCCATTCCTAGCTCCTCTTCTCGACATATTCTGATGCAAAAGATCCATTAAATTCGAAGTATAAGACAAGAATTTAAACCAACTTGCATTTTATTGAATTCCAAACTTTATACATTCGAATTGAAAACATTTTTGACATCAGAATGGAAAATAAAAGAAGCTAAGACAGTCTAACTCCTACGGGTCCTCTTCGCTGCTCGAAGTTCTTCCCGAAGTTCATCAACTTCATCCTTCAGCACATCAGTCAGGTTCTTCCTCTTTTCAAGTTCCCATACTCGGTGACTGAGAACTGAAAAGTCGTCCTTTCGTTTCGCCAGCTGAGCCTCCAACAATCCAATTCTCTCTCGCAGTGTCTCTACCTGCCTCTGAAGAGAAGTCACAAAACCATTTGGAACTGGTTCTTCTTCTTCATCAGAAGAAGAGTCATCAGATGAATCCGGAGGTGGGGTGATCTCTCGAGATTCAGGCCATTCTTCACCGTCAGAATCTGCTTGCCCAGGGTAGTACTCGTCCTCAAAATCTGCCTGTCCAGGATGGTACTCTTCCTCAATGATATGCCAGTCGTCATCTCCAGCAGGGTCGAAGTGATCAGCCATCTTAGAAATAGAGAGAAAGAAGCATAAATCTTAGAGCAACACAAATGTAAGTCACTTACATTTAAATCTCTAGACTCAAACACACACTCTAATGTCCACATCTAGGGTGTCGTTTCCTATGAATTTGTACAAGTGTGGAAAGCGTAGAAAGCGTGGCTCTGATACCACTCTGTAACGCCCCGAATCCCAAATACACTGAATTCGAGATGTTCTACAGGATCTTTTTACTTTCTTTAGTACAATTTTACAGGGAAATTTAAACTTTTCACTTTACATCAGAGCTTACATCAATATTACACATTACATTTGCACAGCGGAAGTAAAATTTACAACAATTAAATAAATATACAACAACATGGTATAATCTTTAAGCGTCCATTCATCTTTAACCTTTAACAAGCCATTTACCTGCATATAAGACTGTGGGTACGTCAGTTTATTCAACCGACGAACATTATACACGGCCATCCTCTCTATGCCGGAAATAGTATAACTCACCTTTCCATATTTAGCAAACACAAACTTCTCACATTTCAAACTAAAGGGACTACCCTATTGATGTCGTGTTGTGATTGTGCACTTAGTCCTTAATGCATTTATTTATATTACATGACACTAATGCGCACTTGTTTGGATTCTATGCATCCCATACTACATAGGTCCGAGGGCAAGCCCTTATTCGTTCTTCATCTTTGTAGGGTTCAATCCCCCGTTATGTCTTAATCTACTACTGTAATTACGGTAGTGTCTTAGATGTCCTATGATCTATGAGCCCATGTGCAGGCAGCCTGGAGGGGAATCCCACGCACTAACACGACGCATTGAGCAGGCAACCTATGGTCAATTCAGCCTCTGCCATGGAACAATGGCACCACCCATAGCCACTCGAACATCCCACGAACGTCGCCACCGGGATGATAATTCTGGAGTAGCGCCCACGCCATGTCTTGACGCATCAAGCAGGCAGCCTGTGGATCGCTCTCACACCGCTATCCGATGGCCCCCATACACGTATTTTTCTTCTACTTTCATCACGTCTCCACTATGTACTAGTTCTTAATCTTATTAAAAATTATGAACAAAAATTAATCTCTAGAGTTAGCCTCTCCACTAACCGGACTTATTCATTCATTTCAACGTGACCAACCTTGATCTAATTTCATTTCATTTCATTTCTCAATGCCGGGAGAGACTTAGCTACTCCATTTCAATTTTCATTTCACAATCTTCAACTCATAAATTCTCCATGTTGAGTTCTCATACTCACATGTATATTCTCTTTTCAATTCATGATTCCTAATTTGTTCACAAGTCCATAACTGTACGTGAATTTCATGCACTTTATCAATTATCACAACGAATCAAATTCCAGTTTATTACCAAATATGCATACTTCATATTGTTCCACAAATGAGAAATAAATTGCATTAAGTCACACAACCAAGTTCTTTTTTGCCAAATCAATTTCTAATCCTTCATTTCACTTATTCTTTTAAGTTATACTTTCACATCAATAACACTTATAGAACCACATTTCTATTTATGTATTTTAACTCCAAATCATAGTTAATTTTATTCAAATAATCCCCAAACCATTTTTAGAAAGTCCCTTACATTTTTATGAGAATAACCATATTTTTTTCACATTTTTTGGACACTTAAAAACCCAAAAAAAATAATTTTTTTCAATCTTGCCGATAGCAAGATTCGAACCCGCACCCCAGAGAACACAGCCAACAGCACAGACCGCTAGGCCGGTTTGTGCTAGCGATTAGAAGAGGAGACAGAGAGTATTTATTACTCTCTGTCACTGATTCTCAAGTTTTAAAAAAATGAAAACAATTGTATGCCGCAGGGGTTCGACCAGTCACCCAAGAGAACACAGCCGCACACAGTGACCACTTGAGCCATATGCTCAGGTTGTCACAGTACCATTTAAAAACCCTTTTGAAATTAATTGCCACTGTTGTTAAAAATATCTCGATGTTCAATTAAACTTTGTTTCATATTGCTCTTATAGAAGTTACTGAAAAATTCCAGATTGACTTCCCCTCACATGATTTTCATATCAGTATGATTAAAATAATTTTTGTACTAATAAAAATATATTTTTCACACAAATCAATGAATTATTCATTACAACTACTACACTTCTCATTTTTTTTGACATTGTTTAACAATTCGCCTTCTAATCTTTTTATTCACAATTTTCTTATATTAATTTACTGTTATTAATCTTTTATTCAACACACCCATTCATTTTGAATTTATCCATTCCCACAATAACTCAAAGATCTCTTTAAAACATACATTAGCATTAACAAAGTACTAACTTTTACATATAATTTGTGATGGTAATAAATGTATTTTCTTCCATCAATCTATAATTATAATCAATTACACATGCAACTTATAATTTTAACAATAGAACTACATACTAATTCCATGTCAACAATTCAAACGATTAGGGGTCATTTTCCAAATTTAATGAGCATGCTTATTAATCATTTTCATACTTCATGGTTCAATAAAATACTAGCATATTCCTAATTAGAAAATAGGGAGAATTAGCCCACAACTCAAATTAATACTAGAACCACATACAAGTTAATCACAACATTCAATCAATTCATAGACTAACTTCTCAATTAAAGTGTGTTCTTATTAATATTTTTCATGCATCGTTTTGATAGTTCAATCTAGCATGGATCCCTATATTAGAAATATGAAAGGTTACCCACCTTGTGTGGAGAGAAACAAACACAAACGCAACAAATCCTTCCAACAAGATGCACCTCCTCCTAGACGATGCGCGCACAAGCTCCACGAACACCAAGCAAACCGAATGCTCCTCTCCTTGGAATGATGCCAGCCTCCTTCTCCTTGAAAAAATGCAAGCAATCCCACACAATCTCTCAATCTTTTTAACTCACAGCTATTACTAAATTAGACTATAGGTTTGGGAAGATATAATTGCATATGAATATAGCCATGGGAGGGGGTATTTATACTAGAATTCAAGTGAAATGGAGGGCTAGGATTGACTAGTTGGTTGTAGGATGGAGGGCCAAGATTAGAGTAGGAGTTATAAAAAATACCCACAACTATACAACCACCTCCATGATCACCACTCAACTTTTTGAATCTCCCTCCAAAAAGAAGCAATCCTGGCCCCCATGGAGAAGTGTGCATTGCACGTGTACGTGTAGTGCCCGTGCATGCAACTAGGACCAAAATTGTACATTTTAATTTTGTACAAAAATAAAATAGTATTAAAATAGTCTTCTACATGACAAGTTTAAATAAAAATAGATTAATCCATGGGCTTTAGTTTTGGACCAAAATATTTATTTTAAATAAAATAAATAAATCACATTTTGGGCTTTTAAGAAAAGGCTTTAAAATAAGGCTTTCTATTTATTTAAGAAAAAAGGCTTTTGTGTAAAAATTTGTTTGAAAACATATATCACAATAAAATAATTATAACTTTTAATTCAATCAAAATATGGCACGTGCACACTACGTGCAAAATAAAATAATTTTTCATTAATTAAAAAATCAGGGCATTACAATGGCGATGGGATGAAGACGATGGGGATGAGATGGGTGGTGACGGGAAGGTGACGAGGAGATGGTGAGGGGTCGGAGAAGATGATCGGAGAGGTGGCTAAGGGCGGTTGGGTTTTTGGGTTTGAAATGGAAAAAAAATAGAGGAGGGAGAGGGAGTTGGGGGTAGGGGAGAGAGAAAACGGCGGAGAGAGGAATTTAAAAAATAAGGTTTAGTGGGTATTTATATAGGGATTAAGGAATTGGGATTTTGGGTTGCGGGTTTATGGGTTTAGGGTACAAGTTAAGACTCTAAAAAGAGATTGTCATGCCCCGCTTCCCAATAATACGGAATACGAGTACATGACAAAAGTCCAGCGAATGACTAACGTCACCCATAAGCTGTTTAATCGATCAACTCAACAGTATAATCAATACAGAACAAATGCGCAGGCAATAATAATAATCTCATGAACAAAAATACTTGGAATGAAGCAATATAAATATCCAAATACAATAATATTCCAACGTCTGGAAATAATAATAAAATCTGAGACATAAGCACGAAACAATAATAATCGCAATCCAAAAAAATAAATACAAGTCTCAATACATTAAGTCATTTAAAGCGATAAGTAAATCAAAAGCAGAAAACCTCAAAATGTGTAGTGCCCCAGATCCCCGTTACCGGACATCCGTGACACCTTCCAGAATCTTTACCTTCAAATACATCTCAACACAGTAATAACATGGAAATTTAAAAACTTTTTATTTTCCAAATAAGTCATTACATCATTGATTACAACCGATAACTTGTTCTTGGACAAGGAGTACAAATTACATCAATTCATTACAACTTATTACAAGTATTTACAGACTCCTCTTGTAAAGCTATTAGCTGCCTTCTGGAATGGTAATCGACCGATTACTTGCGGAACTTCGCTGAGCGGCCCATCGGCTCCCCCGGGACTTGCTCCTCAGCTTCAGGCTTCTGCTGCGCGACTCTGATATCTCTGCACCTGTTCGGAAGGTATAACCGATACCTAAAAGGTGGGAAACGTCAGTACTTCGACTGACGCAAAGCTGGTGATAACAACGATCCTCTAAAATTCAATCACAACCAATAATTTATGCAAAAAGGAAAAGTGTTGTGCCAAAACAAGGGTTTAGTAGATTTGGGTTCTAGTGCAGTGTTATGAGATGATCCTATGACTAGATGCAGCAACTCACATGCCTAACTTCTAATGCAAGCAAGACTTTGGAGCACGAATGCATCCCATACTACATATGCCCCCAAATCTAGCCGTCTTTCTCCACAATTTAGGGATTCGAACTCTCGCCATGCACCCTACTCTTGTACACACTCCAGTTCCCAATAGACTATCCGTCACCCAAGGAGATTGCAGCAGTCGGTCTAATTCCGCCCTGCAGTGCCCAAGTGGTCACCGCCAGTTGGTACCCGCATATGGACCTCCTTAGAAACTACGTTGAACCTGGTCATTACGATCCTTGGTTCCACATGTCCACCCATAGACTGACGCATGCGTGTTCACCCCTCATCGGGAAATGAACTGATATATACCAAAAAACACAAAACACAAACCCACGCTTTAGGAACGTGAGCACCACGAGAGGTCAAATCCTCCGGGCCTCCCGCACCTTACTTCGGCAGAACTTTGGGAATCAACAGATCGAGATACGAGCTGGGGACGCAATCCGTTAGCGGCCGAAAACGTATCCCTACGACTGGAAGATACAATACCGACTATGGTTTACTAGGACTAATGCAATTTCCCAACCCCTTAATAAACCATTCTAAACCCTACCTTACTCTAATTATTTCGGGTAAGAATTACTGCTTCCACACTTGCCTATCAGCCTCTGGCCCCTGGCGATACCGGTCTGGTTCGCCACTTCCCTTGCTTGGACTCGTCCAGTATAATGGCCTACACCTGCCGCTACTCTTGCTGTAAATATATAATTGCCCCGTGAACTCCACTCACTGGCATGCTCGGACGTCCTACGCTCAGCAGAAGTTTAATAATATAGGCTTGATAGGTGTAGGGTATCCTTTACCCTACTGACTAACTCGAGTCACCCATCCCACTCGGGAAGTCAACAACCTCAATAACAGAGATCAACCACTCCTAGACACGAGTCATCGACTCAAATAACACACAGGAGAAAAATGCTTTCACAACCCTTAGTCCTCACCCAGACTAAGCGACCTACGGGTTTCTGCCCAAATCTCAAAATGGTCATCCCTCTATCGATACAACTCCGATTGGAGTGTATGGGCCCAACCTGGAAGGGTACGATCCTAGGCTACAACTTCCTAGTTGATCACGAGCTTAAATTCAACCACCTAAGTCCTCGAAATAGCTTCTCAAGCTCCAACCTGCGTGCTTCCTGCGCATGGGCTGCACCTTACCATTAACACAAAATCCTACTCGTTCATCGGAACGACACAAACTCAAATTATGTAGAAGGGTGTGGGTGTCCTCAACAACTCTCTAGTTGGTCATGAGTCTAAATTAAACCATTAAGTCACCCTAACGCACTCATCTATCATCAATACACCAATTCACACAATTGGTCTCTCTAATTCAGAGCACTCAGCTCTACTCTAGTCCTCTGTCCAGTCTTACAAAAATCATAATAATTCAACCGTTTACTGGAATCGCCTCAAATTAGTTTTGTTGGAAAGGTCTAGGTGTCCACTACAACTCTCTACTAGGTCATGATCCTCAAAATGTGCCTCTAACAGGTCTCAAATTCCCAATCCTTCCAGAGTATCAAAACTGGCTGAAAACAGCAACGTGATTAATCACAAAATCACAATAAATTGCAGACTTGTCCAATTGACACAAAATTTATGGTGGTGACACTAGACATCATACCCAATATCATGAAGAGGACCTCATGTCAAAATTCTAATTATACAATGAGTAATAGCTTTTGTAAGTTAGCACAAAAACCATCATGTTTTCTAATTCAACATCAGATACTGGTTATAGATAGATTTTTCTCATGCCTCCAACATCATCCAAATAATTTATGGACTTTTTTACATAATCAAAATGCATTCAGAAATATTGAGTAAAAATTTTAGATCAATATCATGCTTCAATAAATCACGAAAATTCCTACAATATCAGCCATCCTGTTTTTCTTTTTCTGAGTCTGCCTCACGACACATATCCATCTCACAATTTTATTAGCATATCAAATGATGATATAAAAATCTAAAATAAATCATGAATGATCCTAACACATATATGAGCAAACTCTTTTAACTTCACGGTATAATTCATCATATTTTGCTCTCGGAAAAATCCACAAAATGGTAATCCGAACCAGTTTTTCTAGTTCAATTCTGACTTCTACTTCTAACCTTTAGAAGAGCAATCCTATGCATTCTAGCACACATGCATGCAATAAAAATTAATTAAAATATAAGAATTTCAAGTTTAGAGAAACATCCCACCCTTGTTTGTAGTAGTGGAAGGAACTTCTTCAAGCTTCTTCTCTTGGAAATCTCCTTTTGATCCTTCTTCTTCACTTCCTTCTTCTTTCTCTCTTCTTTCTCTTGTGGTGTTCTCTTTCTGAAATTTCCAGAGAAAAAGGGAGGAAATGAAGTGGGAAATGAAGGAGATGGGAGGGTAGGCCGGATTTGATAGGGGGGGGGGGGGGGCTTGGTGGTTTTGTAGACCAAAACCATGGCTTAAGCCCATTAGTTTTGTGTTTGTTATGTTGGCTGCCCAACATAACCCTTAACGAGTTCCAACGAGTGTGAGACACGTATTTTAACGAGCGCACGCAACCTATATTCACTGTAGTACCATACCGTTTTATATTTGCATGTGCGTCGTGCCGAAAACTAGCAGTTATACTAGTATCGGTCCGTCTCGTTCTCGTGCATCCTTGGAATGCAAATCTCCCCAAAAACTGTCCCGTGGCCCTAACCATCCACCACGATGGCAAAATCGACCCATAATACTACAATCAATTGCACGCATACTAACAATATACATACACATGTGCATATATTCAGGTACCGTACAAAACGGGGTGTTACAAAATATTTGTTCTCCAACTCCAGCAGGCAATTCTCCTTTATTACCTGTAAATACTTTATCTAAAAAGAGAAAAATAATTGTCCTTAGAGCAAGTCATGGACAGCAAGTAGAGAAAGCAGGGAACAATGGAATAACGGTATAACAATGAAATAATTAATCAATAGGAATCAATAACATGGCACAATAATAATAATCAATAACATGGTAATCAATGCAACGGTATAACGGTGAATCAATATTCGGTAACGGTAATCCACGGTTAATATCATAATCACTTAAATAATATTGGATACAAATAAGAATAATGATGAACAATATGCAATGTCGGTGATGTGTCAATCCTTATGTCTATTATTCATTTTAACTCCTAACTAATGCACGTACTTCTGTGTCCCATGTGTGCCGTACCACAGGTTCGATGCATACAATCAATTTCGTTTAGACTCAAGTGGTAAATTCTATAGATCATGTGTCGGTACGGTAATCACTGATACGATACAATATTGTTGCACAATTCATTCATTATAATAATATACTGATTCACGAGTTCACGAGTTCACGGGTTCACGGGTTCACGGATTCACGGGTTTAAGACACGAATGATTGGGGTGTCGTAGTCAGCACTCCACAATCAATCGGTAAACACTGACCGACACAGTCACTATATTATTCACTACTCAAATCATTCCCTTAAACCTCAGCTTGTTAACTATTTTATTAATGCAACAATACAATATGCAATTCGAAATGTGAGATGGACGATAGTATCAATAAGGGAATAATAGGATGATAACATGGAGTAGGATATTTTAAAAAGATGACAATAACTCATTAGGATCATGCAATGCAACACACATACATTAATTCATGCAATAGTATGATATATGGACAATTAATTCATTAAAAAGTAGTATCCAGAATTCTGGACAGCACGCGTAACCTGTACAAAAACGCAGTTTTCCGCTGACTCAGAAATCGAAAGTTGAATCCGTCAGAAGATCTGGAAACTAGACTACCATACGGTTCCAACGCATACTTGAAGTTCAAATTCCTACAATATTAGCTAGATCAAACACATGTTTCTTTTCAGGTTTCATGTTCATGCAGAAAAATGACATCTTATTATTTTAATTGTTGAATCAGCAAAAACTCAATATTAAATTCAGTAAAAATATAATCTAGATACCTAAACATGTTAAACATCAATCTAAAAATTTTCATTGCAAAATTTTATCATTTGATCAGCCTTTCTACTGTTTGAAAATGAACGGTACGAGAATCTGAAAATCTGGAATGTAAGAACACAGCTGTAGTAAAACGGGCATAACTTTTGCTACAAAACTCAGAATTCGAAAATTCTGGATGTTATTGACAACTACACATTTGGGGCTACATTTTATATTCAAAAAATATTTTGTTTTAAGGTCATTTACTACTTCGAAAGTAGCGATCAAAGTTCAGGTCAGCAAGCATATACAGTTCTTAGGGTATTTTTCTTGCACATAAATTAATTTAGCATGATGGATTTTGATTCTATAGTCAATAATTTGTGTAACTGGCATGATAGGCGTCCAATCATGATCAATAAAAATTAGAACACACACATATACAAGTCTAACATCAATCAATCATTAAACGACATACAACCTAACGAATGTCTCTATAGTAAATTATTTGTGTTGTGACTCGTATGAATAATCCTATTAACAATTCTATATGCATTCATTAAAGATCCAAACTTTAGAGTCAAATTAGCACGATGTCAAGAATATTGGGGTTAGCTCGTGTAAACCCACAATAAACCCAACGAAAGGGATAACAAAGGGAAATATGATAACAAAAGATCTACTTGCAAGAATTTTCAATAAAACTTGAATTTAATACGAGTAACAATTCAAGAGGACGGTGACTTGCCTGTTAGACGATGAAAATGAATACCAAGTATAATAGAATATAAATTCCGAAGCAACGAACTCACGAACTAGCACGATTAACACGTGCACAACACGTGTATAGAGAGAAAATAACAACAGCCCAAGAGAGAGACAGCAGCCACTATAGTCGATGGTCGGCCAAGGGAGGCGCGCTGGCAGGCGGCACGTCGACGGAGGTAGGCGGCGCGAGGGGCAGGGCGGCGCTAGGAGGCAGGGTCGTCGATCGATTGAAACTGGGAGCAAGGAATCGGGATTTGAGGGTTAATGGGTTTAGGGATTTGGTAATGGTAGGAACGGGGTTAGGGAGGACGGGGTTGGAGTCTGGGGATGTGGGTGTCGAGGGGAGACGACGGGGAGTCGTCTACGGGAGTTGGGGGTCGTTGGAAGTGGAGGAGTCGCCGGAAAATGGCTGGGGAAGAAGAACCGGTAATGGGTCTGTTTGGGGAGAGAGAAAGAGGAGAGAGAACTGGAAAGATGAGAGAGGAGAGAGATTAGGCAGCTAGGTTTCGATTTGTGTGCAAAAATTAGGGTTTACAGTAGAGTTGCATTTATAGGGTACAATTAGGATACTGGGTTGATGGATTAGGGTCCAATAATAGTGGGTTTGGGTCAAGAACAAATCGAATTGGGTTTTAGGGTTCAATTAGAGATAGATCAAAATCAGTCGGGTTCAAAATAAAATACTCACAATTCAAAAGAGATAATAGGAATCAACAAGAATAGCCCAACAAAAGAACAGGGATTTAATAAACAAATTCAATCAAAAATAAAATAATCAAGAAAGAAAAATACTGTATTTAAAATATTCATATATACATGTATGCATTAAATCAAACAGTAGACTCCATATGAAATCGAACCTATTCGGGTTTAAAACAAAATAATATTAATAATAATAACAATAACGATAAAAATATTTATACTAAGAAAAATAATGATAACAATAATAACAAATATTTATACTAATAACAGTAATAAAATCAATAATGATAGCGATAATGATAATAATAAAAGTAATAATAATAATAATAATAATAATAATAATAATAATAATAATAATAATAATAATAATAATAATAATAATAATAATAACAATAATAATAATATTCATCAAAGTAGGATTCGAGTTTAACAAATTTATTAAAATACAAAAATTAATAAAATAAATAGTCGATCAATTAGGAATAGAAAATAAGTTCAAATACATTTTAATACATGATCAGAAAAGAACTCACCACAATATAAATTTATAAAAACAGAATAAATTATAGAAAATACACGGAAAATACTGATTATCGGGAATGGGGGTTACAGAGATGAACAAGCATAAAACAATGAGATGAACATATAGCGGAACAACTCAAACTCAAATCATGAAGAACAAAATTTTCAATGAGTTTGCAATGAGCAAAAAAATAGAAGATAAGAGAACGGAATGATCAAAAGAAAAAGAAATGGACCCAAGTAAAGCAAAGAATTGTATAATAGAAAGAATCCGGATATAATAAATGAAAATACAATAGGAATCCAAAATAGGAAAAATAGGTGTTACACTACGGCACGTCTTCGGAATGATACAAAATATGAAAAGCCTTGTAAATAGTAAAATAAAATTATGTAGCTCAAGTTTGAATAATATGAAAATAATTAGTTGTAAATAAAAGTTCATGTTTCCATTAGTATATGTTGAAAAATAATTATAAATGGGGATGTAAAATCCAACAATTTAGAACTTTAAAGGTGAAAAGTAACAAAATTTAACAGTTGAGGAGATATTTGCTATTTTCAATGTAACATGAGCAATAAAAAAACAAAAAAATTCTAAAATTTTACACCTGAAATCTGAAAATCTAAGTTTCTGAGTAAATAGAGAGAAAACGAGAAAAAAGGGAGTGGGGGAAAGAGAGAGAGAAATATGAAAAAGTGAAGAGGGAAGAGAGAGACAGTAATAAAGTAAAGAGTTTTTATAGTTTTGGGGGCGGGGGGACTTTTTGGGGGAAAAATATAATTTGGGAGAGTGAATCTGAACTGTTGATTTTGTTTCAATTGAAGGGGAACCACTTGATAGCTTTTTTCAAATTGTCTTGTGTTTTAATATATAGATAAGTCTTGTAACCCCTGTTTTTCTTTTTGAGTATTTTTGGGTGTATTTTTCCTTTTCCTTGTATTGTTTCTGTTGTACCTCTTTTGGACCGTATAGTGGATTTTTATTTCAATATATTTTCACTTTATTATTTCGTCGTTCTTTTATTTAAATTCTTGGTCCTGCTATCTCTTTTGTTCGTCTCCTTTTTTATCGAGCCATTATTTGTGATTCTCGTTATTTTTATTAATCGTGCCCTATTTTATTTATCTAGATTGTGCCCGTCTCATTTTTTTATTTATTTTTGATCACCATATTCCTTTTTTTATTTTTATTCAACCCATTCATTTAACCCTAGTTAGCTTTGTGTTAACCTTATTAATAGCTATCTATCCCTATCTGAACCTATGACCATTCCATATACCCATTATCAACCATTAGACCCGTACCATTTACATCTAGTCACCTATTGCTCTAAAACCCGTTAACACCTCAAACCCGACCCGCATTACCCTACCCTGTTTTCGCCGCTGGCTTCTACACTACCAAACCCTAAAACAAACCCCTACTATATAATAAAACCCATGCAACCTTTGTGTCTTACCTCCCTTCTGCCGCTCTCTACCTCTTCCGCCTGCCTGCCTCTACCCCGCGTGCCCTCCCGCGCTCTCTCTCCCTCCTTGCTCTTCGACCTCATCCCCGACCCTCTCTCAACCTTCTTGTGTGCACCTTGTGGCCGAGCAGCAGCGACAGCAGCCACGAACCAGTCAGCGCAGCGGTGCCCTTCGGTCGCGCAGCTAAGCAGCGACAGCACTGCAGTCTCCCCTGTGCGAGCCCTGTCTTCAGCCGGTCGCGGTGTCACCATCCTCCCACGGTGCGCCGATCTGCAGCCGTTCGGTCACCATCCCTTCCCATCGCTTCGCCGTTCGTTCTCTCTTTGGTTGTATGTGCATCTTCCGTACGTGTTATTGGAGAGAGTAGTTCTCGTTATGTTCGTGTGCTTGTGATCGTGATCCGCTGGTTGTTTGTTGTTCAGGAATCCGTTCCCGTTATTCTTGCTTGGTGCCATTTTCATCGTCGGTTAAGGCAAGTAATTTGTACTCAATTCTTTTGTATGATACAAGTCATAAATACCGCTTGTAGTGTAGTTAGGTTCTAGAGACAACTCGTGTGTGATGGATTCTTGATGAGTATTATCTCTATAGTGCTATTGACCATGGTTTCCTCATGACACAAATTTGACATGAAACAACTTAGGTTTTGACCGTTCTTGATGTGATTATATTTGTGAGATAATTATGAGAAATTGTGTGTTTATTTGGATCCATGTGATATACTTGTTGTGGACATGTCGTATACCCTATATCATGTTGTTTGGACACCTAGTAGACTCTAATTCATATTAAGTTATGTTTTGATCATGTTTCGTATGATTCATGTTGGTTTTGTTCCTAAAGGAAATTCTGTATTTTGCAGATGATTTGTCTTGATCAGTAATTTAGACCATATTGAGGTCAGTATCTTAACTTCAGTATTAAACATGATTTTTATAGAAATCCATCTTATTTCCAACCCCTCTGCCCTTGATCAATTTCATTTTTGTGTGCGTGAGATATGATTGTTTTACTACAAAGGTGTATTTCATTTTCAGATTTCGTTTCTTGATGATTTTGCTGACTAAACTATTTTGATACTAGTGCTAAACATATTATTTTGATATGAAAGTTTGGTTAGTATTTCTATACCTATTTAGGGATTATCCGGAATTTTGGTGGATTTTATTGACGAATTTTATATGCCGTTTCATGCTCGCTTATAAGAACTATACTTGCTAGATTTTGCTCGCTGTTCTGTAAAGATTGATATTTTCACCCTAATTCCTTTTCCTGTATGAAAAATATTTATGAAATATGAAAGTTAGCTTATTTTTTCTATTTTCATCTCCCTTTGGAGGATTTGTCTTTCGTTTCACGGTTTGCGAGATATTACAGTTTTTGTACAGCAGTGTTGGGAATTCCAGATTTGCCAAACTATCGTTTCTTGGTGTTTCTTGATTTTTTTTAGGCTAAACTAATCTTACTGGAAAATTATGAAACTTTATATTCTGATGCTAGACATATAGGGGAATACCTCAGATTTTTCCTGGATTTATTTGAGTTGTTATGATATTGTTTTACTGACTGTGAATTCGATTTACTAATTTCTGGCTGGACGTGTTTTCTTGATTCAAATCAGTTTTGAGTTTTGTTTTGTGAAATACTATATGACTTACTTATATTCGTTGTATTCGGTTGGGATTCTATTTTCTATAAATTTTGACGGATTCAGGTTTACATTTTTGTAACACCGGGAATTTCAGTTTTAGTACAGTATGGTCTTGCCGTCCTGAACTTGAGATTTGGTTATTTCATTCTTTTATGTGTTACCTTGCACCCGTACATGTTTATCTTGCAACTTGAACTTGTTAAATGATCATGTCATGTTATTCTTGATATGTTTTGCACACCTACATGCTTGTTTGACATTAATAATAAATAACCAAGTCGGGATTTAAGGGAAAGATCTAATAGTAGATAATTCAGAAACGTATACTCGGAAGGGGATCCACTGATCTTACGTGATTACTTGAGACATGATACTTGACACTTACATGCAAGACACGTTACTTGCCACTTGCACAACTTGACACGTGATTACATGATACATGATACATGATACTTAGAGCTTGGAGCTCGATACTTGATACTTGTCCCTGGGTATACTGCCCTATATGGTCCACTATAAAATCCAAAGTGAAACTGTTTGTTGTAGCAACCATGCGGTGTGGGATGCATGAAGTGCTACCTAGATAGTAATAACTATAAGACTTGATACATGATACATGCTTACTTAATACTTGACTATATGATACATGAGCTTGTTTACATGAAACTTGATTCATGACACTTGATACTTTATACTCGACACTTGATGCTTGTTTACATGATACTTGTTCACTTGACACTTGATACATGCTATTTGTACTTGTTCACCGTACCATGCTAGTTGTTATACATTATCATCATGCTTATTCCATACTATTAGTTAGTTTTCCCCATGTACTTGTATCCTGTATTACAAGCGGCCTGTAACTTGCATTGACGGGTACCTTGTTTTCTTTTTTCCTCTTCCCTGCAATTGTTAAATTGTAGATTTCGGAGAATAGGTTCTAGATGGTATTGGTGATATGAAGTATTTGTTCTGGACCTTGTTATTATTCTTTCTTGTAGCTCGCTTGAACAATTGTATTTTTGATATTTGGATTTATTTTGTATTTGGGTAATGTGACCCAGGATAATTGACTTATTCAGATCATAATTATTTGAGATTAATATATTTGGTTTCAAGTATTCTCGTTGGTATTTTGGTTCATATGTGCATGATTGGTTGACTCTTTTGCTTCCGACTCTGATTATTCCTGTGAAATATTGTAAAGATTCTTGAACAGCTTATGGATGATGAAAATTATTCGCTGAGCTTTTGTCGCATATCCGTATTCCGTATTCTCTTTTGGGAAACGGGGCATGACAAGATTTTTACTGGTATCAGAGCAACAGGTTTGGTTAATGTATTAGTTGCTTAATATATTAGACAAGCTTGGCTCGAACTGGGATCGGCTCAACATTTCACCAACCATGCATGCATAAATGAATTATTATCAACCTTTATCTGGATGCTAACTGTTTTTGGTTTTGTGCAGACTATGGCTCATAGAGGTTCTTCTTCTTCTCTTCCCCAGGACGATTAGTCTGGGCTTGATGCTGTCACCACTGTGCTTAAGCACTTGATAAACATACAGCAAAACCACAGTGACTTAGTGATGGCTGCTTTGGAAGCTTCTCGAGTTCCTCCGCCCGTTGTGCCTACGCAGGCAGCTCTTCCTCTCCGTTCGGGAATAGTCATAGACTTTATGAGGCTCCATCCCGACAGGTTTTCAGGCACTATGACGCCTTTGGACACTGAACAGTGGTTGATTAGGACAGAGCAACTTCTTTTGGCAGCTAGAGTGGCATATGCAGATTGTGTGGATGTGGTGGCCATCCAGCTGGTGGACTTGGCTCATATCTGGCTCGAAAGACCGATCACTTGGGCCACTTTCACTAGGAGATTCTTGGAGAAGTTCTTTCCTAGCAGAACTAGAGTTATGATGGAGCAACAATTCTTATCCCTGAAACAGGTTAGACGTTATTTCTAGTAATGGAATTTGTTACTTGTACATGCAATGTTGTAATGTAAGACTTTCTTGTAACAGGGCTCAAGGTCTGTGGACGAGTACACAGCTGAATTTACGAGACTTAGTCGCTTCACAGCCATTCTTGTGGTGAATGAAGAGGATAGGACTCGTAGGTTCATTTTGGGGCTTGAGCGAGACATTAAGGTGCAGCTTGTCTCTCTTCGCTTGCGTACTTATGCCGAGGCTCTTGAGGCAGCTAGAGCTTAGGAGCAAGCTCATGGTGGATTGGCTCCTTCTCAGCGGACTGTTCTGCACTCAGTTGCTAGGTCTTCTGGTAGGCCCGTTCGGAGACCTGTTCCAGTCCCTCCGGTCAGGGCAGCTCCTTACTCGTCTGTGGGTCCTCCGAGAGTTGATTTTTGTGACTTTTGTCATCTTCCAGGGCATGAGCGCAAGGATTGTCGACGTGCCAATTGTCGCTGTTTTGGATGTGGTGCTGCTGACTATTCGGTGTGGGACTGCTCGCAGTTGGATCCTCCAGCCAGGGGTCCAGTTCAGCCAGTTGCCACAACTCGTGGTCCCGTTAGACTACCGCTTCCTCCGCAGCGCCAAATTGTTGGTCAGAGGACCGGTGCTTTCAGGAAAGGTCGGGCTTTCAACCTGTTTGCTACAGATGCTGAGTCAGCTGAGGGTGTGGTTGCAGGTATCTTTGGTTTTTGTTGTTTTATTGTCATCTTTTGTTTCTTCATTTCCTTTGCTTTGTTTCTTTCTGTTTGTTCTTTCTGCATTTTGTTTTTTTTTCCTCACCCCTGTTCAACCATTCTTTTCTTTGTTCCTTTGATTTCTGTCTTAGGTGTTGTCCTTGTTTGCTCCTGTAATATCCCGCAAAATAGCACATGGCTATTTTGCATCGTAATCTGTGCGCAATTGAGAATTGCACGCGATTATGTATTTTTCTAATAACAATTGTTTTTAATTGAGAAATATCAGATATAATGTCTACTTTATTTTATAATTTTGAAGGATTATTACGTGGTAGTTTTAATGTATTTTGTATTGTTGGTATTATTAAAGAAAAAAGTTGGGTTTTATTTGAAATATATTGAGACTTGGGGGCTTATATGTAATATTCCTTTATTATTTATTTATCTAATTATTTATTTATTTATTTTTATAAACCCGTCCCTCACCTTTTCCTTCCTTTCTCTTTCTTTCTTTCTCCCGTTCCTTTCCCAACCGAAAGGAAAAAAAAAACCCAACGAAACCCATTTCGGCCGATCACTTCCCCCACCCCAAATGCACTTCATTTTTTCATCGTTTCTAAATTAATTTAGGGGGATGACTAATTGAAGGGCAGTGTCCGTTTTTCGAGAGAATTTCGGAAAGGTAAACCCTAAATTAATTTATTGTATAAAATTAAGTGTGGTTAATTTCTATTGAGTAGGAGTATTATGGTAGGAAGATTAAGAGATGTTGGAAATGGTAGATGTGAGAAATTAGCAGATTGTTAGAGAGTTTACAAGTTGTTAATAAATTAGGATTTTGGGTTTGTAAAAGAGAACTATATGTGTATGAATTATTTCTCGTATAGTAGTGGAAAGTATAATTGGGCCATTAGCAAATTTAGGAGTAGTTCTAGTAATTATTTGGGGATAAAAATTCCATAGGCATTAGATTATTACGTGCAACGCACGCGTGTATCCCAGGTATTCAATAAACGCTTGTGTGATATTTGGAATAGTGTTATTAGCTCTTGTGATTGGTTTGGATGATTTGAGTCTTAATTGCTTTAAAATTTGATGATAGGATATATTAGCGACTTTGGATGCGGGGTGGCATGGTGGCGCTTCGAGTCTTCGCGGGATAAATATGTGAGTATGGTTTTATATACGTATTTGATGTTTTAAAGAAGTTCTAATAAACTGAATTGTTGATATGATTTATAGATGAGGCGTATTGGGATAAAGTGTATTGGTATAAATTTATGGATAATGGATTAGTTATGTATATGGGGATGAGTTATATTTATATAATGATATCGAAATACGTGAGTATGGTTTTATATACGTATTTGATGTTTTAAAGAAGTTCGAATAAACTAAATTGTTGATATGATTTATGGATGAGGCGTATTGGGATAAAGTGTATTTGTATAAATTTATGGATAATGGATTAGTTATGTATATGGGGATGAGTTATATTTATATAATGATATCGAAATATGTGAGTATGATCTCTTTTGTTTTATGTGCGTGGTGTGCTGTTGGGTTGTTGATTCTCTTGTATGTATGCCGTTCTAAAACAACTTGGACAAAGTCCTAAGCTTACGAATGATGCCACGGATAAAATAAATGATCACCTAAGAAAGTAAATGGTAGAACTTTAATAAGAACATAAAGATTGAATCTTGGATTGTTGTAGGATTGAGACTCATGCTATATACCATGCTTAGGTAGTAGTAAGAACCCATTCATGCCTATGTGACATCCTAGTAATCCATCATGCTTGAGTTTGATGAACCCATTCATGCTTGTGCTATTATTTTGTTCTTAGTAAAAAGAACTATCATGCTTGAGTTTGATGAATCCATTTATGCTTGTGAACCCATGAAACAACATCATGCTTGGATTATTGTAGGAAAGTTATAAACTATGCTGAAGGTTGTGGTAGATATCCATACTTAAGGTTGTAATAGACATCCATGCTTAGAGTGTAGTAGTTACTCATGCTTGAATGGTAGTAAATGCTCATGTTTAAGTTGTAGTAAATATCCATGCTAAAGTGAGTAGATATTCATGATAAGTTGTAGTAACATACATGCTTAAGTTGTAGTAACCAGTCATACTTAAGTTGTATTCATGCTTAAGATTGTTGTGAGTACATGCTTAAGTTGTATTCATGCTTAAGAGTGTTGTAGGTTGATGTTTAAGTTATATACCATGCTTAAAGCCATTGTAGATTCTTGCTTAAGTAATAGAAAAGAATCCTGTTGTTGTAGTTGTGGTGTTAACTATCGCGTTGTAGTCGTAGTATTAGTAAAGAACTATCGCGTTATAGATGTAGTGTAGTAGAGAACTATCATGTTGTGTTGGTAGCGTTAGTGAAGAACCATCGTGTTGTAGTTGCAATACTCGAGTTGCATAGTAGTTCTAGATTCAAAGGAACCACACTTGAATTGTATTATGATTGTAGTGAAAGATTAAAAAGTACCCATGAGCCCATGCTTTTAGTCCTAGGTGATTCTAGCTCAAACTTGAAGAAAGAACCCAAGAATCTAGTGCATGTAGTTCTAGTTCAATTTGGGGAGGGAACTCATGGATTCTAGTTGTATGCGACCCTAAGTAAAGTTGGACCATATCATATGAACATTACTCATCTTCATGGGTAATAAGAGTTGGGAAGGTCACTAATAATCGTTAGCTTGATAAAAGTTTGATGTCGCTTCTTGGGCTTCTCATTGGTAGAATTCCTATTTTAGACTGTTAGTAGATCCTTCTGTTGCTTCTAATTATAGAAGATCAAGTTTTCTAGTAAGCACGTGTGTTTGATTCTAGGTTGATTACTGTATGGTTATTTTTTTATGTGTCGTTTTGCTCATACGAGCTCGACTGGGCCGTATGTAGCTGTTGGTCTCATACGTAGCTTATTTGGCTCGTATGTATGTTGTTGTCTCATACGCAGCTCGCCTGGGCCATATGTAGCTGTTGGTCTCATGCATGACTTATTTGGCTCGTATGTATGTTGTTGTCTCATACGCAGCTCGACTGACCCGTATGTAGCTGTTGGTCCCATATGTAGCTGTTTTGCTCGTATGTAGTTTTGGTTACTCGTATGTAGCTTCTTAGCTAATACGCAGTTTGTTGTGCTCATCTAGGGTGATATCATTGCCCTACGGCTATTGACCATTAAGACGTGTGATTACCTTACTCCTAAGGGACTATGGACGAGTCACTTCGCGTGTGCCGTCAGATCTTAACCGTTGGTTGATCGCGGACCGGAGTGAGACGAAATCTAAGTTCAGAATAGTAGCATGGGAAATACGTTCGTATTGCCGGGGTCTTGGATCGATAAACCATGAACCGGATCCTGAGGGATTCTGGTAAGTCTAGGTTGAGCAGCCTAGTAGAGTTATCTTGCGAAGTCTAATTTAAGACCTAACATGTTGTGTTTATAATATTGTCATCCCTAGGATTGTTCAGGGTTAGTGACATTGTTGGGGTAGTAACTTATAGTTATTACTACTTAACCATTACTTATTATCATTATTCGTCGAAGGGAAAGAGTTGGTATTAAGGGTGATTCCTTATGAGCTGACCTGTCCTATAGGCCAACACTAGGCGGTGTTATTGGGTTGTACCTTCCCGTCAAAGGGATACGTATGGTGTCTTCTTACGAGTTGGGAGCACGGGTTGCGTATCTCGTCTATTAATTCCTGAAATACCATGATAAGAACGGTCTGTCAGAACTAAGGGATGGACCCCAAAAATTCTATAACGTTCTATGTCAGGGAGAGCGAACGGGCCATAGATCACGGTCTATGAGTTATGGATGCCACAGGGTAGGCTTCGTGCTATCCTATGCTTGAAAAACCATGTGTTCGTCTAGTTTTTGAGTGAGGTCTGGTGCGCCAGGTAGTAGTGGCAAACATAGACACCATGAGCGTACTGCATTGGTGGGACTTGACCACGTCTGCAACCTCATCAGTCACGTTGTATTGTCGAGAACAAGTTGTGTACAAAATAGAATTCACAACGTGGGTTCAAATCCCTATATATGGAGAAACGGCTTGAGATAGGGCGTATGTGGGATGCATACTGTTCCGGAGACTTGCTTGCATTAGAATAAGAGCATTATTGCATTGGTAATCATGCATTAGAGTTTAAGTCATAACATACACTGGCACATCATTTATATATACATTTTCTTTTCCATTCAAGATGAATTGTAAGTGTGATAGTTGAAGTGTATAATGAGTGTGAAAGTGATGTATTGCAAGATGGGATGATATATGTTGTAAGAAATGAATGAATGCGATGATTATGAGATATGAGATTAAGAAGAATCGTGTTTATGATTGGAGATGAGCACGAAAGAATATAAGTCGTGAGTCTGTAAATGCAAATGAATGGTAAATGAGGTGCAGTTTATGTGAAAGTAGAGTTATTGTGAATGTAAAGCTTTATGGGAAAGTAAAGCTATTGGAACATTTGTTTAAGCCTAAAGTGATGGGCGTTAAGCGACTAATTAGTGAATGATTTCCAAGCTAAAGATAAGTATGTTATGAGCAGGTATGGATATACATATAGGTGATGACTCAGAGAGTATTTGATGTGAAATCCCATTTATGATGTTTACATGTTCAGATATCAAGTAAAAATTTGATTATCTTGTTATTCGTAGGTTCTTTCTGTTTTTTTTTTTTATAAAGTTTAATTTATTTGCTTAATTAGTAAATTATACTCACACTAGAAATGGCTAAACCCTTAGTGTTTGGGGGGTTAGGGAGTTCCTGGACTACCCTAGGTCCCCTACTGTTACAGGTCCTCAGCAGTGCAGAGGTGAGGTGTAGATTCATGGTTCTGTGGAGTGGAGCTTCATTTTACAATTTGTTGTTTAAGGTTTAATTATGTGAATAGTGAAATTTATGATTTAAATTATATTTTTGATGTATAAGTATGTGGATGATGATGATGAGTATAGTATGGAGTGGCATGATATGTTTTTGACCCGTACCCATCTCGTTGTGGAGTACCGGGCCTCGAGGTATGTTTTTATAAGTTATTTTCTATAAACTTTACTACGTTTTCAAAGAAATTTATGGTTTTAATTGATAATTGATATCCTGTTATGAGTTTGGCCCCCAGAGCATGATATTTATATTGCCTGTGTGATTCTGCTCATTTTGGCCTAGGGAGCCCATGATATTATTGCCCATGATGTGAGCTGCGGAATTTAGAACAGAATTTCGTAAGTTTTTTGTGTTTCGGGGCAGAAATTTCAGAGAAAACTCTGCCAAAATTTTCTTTGAAATATAACTATCTTAGTTTATGTTTAAAGTGATATAGAAATTGAAAGAATTGAATTTGGAGTCAAAAAGAAAAAAAAAAGAGGGGAGGCATTACAATTTGATATTTGTAATTATTGATGAAATAACTCTGATGGCAATAAAAGTGTTTAAATTTTCGTATTATTTACTGTGTTAAGGTGCATTTGAAGGCTAATATTCTGGCATGTGTCACGGTTTCCCAGTTACCAGAAATCGGGGCGTTACAGCTCCTTCCCTGCTCATGTTCTTTTTGAATTGGGGCAACCCATTCTTTTGTCTCCTCTCGATTTGTCGCTCACCATCAGTTGGAGTGCAGCAATATGTCAGAGGCTTGGAACATTATGACAGGTGGTAGAGTTGTCCTTTGTTTCCGGGAGTGCAGGCAGTGTCTATTGGTAGTGCAGATTTCAAGACCAATCTGATTGTAATTAAGAATTCAGGATTCGACGTTATTCTGGGTATGGATTGGTTGGGTGAAACCCATGCGATTATTGATTTTCGTGCTAAGAAAGTTGTGTTCCGAATTCTAGATCACGCAGAGTTTGAGTTCCATGCCGGAGAGTCTTCCCTTGGCCGAGCTGCAGTTGATCAGGAGATTTGTGCGATGGAGTTGCATTCAGGCTGTGAGGCTGCACCTCTAGTAGTTCGGGATTTCCTGGATGTTTTTCCAGAGGAGTTGCCTGGCTTATCCCCTGATAGGAATGTGGAGTTCGGTATTGAAGTTCAGCCGGGTATGGTGCCTATATCGAAGAGTCCCTACAGGATGGCACCGGTTGAGTTAGCAGAGCTTAAGGTGCAGATTCAGGAGTTGCTTGATTTGGGTTTCATCAGACCAAGTGTTTCTCCTTGGGGTGCTCCAGTCCTTTTTATCAACAAGAAGGATGGTAGTCGTCGATTGTGTGTGGACTATCGGGAACTGAACAGTGTCACTGTGAAGAATCGGTATCCGTTGCCCAGGATCGATGATTTGTTTGACCAGTTGAGTGGGCTGCTGTTTTCTCGAAGTTGGATCTTCGTTCTGGGTATCATCAAGTCAAAGTGAAGGCAACCGATGTGTAGAAGAATGCTTTCAGGACCTGATATGGCCACTATAAGTATCTTGTGATGCCGTTCGGAGTTACGAACGCTCCAGCTGTATTCATGAGTCTTATGAACCGGTCTTCACTCAGTTCTTGGATAGATTTGTTGTGGTCTTCATTGATGATATTTTGGTGTATTCTCAGAATCGGGAAGATCATGCTGAACATCTTAGAGTGGTTCTGCAGACTTTGAGAGAGAATCAGCTCTATTGGAAACTCAGCAAGTATGAGTTTTGGCTCGACAAGGTTTCGTTCTTGAGGCACATTATCTCAGGTGATGGTATTTCTATGGATCCTGCCAAGGTTGAGGCTGTGAAGGATTGGCCTGTTACCCTGAAGTCAGGAGTTTTCTGGGTTTAGCTGGCTATTATTGTAAATTCGTCCAAGATTTTTTAAAGATAGCAGGACCATTGACTAAGTTAACTGGGAAGGATCAGAGGTTCTGTTGGTCTGATGAGTGTGGCTTGGCTTTTGTTTAGTTGAAGAACAGATTGACGTCAGTGCCTGTGTTGACTATTCCAGATGGTTCAGGGGGATTCGTAATTCACTGTGATGCTTCTGGTAAGAGTCGTGGAGCAGTTTTGATGCAGAAGGGTTGAGTCGTTGTGTATGCATTGAGGCAGTTGAGACCACATGAGAAGAACTATTTGACTCATGACTTGGAGTTAGCGGTAGTGATTTATGCTTTGAAGTTGTGGAGACATTATTTACTTGGGGGACCGAGTGGAGATCTTTACAGAGCACAAAAGTCTCAAGTACATCTTCACCCAGAAGGAGTTAAACATGAGGCAAAGGCATTGGTTGGAGCTTATGGCCGATTATGACATCAGTTTGCAATACCGTCCTGGTAAAGTAAACTTGGTGCCTGATGCTTTGAGTAGGAGACCAGCAGTTATGTTCTTAGCCCAGCAGAGGGATCTGATTGAGCAGATGTAGAGGTTGGAGTTGGAGGTTTTATTGTCGAGTTCTGATCAGAGTTGTTTGGTGCTCCAGCTTCAGTCGTCGCTTGTTGATCAGATTAAATAGGCGCAGGTTGGTGATGCACAGTTGCAGCATTTTCGAGCTGAGGTTGAGTCTGGATTCAAGACAGACATGATTATTCATGTTGATGGATCGCTTCGTTTTGGGTCCAGGTTATGTGTCCCGAAAGATAAAGTTCGTTAGAGGTTGCTTGAGGAAGCCCATCAGTCCTCGTAATCTATCCATCCTGGCGGTACTAAGATGTATCGGGATTTGAAGCTCCATTTCTAGTGGCAGGGTATGAAGAGGGCTGTGGCTCAGCTTGTTGCTCAGTGTTTGATCTACCAATAGGTTAAGGCAGAGCATTAGAGAACCGCTGGACTTCTTCAACCGCTTCCTATTCTAGAGTGGAAGTGGGAACATATCACTATGGATTTTGTGATCACTTTGTCGAGGAGCCCTAAGGGTCATAATGTCATTTGGGTGATTTCGACCGTTAGACGAAGAGTGCTCACTTCATTCCTTTTCGTGTCGGGCAGTCTACTGAGAGCCTAGCTGAGAGATATATGCAAGAGGTTGTTAGACTTCATTGGGTTCCAGTCAGTATTGTATCCGACAGGGATACGAGATTCAGATCTCATTTATGGGAGAGTCTTCAGAGCAGTTTGGGGAGTAAATTAAAGTTCAGTACAGCTTTTCATTCACAGACTGATGGACAGTCAGAGAGGACCATCCACATTCTTGAGGGCATATTGAGGTCCTGTATGCTTCAGTTTGGTGGATCATGGGAGGACCATTTGCATCTTGTAGAGTTCTCGTACAATAAAAGCTTTCAAGCCAGTATTAAAGCTACTCCGTTCGAGGCACTCTATGGGCAGAAGTGCAGATCACCAGTGTGCTGGGATGACGTTGGTGAGAGGAAGTTGTTGGGTCCAGAGTTGATCACCAAGACAGTTGATGCTCTGGTTCAGATCAGGAAGCATTTGCAGGCAGCTCAGGATAGGTATAAGCAATGGGTTGATGTCCATCGGAGAGCTTTGGAGTTTGGTGTTGGTGACCATGTTTTCCTAAAAGTATCGCCTTGGCGTGGTGTCATTCGGTTCGGTGGTGGGGGCAAGCTTAGCCTGAGGTTTATTAGACCGTTTGAGATTTTGGAGCGAGTAGGCAAGGTGGCCTATCGCCTCGCATTGCCGCCAGCTTTATCAGGAGTGCACGATGTTTTTCATGTCTCACAACTCAGGAGATATATCTGAGATGAGAGCCACATGATCGACAATTCTGAGTTGACCGTTCGGCCGGATTTAACTTGTGAGATTCCGCTAGTTGCCATTGTGGATCGGCGGGAGAAAGTGCTTAAGAACAAGGTCATCATGTTGGTTCGTGTTGCTTGGAATCCTCAATCGCCTGGTGAGTCGACTTGGGAGCTGGAGGAGGAGATTCAGCAAAAGTTTTCTCATTTGTTTGAGTAGTTTTATTTTGTTCTTTTTTGTTGTTTTTGGGGTTACCCTATGTATCTTCTTGTTGAATTTCGAGGACGAAATTCTTCTTCTTAGGTGGGTAGGATTGTAACCCCTGTTTTTTTCTTTTTGAGTATTTTTGGGTGTATTTTTCCTTTTCCTTGTATTGTTTCCGTTGTATCTCTTTTGGACCGTATATTAGATTTTTATTTCAATATATTTTCACTTTACTATTTTGTTGTTCTTTTATTTAAATTCTTGATCCTTCTGTCTCTTTTGTTCGTCTCCTTTTTTATCGAGCCATTATTTGTGATTCTCGTTATTTTTATTAATCGTGCCCTAATTTATTTATCTAGTTTGTGCCTGTCTCATTTTTTAATTTATTTTCGATCACCATATTCCTTTTTTTTTAATTTTATTCCCCCCATTCATTTAACCCAGTTAGCTTTGTGTTAACCTTATTAATAGCTATATTTCCCATTCTGAACCTATGACCATTCCATATACCCATTATCAACCATCAATCCCGTACCCTTTACATCCAGTCACCTATTGCTCTCAAACCCGTAAACACCTTAAACCCGACCCGCATTACCCTACCCTGTTTCCGCCGCTGGCTTCTACACTACCAAACCCTAAAACAAACCCCTACTATATAATAAAACCCATGCAGCCTCTGTGTCTTACCTCCCTTCCGCCGCTCTCTACCTCTTCCGTTTGCTTGCCTCTACCCCGTGCGCCCTCCCGCTCTCTCTCTCTCCCTCCATGCTCTTCGACCTTATCCCCGACCCTCTCTCGATCTTCCTGTGTGCACCCTGTGGCCGAGCAGCAGCGATAGCAGTCACGACCCAGTCGGTGCTTTGGTGCCCTTCGATCGCACAGCCAAGCAGCGACAGCGCTGCAGTCTCCCCCGAGCGTGCCCTGTCTCTAGCCAATCGCGGTGTCGCCATCCTCCCGCAGTGCCCCGATCTGCAGCCATTCGGTCACCATCGTATGCTTGTGATCGTGATCCACTGGTTGTTGGTTGCCCGGGAATTCGTTCCCGTTGTTCTTGCTTGGTGCCATTTTCATCATCGGTTAAGGCAAGTAACTTGTACTCAATTTCTTTGTATGATACAAGTTATAAATACTGCTTGTAGTGTAGTTGGATTCTAGAGACAACTCGTGTGTGATGTATTCTTGATGAGTATTTTCTTTATAGTGCTATTGACCATAGTTGCCTCACGACACAAATTTGACATGAAACAACTTAGGTTTTGACCTTTCTTAATGTGATTATATTTGTGAGATAATTATAAAAAATCGTGTGTTTGTTTGGATCCATGTGATATACTTGTTGTGGACATGTCGTAAACCATATTTCATGTTGTTTGGACACCTAGTAGACTCTAATTCATATTTAGTTATATTTCGATCAAGTTTCGTGTGATTCATGTTGGTTTTGTTCCTAAAGGAAATTCTGTATTTTGCCGATAATCTGTCTTGAGCAGTAATTTAGACCATAATGAGGTCAGTATCTTAACTTCAGTATTAAACATGATTTTTAAAGGAATCCGTCTTCTATCCAACCCCTCTTCCCTTGATCAATTTCATTTTTGTGTGGGTGAGATATGATTGTTTTACTACAGAGGTGTATTTCATTTTCAGATTTCGTTTCTTGATGATTTTGGTGACTAAACTATTTTGATACTAGTGCTAAACATATTATTTGATCTGAAAGTTTGGTCAGTATTTCTATACCTATTTAGGAATTACCCAGAATTTTGGTGGATTTTATTGATGAATTTTATATGCCATTTCATGCTCGTTTATAAGGACTATACTTACTAGATTTTGGTCGCTGTTCTGTAAAGATTTTTATTTTCACCCTAGTTCCTTTTCCTGTATGAAAACTATTTTTTCTATTTTTTGTCTTTCGTTTCACGGTTTGCGAGATATTACAGTTTTTGTACAGCAGTGTTGGGAATTCCAGATTTGCCAAACTATCGTTTCTTGGTGTTTCTTGATTTTTGTTGGCTAAACTAATCTTACTGGAAAATTATGAAACTTTATATTCTGATGCTAGACATATAGGGGAATACCCCAGATTTTTCCTAGATTTATTTGAGTTGTTATGATGCTGTTTTACTGACTGTGAATTCGATTTACTAATTTCTGGCTGGACGTGTTTTCTGGATTCAAATCAGTTTTGAGTTTTGTTTTGTGAAATACTATATGACTTACTTATATTCGTTGTATTCGGTTGGGATTCTATTTTGTAGTCGTTTTGACGGATTCAGGGTTGTATTTTTGTAACACCGGAAATTTCAGTTTTACTACAGTATGGTCTTACTGTCCTGAACTTGAGATTTGGTTATTTCATTCTTTTATTTGTTACCTTGCACCCGTACATGTTTATCTTGCAACTTGAACTTTTTTAATGATCATGCCATGTTATTTTTGATATGTTTTACACACCTACATGCTTGTTTGACATTAATAATAAATAACCAAGCAGGGATTTAAGGGGAAGATTTAATAGTGGATAATTCAGAAATGTGTACTCAGAAGGGGATCCACTGATCCTTCGTGATTACTTGAGACATGATACTTGACACGTGATTACTTGACACTTGCATGCAAGACACGTTACTTGCCACTTGCACAACTTGACACGTGATTACATGATACATGATACATGATACTTGGAGCTTGGAGCTCGATACTTGATACTTGTCCCTGAATATACTGTCCTATATGGTCCACTATGAAATCTAAAGTGAAATTGTTTGTTTTAGCAACCATGCGGTGTGGGATGCATGAAGTGCTATCTAGATAGTAATAACTACAAGACTTGATACATGATACTTGAACATGATACTTGAACATGATACATGCTTACTTGATACTTGACTACATGATACATAAGACTTGTTTACATGAGAGTTGATGCAAGACACTTGATACATGATACTCGACACTTGATGCTTGTTTACATGATCCTTGTTCACTTGACACTTGATACATGCTACTTGTACTTGTTCACCTTACCATGCTAGTTGTTATACATTATCATCATGCTTATTCTATGCTATTAGTTAGTTTTTTCCATATACTTGTATCCTGCATTACAAGCGGCCCGTAACTTGCATTGACGGGGTACCTTGTTTTCTCTTTTTCTCTTCCCTACAATTGTTAAATTGTAAATTTTGGAGAACAGCTTCCAGATGGTATTGGTGATATGAAGTATTAGTGCTGGACCATGTAGTTATTCTTTCTTGTAGCTCCCTTGAACAAATGTATTTTTGATACTTGGATTTATTTTGTATTTAGGCAATGTAACCTAGGATAATTGACTTATTCAGATCATGATTATTTGAGATTAATATATTTGGTTTCAAGTATTCTCGTTGGTATTTTGGTTCATATGTGCATGATTGGTTGACTCTTTTGCTTCCGACTCTGATTATTCCTGTGAAATGTCGTAAAGATTCTTGAACAGCTTATGGATGATGAAAATCATTCACTGAACTTTTGTCGCGTATCCATATTCCGTATTCTCTTTTGGGAAGCGGGGTGTGACAAGTCTAGCCAAGGCCAGCCTGCTAGTGGAGGCAGGGGAGGCAACCGCCTCGGGCCCCCGATTTTTTCCCAATTTTAGGGGACCCCAAATTACTTTTTTTCTTTGGTGTTTCGTTACATGTTTTGTGCGTAAAATAGAATTACAATTTGTATAATTATTTTTAGGGGGCCCCAAATTTAATTATTTGAGTCTTTATAATTTCTAAATTACTTGGACTTATTTTATTTGGACTTGAATAATGTGGAAATATATATATATATATATATATATGTGTGTGTGTGTGTGTGTGTGTGTGTGTGTGTGTGTGTGTGCGTGTTTTCCTTTCTTTTGCATATATGGGGGTCCCTATTTTGAGAGTTCACCTTGGGCCGGCCGGGCCCTGAGTCTAGCAGGAAAACCAACACTGTACTATGTAGATAATTAGAAATTTTCCAGAAGTGCTCTTGGCCAATAGAAGAGATACAACATTGATTTAGATAAGTGAGTGTTGGACGTTTAATGCGGATGCAGGATGCCTCAGACTCAACTGAGGCATCCAATTTCGCAGCGGAGCCGGATTAGTTTGGCTTTAGTATGTTATGTCTGTCTTGTTCTAAATTTTAGCTTATTATAATTCTGTAGTCCGCATTTGGAGGTACGTTCTTTGATTTGAAATATACTTGCATAAATACTTTTGTGAACAAGTAAACTTGTTCAGTATGTTTGTTTGTTTGTTTGTTTTGTGGAAGAAACTTGTTAAACATGTTGTCCAGGCATCTGCAGGCACTCTATATGTGCCATTGATAATCCAATCAAGAATACTTTTGAGTATCTACATCAAACTCTTATTTAGGTTGTCATATTCATATTTGGCAACCCAAATGACAAAAATTCTCCACACCAACCTTTCACTGGGTTGCCAGATTTGGCAATGGCCATTTTTCTTGTCTAATTTGGTAAACCAAATAGCAGTGTCATATGTCACATCACCGTACTTATTCTTTTTTCCCTCCAAATTTACTGGTAATATGCACGTGCAATGCACTCTTAATAAATTATTTTTTCTTTTTAAAGTAAATATTAAGACATAATCTGACCTCAAACCTGAAATCTCTCTTTACTCATCATATTTTATTTTATACTAGTAATTTACACGTGTGATGCTCATCTTAATAAACAAAAAATAAAAATAAAAACTCTCACGTAGTGAGGACTCGACCCTGAAACCTCCTTCATATTAGTTTTGTTAGTACGTCACACGCGTTGATAGATTTAGATTTGACACTAAGACCTTCTCCCAATATAATATTAGAGATTAAAGTTTTTTTTTATAAATAAAAACTATGACGTAGTGAGTGAAATCTCATTCATATTAGTTATGTACTTGCGTCACATGCGTTGATAGATTTACAAATGACACTAAGGCTTTCCCCATTATAATATCAGAGATATATATAATAGTATGTATATATATATAATATACATAAATATCTATATTAATTGGTATATATATATATATTATATATAATATACATAAATATCTATTAGTAATATACAAATGATTATAATTATAATAATAATAATAATAATAATAATATTATTATTATTATTATTATTATATATATATGTACCCCTCAGATTCTCCCAAAAGAAAATCATTTTTTTCAATACTCATTCGTTGTTAATTACCAATTTCAATGTTTGGATCATATGCTTAATCCTGATAGGAAATAAAATAGTAAAATGATTATTCATAGAATGACTATTCATCTATTATATTTTTATCGAATTGGGTTGTTTTGGGGGAAGGTTGTTTTACTGGTAAAGGTGGATCCTTTTGTTGTATGTAGACAGATCAAAATGCAGGTGAAGTTTATTCAGCTCCACCTGTTGATCCATCAATAGCGGCCCTATCTTGGTGGTTAAGCACTTCAGCCTTCAGAGATGGATACAAGGGCGATGATCAATTTATCCGGCACTAGTGGTAGAGGTCATTGAGCCTTCGACTTCACTTACCTGAGAAGGTCAAGCTGAAAGTGAACCTTTCGATTCACCGGCATAAGTAGCATCTCCTCCTATCTCAACATCCCTACCGGCAAGAGCATATTATTTTCCGTATGCGGGGGCAAAGGAAGAAGTGCCATGAGCAAGGCCAAATTCAAAGTATGATCTTTAGTTGGTTGAGGGGTTCAGGGACCGGAGAAAGCAAGAAATCTTCAATTTCTGTTAAAAATCAGACTGGTAAGCTAAATGGCACAATACATTAAAGTACGGGATTTCACTAAACATCACGAAACACAAGTCTTGATCAACTACTCCGTTCAACTGGAAAACATGCTTCAAATAGCAGCTTTTGTGCTTATTTATCAATCTGTGCTTGTTTAGCGTACCAACCTACTAGGTTAAGCATTCTCATTGGTTTATTAAGTCTATTGATATTTATTGGTTTAAAAAATGATGTAGTATTGTATATCCTTCTCCTCCCTTGCTTGGGAAGTGTCGGGTACATGGAAGGGTCAGATTGAGAAAGAGATGTTACGTAGAGGGGTTAGAAATAGCAATGAGTTAATCAAAAGTAACAAGTTTGTTTCGTAGAACTAGTATTACTTACTCCTGTTGAATATTTTGTTCTTTCTCAAAGGGATCGTATTGAACTTTTTCTGAGCGTATGGGAGAAGACTGGGCTGAAGAAGGTTTTAGCCCCTGCTTGTTCAGTGCAATTTTCCGGTCGATCCCTTCCTCTCAGCCATTCACTAGAGTTCTTTCTTTTGAAAGTGAAGAAAGGGGTGGTAGAGCAAGATTCACCTTGTTCGATAAAAAAAAGAAGGTTAACCAACGCAAAAACAATACTAAAAAAAGCTAAATCCACATCCGGAAAACAAAAAAAACGATAGTATATATATATATATATATATACACACTATTATACATTTTTTTTGTATACAATATAATATATACAAATTTATACTGTATATAATATAATATGTATTTGTATATATTTTATATATATATTATACATAAATATCTATTATATGATATAATAATAATAATTATTATTATTATTATTATTATTATTATTATTATTATTATTATTATTATATATATATATATATATATATATATATATATATATATATATATATATATATATATATATATATATATACACACACACACACACACTATTATATAAATTTGTTAATCTAAATGGCAACTATTGGTGCAGAATCTATGACCATTTTTTGTTAAAGTTATTCATTAGGTTGCCAAAAATAAAAATGAAAACCTAAATGGCTAGTACATTTGTCTCCATGCACTTAGTCAATTAAATTTGTGCTGATTTCACTTACATAATCATAAACTCCTTTACCATGGGACGGCCAGTGCCTGCAAAATCAGATGCTAAAGATTGTCCAGCATATGCTTGGCCTTGTACAAAGACATCCAAGTATATATTCCTTGACTAATCGCCCGAATCTAAATTTTGAGCATTTGGAAATTTCTCAACCGAAGTTCTTATTTTAACTCGGTCAAATGAGGGTATGTATATAAGTAATTAATCAACCTACTTCTCTGAATTTAATTAGCATATATCATGTTAGATTTTGAGATAGAAAAAATACTTTATTAAATTATTGGATTGATTTGATTACTAAGTACAATGTCTCATATATATATATATATATATATATATATATATATATATATGTTAGTCTGTGTAATATAAAATCTCACTTCTAATTAATATATCAATTATGTTATCTTTTTTCTCTATGGCATAACATGATGTAGCCAATTTTCCGTAGATGTCAACTCATCTTAATAACTGAGAAAGAGAAAGAAAGAAAGACTCAAAATAGTGGACAGAAAAATACTAAGAATAGATAAGAAGAATGTTAGGGGAGAGTATCACTGTTTTTATAAGAAAACAAATTATTTTTTATTTTTATATGGATAATTATTTAATTCAAATAATTCAATAAATTTTGTTTAGCATTAAATTCTTCACAGATTACAAATGCCCATGTTATTTAGAAGCTGGCCAGATTGGTGGCATGTTCGAAGGTTCTTTTGATTAAAACAAGAGGAAGGAGACGAAAGGAAATGGACAAAGTTAGGTGCTCATCTAATCAAATAATGCAAGGATTAAGTCCATAATGATACCAAAGTTTACACTAATTCCGAAATTATATCCGAAGTTTTCATATTTTCAAAATAACACTAAAAGTTACAATATCTATGCCACACTAACACCCGAAGTTAGTTCATGTTAAGTTCTTAACGGCAGAAGGGTTAAAAAACCAAAATACCCCATGTCTATTCAGTTCTGCTTCAACCTCTTCTTACCTACTTCTTCAACCTCATTTTCATCACCAATGCATTCTTCTTATCTGGTCAAATACAAAGCAGCTCAAACCGAATTCGACGACGACCTAATGAATTCGGAGACAATTGCATCTCCATTCAGTTTTGCTGATAACGACGAAAGCCCAATTGCCTCATCTAATCCCTCAACCCCTCTATGCTCATTACAAATCAGTTTTCCATTATTTTCCTCCCTTTATTCGATCGTTATGATACTAATTTCTTCTTTTCCAACAACAGGATCTGAACTTGTTAAGCCTTCTTCATCTAATCACATATTCATAACCAATAATCAAAAAATTCACACAAAATTCCCTAAATCCAGGGCCGCCCCCACCCCCTTTGAGGCAGGTGAGGGCGGCCGCCTCAGGTCCGTTTTTGTAATTTTAGGGGCCCCAAATTTGTATTTTCCTTGTAAAAATAGTCACGTATTTTGCACGTAAGAAAGTTATATAGTTATTAGGGACCCTAAAAAAAATTATTTGGGTCTTTAGAATTTTTTTTAATAATTATTTCGGTTTGGGCTTGATTGAATTTGAGGCTTTAAATTTGGGTGATTTAAAACGAATCTACATTCAAATCAATAGAAAGTCAAACCCGAAATCCACATTCAAATCCCTGCTCAAATCCACATTCAAACTCAACAAGCCAAACCTGAAACCCGACCTAATCACTTATACCTTTACCCTCTTTCTTCTCCCCCATTTTCCAACCTGACTCAATCATCTTTCTTAGCTTGCGCTGCGTTCTTCCCCTTTCTTTATTCTCCCAATCTCTAACTCTCAAAACCCTAATCTCTAACTCTCAATTCCCAAATTCAATCAACTCCAATTCTCCAATTTTTGTTTTCTTTTCTAATTCCATTGACAGGTTTCGCATATTTGTTTATATATTTTGAGGCTCAATTCACAATTCACAATTCACAGCATATCTGATAATTCATTCACAATTTTTTATGCTTAATTATATGTTTTGCATATCTGTATAGTTTTATGCATGTTTTTGTATGCTTCTCGTGTGGATGCTTATGTGGATGCATATATGATTGATTATTTTCACTCTATTTTACATATCTGATTAATGCTTATGAGTAAACTTGTTATTCGATGATATATATTTTGCCTTGAACAATGTGCAAACTTTTTGTGTACATATTTTTTTATTTTATTTAATGTATGGGGGGGCCATTTTGGGAGTTCGCCTTCGGCCCCCGGGAACTCAGGGCCGGTCTACCTAAATCACACAATAATTTTGTGTTAGTTTCGATTAAGATCATATAATCTTATTCAAGGAGAATGGGTTGATTAATCCCAAATTTCAAAGGTCGTGAATGTGTTTGGATTTGCGGAAATGGTGGAGATAGTGGCCGGTGGTGAAGGAAATGATGGTTGATGGTGTTGAACTTGAAGTATGGAGTGGTTTGAAGGTGACGGTGATGAGTTTTGATGAAGTTGCAGTTGAAGTTTGATGTGGTTTAATGGTGATGGGTTTCGGGGATGGAGGAGACACTACAACACGAATCGTCTTCCTCGGCAGTTTTTTTTGGATTCCCCGATGTTTATAAACGCCGGTGTAGAACCTACCGGCATTTTTGAAAACGTCGATATGAATGCTGGGGAAGCGGGCGTCACGGTAGAGTAGGGGTCCATGCCATCGTTTTGTGCAAACATCGGTATAGGTGGAAAACTACTCAGGCGGGTTGAAAACACCACCTTATGGGTAGTTTCATTTGGGGTTCTTTTCTTACAACATCTACCCCGACGTTTTTAAAATGCTAGCGTAGGGTTTCAAAAATTTATAAAATCTATCCCGGAATTTTTAAAAACGCATGGATAGGTATATTTTTTATAAAAAAAATTAAAATTCTGAAAGCAAAATAAATAATGAAAGATAGATAACAAAAACCATACTCTTTCCTAAAACCAATAGTAAACCATGCATCTATACTTCCTTCAATGACTTATACATATTTCACCAACAAATATTGAATAACATACACAATAGTAAACCATTTCAAAATATCCACATCAAAAAATACAGTCTTCCCTAAAATCAGCAGTTCTCTTCTTCATATACAGATTTTGCACAACAATCAATAGCAACAACCATCGTGGCCAAGTAATTACGTTTTCAATCTCAACATAAAGAGCAATGCAATTTATATCGGTAGAACAATAGTCCCAAATAGAAAAATAGTTCACATGTATAAGTATTGATAGATAAACAATTAGAGAAGTTTCCTCTTCGAGGTTGGGATAGAACAATAGTCCCAAATAGAACAAAGAAAATGATAAATGGCGAAAATACATGGTAGGATTTTCAACTTCACTCAAAGTGAATTACCTCAACTTGGTCTTCAAGGAATTTAATATATCGATTTGCACAAGCCTATTCATAATTTAATGTATGCACAAGCCTATATCAGTCTGCATATAAATGTATGCACAAGAATTTTAATGTATCAATCTGCATATATAAATATATGCACAAGCCGATTCATAATTAATCATGTCATAATAACTCACTACAAACTAAAATTATTGCTTTTATATAGATAATTATACAATTCATTACTATATTAATGATTAATCTATTGAACTGTAAGCAAAACTTATTACTGAGATATCAAGCATAAAGTTCATGAGTGTAATTAAATTAAATTAGAATAGAAAAAACATATATGTACCATAGAGGTTTGTGATCGCATTGGAGATTGCAACCGCGGTGCAAACCCACAAAATTATGACTTTGTGTTTTACATTAATAAATCATAAGCATAACTGCTTGCTGCTTAAAAATAATGATTATTGCTCTATAGCTACTTCACAATAAATTTGTGTGCTAATAGAAAGCTTAAATCATCCCAAAAGTATATACCTTATATGCTATTGGCAAAGCTTATGTCACTGAAATGGAGTAGGCCATAGAGAGCTCTCCATATAGTATAGACTGAATTCTTATGGTTGGCTATTAAGTATCAACTCAAAAACCATTATGAGTTGATGCCATGTTATTTGTCAATGCAGCAATGAAAATAACAATTCTCGCATCGATGTTAATGTAGGCAACTTCCTTTGGACCCTTTACTACAAATCTGTGACACTCAACAAAGTCGTAGGAGTCACATTGGCCTCATGTTACAAATCTTTTTCCTATTTACAAGTAAGGACAAGCTGAAGGACACCAAATTGATACTAGTATACTACTACTACTACCACCACCACCAAATAATGTAAAGATTTAGGGAAAATATCTCTCGATTCTGTGCAACAATTTTGATTCCTACAACTCCCTTCCACTTTATTTGTCAATATATAGATTTCTTTCCGTATAAACTAGACATATGCTAGATGCATGGTTTCATGAAAATATCGATTCCTAAATTAAGTACTTAACTCTTATACTAAAACATATTCAATTTAAAATATCTATAATATACATTCAATTCTAAATTAGCATGACTTTATCGCATACAGATCCTCGAGTACTGAAAGCTAAACATAATGTCATCCAGAATTTGTGGCATAATTTCCATGGAAAAAATGTTTTTTTAAAAAAACTTACCAAATACCATAGTAAAAACAGCAAGGAAAATTTGCTTCCACACCTTAATTCAAAAGTATTTGTTTAAAAAAGAAGTAAGACATGCTAGAAGATGCTCTTGTATTCAAGGTTGCCAAGTTATTAGAAAGGCATATTCTTAAATTACACAATCATGTCTAGAAATGGACATGGCCTATTTTATAATCTCGTGGACATCAAACCAGGAAATCAAATTAGATCAGGCATACATTAGCAAGAAAAGCCTGCAAATTTAAAAACCATTGAGAATTTACAAAGCATGGACACCATCATCACAAAAGAAAAAAGAATGAAAGAAAATAGCGCGGATATGTTACTAGTCTAGTACTTAACTAAAAATTGAAAAAAAGAGAACTGCAAATTCTCTTTTTTTGTAAATGTTTACTAATGCTGAAATAACAAATATTAGATTATCTAAATTTCATATATGGTACATCTGACATTCTCTATTTAGATTAAATGAAAGATATACCTGCAGGGTGCACAAGGGTTATTGTATTGCATACTGTACAGCATAAATTAGTCGCACCTCTAAGGTAAAGAAGAACATTCTTACACCCATTGCACACAAGTTGACTCTGCATCGTATAATGTCAATAAACAACAATCAGCATGGCAATTAAATCCAAAAACAAGGTTCGACTTGCATGTGTTAAGCATATAGATAGCGTGAAAACCTTTTTACTAATAATCTCTTTGATTACCATCTCCATTTCCAATTCCATTTCTATCTATTAAGCCAACTAGAAACTTAAGCAAAAATAACCTCGGTAAATTTATTATTGATGAATTATAATAAGTAATAGTGTAGGTAGAGTTTTTGCATTCAACTGTAGATGAAATTACATAAATTCATTAAATACAATTTAAAGAAAGAAACAACATCATCTATCTCAACAGCCAACACTCGCACTAAGAAGTACTTTAACATGCAATTATTCTGCTTGTTACTCAATAGCTGATCCTCATTTTGACCACATTGGGGGCCTTCTCTCCACTCTCTGAAATGATGGAACTTGAATTGAAAAAAAGCATAATTTTCAATATTTTTTCCACAATTTCCCAAACCCTAATTATTCTTCTCACAATCTTAAATTCTCAAATTCACAAATTAACCTATTCTAAAATTCTCAAATTCATACATAGGGTTTGCGAGAGGGAGGAAGATGATGGTGATCGGAGTGATAGTGAGGGAATGATGACGGCGAGGGAACGATGATGGCGACGGCAACGACGATGTGGTGATGACAACGATCTTCATGGCTAGGGTTTGTGAGAGAGGGAGGCGTAGGGGATATGATGGTCAGGGGCATAGCGGCGTGGGGCGGCGGTCGATGATGGCGGAGGAAGGCGACGGCGAGGGAGGGTTGGGTTTGTGAGTGGGAAAGGGAGTGAATAATTTTGGGGGAAATTAAATTTGGGAAATAAAAAATGAGGAAATGTATATTTAATCGATTAATACCGGTGCTTGTAGAAATAAACACCAGTATAGATCCCACTACCCTGGCGTTTTCAAGAAACGTGATGGAGTTGAAGTCTGTTGTGAATTGAAGGAGTGATCCAATCCCTTAATTGAATCCAGCTCAAGCTACTACCCATTGCCCTCTGTCTACTACTGCTGCCTCTGTTTGGAAGAAGATGAGAAAGAAGAGTTATATTTAAGTCCAAAATTGTGTATATCAATCCCTAGGAGATAATAATTATGTTGTGTACTTTTTAGATAAAAGCTTGGTACTTTTGCACATAGTCCAACTATTCTAACTGATTGCAAGTGTACGTGCAATGCACGGGCAAGGTGTTAGAGTCAGGGTGGGTTAAGGGTTATGAGTGGGTCCAGGTGTTAGAATGAGGGTGTCTTCTTCACTGTAATTATGTGCATCGTACGTAAATTCGGAGAGGGTATAAATCACCCCAAACTGTAACTGAATACGGTGTTAATAGAAATCAAGACTTGTTTGTCTATTTTTCATCATCTTCTTCCTTCTCTTATCTTGGACTCAAATCATATATGTTTGTTCAGTTGCAATGCCGAGGAGATGATTCGAACGCCGCATCCAATTACGTTGTTGGGAGTCAAGTTGGAACAAGGGATATCATGATGGGTTTGGAGAATGGTGGAGATGGTGGTCGGTGGTGGAGATGAAGTCAGACTTTATGAAGAAGAAGATGAGGAAAATTGGGTTATTTCACACGTTTCTTAATGGATTAAAACCCGATAAGGAGAATATTCAGCGAATATTCCCTTCACTTAATGGGGGAACAGACAACGGGTGTTATTATATATTATATATAGTAACTTTGGGTCTTATTTTGGAAATATGAATACTTTATGCTTTATTTTAGAATTAGCATAAATTTCATTATGAACTTAACCCATAACCTAAACGCAAACTATTTATATGACTATTTGATAACTTATTTTCTCTCAGACCCACTAAGTTTCAAATTTATGAATACCCCCTGTACTGAAACTCCACTTGGATTTTTTCTGATAACCAATTCCGCTTAGATTTTATAGTATCGTAGTACACCAATGTTGTTAAAATATCCCATGTTGGGGAATAGTAGTGGTGAGCAGCAGTGAAACATCAATGTAGAAGTATGACTCGAGGTTAAGTAGCTAGGAGAGATCGGAAGGAAGAAATTAAGGGAGTTTCTAAGAAGGGTACGTAGATATATAGTCGTTGGTTGAAACTTAGCTTACTCGAGAAAGAACCAGAAGAGAAATAAAGAGAAATCAATAACAGAAACAAATGGTATTAATGGGGGGATTAGTTTCGTCAGAGTGAGAAACATTTGGGAGACATCGGTAGTGTAATTTTGGAGAAATATTACGCTTTGAGATTCACATTCTATACTTTGGATTCATGTTGCACTTGGAGTTCTCCCCATTACAGAAGATAGGGTGCTATGCACATACCACGCTCACTATTTTCAGTCGGATATGATTTATGATTTTGAATTAAGAAAGAGAAATAGGAGATGAATTATTATCGTTGGATATGAAATTGAATCCACTTCTACGATTCTCTCACCAACACATGGTGAATTAGTTTCCATATCTAACAAATGAGAAAATCATAGAGCTAAATTCATTTCCAAATTTAACAACTAATGAGCCTCATTTACTCCAACTATCACACTAAAAGTTCTCTCTCAGTTACTCGGATTCGTAATTCTCAAGCTGATTGATGCTGCTTATTTTTGGGTGTAGAGGAAATAGGTGTGAATTCCTGAAATTTATGAAATGGAAAGGACGACACTGGTGTTGATCTGATCCTCGGGCTGTACGTTCTGCTCGGGGGTAGCAGGTGCGAGGTAGAGGCTTAGTGCTCGGCTCGGATCTTCGTGGCTCGGTTCAGGTCTTGATGGCTCGGCTCGGATCTTGATACCTGCACACTACCTTGAAACACCGGGTGAGTTCTTGCCGACAGGCCCTTCGACGTTCTAGTCAGTCACTGAGAAAGTAACATTAGCTGGGTATAGGGGGAAAAAGTTTATTACCTTGAGAAGGAGGGTGTCTGGTATTTATAAGCAGGGACTAACGGGTCTCTGCCCTTGTTGGGCCGGGTCGAACCCGTTAGAAAGTGGGCATGAACTGGCTGAAGCCCGTTGGACCTGTTTGACTCGACGATCATGAAGGAGTAAAATCTGAGGAGATTTGACGGTCCTGAAGGGGCCACGTCATTTATACCATATCATAAGCCCCCCACTCCTGGAGGGCTGTATAAACCAGCCGTGGATGAGTAGTTTTGTCTTTGTGGGAAGAGCGGAGGGGATTATTTGGCGAAGATGGATTATTGAGTCCCTGAGAAGTAACTGAGGTCGGTGTCGAGCCGAGCGCCAGTAGAGTCGAGGCATAGAGCGACGAGCGAGGCCCTTCACAAGAGGGAGAGGTTACGGTGGTAGGTTGGAAAATTCCTTGGAGAGTTTATATGCCGAGCGTCGAGCGTCAAGCGCCGAACCACCCATCTTGTGAGAAAGCTGTAATATCCCGGTCGGATATTATATTTATATTATAATTATTTTTAAAATTAAAATATTTTTTATGAAAATTACTTGGTTTTACTAATAAAAACTTCTCTGTGAATATATACTAGTAAGTATATATATGTATTGCATCGGTTTTGTGCACTTGTCAAAATCCTGTAAAATGTGTTTTTGAGAAAATATCTGTAAAATCCCGAGCTGATATTAAAAATTAATATTTTATTATTATTTTACTTTTATTTTCAGAGTTGGAATATTTTTGGTGGATATTACCCGATTTTGTTAATAAACATCATCTCTATATATTTACAAGTCTGTATACATCTGTATTGTATCAAATTGGTACTGTAATCTTCCGAACCAGTAATAAAATTATTTTTATTATTATTTCTGAATTAAAATATTTTTGGTAGAGATTATTCGTTTTAACGAATGAAAATTATCTGTATAGACAGATATATGTACGAATATGTACTATATCGATTTCGTACGTTTGTACGAAATCATGTAGTATGTGATTTTGGAAAAATGTCTCTTATTTTTTTTTATCAATCATGATCAACTGGAGCGTAGAGAGTATTTTGGGTGTTGATTGTAATATAAAATTGCAAATCGAACATCCAATTGTTGAACCATGAGAAGAGTGACAAGTGGCTTCTTCCACACCCACATACCCATCTCTCCTTCTCCTATAATGCCCGCCCCCCCCAAACCCTCTTTGGCCGGCCATAACCCTAGTTCAAAGCCCTTTTCAATTGTTCCTTCATCCCATTTCCATCTCATCTTACTCCATCTCTTCTTCTCCTAGTTCTTCTACTTGTTTTGATTTAGAAAAATTGAGAAGAAAAGAAAGACAGAAAAGAAAGAGAGATCAAAATCAAAAGAAAAGAGAGGGTTTCATGGGTTCTTTCATGAAGTGTTCTTGAAGGGGAGCAAGAACAAGGAGCAAGGAGGAGAAGGATCAAACTAATTCTTCCTACAAACCGATTTGGGTGGGGGTTTCTCACCTTTTTTGTATTGTTATTATTGTTGTTATTGATTAATAATCTCAAGATTTGGACTAATCATGATCCATATGAGTAGTACAGATTGAAACTGCCAAGATTAAAGTAGTAGAACAAAAACAAAAACCGTAAAGATTCAATCTTGAAGGTTTGATGGTTAGAATTAATTTGTTATGCTAAAGATGGAATCTTGAGCCCAAATTAATTTTAGAGGATCTCATATATGTTATAAGCATGCACTAACTTTTATAGAATTTTCTAAGTTAGTTTGATGGGTGAAATAAACCGTTTCCCCAAGACAGCAAAAGTTTAGCAAAAAAACAGCAACTTGCTGTTTTGGGTTAACTTTTGTAGTGTGTTCAATGGACCAAATTTGGAGTTCCCTACGGAATTTGGAAAAGTGTTCAACTAGAAAGTTGTAGTAGATGCTCTCTTCTTTCCAAAATGGCCAATTTGGTTAGATTCCGATAAATATTGCAAAAGTTATGAGTTTCACAAATCTCAACAGCCAGCTTTTTGGCTAAAGCTCGCTGTTTGGATTGTTCTAAGTGTTGATTCTTGGTTTTGATGACTACAACACAATGCAATATTTTGCTACCACCAATATATATTACCAGATGTATCAAAGACAAATACCACGGTGCAATACACAAAGGCAAAGTTGTTCCAATGAAGCTTTCAAGAGAATCGATCAAACTACAAGGATCTAAGTTCAAGTCACATTTGATCAAGCAAGCTTCAAGACATAAAGACAATGGCTTAAGCTCAAGTTCAAGACAAGACTCAAGTGCTTCAAATATTTTGTATAAACTATCTTGTAACAATTGTAATTTTTATTCTTTGAGTCTTAGGAACTTGTAATAGCCTTGTCACACACACACTCACACATATCTTTTAATAGTTGAGTATTTTACAAAGTTAAAAGGTCGAAATAAGCTTGAATAAGTTCAGCTGTTGAGTACCAGTAGAACGTTCTTTGGAACCAGTCAATTGTCTTAGTACGAAATTGTCTGAACTCATACAAGCTCTGACCAGTTGTCACACAAACACTCACACATATCTTTTAATAATTTAGTATTTTACAAAGTTAAAAGGTCGGAACAAGCTTGAATAAGTTCAGCTGTTAAGGACCAGTCGACCGTTCTTTGGAACCAGTCGACTGTTTTAGTACGAAATTATCTGAACTCATACAAGCTCTGACCAGTCGACTAATTATGGCAATCTGGTCGACTGTTCAAGCCGTTTCGACAGTTTTCAATTTTTAAACTTGTTTTTCAAAATCAAATCTTTTTACTACCGTTGTATGGCAGTTGGGATTCAACCTTTCAACGTTCAAACATCTCTAACTCTATAAAAAGAGTATAAAGGCCATTTGGCAAAGGTTAACAAGAGTTCCAAGCATTTTCTTATGTTTCAAGTTTTTTTGTTTTTGAGAAGAACAAGCTCTTTAAAGGCATACATATTCTCTAAGTCTTGGTTCTCTGAAAATCAATCTAGTATAACATCGAATTCGTTTTAGACTGATTTCAGAAGTTAACCTAATAGCCACCATACAAAATCACAAATCACAAACAAGGCTATAGGTTATTGTAACTCTTTTTGTTGTTGTTTTCACTCTCGGGTTGTGAGAGTGATCCTCTCGGTTGGAGAGTAGGTCTCTTGGTTGTAGAGTCAGTTTTTCACTGTAGGGTGTAGAGTGGGTTTGCTCTCTTTAGTGGTGAGCGAGGTCTACGGATTTGACATAGTTGTTGTCAAAACGCCGTAGGGTATTCTTGTACTTTTTCAAGAATAGTGAAAAATCTCAAGTGGGTTGCTTGGGGACTGGATGTAGGTCGGGAGGACCAAACTAGGATACGTCGTTGTGTTCTCTGTGGTTGCCTATCTCTGTGGTTGTATTTTCTTCACTTGCAATCTCAATTTTGTTAAGTTTTAGTTCAAAAACTTGTCTGGCCAGTCGATTGGTTTCCGCTATAAGTCGACTGGTCAGACTCGTAACTCTCAGTAAAATACTCTTCTAATTTAATGCTTCAGTCGACTGGAATCTCTTTTCAGTCGACTTAACAGAACGAAAAGTTCAATTTCTTAATTAATTTTTATACAACACTATTCAACCCCCCCCCCTCTAGTGTTGTTTGTCGTGCCTATAGGATCCAATACTTGGTATCAGAGCCTGGTTGAGTGCAATGACAACTACTTCTAATGCAGGCCAATACCATGAAGGCCAATCCATACAAAGGCCACTCCTATTCGATGGAACCAATTACAACTATTGGAAGTATAGAATGAAGATGTATCTTCGATCCATCTACTATGAGATTTGGAACATAATGGAGAAAGAGTACACCACTCCTACAATTCCTTATGCACAATGGAACGATGAAATGAAGGGCAACACAATGAACAATGCAAATGTGATAAATCCTCTATTCTGTGCTTTTACCAAAAAGGAGTTTAATCGTGTCTAATGCAACAACGACGTACCAAATTTGGCACACACTCGAGGTAACTCATGAAGGTACTAATAAAGTCAATCTAGGATATTGTTCTTGTTCACAGGTTCGAGATGTTCCACATGAAGGAGAACGAGAATGTGTCAGATATGATCACACGGTTCATGGATATTACAAATTTTCTTGTGGCTCTTGGAAAGACGCACACTCAAGCCGAAATGGTGAGGAAATTTCTTCGTGCATTAACCCCCAAATGGGAGAAGAAGACCACCGTCATAGAAGAGGCCAAAGATTTAACACAACTATTTCTTGAGAATCTTGTGGGAAATCTTATGGCATATGAAGTTCAAAACGTAAGAAGGATCTAGAACCTCAACAATCAAAGAAAAAGACACTCGCTTTCAAGGCCATGCCGGACTCTGAAGATGAAGAAGGAGATGAAGAAGAAATAGCCATGTTCACTAGAAAGTTCGAAAGTTCAAGAAGTTTGTAAGGAAATGTAAATTTAATTCCAAATTTAAAGATACTAATGAACTTTCCACTTGTTTCAAGTGTAACAAAACAGGTCATATGAAGAAGGATTGCCCATTAGAAAATGTGAAATCCAAAGGAAAGGCTCCTAACTTCAAGAAGGACAAGTACACAAAGAACAAGTACATGAAGAACAAGAAGGCATATTAAGCAACTTGGGACGATAGCGACTCTTCATCGGAAGAAGAAAATGAAGAGACAAACGAAGTTGTGAATGTCTGCTTCATGGCTACACAAAACGAAGTAAGTGATAACTTTGATTCAAATGACTTATTAGATACTTTTAATGAGATTTTTCAAGAACTTAAGAAGGAAAATTATAGTTAAAAACTTAGAGAAGGTAAATTAAACACTTTCTCAAGAGAATCTTGACTTAAATTTTGAAGTCAAGTCTTTAAATTCTCGACTTTCTAATTTGGATATAGATCTTGTATCTCTTAAAAAAAATTATGAAGAGATATTCAAGAATGTATCTAAATTTAACAAAGGAAAGGAGAATTTAAATGAACTTCTCCAAAATCAAGTTCAAACTAATAAGAGATTTGGACTTGGTTTTCAAAAGTCTCTTGAAAAACATCATGTCTCAAAGAACACTAGTAGGAATAAGTCTGAATCTATCTCTAGTATTACGAATAAATTGTATGAGTTTTTTGAAAAACCACAAACTGTTATTTTCCATGAAAAGAGTAATTCTGTAGTTCAGACCAGTCGACTGAACCCAAATTTCAGTCGCCTATCCAGAGGTTCTGAGTCTTATTCAAAGAAACGAAAACCTCAAATAATTCAACCTATTTCACCTCCCAGTCGACTGGCTTCTAATAACATTCGACTGAAAGGTTTGATAAAGTCGACTGGACAGGACAAAAATATTTTGGTTCCAGTCAATCTGAGTCTTGAAGATAGAATTACTTATATAAATTCATATGTTCTTAATGTATGTTTTTCTGTAGATTATATTCGTACTTTTGGTGGAAAATCAAACTCACTTTGGGTTTGGTTTCCCAAAAACTAATCCCTTTCAGACCCAATAAAAAGGGTACCAAATTCACAATGTTTATTTTATAGGTATCTAAAAGAGAATGTTGGATACTTGACAGCGGATGCTCCAATCATATGAATGGTCATGCTAACCTTCTTTCTTCCATACAAGAGATTGATAGAGGAACAGTCACATTCGGTGACAACAACAAAGGAAAGGTTATTGGTATAGGCATGGTTGGTAAGAACACTACCCCTACTATAAAATAAGTTTTTCTTGTTAGTGGGTTAAAGCATAATCTGTTAAGTATTAGCCAATACTGTGATAAGGGATATAAAATTATTTTTGAAAAAGATGCGTGTTTAATTTATGATTCTACCATGCAAAATGTAATCTTTCAAGGCTTTCGGAAAAATAATATTTATGAGTTATGTTTAAAATCAAATAATTTTTCGAATGATTTTTGCTTAGTAGCTTCTAACAATGATTTTTGGCTTTGGCATTAGAGATTTGGTCATGTGAATATGAAAAATATTGCTAAATTGTCTAAGTAAAACCTAGTTAAAGGATTGCCAAGACTATCCTATAAAAAGGATAAGTTATGTGATGCATATCAACTAGGTAAACACATCAAATCTACTTTTAAGACAAAAGAAATGATTTCTACTAGTAGGCCTCTCGAATTAATCCATATGGATTTATTTGGTCCTACTAGAGTCGCTTCTTTAAATAAAGTAGGTATGTATTTGTTTTAGTAGATGATTTTTCAAGATTCACATGAATTTTCTTTTTAAAACATAAGAATGATGTCTTTGAAGTATTTGAAAATGTTTGTAAATGGATTCAAAATCAAAAATCTCTAACCATAGTCACTATTAGAAGTGATCATGGTGAAGAATTTGAGAATGAAACATTTTCAGAATATTGCAATAAGAATGGTATAACACATTCATTTGCATTTCCTAGAGCTTCACCACAAAATGGAGTGGTTGAAAGAAAGAATAGGACTTTGCAAGAGTGTGCACATACTATACTTTTTGGAAGCAATTTGCCTAAGTACTTCTGGGCTGAAGCTGTTTCAACAGCGTGTCATGTTTTAAATAGAATTTTGATTAGGCCTAAGCTTAAGAAAACATATTATGAACTATTTTTTGATAGAATTCCTAAAGTATCTTACTTTAAAGTATTTGGTTGCAAGTGTTTTATTTTAAATACTAAAGATAATTTAGATAAGTTTGATCCTAGATTTAATGAATGTATCTTCATTGGATACTCAAATAAGAGTAAGGCATGTAAATTGTTTAATGAGTCAACTTTGACTATTGAAGAATTTATGCATGTTTCGTTTGATGAATCTCTGCCTTCATCGACTGTTATTAAAGATGATGAAAATGTTTCATTACCTTTAAACAATATTTTTAAATCACTAGAACAAACTACCCTAGCAGATAAGTCGACTAATAAGGAAGTCAAGTCGACTGATGTGAATCAGTCGGTGATGGACTAGTTAAGTCGACTGATCCTGTTGTGATGACTCAAACTTTACTAAAATCATTTGTTGAAGTTAGAGATCATCCTCATGACTTAATAATTGGTGATATCTCACGTGATATTCAAACAAGATCTCATGTTAACATGATTTCTCATACGGCTTTCTTGTCGGATTTTGAACCAAAGAATATACAAGAAGTTTGTGAGAATGAATTTTGGATGAATGCCATGCAAGATGAATTAAACCAATTATAAGAAATGATGTATGGAATTTAGTTCCACGACCCCCTGATCATACTATAATTGGTACCAAATGGGTATTCAAAAATAAGTTAGATGAATCGGGACAAGGCGTTAGAAACAAGGCTAGATTAGTTGATCAAGGATATAATCATGAAGAAGGCATAGATTTTGATGAAACATATGCTCATGTTTCTAGACTAGAATCAATTAGGATATTATTATCTTTTGCATGTTTTATGAACTTTACACTTTTCCAAATGGATGTTAAAGGTTCTTTTCTATGATTTTATTAAGGAACATGTTTATGTTAAGCAACCACCCTGTTTCGAACATGAACAATTTCCAAACCACGTTTTTAAATTGAAAAAGGCTTTATATGGTCTTAAACAAGCACCTCGTGCTTGGTATGATCGGTTAAAGACTTCCCTATTAGAAACTAGTTTTGAAATAGGTAAAGTAGATACTACCTTATTTATTAGGAAAATAGAGACCGATATCCTAATCATACAAATATATGTAGATGGCATAATTTTTGGATCTACTAATAGTAATCTCTGTTAAGAGTTTGCTAATACCATGAAAAATGAGTTTGAGATGAGTCACATGGGTGAACTCAATTATTTTCTTAGACTACAAATAAAGCAGTCACATAATGGCATATTTATTAATCAAGAAAAATATGCTAATGAATTACTCAAACGGTTTGGCATGAATAGCACTAGTAGTAAGACCACACCTATGGCTACTACTACTACACTTGACAAAGATGAATTAAGTAAGAGTGTCGATCAAAAACTGTATCGAGGGATGATTGGCTCACTCTTATATATAACTGATAGTAAACCAGATATTATATTTAGTGTATATTTGTGTGCTAGATATCAGTCAAGTCCTAAAGAGTCTCACTTAAAACCTGTGAAACGCATTTTAAGATACATTAAAGGCACATATGAGTATGGTATTCTATCCACGCACCGATAATTTTCAACTTTTGTCATATAGTGATGCGGATTTTGCTTGTAGTAAAACTGACCATAAAAGTACTAGTGGTACTTGTCACTTTTTGGCACATTCACTAGTATCTTGGTACAGTAAAAAGCAAAATTCATTATCCCTATCTACTACAAAAGCTGAATATATTGCTGCAAGTTTGGCTTGTGGCCAAATTTTGTGAATGAAACAAACCCTATTAGATTATGGTATTTCATTTTTAAAACCTGCTATAATGTGTGATAATACCAGTGCCATTAATTTATCTAAAAATCCAATTCAACACTCACGTATGAAACACATTGATATTAGACATCATTTTCTACGTGGTCATGTTTTAAAGGGAGATATATCTTTGGATTTTATTTCTACTGATAAACAAGTAGCAGATATCTTTACCAAACCACTTAAGGAAGACACATTTATCAACTTTAGAAGAGAACTAGGAATTTGCTATTTTAATGACATTTCTTGAAAATATATTTTGCTTAAGCCGACTTAAACGTTTTTTCCTGTCGACTTATAAAGTATTTTCGATGTTCTCATTATTGCTGAACCTTGTGTTCTGAACAGTCGACTGTATGAGTAACCAGTCGACTGACAAAAAGTTTTACTTGATGTATTTTCTATTTTTTGTTGTAATTTTTCGTTATATTTTATGTCTTTCACTTTTATGCAGTATTTAAAACCATGTACTTCAATTTTCTTTGAATAAATTTATTATGGTTTTTGCAATGTGTTTGTTCTTTCTGCAATGCTTTCCATTATGTTATTGTTTCTTTCCTCCTTTTTTTTGTTGATGACAAAGGGGGAGAGAATGATGTGTTTGTTTTGTGCATATTTCCAACTTGTGCATGTTGTACATTAGTTACGGGGGGCATTTTTGATTATTATTATTATTGTAAGCTATTGTGGTATCATCATCAAAAAGGAAGAGAATGTTGATTCTTGGTTTTGATGACTACAACACAATGCAATGTTGTGCTACCACCTATATATATTGCAGGATGTATCAAAGACAAATACCATTGTGCAATACACAAAGGCAAAGTTGATCTAGTGAAGCTTTCAAGAGAATCGATCAAACTACAAGGATCTAAGTTCAAGTCACATTTGATCAAGCAAGCTTCAAGACATAAAGACAATGGCTCAAGCTTAAGTCAAAGACTCAAGTTCAAGACATGACTCAAGTGCTTCAAATATTTTGTATAAAGTGTCTTATAACAACTGTAATTTTTATTCTTTGAGTCTTAGGAACTTGTAATAGTCTTGTCACATACACACTCACACATATCCTTTAATAATTGGGTGTTTTACAAAGTTAAAAGGTCGAAACAAGCTTAAATAAATTCAGCTGTTGAGTATCAGTCGACCGTTCTTTAGAACCAGTCGACTGTCTTAGTACAAGCTCTGACCAGTTGTCACACACACACACACACACATATCTTTTAATAATTTAGTGTTTTACAAAGTTAAAAGGTCGAAACAAGCTTGAATAAGTTCAGCTGTTAAGTACCAGTCGACCGTTCATTGGAACCAGTCAACTGTTTTACTACAAAATTGTCTGAACTCATACAAGCTCTAACCAGTCGACTAATTATGGCAAACCAGTCAACTGTTCAAGCCGTTTCGACAGTTTTCTGTTTTTAAACTTGTTTTTCAAAATCAAATCTTTTTACTGCCGTTGTATGGCAGTTGGGATTCAACCTTTCAACGTTCAAACATCTCTAACTCTATAAAAAGAGTATAGAGGTCATTTGGCAAAGGTTAACAAGAGTTCCAAGCATTTTCTTAAGTTTCAAGTTTTTTTGTTTTTGAGAAGAACAAGCTTTTTAAAGGCATTAATATTCTCTAAGTCTTGGTTATCTGAAAATCAGTCTAGTATAACATCAAATTCGTTTTAGACTGATTTCAGAAGTTAACCTAATAGCCACCATACAAAATCACAAATCACAAATAAGGCTATAGGTTATTGTAACTCTTTTTGTTGTTGTTTTCACTCTCGGGTTATGAAAGTGGTCCTCTCGGTTGGAGAGTAGGGCTCTTGGTTGTAGAGTCGGTTTTTCACTCTAGGGTGTAGAGTGGGTTTGCTCTCTCTAGTGGTGAGAGAGGTCTACAAGTTTGACATAGTTGTTGTCAAAATGTCATAGAGTATTCTTGTACTTTTTCAAGAATAGTGGAAAATCTCAAGTGGGTTACTTGGGGACTGGATGTAGGTCGGGAGGACCGAACCAGGTTACATCGCTATGTTCTCTGTGGTTGACTCTCTCTATGGTTGTATTTTCTTCACTTACAATCTCAAATTTATTAAGTTTTAGTTCAAAAACTTGTCTGGCAAGTCGACTGGTTTTCGCTATAAGTCAACTGGTTAGACTCGTAACTCTCAGTATAATACTGTTCTAATCTGACGCTTCAGTCGACTAGATCTCTCTTTTCAGTCGACTTAACAGAACGAAAATTTCAATTTCTTAATTAATTTTTATACAACACTATTCACCCCCCCCTCTAGTGTTATTTGCCTTGCCTACAGGATCCAACAGTAAGTTTTTGAACCTCTTATTGATTGAATCTGAAAAAGTGTTCAACTAGAGAGTTGTGGTAGAGTCTCTCACCTTTCCAAAATGTCCTATTTGATTATATTCCAATAAGCAGAGCAAGAATTGTGATCCTTACAAAATCTCAACAGCTGACCTTTTGGCTGAAAGCTCGCTGTATGGGTTGTTCGAAGTTTTTGCACTTCTTATTGATTGAATCTGAGAAATTTTTTAACTAGAGAGTTGTATTAGAGTCTCTCACCTTTCCAAAATATCCTGTTTGGTTAGATTTCGGTAAGCGAAGCAAGAATTATGACCCTTACAAAATCTCAGCAGCTGGCCTTTTGGCTGAAAGCTCGCTGTTTGGATTGTTCGAAGTTTTTGCACTTCTTATTGATTGAATCTAAAAAAGTTGCTAACTATAGAGTTGTAGTAGATTCTCTCACCATTCCAAAATTTCCTATTTTGTTAGATTCTAATCAGTGGAGCAAGAGTTATGACCCTTACGAAATCTCAGCAACTGGCCTTTTGGCTGAAAACTCGCTGTTTGGATTGTTCGAAGTTTTTGCACCTCTTATTGATTGAATCTGAAAAAGTGTTCAACTAGAGAGTTGTAGTAAAGTCTCACACCTTTCCAAAATGTCCAATTTGGTTAAATTCCGATAAGCGGAGTAGGAGTTATGACTTTTACAAGTCGTAGAAGCTAGCCGTTTTGCTGAAGCTTCACTGTTTGGATTGTTCGTAGTTTTTGGACCTTTTACTTACTGAATTTGGAAAAGTTCTCAACTATAGAGCTTTATTATATGTTCTCATATGTCCAAAATTTCTTATTTGGTTAGATTCCGATAAGCAGAGTAGGAGTTATGACTTTTACAAGTCACAGCAGCTAGCCGTTTGGATGAAGCTTCGCTGTTTGGATTGTTCGAAGTTTTTGGACATTTTACTTACTGAATTTGGAAAAGTTCTCAACTATAGAGTTTTATTAGATGAACTCACCTTTCCAAAATTTCCTATTTGGTTACATTCCGATAAGCGGAGTAGAAGTTAAGGCTTTTACAAATCATAGCAGCCAGCTTTTGGCTGAAAGCTCGCTGTTTAGGTTGTTTGATATTTTTGTAGCTCTTTCTTATTGAATTTGGAAAAGTGTTCAACTAGAGAGTTGTATTAGATATTCTCCCCTTTCCAAAATGTCCGATTTTGTTAGATTCCACTAAGTATAGCAAAAGTTGTGAGCTTTACAAGTTTCGGCTGTGAGCTGTCTTTTATTGTTCTTGAATTGTGTTCAAAGAGCGGAGAATTGAATTCCATAAGGAATCTGAAAAAGTAATCAACTAGAGAGTTGTAGTATATGTTTCCATCTTTCCAGAAAGTATTATTTGGTTAAATTCGGACAAGTAGAGCAAAAGACACAGGCTTTCAAAGTTTTAGCTTTTCTGTTAAGAAATTTGCTGTTGGTTAACTTTTGCGTGTGTTCAAGTGCCCGAATTTTGAGTTCCTTATGGAATCTGAAAAAGTGCTCAACTAGAGTGTTGTAGTAGATGTTCTCACCTTTTTAAAAAGTCTAATTTTGTCGAATTTTAATAAGCGCAGCACTGTTTGCTTCTAGGTTGTTAGAAGACTTTTATGTTGCTTTTGTGTATAAAGGATCAAGTTTTGATAGTAGCATGTTATTTTGCTTCTAGGTTGTTAGAAGACTTTTATGGTTGCGTCTATATGATTCAATTGTTGCATACACAGCTAGTTGGCTCGTATGTAATTCGTTTGGCTCATACGTAGCTAGTTGGCTCGTATGTAAGTTATTTTGATCGTATGTAGCTTATTAGCTAGTACGCAGTTGTTGTGCTCATCTAGGGTAATATCATTTCTCTATGAGTCATCGACCTATCAAGACGTGTATTTATTTTACTCCTCGTTGGACTGTGGATGATTCACCCCTCGTGCACCGTCAGATCTTAATCGGTGTAGGTTGATCGCGGGTCGGGAGTGTAGACGGAATCCAAGTTCAGGGCAGTAGCATGTGAATACGTTCGTATTGCCGGGGTCTTGGATCAATAGGCTATGAACAGGATCCTTAGAGATTCTGGTAAGTCTAGGTTGAGCACCTAGTAGAATTATCTTGCGAAGTCTAACTTAAGATCTAGCATGTTGTGTTAGTACTGTTGTCATCCCTCGGATTGTTTAGAGTTAGTGACATCATTAGGGTAGTAACTTATGGATATTACTACTTAACCCTTATTTATTATCATTTTCTCGCCGAAGGGAAAGAGTTGGTATTAAGGGTGATACCTTATGATCCGACTGCATTGGTGGTGTTATTGGTTGTACCCTTCCTGTCAAAGGGATACGGTCTATGCCTTCTCAAGAGTTGAGAGCACGGGATCCATATCTCATCTGTTAATTTCTGAAGTGCCATGATAAGGGTGGGAGCGATTCTTGTCGAAGTTAGGGGATGGACCCCCGGAACTCCGTCATTCTCTATATCAAGAAGGGCGAACAAGCCATAGACTACGGTCTATTTGCTAGGGGGCCACAAGGGAATGCTTCAAGCTAACTTGTGCTGTCGGATACCTTACGTTCGTCAGATTTTTTAGTGAGGTCCGTTACGCCAGGGTAGTAGTGACAAACATAGACACCATGAGCTGACTGTATTAGTGGAACTTGACCATGTCTGCAACCTCATCAGTCACGCTGTATCTTCAGATACATGTTGAGTATAAGACTAGAATTCATGGCGCGGGTTCAAATCCTTATATATGAAGAAACGACTTGTTATGGGCATATGTGGTATGGGAGGCATACTATTCCGGAGACTCGCTTGCATTAGAATAAAAGCATCCTTGCATTAGTTAATCTTACATTAGAGGCTAAGTCATAGCATACACCGACACGTCAATTATATATATACATGTTTCTCTTTTCATCAATTTGTTTATTTAAAGTGGAGAATCGCTGCTAGTCATCATCCTTAAAGCGTCAGTATATGTATTGATGTCCCCATTTCAAAGGTACTGGATTGCAAAACTACAGGTACAGGATTCAGGAGGACTCAAGGAAAGAGAAGCAAAGTGTTGATTTCAATTGTATTATATGTTGGTTACATTGTAACATCTAATTTAATTTATTTATGTTGAGAAGCATCCAAGTGAAGTACCAAGTGTTATGTATTATTCATTGTACTCTGATGTATTTCTTATTGAAAGTTTGTAACACTTGAGCTTGTATGGCATTATTGTAACACTGATGTAATGTGTTGCAGTTTTATACCATTCAGACTTGTAATACATTTATGTTCAATAAAAAGTTTTAAATTTTCCTGTTTTTCTGTATATTTTGGCTAATTGAAGGAAAAGATTATGTCTTATGTCACGGTTTTCCATTGTATGAAAATCAGAGCATTACAAAAGCTGGTGCTTTGCTCAAAGTACATGCCGAGCATCGAGCGTCGAGCCCCCTAGCTTTGTGAGAAAGCTCGGGCGTTGCTCGAGGTACATGTCGAGTGTCAAGCCCCCTCATCTTGTGAGAAGCTAGGGTGTTACTCGATGTACATGCCGAGCGTCGAGCCTTCCATCTTGTGAGAAAACTAGGGCGTTGCTCGAGGTACATGTCGAGGTTCGAGCGTCGAGCCCCCCAACTTTGTGAGAAAGTTAGGGCATTGCTCGAGGTACATGCTGAGTGTCGAGCCCCTTCAGCTTGTGAGAAAGCTAGGGTATTGCTCGCTGTACATGCCGGGCATCGAGCCCCTTCAGCTTGTGAGAAAGCTAGGGCGTTGCTCGAGGTACATGCCAAGGACCGAGTGTCGAACGTCTAGCCCCCCAAGATTGTGGGAAAGCTAGAGCTTTGCTCGAAATACATGCCTGAGCGTCAAGCATCGTGCGCCTTCAGCTTTGTGAGAGAAAGCCAGCGCGTTACTCGAGGTACATACCGAGCGTGGAGCCCTTACAGCTTGTGAGAAGCTAGGGTGTTGCTCAATGTTCATGCTCAGGGTCGAGCCCCCTACCTGTGAGAAATCTAGGGTGTTGCTCGAGCTATATGCCGAGCGTCAAGCCCCCCAGCCTATGAAAAAACTAGGGTGTTGCTCGAGCTACATGCTGAGCATCGAGCCCCTTCAGCTTGCGAGAAGCTAGGGCATTGCTCACAGTGCATGTCGAGCATCAAACACTTCCAACTTGTGAGAATGATGGGCCTTTACTCGAAGTACATGCCGAGCATTGAGCCTCTTCAGCTTGTGAGAATGCTAGGGCTGTGCTTGCTGTACATGTCGAGCGTCGAGCACTTCCAACTTGTGAGAAAACTAGGGCACTTCCAGCTAGGGCTCGAAGTATATGTCGAGCATCGAGCCCCATCAGCTTGTGAGAAAGCTAGGGCTGTGCTCGCTGTACATGTCGAGTGTCAAGCACTTCCAACTTGTGATAAAGCTAGGCCTTTGCTCGAAGTACATGCCAAGCATAGAGCCCCTTTAGCTTGTGAGGAAGCTAGGGCTATGCTCGCTGTACATATCGAGCGTCGAGCCCCCCAAGCTTTTGGAAAAGGTGGGACTTTTCTCGAAATACATGCCGAGGGTCAAGCATCGAGCCCCGCAGCCTGTGAGAAAGCTAGTGTGTTGCTCGAGCTACATGCTGAGCGTCAAGCCCCTTCAGCTTGCAAGAAGATAGGGTGTTTCTTGTTGTATGTGTCAAGTGTCGAACACTTCCAACTTATGAGAAAGTCGGGCCTTTGCTCGAAGTACATGCCGAGATTCGAGCCCCTTTAGCTTGTGAGAAAGCTAGGGCTGTGCTCGCTGTACACATCGAGCGTCGAGCCCCCAAGCTTGTGGAAAAGATAGGGCTTTGCTTGAAATACATGCCGAGCATCGAGCGTCGAGCGCCTTTAGTTTTGTGAGAGAAAGCCAGGCCTTTGCTCGGAGTACATGCTTAGCATCGAGCGTCGATTCCCCCAGCCTTTGAGAAAGCTATGGTGTTTCTTGAGCTACATGCCGAACGTCGAGCCAATTCAGCTTTCTAGAAGTTAGGGCGTTGCTTGCTATACATGTCGAGCGTCGAACACTTCCAACTTGTGAGAAAACTGGGCCTTTGCTCGAAATACATGCCGAGCATCGAGCCTCTTCAGCTTGTGAGAAAGCTAGGGTTGTGCTCGCTGTACATGTCGAGCATTGAGCACTTCCAACTTGTGAGAAAGCTGGGCCTTTGCTCGAAGTACATGCCGAGCGTCGAGCCCCGTTTAGCCTGTGAGAAAGCTAGGGTTGTGCTCGCTGTACATGTCAAGCATCGAGCACTTCCAACATGTGAGAAAGGTGGGCCTTTGCTCGAAGTACATGCCGAGCATTGAGCCCCCAAGCTTATGAGAAAGTTAGGGCATTGCTCGGGGTACATGCCGAGCGTCGAGCCCCTTCGTTTTGTGAGAAAGCTAAGGTTGTGCTCGCTGTACATGTTGAGCGTCGAGCACTTTCAACTTGTGATAAAACTGGGCCTTTGCTCGAAGTACATGCCGGGTGTCGAGCCCCTACAGCTTGTGAGCTGCACGTGTGATGCTGACGTCAAGGGGGGAGAACCGAGGCATTGAAATCTGATCAGCCGTTAGATTTTGATGATTAAGATTAGAGGGTTAGGATTTTTTTGCAGAATTCGAGGTGTCGACAGTTCCTCTATAAAACTCTCACCCCCTCCTCATTTCTTCACTTTGCTTTCTCTTTCTAAAAATTGGAGCTTCTCTCTCTAGCTGCCCACGACGACTTTTACGGTGACATCCCGTTCACGAAACCCAGGTTAGTATCGTTTTTGTTATGTCCGGTCTCAGTCCGGTTCCGAAGCGAGTCCCTCTGGCTGGGGTGAAAAGGATCGTCTGTCAGCCTCCATGTCATGGGATCTGAGGGACAGAGTGTAACATCCTGGATTTTTTTTCTTAAATCACATTAATTAAAATGTATTTTTTTCACGTGTTGTGCACGTGCAATTTTTATGCATGTATCTTTCTAAAAATATTTCATAAATTAGTAATCTTATTTTTCTTCTCTTTTATTTAGGAGAACCTAATTTAATTTTGGCCTAATTGTCTTTTGTAGCCCACCTTAACTAATTAACTAATTAAATTAATGAAGCCCATGGTTAGTTAGCCCATTAGTGAGCCCATTTATTTTTAAAATCTCTTTTAATAACCTAACTTGTAGTTTTGACTCATTCCATGAACAAAAAAAATAATTAATATGAACAACTTGTAAATAAGGGGGGCACTAGATGGCACGTGCTTGCAGTAGGGTGTGCAAAGCACACCCTTTGGGTGTGGCCGGATAGGATCAAGAGAAAGGGAGAGTGGATGAGGTAGAGAGGTGGTTATTTGCATCATGGGAAGTTATATCAACTCCCTATTTCATCTAAGCCCTTGATCCTAAACCACTCGATTTAATCCTAGCCCTTTATTTTTACTAAAATTTTGTATAAATACCCCCCATTTTCATTAGTTATTCTTGCACCTATTCTTTATCATAAGAGAAAGAAATACATTAGTAAGCAAAAGAGTGAGAGTTGAGTGAGTTCTAAAAGATTGAGTGTGCTTGTGTGTGTTCCATCAAGAGGAGGTCGGCCAAATCATCCAAGGAGCAAGGTGCTTGCGGCAAACACCAAGGATGAAAGCTTGGACTCATCAAACACTAGGAGGAAAAGGCCCTTTTGTGCATTCTAGGAGTTTTTCCTAGGACTTTTGTCAATTTTCTCTCTGAATAAGGTGAGTGTTTTTCATGCTTCTAATCTAGCTACCATGCTAGGAATAAATTGCTACTAAGAGAAAACTAAGTAATTATAACACCCCGGAATGTACGATACCTGAATATATATATATATGTATGTATGTTGTCCGTATGCGTGCACATGATTGTAGTGTTTTGAGTTGATTTTTCTATCATGGTGTGTGGTTAGGGTTACGGGACGGTTCATGGGACGATTTCATTCTAAAAAATGCACAAGAACGAGGAGGACCGATACTAGTATGAGCACTAGTTTTCGATACGACGCCTATGCAAATATAACACTGTATGATAATACAGTGGATATATATTACGTATGCTCGATAAACCTCTCGTCTCGCATTCAAAATAACCCATTTAAACTTAAATTGGGCAGCCAACACATCAACCACAAAACTAGTGGCTAAAAGCCATGGTTTTGTTCAAAACCACCCTACTACCCTAGCCTACCCCCCTAGCGAAACCGGCCCATATCTCCCCCCTATTCTCCTTCATTTCTCCACTCTTTCCCACCTCCTTTGCTCTGGAATTTTAGAACTCCTCCAAGAAAAAGAAAAAAAATAAAGAAGAGAGAGTGAAGAAGAAGACTCAAGGAAGGATTCTCAAAGGAAGGGAGCTCAAGGAGATCAATTCCTCTACAACAACCAAAGGTGGGGAGTTACTCTAAACCTTCCTTTATGTCTCTTAATTGATTTTCATTCATGCATGTATGATAGGAAGTGCTAGGATGATTATCTAAGAAGTTGAAAGATGGAATCAGAAACTGAAACTAGAAACTTGTTCAGAATTCTATTTTGTAGATTTTTCCGAGAGAAAACCACAAAGAATTAGGCCATGAAATTTTCATGGATTGTTCATATATATGTGTAGATAGTTCAAGATTTAATTCGGATTTTTCTGAGGAGGTTTGATATTTTAATAAAATCAAATGGTAGAACTGTGTCGTAAAGCAGAATCAGCAATTGGTTAACAGGATGACTGATAATGTTGGAATTTTCCTAATTTATTGGAGCATGTTCTTGATCTGAAATTTTTACCTTGTATTCCTACATGCATCTAGATTCTATAAAAAAATCATAAAAAAGTTTGGATGAATTTATAGGCTCGAAAAAAATTGACCTTTAATTAGTAGCTGATGTAGCGCCCCGATTTCCATACACTGAGAAACCGGGACACGAGCCAAGACCTTTCCTTCAATAAGTCACAAAACACAGAAAACCGAAAAATTTAAAACTTTTTATTAACTCAATATTACAGGCCGAATGTTCCTATTAATACACTAGATTACATCAGAGTATACATGAAATAGTTATTACAGCGGAAATTAAAACTTGACGTTGACTCCTCACTTTCCTTGCCTTGAGTTCTCCTGAATCTCGCACCTGTATTTTTGCGGTCCAGTACCTATGGAAGTGGGGACGTCAGTATTCACTGACGCTTAAAGGCTGATCATATAGCAGCGAATCTCCAACACAATATATATACAATAGGGTGAAGTATGTCGGTGTAGTTTAAGTGTTCGTGAGTGCAGTGATTAGAATATAATACATGTCAATCAAACTGGAATACCAAATAACTGCCAACTAAACTAGAATACTAATGCACTGTCAACTGAGCTAGAGTACTAATGTACTATCAACTAAGCTAGGATACTAATGCCATGTCAACTAAACTAGGATGCTCATATTCTAATATCAGCAAGTCTCCGAAGCAACATGCAGCCCATACTACATGCGACCCCATCTCAAGCCGTTTCTCCATATATAGGGATTGAACCCGCGTTATGAACTCTAATTGCACTCAACCTGTTCCTGACACCTACACGTGGCTAATGAGGTTGCAGGTGTGGTCAAGTCCCACTATTGCATTTCGCCAGTGGTGTCTATGTTCGCCACTGCGACCCGGCCAACCGGACCTCTCTCATAATAGACGAACCCATTGTATTGGGCGTCATTTCAAAATCAAACTATAGGGTTTCGCAAGCACAGGGTAGCACGAAGCCTACCCTGTGGCACCCTCTGGGGTATCGCAAGCACAGGACTGTACAATGCATCCTGTGGCACCCCCAGCCACTGTACTTTAGGAATTAACAACGCGAGATACGCATCCCGTGTCCTCAACTTGTGAGACGGCACCGTACGTATCCCTTTGACAGGAAGGCACAACCCAATAACACCACCTAGTCTGCCTCCAGGGACGAGTTAGTCATAAGGTGCCCCCTACAACCGACTCCCCTCTTCCGGCAAGGGTCTATGTAATGATTTTATAAGTCACTACCCTAATGATGTCACTATCCTCATGCGATCTCCCATAATTTCCAACTTGGATTATTATGGTCCGACTCGTGGTCACTCGATCCAAGACTCTGGTAATAAAATCTCTCTCACTCATCCCTACCCCTAACTCGGATTCTACCAACACTCTCGGCCCACGGTCAACCTACATCGGTTAAAATCCGTCGACGTCCGAGGTGAGATCTATCCATTTTACTCTAAGGGGGTAGGATGTGGTCTTGATGGTCGATGACCCTTAGGGTAATTGAATACCCTAAACTTAGCTTCTTATCAAGCTACAACTATTAGAACTTCTCAACCCTTATTACTATGAATGAAGGGTGCTCATATGCCATGGTTCCACTTAAATTAGAACCTACTCGATTAGAATCCATGGGTTCTCTTCCTAACCCACATAAACATCGATACCTATCCTCATGCAACTAGGATGCTATACTATGCCGTCCAAGCATGTATGGTGCCTTACTAATATCAACTTCAACAAGGTAGTTATGACTACAATTTTAACAAGGCTCTTTCCTATTATTTTGCCTATGGCGATTCAATCATGGCATGCAATTGCAAGCATCAATCTATGACAATTAATCATGGCATATATGACATAACCATTAACTCACAATGCTCTTAATTATGAAGCGATAAGTCTTAAGCATGGATGTATAACTAGTATGAACATACAATCATCCCAAGGCTTGGTAGGCATTTTTAATTTAAACCCTACAACATTCTAAACATAATAGATTAACTAAATATGGTAGGAAATTCTTAGAATGAATCCTACAACATTCTAAGCAAAATAGATTGAACTAAACATGGTAGGAATTTCTTAGAATGAATCCTACAACTTTCTAAGCATAATTAAAGTAATCTAACATGGTAGGAATCTTAGAATCAATCGTACAACATTCTAAGCAAAATTAGACTAATCTAAACATGGTAGGATTTTTAGAATCAATCCTACAACATTCTAAGCAAAATTAGACTAATCTAAACATGGTAGGATTTTTAGAATCAATCCTACAACATTTGAAGCATGAATATTGCTTCTAAACATTTTTAGAAATGGTCCTACAACATTTGATGCATGAATATGGCTTTCAAATATTTTTAGAAATGATCCTACAACATTTGAAGCATGAATATGGCTTCTAAACATTTTTAGGAATGATCCTACAACATTTGTAGCATGAATATGGCTTCTAACATTTTTAGAAATGATCCTACAACATTTGAAACATGAATATGGCTTCTAAACATTTTTAGGAATGATCCTACAACATTTGAAGCATGAATATGGCTTCCAAATATTTTTAGAAATGATTCTACAACATTTGTAGCATGAATATGGCTTCTAAACATTTTTAGGAATGATCCTACAACATTTGTAGCATGAATCTCATCCCTAAATATGATATAATACATCTACTATTACTACTTTAATGGAAACATACATCTACTATTGCTATTTTTAATAGAAGCATACATATCTACTACTACTACAACTTTATTAGAACATATATATCTACTACTACTACTATAAGCATCAACTAAAATTTAGCATAACATCTACAACTAAATTACTACAAAAAGAGATCTTTATTAGCATAGGTTTCTTACTAGTGGACATAAAAGAGATCTTTTTGATCTTTTTACAACTAGTGTTTAGAAAAAGATCTTTTCATTTATTTATTCTACAACTAGTGATTTAGCTAGTTTCTTTTTCATACTTTAAGATTAAATTAAACAACAATACAACAAGTAAGAACACTTCACTTTTTGGGTTTAATCAACATATGTTCTCTTTTAGTCCAAGGTTCAATCATAGGTCCTACAACCCAATGGTTGTAAACAAAGTCATATGCCTTATGTATGGTTTCCCATTCAAGTCCTACAACCTTACATGGTTGTATGCAAAAGTTTATGTGTATGTATCCTTTTAGTCCAAGTAGTTAACTCTTTATCAATCAATAAACAAAAGAACTCTTTTAGATGATTCGTACTACAACATACAACATAATAACCACACCAAAAAAGAAAGGTAAACAAGAGGGTAAGAAGAAGAAGAACATCAAAAACCATCATTCAATAAACAAACAAACAACAAATAAATAACACAAACCTAGGAGAACCCCCACCTTGTTTCTTTCCTTGATGGAAGAACTAAACTATCCTCCTTTCTCCTAGAACTTCTACCAACCTACAAAATAAAACTCTCAAGTTAGATCACTCATTCTTTTCCTTTCTCTTTTTTTTCTTTGATATTTCTAAAGTGAGATTATGGAGAAGGAAGGGGGTATTTATAGGAGGAGAGAAGGGTGGATATTGAAATTGTGCACCCACACAATTATACAAAAACCCTTCCCCTTTTTGTGGGCCGGTTTCACCTAGTGGAGGGAAGGATGAGGTGGAGGCATGGTGAGGGTATGGGTCATTGGTGAGGTGGAGGGTGATGTGGAGGAGAGAGTGTTCTAGAAGGATTATTAACCCTTATGTCTTTGTAACCCTAGGTTTAGCTACAACAATTCCTAATCAAACCCTAGTTTTAGCTACACAACCATATCTAATTATTTATTAGATTGTCATGGCTAAAAGATAACACAACGGTGAAAGGAAAATAAAATAATCAGGCAGTCGGACGCTAATAAAATAATATTATTAATAGTCGATCGGGATATTACAGCTGAAGCTGAACTGAAGAACATGATAACTTTTTGTGCTTAATTGAACTAGAGAGAATTCACTGTATACTTGGCATTTTGACATGAATTCTTTTGCATATTTCTCACTATGATCTCTAGTTTCATCACTGTAAATTTTGTATCATTTGGATGAGCATGGAATTTAATATGATTTTATTAGCATGGACCATGCTGCTGTCAGTTAATTTGGATACCCTGTAAAGATTGGACATTTGAGGCTCATTAAGATCACAATTTGAGAACCTGATTCATTAGAGATGTGTAGTAGACATCTAGATATTTCCAACAATGCCAATTTGAGGCATTTCCAGTAAATGGTTGATTTACTGTGATTTTTGTAATACTGGACAGAGACCTAGAATGGATCTGAGTGCTCTGATTTAGAAAGACCTAGTGTGTGACTTGGTGCATTGATGAGAGATGTGTGAGTTAGGGTGACCTATTGGTGAATTTTGGACTCATGACCAACTAGAGAGTTGTTGAGGACACCCACACTCTCCTATAGAACTAGGGTTTGTGACGTTCTGATGAACGAGTAGTATTTTGTGCTAACGGTAAGGTGCAGCCCGTGTACAGAAAGTACACAGGCTGAGGCTTGAGAGGCTATTTTGAGGACCCAGATGATGGAATTTGAGTTTATGATCAACTAGAAAGTTGTAGCCTAGGATCTTACCTTTCCGGATTAGACTCGTACCTTTTTAAGATTCTGGCAGAAACCCCGTAGGTCGCTTAGTCTAGAGTGTTGACTAGGTATTGTGAGGACATTTTCCTTGTGTACTATCAGAGTTGATAACTCTTGTATAGGGATGGTGGACATCTGTTGTTGGTATTTTGGACACCCATAATGGGTGTGTGACTCGAGTTAGTCACTAGGGTAAGAGATACCCTGCACCTGTCAACCCTACATTATAAACTTCTGCCAAAGCGTAGGACTTCCGAGCCGTGCCATTGAGATAAGTTCATAGGCCGGGTCAGGGGTGAACATACATTCACAGCCGGGGTAGCGGCGAATGTAGGCCGTAATGCTGGACAATTCCAAGCCGGGGAAGTGGCGAACCGGACCGGTATCGCCAGGACCAGAGGTTGATAGGCAAGTGTGGAAGCAATTTTATCTTTTACCCAAAGTGATAGAGTAAGGCTGAGATTAGAATGACATATTAAGGGGTTGAGGAAATTGCATTAGTCCTAGCAGACCATAGTCGGTGTTGTACCTTCCAGTCGTAGGTATACGTTTTTGGCACGCATGAATGAGTCCTCGGCTCGTATCTTAATCTGTTAATTCCCAAAGCTTTTTGGAGTAAGGAATGGAGGCTAGGAGGATTTGACCTCTCGAGGCGCTCACGTCTATGCACGTATGTTTTGTTGTTAAGGTACGAAGGCTAGGAGGATTTGACCTCCCGAGGCGCTCACGTCCCTGTTAAGGTACGGAGGCTAGGAGGATTTGACCTCCCGAGGCGCTCACGTCCTTGTTAAGGTATGGAAGCTAGGAGGATTTGACCTTCCGATGCGCTCACATCCCTTTGGTGTATATATAAGTTCATAACCCGATCAGGGGTGAACACGCATGCGTCAGTCCATAGCCCGGGTAAGGGATGGACATGGGAATCATACGGTATTGAGACCGGATTCAAAGTAGCTTCTGAAGAGGTCCGTATGCGGGTACCAAGTGGCAGCTACAACCACCACTTAGGCACTGCAGTGGCAGAACTAGACCGACCAACTGCAACCTCCTTGGGCGACGGACAATCTATTGAGAACTGGTTGAGTACAAGAGTAGGATGCATGGCGAGGGTTCGAATCACTGAACTGTGGAGAAAGACGGCTAGATTTGGGGGCGTATGTAGTACGGGATGCATTCGTGCTCCAAAGTCTTGCTTGCGTTAGAGTCAGGCATGTGAGTTTGCTGCATCTAGTCATAGGGTCATGTCATACCACTGCACTAGAACCTGAATCCATTAAATCCTTATTTTGGCACATCACCTTTCTATTTTGCATAAATTATTGGTTGTGATTAAATTTTAGAGGATCGCTGTTATCACCAGCTTTGCGTCGGTCGAAGTACTGATGTTCCCCACCTTGTAGGTATCCGGAGCCGATTTACAGGTACTACAGAGCTCGAGTTGGTCCAAGGATCCAAGGGACATATGCAAGTTCTGTTATATTATTTTTAATCTTGTAATTTTTATTTGGACATTATAACACTTGTAAATGTAACATTTATATGGAATAAAAGTTTTAAATTTTCATGTACTTTCTGTGATTGTGGATACTTTGAAGTTCGACTCCTGGAGTAGGGTCTCAGGTTATCGGGATGGGGATTTGGGGCGCTACAGTAATTTGGACTTATGATTGTTTTTTAGATGAAATGATAAATTAGAGGATAATTGATAAAATGATTGCTAAATTGTGAATCAAAGTGTTAGAAATTATCATTTACCATGCTATATGTTTATGAGTTATGCTCTATGGAAAATTTGTGCTTGTGAGACAAATAGCTAATTAAATGCATCATGTATGATTGTTCGTTTAAATTAAAGTTACACTATTTTAGAAAAATGAGAATTTGTATCCTAAAAATGTTGTAGGTTGACTAATGAGTAAAAGAACAAAGAAATAAGTTGTCTTGTGAAAATCTAATTCTTGAATTATGTAGAAATGCAAATCGTTCTCAATGTCAAATTTATGGACATAGAACATAAAATAAGACCAGAAATGCATTTTTATAAGGCAAATAATGATTATAAAAATATTAGTTTACTGTAATTTTATATATTTTACATTCTGGAAAGTTTGGTTTCAAAAGGAGAAGAAAAGGGACTAAAAACATTTTGGGAATTATGAGAAACAATTGTAACGACCCGAAAAATAGCATATGGCTATTTTGCATCGAAATGTGTGCGCGATTGAGAATTTCGCGCGATCATGGATTTTCTGATAAAAAATTATTTTAATATATTGCCTATTTTATTTTATTATTATTTTTAAAATTAAATTATTTTTTTTTATACGAATTACTACGAAGTAGTTTTAATGTATTTTTGTATTGTTTGGAATTATTAAAATAGAGAGTTGGGCTTTATTTGGAAATGTAGTAAAGCTAGAGGGCTTATACGAAACATTCCCTTAGATATTTTTCTATCTATTATTTTCTATTCCCCATTTTTACAAAAAACCCCTTCTCTCTCTCTCCTTCCCTTCTCCTTCTTCTTCCTTCTCTTCTTCTTCCCGGTTTCAATCCCCAAACCCAAAGAAAACTTCCCTCTCCCTTCCTCCCTCTCTCGTCCACGCCGGCGATCGGAAGAAGCCCCGACCCCCCCTCCATCTTCTTCCTTTCCCTCCCCTTCTTCTTCCCCTTCCTGGTTCGATACCGAACCCAAAGAAACCCCCAGTTCTCCTCCCTTCCCCCCCCCGTTCGCGCACAACCGAAGGAAACGGAGCCCAACCCCCATTCCCTTCTTCCTCCTTCGTCCTTCTTCTTCTTCCCGATCAAAACGAACCCAAAAAGAACCCATCGCTGATCGTTTTCCCCACCTCAATCCCCTCCGATTCTTCGACAAATCCAAATCAAAGTGAGGAGTAGACTAAGTGAGGGATTCTCTACATGGTGGTAGCGTTGGATTTTCGATTGGATTCGCGAAGGTAAAATCCTAATTATTTTATTGTATAAAAGTTAGTTGGGTTTATTTTTATTGAGTAGGAATATTATTGAATAGAGATTTAGAGATGTTGGAAATTGTAGATATGAGAAATTAGTGGATTGTTGGAGAGATTGTAAGTTATTAGTAAATTGGGGTTTTGGGTTTGTAAAAGAGAACTATATGGGTATGGATTAATTCTCGTATAGTAATAGAAATTTCAGTTGGACTATTAGATTATTTGGGGGTGATTTTAGTAATTAATTAGGAATGAAAATACCGTAAGCATTAGATTATAACGTGCATCGCACGTGTATATCCCAAGCGTTCAGTAAACGCTTGTGTGATATTTGGGGATAGTGTTATTAGCTTTTATGATTGGTTTGAATGATTGAGTTTTAATTGCTTGAAATTTGGTGATAGGATATATTCGCGACTTCGGATGCGGGGTGGCATGGCGACGCTTCGAATCTTCGCGAAATGTGGTGAGTTGGTTTATTATATATTTTTGTAGTTTGATGAATATGTGAGTTATATTATTTATATATTTTTGTGGTTTAAAAATATATGAGTTAGTTTGTTTATATATTTGTGTATTTTATGGTTAAAGATATGTGTGAGTTAGTATTTTCATATATTTTGTGTGGTTTAAGAAAAATGTGAGTTGGTTTATTATATATTTTTTGTAGTTTGATGAATATGTGAGTTATATTATTTATATATTTTTGTGGTTTAAAAATATATGAGTTAGTTTGTTTATATATTTGTGTATTTTATGGTTAAAGATATGTGTGAGTTAGTATTTTCATATATTTTGTGTGGTTTAAGAAAAATGTGAGTTGGTTTATTATATATTTTTGTAGTTTGATGAATATGTGAGTTATATTATTTATATATTTTTGTGGTTTAAAAATATATGTGAGTTAGTTTGTTTATATATTTGTGTATTTTATGGTTTAAAGATATGTGTGATTTAGTATATTTATATATTTTGTGGGTTGATGAATATGTGAGTTAATTTATTATGTGTTTTTGGTGTGTTAAAAATTATGTGAGTATGATTTATCATATGTATTATGTGAGTTAGTTTGTTTATATATTTGTGTATTTTATGGTTTAAAGAAATAAGTGAGTTAGTTTAATTATATATATTTTGTGGGTGGATGAATAGGTGAATTAATTTATCTATGTAATTGTGATTTAAGAAATATGTGGTGAGTTATATATATATATATTTTCGTGGTTTAAAGATATGTGTGAGTTATTTTAATTATATATTTTGTGGTTAAGAATATGTGAGTGTTAATTCATTATGTATTTTGTGGTTTAAAGAAATAAGTAAGCATCGATTTATTTACGTATTTTTGTGATTGTAAAAATATGGTGAATCTAACCATTCTTGAGTATATAAAAACCTATATAATGGATGAGTTATATTTAGATGATGATATCAAAATATGGGTGTATGGTTTATATACGTATTTTGATGTTTTGAAGAAGTTCGAATAAACTAAAGTATTGTTATAAATTTATGGATCAAAAGGATCCTATGAAAAGTATGAATGGTAGAACTTGAGTTGTATTAGATCATGCTTGAGTTGTTGTCTATGTCAAAAAGGAACCCATTCATGCTCGTGAACCATGAAGAAGATCATGCTTGAGTTATAGTCGAATATCATGCTTGAGTTGGTGTGCTATGTCAAAAAGAGAACTACCATGCTTAAATATTTGTTGTAGTTAATGATTCTAAGAGAAGAACCCATGCTAAGATGAGTAGTTGTTCTAAGGTTCAAAGAAACCATGCTTAAGTGAGTATAGTAATGGTTTTAGCTAAGAGTCTCAAAAAGAACCCATTTTAGTTGTTAGTAGTAGTGAGTAAAAAGAACCCATCCTATGGATTTGGATTGTTGGAGAGAAAGAACCCACACTTGTGCTATAGTAAGAATCCATGCTTGAATTGTTGTAGAAGGAAACCCATGGTTAAGTTGTAGTAGAATATCATGTTTGGGTCGATTTTAGAAAGAAACTCATGTTTGAGTTGATTATAGTAGGTATGCCATGATGAGTTGATTTTAGAAGAAACCCATGCTAAGTTGATTATAGTAGATTCTTCTGTTACTTCTAATTATAGAAGATCAAGTTGCTAGTAAGCACAGTTGGTTGTTTCTAGGTTTGATTACCTGTATGGTTGTTTGTATGTGGTTTTGCGCGTACGTGGCTCGACTGGCCCGTAGGTAGCCGTGGGTCTCATACGCAGCTTATTTGGCTCGTATGTGTGTTGTTATCTCATACGCGGCTCGACTGGCCCGTATGTAGATGTTGGTCTCATACGGAGCTTATTTGGCTCGTATGCATGTTGTTGTCTCATATGCGGCTCGACTGGCCCGTATGTAGCTGTTGGTCCCATACGTAGCTGTTTAGCTCGTATGTGTTTTTGGTTATTCGTATGTAGCTTCTTGGCTAATACGCAGTTTGTTGTGCTCGTCTAGGGTGATATCATTGCCCTAGGGCTATCGACCATCAAGACGTGTGTTTAGCTTACTCCTAAGGGACTGTGGACGAGTTACTTCGCGGGTGTCGTCAGATCTTAACCGTTGGTTGATTGCGGACCGGAGTGTGACGAAATCCAAGTTCAGGTAGTAGCATGCGAATGCGTTCGTATTGCCGGGGTCTTGGATCGATAGGCCATGAACCAGATCCTGAGGGATTCTGGTGAGTTTAGGTTGAGCAGCCTAATAGAGTTATCTTGCGAAGTCTAATTTAAGACCTAGCATGTTGTGTAATGTTGTCATTCCTAGGATTGTTCAGGGTTAGGAACATCATTAAGGTAGTGACTTATAAAGATCATTTTACTTCGACCCTTTGCCGAAAAGAGAGGAGTTGGTTGTAGGTAGCGCCTTACGACCAACTTGTCCCTCGAAGCAGGCCTTAGGTGGTGATATTGGGTTGTACCTTCCCGTCAAAGGGATACGTACGGTGCCGTCTCACGAGTTGGGAGCACGGATTGCGTATCTCGCGCTGTTAATTCCTGAAGTGCCATGATAAGGCGGGCGGAGCTAGGGGGATGGACCCCGGAACTTCGTCGGGTCCTTGGCCAGGGGGAAGCGAACAGGCCATAGATCGCGGTCTATGAGTTGTGGGCTCGGAAGACCCTGTGTTCGTCTGGTTTTTGAGTGAGGTCCGGTGTACCGGGTAGTAGTGGCAAACATAGACACCATGAGCCTACTGCAATGGTGGGACTTGACCACATGTGCAACCTCATCAGTCATGTAGTATCTGTCAGGAACAGGTTGTGTACAATTAGAAATTCATAACGCGGGTTCAAATCCCTATATATGGAGAAACGGCTTGAGATGGGGCGCATGTATTTATGGGCTGCATGTTGCTTCGGAGACTTGCTGGCATTAGAATAAGAGCATCATCGCACTAGTAAATCTGGCATTAGAATAAGAGCATCATCGCATTAGTAATCTTGCATTAGAATAAGAGTATCATGGTATTGGTAATTTGCATTAGAGTTAAGTCATAACATACACTGGCACAAATTATATGTACACGTGTCCTTTCCATTCAAGATAAATTGCGAGTGTGATAGTTGGAGTAGATTAATAACCAAGCTATGGGCTTGGGATGTGATTGTGTTATTACCAAACTATGTTGGGATATGGGGTGTATTTGTGATAAAATGCAAGTAAATGGTAAGGTGAAATGAGATGTGAGGTTGGACATGAATGAATGTGGTAGTATGAGGATGAAGGCATATGTTTATGATGGGATACATGAGATAAGGAAACAAAATCAATATTGTATTATGGGTGGTTATTCAAAGGGTTACTAAATATAAGTATGTTATGAGCGGGTATAGATATACATACAGGTGATGACTCAGAGAGTATTTGATGAAAAATCTCATTTATGATGTTACATGTTCAGATGCCAAGTAAGATTTGTTTATCTTGGTAATTGTGAGTTCGTTATGTTTTTACTTGTAAGTTTAATTTATTTACTTATTTAATAAATTATACTCACACCAGAAATGACTAACCCCTTAGTGTTTGGGGGTTAGGGAGTCCCTGGGCTACCCTAGGTCCCTACTGTTACAGGTCCTCAGCAGTGCAGAGGTGAGGTGTAGGTACAGGTTCCGTGGAGTGGAGCTCCAGTTATAATTTGTTGTTATGTTTAATTGTAAATAGTAAAGATTTATGCTTTAAATTGTATTTTTGATGTATAAGTATGAGGATGATGACGAAGAGTATAGTGTGAGGCAGCAGGATATGGTTTGGACCCGTACCCATTTCGTTGTGGAGTGCCGGGCGTCGTGGTAGGTTTTTACAGGTTATTTTCTAAAAACTTACTACGTTTTCAAAGAAATTTATGCTTTTTAATTAATATTTGTTAAACCGTTATGAGTTTGGCCCCCAGAGCATATATATATATTGCCTGTGTGATGATGCTCATTTTGGCCTGGGGAGCCCGTATTATTATTGCCTGTGATGTAAGCTACGGAATTTAGATCAAAATTCCGTAAGCTTTTCTGTGTTTTGGGCAAAAAATACAAGGGAGACTCTGCCCAAATTTTCTTTGAAACATAACTATTTTAGTTTATGTTTAAAATGGTATAGAAATTGGAAGAATTGATTTTGGAGTCAAAAAGAAAAGAAAAGGGGCAGGCAGTACAGTTTGGTATTACAAACTGATAATTGTAATTACTGCGTAGTAACTCTGTGTTGAAGAAAAGTTTTTAAATTTTCCAGTTTTTTTGTGTCTCGAAACTAATTGAAGGAAAGATCTTGGCATGTGTCTCGGTTTCCCAGCAACGGGGAGATCGGGGCGTTACAGATGGTATCAGAGCTGACTTCAATTTACAGTCCAACACAGTAGGAAAATTAAACTTGAATGCCCTTTAGGAGTCGGGATTTAGCTAGTTGTAGATAGTTATAATTCATATTGTTGGTTCCTTCAACTTATGTTTTATAATTTTTCTATATCTGGACTAATCCTACTGTATGTGTTACCATCCTTTAACCACATGAATGGTGTTCGAGGATGTCCTAACTGAGAAGGTGTTGATGGAAGAGAGTGGACCGATATCGCTAGAATTTCGATGATCTTGAGCGCGGAGCCAAGGAGGCTTCACCACCGTAAGGACTAAGTGTGGATCAACACACACCGGCGGCAGCCAACATACATCGGGAAATGAGGAAGCTCAGGAAGTTGTTTTATGTGGTGAGCATGGTCATCTCAAGAACCAGTGTTCGAGGAAGGACACTCAGATAGATACCTGTACATGTTACGAATGTGGAAGGATTGGTCGTATCCGAACAGATATTCCCCAGCTTCACCGGAGGAACGGCAGATCAACCTCGAAGATGAACAATAGAGGAAAAGAGCCTGTTCACTAAGGGTAGAGTTTGCACTTCCTACCAGCGAGTTGTAAAAGGCAGGAGTGCTAGTACTGGTATGTGCATATAGAACTGCAACTAAGTTAAAAGTTGTATTTTTGAAATTTATTTTGGATCAAGAAGTAAGGTATGATGAAACACTTTCGTAACCAGTTGGATTTATATATATATATGGAATCCATACAACTGTTTTGTTCAATTGTGGTTCATCACATTCTTTTGTCCGAACTATTTTTCAAGTGTTGAGATGTATGTGGGAGGCAACTCTAGATTTGGTTTGTTTGAATACACCATCTGGAGCATCAGCTTCGGACAAATTACAGGAGAGAATCCTGGATGTTTAAAGTAATGATCATAGGCCATGCCCTGTTCTAAGGAGGGAGTGGCTACTGAAATGCAAAAGATCGAGATCAGTGAAGAATTGACCTCAGCCAAAGACCGTGAAGGACGCAGGAAGCTAGATGATGAGGTCAATCAAGCCAGTATTAGAGTGATTACTCAAGTTTAGAGCTCAGTTTTGGCACGATGGGAGCTGCAACCGAGTCCAAGTGAGCAAGTCAGAAGGCTTAGGCAGGAAATACAGAGATTGGAGCACTGAAGCGGCAGAGTTCTCTAAGATCAGCTTATGATTAAGCCGCCACTAGGGGCACGCCAAGGAGGAGATATTGCTCAGACAGAGGGCAACCGTGTTAACAATTCAGCAAGGTCACCAAGAGGAGTTGCTCAGGGGCTGAAGCGGCAATGTGTGACTTCGTCCTTTCTAAGGAGGGAGTGGTCACCAACCAACAGGAGTCGTAATCAAGGAGTGAATCAACATCACTGGTAGACAAAGATAGAGCAAGGTAATGCAGCCATTGTCTACTCTAGAGCAGGAGCAGAAGAATGTCACCATCAAATTCATGGTGGGCCTGTCCAAGAGGCGGAAGGACAACAGTTCAACTTGGTAAAAGACCAGTTTTCGAGAATATCACTCGAGGAACTGAAGATGGTTCAGGAAAATATCTCGTGAACCATTGATGTTTGTGGTTGTCTTCCTCTCCACTAGCAGCGTTCTGAGGATAGAACGATTCTAAGGAGGGAGTAATGTAACGACCCGAAAAATAGCATATGGCTATTTTGCATCGAAATGTGTGCGCGATTGAGAATTTCGCGCGATCATGGATTTTCTGATAAAAAATTATTTTAATATATTGCCTATTTTATTTTATTATTATTTTTAAAATTAAATTATTTTTTTTATACGAATTACTACGAAGTAGTTTTAATGTATTTTTGTATTGTTTGGAATTATTAAAATAGAGAGTTGGGCTTTATTTGGAAATGTAGTAAAGCTAGAGGGCTTATACGAAACATTCCCTTAGATATTTTTCTATCTATTATTTTCTATTCCCCATTTTTACAAAAAACCCCTTCTCTCTCTCTCCTTCCCTTCTCCTTCTTCTTCCTTCTCTTCTTCTTCCCGGTTTCAATCCCCAAACCCAAAGAAAACTTCCCTCTCCCTTCCTCCCTCTCTCGTCCACGCCGGCGATCGGAAGAAGCCCCGACCCCCCCTCCATCTTCTTCCTTTCCCTCCCCTTCTTCTTCCCCTTCCTGGTTCGATACCGAACCCAAAGAAACCCCCAGTTCTCCTCCCTTCCCCCCCCCCGTTCGCGCACAACCGAAGGAAACGGAGCCCAACCCCCATTCCCTTCTTCCTCCTTCGTCCTTCTTCTTCTTCCCGATCAAAACGAACCCAAAAAGAACCCATCGCTGATCGTTTTCCCCACCTCAATCCCCTCCGATTCTTCGACAAATCCAAATCAAAGTGAGGAGTAGACTAAGTGAGGAATTCTCTACATGGTGGTAGCGTTGGATTTTCGATTGGATTCGCGAAGGTAAAATCCTAATTATTTTATTGTATAAAAGTTAGTTGGGTTTATTTTTATTGAGTAGGAATATTATTGAATAGAGATTTAGAGATGTTGGAAATTGTAGATATGAGAAATTAGTGGATTGTTGGAGAGATTGTAAGTTATTAGTAAATTGGGGTTTTGGGTTTGTAAAAGAGAACTATATGGGTATGGATTAATTCTCGTATAGTAATAGAAATTTCAGTTGGACTATTAGATTATTTGGGGGTGATTTTAGTAATTAATTAGGAATGAAAATACCGTAAGCATTAGATTATAACGTGCATCGCACGTGTATATCCCAAGCGTTCAGTAAACGCTTGTGTGATATTTGGGGATAGTGTTATTAACTTTTATGATTGGTTTGAATGATTGAGTTTTAATTGCTTGAAATTTGGTGATAGGATATATTCGCGACTTCGGATGCGGGGTGGCATGGCGACGCTTCGAATCTTCGCGAAATGTGGTGAGTTGGTTTATTATATATTTTTGTAGTTTGATGAATATGTGAGTTATATTATTTATATATTTTTGTGGTTTAAAAATATATGAGTTAGTTTGTTTATATATTTGTGTATTTTATGGTTAAAGATATGTGTGAGTTAGTATTTTCATATATTTTGTGTGGTTTAAGAAAAATGTGAGTTGGTTTATTATATATTTTTTGTAGTTTGATGAATATGTGAGTTATATTATTTATATATTTTTGTGGTTTAAAAATATATGAGTTAGTTTGTTTATATATTTGTGTATTTTATGGTTAAAGATATGTGTGAGTTAGTATTTTCATATATTTTGTGTGGTTTAAGAAAAATGTGAGTTGGTTTATTATATATTTTTGTAGTTTGATGAATATGTGAGTTATATTATTTATATATTTTTGTGGTTTAAAAATATATGTGAGTTAGTTTGTTTATATATTTGTGTATTTTATGGTTTAAAGATATGTGTGATTTAGTATATTTATATATTTTGTGGGTTGATGAATATGTGAGTTAATTTATTATGTGTTTTTGGTGTGTTAAAAATTATGTGAGTATGATTTATCATATGTATTATGTGAGTTAGTTTGTTTATATATTTGTGTATTTTATGGTTTAAAGAAATAAGTGAGTTAGTTTAATTATATATATTTTGTGGGTGGATGAATAGGTGAATTAATTTATCTATGTAATTGTGATTTAAGAAATATGTGGTGAGTTATATATATATATATTTTCGTGGTTTAAAGATATGTGTGAGTTATTTTAATTATATATTTTGTGGTTAAGAATATGTGAGTGTTAATTCATTATGTATTTTGTGGTTTAAAGAAATAAGTAAGCATCGATTTATTTACGTATTTTTGTGATTGTAAAAATATGGTGAATCTAACCATTCTTGAGTATATAAAAACCTATATAATGGATGAGTTATATTTAGATGATGATATCAAAATATGGGTGTATGGTTTATATACGTATTTTGATGTTTTGAAGAAGTTCGAATAAACTAAAGTATTGTTATAAATTTATGGATCAAAAGGATCCTATGAAAAGTATGAATGGTAGAACTTGAGTTGTATTAGATCATGCTTGAGTTGTTGTCTATGTCAAAAAGGAACCCATTCATGCTCGTGAACCATGAAGAAGATCATGCTTGAGTTATAGTCGAATATCATGCTTGAGTTGGTGTGCTATGTCAAAAAGAGAACTACCATGCTTAAATATTTGTTGTAGTTAATGATTCTAAGAGAAGAACCCATGCTAAGATGAGTAGTTGTTCTAAGGTTCAAAGAAACCATGCTTAAGTGAGTATAGTAATGGTTTTAGCTAAGAGTCTCAAAAAGAACCCATTTTAGTTGTTAGTAGTAGTGAGTAAAAAGAACCCATCCTATGGATTTGGATTGTTGGAGAGAAAGAACCCACACTTGTGCTATAGTAAGAATCCATGCTTGAATTGTTGTAGAAGGAAACCCATGGTTAAGTTGTAGTAGAATATCATGTTTGGGTCGATTTTAGAAAGAAACTCATGTTTGAGTTGATTATAGTAGGTATGCCATGATGAGTTGATTTTAGAAGAAACCCATGCTAAGTTGATTATAGTAGATTCTTCTGTTACTTCTAATTATAGAAGATCAAGTTGCTAGTAAGCACAGTTGGTTGTTTCTAGGTTTGATTACCTGTATGGTTGTTTGTATGTGGTTTTGCGCGTACGTGGCTCGACTGGCCCGTAGGTAGCCGTGGGTCTCATACGCAGCTTATTTGGCTCGTATGTGTGTTGTTATCTCATACGCGGCTCGACTGGCCCGTATGTAGATGTTGGTCTCATACGGAGCTTATTTGGCTCGTATGCATGTTGTTGTCTCATATGCGGCTCGACTGGTCCGTATGTAGCTGTTGGTCCCATACGTAGCTGTTTAGCTCGTATGTGTTTTTGGTTATTCGTATGTAGCTTCTTGGCTAATACGCAGTTTGTTGTGCTCGTCTAGGGTGATATCATTGCCCTAGGGCTATCGACCATCAAGACGTGTGTTTAGCTTACTCCTAAGGGACTGTGGACGAGTTACTTCGCGGGTGTCGTCAGATCTTAACCGTTGGTTGATTGCGGACCGGAGTGTGACGAAATCCAAGTTCAGGTAGTAGCATGCGAATGCGTTCGTATTGCCGGGGTCTTGGATCGATAGGCCATGAACCAGATCCTGAGGGATTCTGGTGAGTTTAGGTTGAGCAGCCTAATAGAGTTATCTTGCGAAGTCTAATTTAAGACCTAGCATGTTGTGTAATGTTGTTATTCCTAGGATTGTTCAGGGTTAGGAACATCATTAAGGTAGTGACTTATAAAGATCATTTTACTTCGACCCTTTGCCGAAAAGAGAGGAGTTGGTTGTAGGTAGCGCCTTACGACCAACTTGTCCCTCAAAGCAGGCCTTAGGTGGTGATATTGGGTTGTACCTTCCCGTCAAAGGGATACGTACGGTGCCGTCTCACGAGTTGGGAGCACGGGTTGCGTATCTCGCGCTGTTAATTCCTGAAGTGCCATGATAAGGCGGGCGGAGCTAGGGGGATGGACCCCGGAACTTCGTCGGGTCCTTGGCCAGGGGGAAGCGAACAGGCCACAGATCGCGGTCTATGAGTTGTGGGCTCGGAAGACCCTGTGTTCGTCTGGTTTTTGAGTGAGGTCCGGTGTACCGGGTAGTAGTGGCAAACATAGACACCATGAGCCTACTGCAATGGTGGGACTTGACCACATGTGCAACCTCATCAGTCATGTAGTATCTGTCAGGAACAGGTTGTGTACAATTAGAAATTCATAACGCGGGTTCAAATCCCTATATATGGAGAAACGGCTTGAGATGGGGCGCATGTATTTATGGGCTGCATGTTGCTTCGGAGACTTGCTGGCATTAGAATAAAAGCATCATCGCACTAGTAAATCTGACATTAGAATAAGAGCATCATCGCATTAGTAATCTTGCATTAGAATAAGAGTATCATGGTATTGGTAATTTGCATTAGAGTTAAGTCATAACATACACTGGCACAAATTATATGTACACGTGTCCTTTCCATTCAAGATAAATTGCGAGTGTGATAGTTGGAGTAGATTAATAACCAAGCTATGGGCTTGGGATGTGATTGTGTTATTACCAAACTATGTTGGGATATGGGGTGTATTTGTGATAAAATGCAAGTAAATGGTAAGGTGAAATGAGATGTGAGGTTGGACATGAATGAATGTGGTAGTATGAGGATGAAGGCATATGTTTATGATGGGATACATGAGATAAGAAAACAAAATCAATATTGTATTATGGGTGGTTATTCAAAGGGTTACTAAATATAAGTATGTTATGAGCGGGTATAGATATACATACAGGTGATGACTCAGAGAGTATTTGATGAAAAATCTCATTTATGATGTTACATGTTCAGATGCCAAGTAAGATTTGTTTATCTTGGTAATTGTGAGTTCGTTATGTTTTTACTTGTAAGTTTAATTTATTTACTTATTTAATAAATTATACTCACACCAGAAATGGCTAACCCCTTAGTGTTTGGGGGTTAGGGAGTCCCTGGGCTACCCTAGGTCCCTACTGTTACAGGTCCTCAGCAGTGCAGAGGTGAGGTGTAGGTACAGGTTCCGTGGAGTGGAGCTCCAGTTATAATTTGTTGTTATGTTTAATTGTAAATAGTAAAGATTTATGCTTTAAATTGTATTTTTGATGTATAAGTATGAGGATGATGACGAAGAGTATAGTGTGAGGCAGCAGGATATGGTTTGGACCCGTACCCATTTCGTTGTGGAGTGCCGGGCGTCGTGGTAGGTTTTTACAGGTTATTTTCTAAAAACTTACTACGTTTTCAAAGAAATTTATGCTTTTTAATTAATATTTGTTAAACCGTTATGAGTTTGGCCCCCAGAGCATATATATATATTGCTTGTGTGATGATGCTCATTTTGGCCTGGGGAGCCCGTATTATTATTGCCTGTGATGTAAGCTACGGAATTTAGTGCAAAATTCCGTAAGCTTTTCTGTGTTTTGGGCAAAAAATACAAGGGAGACTCTGCCCAAATTTTCTTTGAAACATAACTATTTTAGTTTATGTTTAAAATGGTATAGAAATTGGAAGAATTGATTTTGGAGTCAAAAAGAAAAGAAAAGGGGCAGGCAGTACAGTTTGGTATTACAAACTGATAATTGTAATTACTGCGTAGTAACTCTGTGTTGAAGAAAAGTTTTTAAATTTTCCAGTTTTTTTGTGTCTCGAGACTAATTGAAGGAAAGATCTTGGCATGTGTCTCAGTTTCCCAGCAACGGGGAGATCGGGGCGTTACAACAATTATAAATGAACAGAGACTAGATTAAACACAATCAAACTCTTTTTTTTACAACCTGACCCCTTAGACAAAGTGGTTGAGTTGCGGTGGTGTTTTACTGTAGCCGTGAGCTGACCAAGAGGTATCGGGTTCGATACTGGGTAGGAGCCTTTTTTATTTGATTTTTTATTAAAAATCCAAATACTCGAAAGTCGATACACATGGATAAGGACCCATTTCATATCGCCTTGGGACCGTGGCACAGTGGCTTTTGGACGCCACAGTGCGGACACTGTAGCGCCACATGGCCTAGGGTCGTGGGTTCGATTCCGAGCGTGGGTTTCGGTTTAAAAAAGTGATTTTTTTGGGAAAATTAATTGTTTTGGGAGTTTTTAAAAATTGAATAAAATTGAGAAAAAATGCAAAAAATTTCCTGAAAATATGTAGATTTTTATGAAATAATTTCTATAACTTTTGGTGTATTGTAATTGAAAATTTGGGACTATTTTCAAGAAAGGACTTGTTTAATTTTGAGAAAGAAAATAAATGAGTTGCTTGAAGAAATTCAAAATGAGACATAGAAATTGTGACTTGTGAAATAAAAGTAGGGATTTGTGAAATTAGTATAGATTAAAATAAGATTAAGAGAATTATGTGGAAAGCACAAACTGTTGAATGCGACTAGTTAGGAAAATTGAATTCATTTGTTTATGCATGATAGTGTACATGAAATTAAAAGTGAATGTTTGATAAGTTATGAAAGATCTTACGAATACAAATACATGAATGCTATGGACATGAAATGATAATTTTGTTAATCATGAAAGAGAACTTATGAGTATGAAAGAAACTCACTGTTGTGATTATGAGTTGAAATTAAGAACTATGGAGTAGCTAAGCCTCATACCGACAATAAAAGAAATGTTGATATGAAATTTGAGATAAAAGACCAGGTTTGGGTCAAATGCGTTGATTGATGGTTGAGACCGGTACAGAGGAAAGAGTTAACCCTAGAAATTGATTTTATTCATGATTCATACAATTATGGACCAAACAATAGAGAAGATATGATGAAAGTAAGAGAAAAACACAAGTATGAGGGCCTCGAGTCTACGGTGTGAGAGTGATTCATAAGTTGCCTACTTGATGAGTCAAGTCTTGGCGTGGACACTACTCCGGAATTATCGGGATCGTGGCGATGCGTGTGGGGTGTTTGATTGACTACGGGTGGTGCCATGGTCAATGACGGAGGCTGAATTGACCATAGGCTCTGCATGATGCATCATGTCACGATATGGAATTCCCCTCCAGGTTGTCTGGACATGGGCTCGTAACTCATAGGACATCTAGGATACTTACCATAGTTACAGTAGTAGATTAAGTCATGGCGAGGGATCGAACCCTACAAGTTGAAGAACGATTAAAGGCTTGTCCTCGGTCCTATGTAGTATGTGATGTATAGAATCCGAACAAGTGTGCATTAGTGTCATCTAATAATAATAATAAATTGCACTAAGGACTAGGCACATAATCACAACACGATATCAATAGGATAGTCCCCTTAGCTTTGTTTGTGAACAAGTTTGTGTTGTGTTAAGCATTGAGAATTGTTATACTATTTCGGCATAGAGAGGATGGCTGTGTATAATATCTCGTCAGTTGAATGAACTGACGTGCCCACGGTCTTTATGCAGGGTAAAGGAATTGATAAAGATTAAAGTATGCAAGCAGCTTAAAGAATGTTTCAAGTGTTGTACATTTATTTATGTAAATATTGTAAATTGCTTCCGCTGTTTAAGTGTAAATATAAATGTAACTCTGATGTAAAGTAAAGTTTAAATTTTCTTGTAAAATTGTACGAAGAGAAGTGTAAAGATCCTGTGGAACTTCAAATTCAATCTGTTTTGGAATTCGAGGGGTTACACAAAGTCTTGGATGTAGTGCCGCTCCGCAGCCGCAAGCCATTTGTAGTGGAGTCCAGTGATTCAGAGGGTGAGGCGGAGGTACAAGGTAAAGAAGTCGAGGAAGGTTTGGTGGATGAGGGAGCCAAGGGTTCCTTGACGAGGGTAGTGGGGACAATGCTACAGATGTTCACCCCATTCTTCCACCTTTGGCGACACTGTCTCCTCCGAGGGCTCCTCGTATCCGAAGGAGGAGGAAGAAATCGCATCTACCGGACATTCCGGGGATGCCAGACAAGTTTGCGCTTAAGCATGGGCTCGACGTCCCATACTTTAAGCAGTCCCAATCTATCAAGATGTACCCTGACGACGTCGAGGATTTGGTCTAGTTCGGGGTGGAAATGTCTTTGCCAGGCCGAACCCAGATTCAGATGGACAAAGTTCAGTGTGTCTTGACGGTCGATCACCTACCCTTGATAAGGGCTAATTACTTCATTGGGCGGGAGTATGAGCAGATGATTCCCAGCCCTGGACTTCGTCCAACCACCGAGTTGGCACCTGGCTACTGTATGTTTCCCGAGGATGCTTTAGCTCGGGGCTAAGGTTGTCGTTGCACCCATTTATCAAGAGGGTGCTGAGGTGGGAGGCCCTCTGCTCGATGCAGTACGGTCCCAACTCTTGGAAGCAGTTGGTTTGCTTCATGTTGCTCTGCAAGGATAGAAGAGTGTCCTTGAAACTGAAGTACTTTTGGGCCATTCTAGGGTTGAGCTCGTTGGGAGTGCGGGAGGAAAAATATTACATATCGCCTCGTCCCCATAATAAGGTAGTGCACGGGCATCCGGACTCCAAAAAGGAGTGGAAGGGGAAATACTTCGTAGTCCGAAGTCCGGTGCCTTGGAAAATTCCTACTACTTGGAATTTTTACAAGCCAAACCACAAACCCCCAAAGCGGAGAGAGTTGATGGAAGCGGAGTGGGCTGACGTCGATCGGATCGTGGGGGGCAACAGCATCGCTAGCTAAATGTGACCAAGTTGCACTTGGCTCGGATCGGACTGAGCCATGTTGGCCCTTGTATGTTTCGTTTCTTTTTTTATTTAACTTTCTGCCTTCATGTTAACATTCTTCCTTTTCCTTGGCAGCGATGGACCAGGCAAAGCTTGAAGCGAGGAAGGCCCTGAAGGACTTGGCCCAGAAGAGGAGGGCCGAGAAGTCTAAGCCGAAGGGGGGGTCCACTCAGGGAGGCCCCGAAGGCCCCTCGGAACGACCTCCTAAGAAGGCGAAGAAACTCTCCGTCAGAGAGGCACCGGAACCGAGCTCCATTAGCTGAAAGGTGGCTGAGACTCTAAAGGGCATGATTCACCCATTACACCCTGATGCTCAGGAGATGGTGGGTAAGGAGGGGCTCAGGCCATGGCCCCTGACTATTCGGTGAAGGATGCTGACACTCTGGCCGAGGGTCCCATGTCGGAAGAGGTGGTGGATTGCCTAGCTACGCCGCGCAATCGGGCTAGCTTGGCGACCGAGGCATCTATGGCCGAGGCGCAGCTGAAGAGGTGCTACGAGAAGGAGGTGAAGAATGAGGCGAGGAATGTTGGATGGTACTTACGTGAGGTGAAGGATCTGAAGTTGGAGCTGGGGGCGGCTCAGGGGTGCGCGCAGGCCTTTCAAGCCAACCTTGCAACTTAAGCAGATAAGCATCTTCGTGCGCTAGCGCATTTCTGGTCGGAGGTGGATGTGAAGTACAAGGAGCTGGAGGCTGCAGCAGGGGACGAGGTACTCACCGCCCAGGACGAGGCTTATGATCGGGCAAAGGTGCACTTCTTGTTCCTTTACCCCGAGGCCAAGGTTGATGAACTTCACTACATCTGCGAGCCTCCCATCCATCCAAAGATGCCTGGGGGAGATGGCGAGGAGGTGGAGGTAGAGCCGAACCCTGAGAAGGAGGTGGGAGGAGTGGCGGATGCCGAGGTTCAAGGGGCGGCCGACGAAGATGTGCTGATTTCTTCTAAGAAGTAGACTTAATCCCCTCCCCACTCTTCTTTTTGTATTTTCCGATTGCGGACTGGCCATTGCCTTTTGTAACAATTTTTTGAGATAATGAATATATATTTTTGGCCGAACTGTATGACTAGTTATTTTGAACATTTGGAGTGAACTCTCGTTCTCCTTTTGTGTCAGATGGATGAGACCCTCGGAGTCGCTCTTAGCTCAGTCAAGGTCAAGTGCCTTTGGGGCAGGCTGGAGTCCAAGGAGTCTCTCTTGATCCGCTATCGCAAACAATCCTGTGATTTGGAAGCTGTCGTTAACTATTTCATGAATAAGTCTAAGGAGCTGAGCTTGAAGGCGGCACACCTGAAGAAGGCTATCGTCGACCGTGAATGGGGGAGCGCTAAAACAGCATTTACGCTGTACAATTCCTCCACCAGACGGCCGACCTCTGAGTCCTTCCTTCGCGAGGTCTTGGTGGAGAAGGAGCTGGAGATTCAGAAGATGAAAATTCTGCTGGGCGGAGGTCAGCTTCATTCTTCTGGGGGAAGTCAATGTAGTACCCCGTATTTTTAAATATTATTTTTAAAGGTTTATAAATTATTAAAATGATTTTTGGGGATTTAATAAATATTTTCTGGAAATTTATCTTTTTACACGTGCAAAACACATGCAAATATTTTCATGAAAAGATCAAAAGCCAAAATTATTTTATAGAAAATCATTATTTATTATTTGGGATTCATTTATAATTTTTCCAGATTTTTCTGAAATTAATTGGATCTATTTGCAAATATTGAGAAAAAGAATGACCTTTTTGTAAATTTGTCATTTTGAGGGGTGAAAGTGCAAAACTATTTTTCTGGGCTTTTAATTAGTGCCGGCTGGAAATTAAGGGTTATTTTGCTTTTAAATTTCAATTTAATTAATTTTATCAAGTTCCAAGTACAGGAATTCTATTTATGTAAAGATATGTTTTGGAAGGGTTATTTCGCAAATATGTCTAAAACCCTAAGATCCTATTTCCGAGTATTTAAAAGAAGAGAACGCAGACGTCATTTGCTGCATAACACAAAGATTTATTATTTTTGGAGGATTGAGAGAAGGATCTTGGATTTCGCAAAAAGGGAAGGCTTTCTTGTTGGATTTCTTCATTTCCACGTGAGTGACATGTTTGTTTGCTCTGTGTATTTTGCATGTATTGTTTTGTTGATTAGTTTATGTATGTGATTTGGTACAATTTGATTGTTTGATCTATGAATGTTTAATGGATCTTGGATATTGAACTTATTTGCTAGAAAGCATGTTTAGGGTTTGAGTATGACTATGAAAATAATGGATTGGATGGATAAAAAATTGGATCTTGAGAAACACTAGTGGTATGTGACTACAAATTTGATTATGATTATGAGTTGTGGTAGAAATTCAGATTTTTTGAGAAAATTGAATGGAAGAGTTATGAATCAAGAGACCGTGTCTTGAGAATTGAAATTTGAGGAATTAATTGATTGAGAAAATATATATCCAAATTGGGGATTTTCTTTGAGAATGGTATTTACATGTTTTGGATCTGAATACAAACTATTTCAGTGATCGATAAAATTTTAAGAAAACTCTATTTTGATGATATGCACAACTTCATGTTTGATTGAAGGAAATCAACAAGATCTCTATTTTTTTTATAAATTCAAGTAGTTTGATTTAGTTTTGTGAACTATTATAAGTCCTACCAGTTATATTTGATCATATAAGAAATATGTTTTTCGTAGAAATCGTTTTCATGAAGTAAAACTACGTATCGGTTGAATTGTGCACAACCAAAACTATATAGCCTGTAGGCCGATAGTCGACTGGCATGACCTTTCAGTCAACTGATACGACCCGGATGCTATGTTCTATAGTTGTATTAAAATTTCTCTCTGGTAAGTCGACTTATGACTTTTATAAGTCGACTTATAACACTTAGAATATTTTCTTAAAGATTTCTGGAATTTCTCTCTGGTAAATCGACCTATGACTTTTATAAGTCGACTTATAACACTTAGAATATTTTCTTAAAGATTACTGGAATTTCTCTCTGGTAAGTCGACCTATGACTTTTGTAAGTCGACTTATAACACTTAGCATATTTTCTTAAAACCATAGAATTCTCTTTCTGGACAATCGACTCACGCTTGTTATTAGTCGACTGATACTGATGTACCTTTATTTTTTTGAATGTTCTTTCAAATGATTTATTCTCTAAATCCTTTAATCTATAACTTATTATTTTATACTTTACCTCCTATTGAACATATGTTTTCAAGATGTTAAGTTGAACAATTTATGTTGGAAGTTCGGTTTGGATATTTGAGTATGAGTCTCTAGAGGGTGTGTGTGACCCTAATATACCGGCGGTTAAGTATTTATGTTTGGGCCTGTTGAGGCATTTTGTTGATCAGTTGTTGAATTAAGTCCGGTAGGGTACACCAACTCTAGGAGATTCGTTAAGTAATTAAATAACCTAAATGATAAGGACAGGCACTAGTGGTGATATGATGAACGGGAACATGAGTTATGGACCTCAGTATGGCTTGCGGTGTGAGATGATCCCCGGAATTATCCAAGAGTGAGTAAAATAGTCTCCGGAATTACCTGTGGTGTGGGATTGATCTCCGGAATTATCGGAGTCGAGGCGACGCACATGTGGTATTCGTGTGATATGGTGCCATTGCTTGCGGTGTGGGGTATTCTCTAAGATTTCCAGGTGTGAGTGAAATAGTCTCCGGAATTATCTGTGGATAGAGATTGACCTCCGAAATTATCAGGGCATGGGCTAATACTTACAGTTTATCTTTATCTCGTAGTAGTCATCGTGATAGAATTAGTTGCATAGCGGGGATTGAACCCTATAATGTGGAGACGTTAAGGACTTGCACCGAACCTATGTAGAGTGTGATGCATAGACTCCGACAAGTACGCATTAGAGAGTCAGCATATAGACTTGTGTTTTCTTGACTTGGTTTTACGCATGTGGTTTCCTGTTTTATACACTTGACACTTAGTTTAGTCTCACTTGATGTCTACATGTTCCTTGCTATGTCATATTTTATGTATTCTTTTTTATTACATGTTGTTTAAGAATCCATGCTTAATGTTTATTTATGTTGTTTGTATTTATGTCACTCACACCTTTATGGCTGACCCCTTTAGTTTTGGGGGTTAGGGATCATTTCTAGCCTCATGTTTACAGGTTATTCTTACTTAGGGCTTGGGATTTGGATGCTTGAGTTCAAGTGATTTAGTGACTTATGTAATTGTAAATTGTTGTAAAGAAAAGGGAGTTGTGATTTGAGTGTATTGTATTCCGCTGTGCTATGTAATCGATTATTGTGATGAAAGTTGAAAAATTTTATTGGTGTTAAGTTGTGTTTAATTTTACATTGAAGTTGATGCTGGGAATTGTGCCACGTATTTTCTAAGATATTATATTAGAAATTCGGGGCGCTACAGAGGTTGGTATCAGAGCATGCTTCAATAGTAATAATAAACATGGCATAAAAATAACCTAGGTGTGGACACTAGAGTGTGAGTACCTAGGTGTGGACATTAGAGGGTGAGTATCAAATAGAACTAAAACATGATGTTTAGTTTGGGGTTCAGTTAAGGTTTTGCCAAAGGGTATTGATGTGAATGTGAGTTGTGTGTTGTGGTGCTCTAACTTTTCCCTCATTTTGCAGTATTCAGTATGGTTGCACCCAGACCCAGGAATGGTGGTAACAATGGTGATGGATCTGGAAGTTCTCAAGGAACTGGAATTGATCTCGAGGTCAAATTTGCCAGGGTGTATCAGACTTTGGAGGCACTGATGGCATCTAATTTGGCTCAGAATCAGAATCATGGAGCTGGACCAGGATTGGATAACGCCGATCCCATCAAGCAGAACGAGTCCTTCAAGAAGATGAGGCCACCAGTTTTTGAGGGGCAATCTGATCCAAACGAAGCTGATGATTGGATTAGGTGGATGGAGACAATCTTCGAGGTCTCAGAAACTCCAGCAACCAATAAGGTGAAGTTGGCCACTATGCAACTGGAAAAGGACGCTGGTGTTTGGTGGCAAACGGTGAAGAGGACGTTGGGAGACCAGCAGATGACTTGGGAGGCTTTTCTGGAGGAATTCAGGGATCGCTTCTTTCCCCTAGATATTCAGGAGAAGAAGGCGACAGATTTCTTGAATCTTCAGCAGGGCAGCATGACCGTGCGAGAGTATGAGACCAAGTTCGCTCAGCTGTCGAGGTATGCACCATAGTTGATAGTTGACATGGCGAAGAAGGCCAAGAAGTTTGAGCAGGGCTTGAGGCCAAACTTGAGGTCGAGAATGATTCTGTTGGGCATACGGAGGTTCGACAAGCCGGTCAGGAGAGCAGCTATGACTGAGGAATACATGGACCAATTCCAGAAGAAGCAAGAGACCTGGAACAAGAACAAGAGGCCAGCATCAGGTCAGAGTGGGAAGGGATTCCCGGCGAAGCAAGTCAAGTTCAGTGGATCAGTGCAGAAGGCATCTACAACTCAGGAAGTGACTTGTTAGTACTGCAAGGAGGCAGGTCATTACAGGTCAGTGTGTCCTAAGTTGGCGAAATAGACTTGTTTCCAGTGTGGGCAGGCAGGACATTCTAAGCCTTATTGTCCACAATTGAGGAATGATGGTTCAGGTGGAAGTAAATTCCAGAGGCAAGGGCGAGTATTTGCATTAACCGAGGAGGACGCAGGTAACTCGGAAGATGTAATAGAGGGTATGCAAGAGTTTTGATTTTTATTTTAAATCAATGTAATAAGTAAAACCTTTATTTGAGAATAATTGGAGATTGAGTATCACTCTTCATGTAACAGGGATTGTTTTGATTAATGGAATAAAGGCAAAGGTTTTATTTGATACTGGTTCATCGCATACTTTTGTGTCGCCAAATTTTGCAAAGGTCTTAGGTGTGGAGCCTAAGTTGTTTCCAGGCAAGGTTTTGTCGGTGGCAACGCCGTCAAGTGAAGAATTGATCGCTGATCGATATTACGAGGATTGTGATATCGAGATTGGTAGGAGATTATTCTGCATTGATCTGATCGAGCTGCAAGTCTTAGGAGTGGATGTGATCGTGGGCATTGATTGGATGGCAATATATGATACCACAATTGAATGCAAGCAGAAAGAGGTGTTAGTGAAAGCACCAGGTGGTCCCGCAGTGACTTTCCAAGGGAAGAAGAAAGTTTCGAAGGTCGTTGCAATGGTATCCAAGATGGCGATTCCAGATGAAGTCAAGGGCATTCCGGTTGTCAAAGATTTTCCTAGGGTGTTCTTGGAAGATTTTCCAGGATTACCGCCGTAGAGAGATGTGGAGTTTTGCATCAATGTTCAGCCAGGGAGTGCTCCGATTTCTAAGGCTCCGTACAGGATGGCACCTGTAGAGCAGGACGAAGTGAAGAAGCAGATTGAGGAGCTGTTGAGCAAGGGGCTTATTAGGCCGAGTTCCTCACCATGGGGTGTGCCAGTGTGTTAGTCAAGAAGAAGGATGGGTCAATGAGGATGTGCATTGACTACTGGGAGTTGAATAGGGTGACTATTCAGAACAAGTATCCACTGCCGCGGATTGATGATTTGTTCGACAGGCTTCGAGGAGCAGCTGTGTTTTCGAAGATTGATTTGAGATCAGGGTATCATCAGGTTCGAGTCAAGGAGGAAGATGTGAGTAAGACAGCTTTCAGGACTTGTCATGGACTCTATGAGTTTTTGGTGATGCCATTCGGGTTGATGAATGCGCCAGCAGTGTTCATGGATATGATAAATCGGGTTTCGAGGCCATTTATTGACTCCTTCGTAGTGGTTTTCATCGACGATATATTGGTGTATTCGAAGTCGGAGGAGGAGCATTCTACGACTTGACAGCGGTATTACAGAAATTGCAGGAGCATAGCTTGTATGCCAAGTTGTCGAAGTGTGAGTTTTGGAAGTTTGAGGTAGCTTTCCTTGGTCATATCCTTTCTAAGGAGGGAGTGGCCACTGATCCTTATAAGGTTGAAGCAGTTAAGGATTGACCCAGGCTAACGTCTGTGAAGGAAGTAAGAAGTTTCTTGGGTTTAGCTGGTTACTACAGGAGATTCATCCAGGGTTATTCTCAGATTTCAGTTCCTTTGACAGGTTTGACCTGGAAGAATGTGGCATTTTTATGGACTGATAAGTGTGAGGCGAGTTTCCGTGAGTTAAAGGAGAGGCTGACTACTGCACCTATCTTAGCTTTGCCACAAGCTGGAAAGGATTATGATATCTTCAGTGATGCGTCTCTCAGAGGTTTGGGTTGTGTCTTGATGCAAGAAGGCAGGGTTATTACTTATGGTTCGAGGCAATTGCGTCCGCATGAGAAGAATTACCCGACGCATGATTTGGAGCTAGCAGCTATCATTTATGCCTTGAAGAAGTGGAGGCATTATGTTTATGGTGAGAAGGTTAATATGTACACTGACCACAAGAGCCTGAAGTATATTTATCAACAGAAGGATCTAAATCTTCGGCAGAGAAGGTGGTTGGAGGTACTGGAAGACATTCGCCCTGAGATCAAGTATCATCCGGGCAAGGCGAATGTGGTGGCTGATGGACTTAGCAGGAAGAGTAGTTTATCAAGTTTGATCACTACTCAAAGTGAGTTGGGAGCAGAGATTGATCAGACAGGTATCGAGGTGGTGCTGCAGGGTTTGGGGGCGTCTTTGGCTCAGTTGAGGCTGCAACCTTCCTTGAGGGAGAGGATTTTGAAGGTCAGAGATCAGATTCAGAGATTCAGAAGATGTTGCAACAGGTTTCAGAGGGCAAGCTATCAGAGTTTCGTGTTCAAGATGGAGTTCTTTGGATGGGTGAGAGGTTGTGTGTTCCGGATAATGCAGATTTGAGAGAGAGTATCTTGCAGGAAGCACACAGTACATTGTTGTCAGTACATCCTGGAGGCACGAAGATGTACAGGGACATCAAACAGCATTTTTGGTGGTCTGGTATGAAAAGGGATATGGCAGATTTCGTGGCAAGGTGTCTGACTTGTCAGCAGATCAAAGCAGAAAATCAGAGACCTTGAGGTTTGTTACAACCATTTCCTATTCCGGAGTGGAAATAGGAGAATATCAGTATGGATTTCATCACGGGTTTGCCGAGGAGTTCGAAGGGCAATGACTCGATTTGGGTTATCGTGGACCGTTTGACTAAGTCAGGCTCACTTTCTAGCCATGAAGATTACTTGGTCGTTAGAGAAATTGGCCTGAGTTGTACATTGGTGAGATTGTGAGACTTCATGGAGTTCCTGTGTCGATTATTTCCGACAGAGATGCAAGGTTCACTTCAAGGTTTTGAAAGAGCCTACAAGTAGCTTTAGGCACCATAACTGATTTCAGTACTGCTTTTTATCCACAGATCGATGGTCAGACTGAGAGGGTGAATCGAGTGCTGGAAGATATGCTGAGGGCTTGTGTTATGGATTTCGGTGGTAGCTGGGAGAGATACTTGGCATTGGTTGAGTTTGCTTATAACAACAGTTACCATGCGAGTATCGGGATGGCACCGTATGAGGCTTTGTACGGGCGAAGGTGCAGGACACCTGTTTGTTGGTATGAGGTTGGCGAGAGACAGATATTTGGTCCTGAGATCGTGCAGCAGACGTCAGAGCAGATTGAGCTGATTCGCAAAAGGTCGGTTGAGGCTCAGAGTCGGCAGAAGAGTTATGCTGATACTCAACGAAGGGACTTGGAGTTTGAGGCTGGGGATACAGTTTTCCTCAAGGTGTCTCCGACCAAAGGAGTAATCAGATTTGGTAAGGGAGGCAAGTTGGCACCAAGGTATATTGGGCCATACAGGGTCGTGGAGCAGATTGGCAAGACAGCATATAGATTGAAGCTTCCAGAAGAGTTGGCACAAGTACATGATGTATTCCATGTGTCATTGTTGCGGAAGTATGTGCCAGATCAGAATCATCAGTTGGTAGAGATTCCTGAAGGTTTACAGGTGAACTTGAGTTACAAGGAACAGCCTGTTGAGATCATTGACCGAAGGGAGAAAGTTCTTAGGAGCAAGGAGATACCTATGGTCAAGGTGCTGTGGAGGAATCAACAGTTCGAGGAAGCTACTTGGGAGCCAGAAGATCGCATGCAGAAGGATTTTCCTGAGCTTTTTGTATGAATGTATTTTCTTTTATGTGATTGCAATTCTTTTGAATGATTGTACCTTTGATGTTGAGTTGTATTCCTTCTATTTTGATTATGTTGTCATATGCAATTGTTTGAACTATGTTAACATTTATGAGATATTGTTTTTCTTTGTTGGTATGTTGTTTGGACTCATTAGTAGTAGTTCTGAGGACAGAACTCTTCTAAGGAGGGAGTGATGTAGTACCCCGTATTTTTAAATATTATTTTTAAAGGTTTATAAATGATTAAAATGATTTTTCGGGATTTAATAAATATTTTCTGGAAATTTATCTTTTTTACACGTGCGAAACACGTGCAAATATTTTCTTGAAAAGTTCAAAAGCCAAAATCATTTTATGGAAAATCATTATTTATTATTTGGGATTTATTTATAATTTTTCCAGATTTTTCTGAAATTAATTGGATCTATTTGCAAATATTGACAAAAAGAAGGACCTTTTTGGAAATTTGTCATTTTGAGGGGTGAAAGTGCAAAACTATTTTTTCTGGTAAGTCGAAAAAATGACTTTTATAAGTCGAATTATAATACTTAGAATATTTTCTTAAAGATTTCTGGAATTTCTCTCTGGTAAGTCGACCTATGACTTTTATAAGTTGACTTATAACACTTAGAATATTTTCTTAAAGATTTCTGGAATTTCTCTCTGGTAAATCGACCTATGACTTTTATAAGTCGACTTATAACACTTAGAATATTTTCTTAAAGATTACTGGAATTTCTCTCTGGTAAGTCGACCTATGACTTTTGTAAGTCGACTTATAACACTTAGCTTATTTTCTTAAAACCATAGAATTCACTTTCTAGACAGTCGACTCACACTTGTTATTAGTCGACTGATACTGATGTACCTTTATATTTTTGAATGTTCTTTCAAATGATTTATTCTCTAAATGCTTTAATCTATAACTTATTATTTTATACTTTACCTCCTATTGAACATATGTTTTCAGGATGTTAAGTTGAACAATTTATGTTGGAAGCTCGGTTTGGATATTTGAGTATGAGTCTCTAGAGGGTGTGTGTGACCCTAGTATACCGGTGGTTGAGTATTTATGTTTGGGTCTGTTGAGGCATTTAGTTGATCAGTTGTTGAATTAAGTCCGGTAGGGTACACCAACTCTAGGAGATTCGTTAAGTAATTAAATAACCTAAATGATAAAGACAGGCACTAGTGGTGATATGATGAACGGGAACATGAGTTATGGACCTCAGTATGGCCTGCGGTGTGAGATGATCCCCGGAATTATCCAAGTGTGAGTGAAATAGTCTCCGGAATTACCTGTGGTGTGGGATTGATCTCCGGAATTATCGGAGCTCGAAGATTCCCAGGTGTGAGTGAAATAGTCTCCGGAATTATCTGTGGATAGAGATTGACCTCCGAAATTATCGGGGCATGGGCTAATACTCACAATTTAGTCTCACTTGATGTCTACATGTTCCTTGCTATGTCATATTTTATGTATTCTTGTTTATTACATGTTGTTTAAGAATCCATGCTTAATGTTTATTTATGTTGTTTGTATTTATGTCACTCACACCTTTATGGCTGACCCCTTTAGTTTTGGGGGTTAGGGATCATCTCTAGCCTCATGTTTACAGGTTATTCTTGCTTATGGCTTGGGATTTGGATGCTTGAATTCAAGTGATTTAGTGACTTATGTAATTCTAAATTGTTGTAAAGAAAAGGGAGTTGTGATTTGAGTGTATTGTATTCCGCTGTGCTATGTAATCGATTATTGTGATGAAAGTTGAAAATTTTTATTGGTGTTAAGTTGTGTTTAATATTACATTGAAATTGATGCTGGGAATTGTGCCACGTATTTTCTAAGATATTATATTAGAAATTCGGGGTGCTACAGTCGACCCTACGGCGTGGGTCCCTCCCCAACCCTATGCTTGGAAATGGCGAAGCCGGGGGATGCATAGAGCTCCGTTGCCGGAGTGTCTACATTGGCGATGCCGACGGGGTCAGGCAAGCTCGTTGGAGAGCAAACGCGCTCAGCGGGGCTCGAGTTAATCTGTGTTAGCCCAAAGGGCCTCTAAGGAAAACTTAGGCTGAGATGATAGCCGTTTGTAATAAAACCTAATTGTACCATGGCCTTCCAAGGCGTTATAATAAAAATGATTCTTTCGATCCATCTTGATTTGTTTTTAGGACGACTGTCAAGGTCTTTGTAACGACCCGAAAAATAGCATATGGCTATTTTGCATCGAAATCTGTGCGCAATTGAGAATTGCACGCGAGTATGTATTTTTCTGATAATAATTATTTTTAATTGAGAAATATCAGTTATTATCTACTTTATTTTATTATTATTTTCAAGATTAAATTATTTTTATACGGAGTATCTACGAAGTAGTTTTAAGGTATTTTGTATTGTTGGATTATGAAAGTAGAGAGTTGGGCTTTATCTGAAATATATTAAGGCTAGGGGGCTTATACGAAACATTTCCTTAGATATTTATCTATCTATTATTATTTATTTCCCTTTTTACAAAAACCCCCTCCCACCTCTCTTCTTCTTCTCCCTTCTCCCTTCTTCTTCTTCTCCACTCCCGTTCGTTTCCCCATCCCGACCCAAAGAAACCCCCGGCCTCCTCCTCTTTCTCCTCCCCTCCTCCTCCCGTTCGCACGCCAGCCAAGATCGAAAGAAACCCCGACCCCCCGTTTCCCTCTTCCTCCTTCTTCTCCTTCCATTCCGAACCCAAAAGACCCCAAAAGAACCATCTGTTGATGCTTTCCCCCACCTCAAATCCATACCATTTCTTCGTTATTTTCGAATTAAATTGAGGGGTGGACTAAGTGAGGGATTCTCAACGTCGTAGTAGTGTCGGATTTTCGAATGGATTCGGGAAGGTAAAACCCTAACTATTTTATTGTATAAAATTTAGTTGGGTTAATTTTTATTGAGTAGGAATGTTAGGGTAGAGAGATTTAGAGATATTAGAAATTGTAGATGTGAGAAATTAGCGGATTTTAAGAGAGATTTTAGGTTGTTAGTAAAATAGGGTTTTGGGTTTGTAAAAGAGAACTATATGGGTATGAATTAATTCTCGTATAGTAATAGAAATTGTAGTTGGACTATTAGATTATTTGGGGGGCAATTTTAATAATTAATTGGGGATGAAAATACCATAGGCATTAGATTATCACGTGCATCGCACGTGTATATCCCAAGTGTTCAATAAACGCTTGTGTGATATTTGGGACAGTGTTATTAGCTTTTATAATTGGTTTGGATGATTTGAGTTTTAATTGCTTGAAATTGATGATAGGATATATTACGATCGTGGATGCGAGGTGGCATGGCGCTTTGGATCTTCGCAAATTATGTGAGTATTAATTTATCTATGTATTTTGTGATTAAAGAAATATGTGGTGAGTTGAATTATTTATGTATTTTTGCGGTTGAGAAATATGCACTACAAAAGAACCTCAATTTAGCGGCAAATATTCCCCGGCGTTTTGCTAGTAGCGCCGGGGTAGGTAGCGAATAGGAATGGGACGCCAGATGGGATGGTTATACACCGGCGGTCGAATTAAAACGCCGGTGAATCCGAGTATTCACCGGCGTTTTATTTAAAAACGCCGGTGAAGTGTATTATTCAACGGCGTGTCTAATTAAAACTCCGGTGAAAAGCTGCAATAAATCCCATCTACCCTAACCTTTCGCATGCCATTTTCCCAAACCCCAAAAAAGTAAAGAAAAAGAGGGCGCTTCGTTTTCCCTCATTCCTCGCTCTACTTCCCGCGCGTTTGCCTCCGCCGCTTCGTCCTCTTCGACAGCCTTCGAACTTTCGTCATCGTCCCTTCTTCCCTTCGCCATTTTTTATTTCCCTCCTCCCTATCCCGATTTGGAGGTGAATCGGCGATCGGAAACGACCGTGTCGCCCCGCTCTCTCTCTATCTCCTCCCCCCCCCGCGCTCGTCGCCCCGCTCTCTCTCTCTCTTCGGTATCATCTCTTGATTTCCCTTATTTTTGAAACTTAGCATGTTTTTTCTGATAGATGCATCTTGATTTCCTTAACATGAATGGTTTAGTTGGGATGAAGAATTAATAGAAAAATATATGCTTAGGTACTGGAAATTTTCATGTTCTTTTACTGTTAATGAAGCTGATTTCATGCATCTGATTGTCTTCTTGGCATGTTTTTTTGATATAAAATAAGTTCACTGTGAACTGAGGATGTTATAGCTACGTATGCCAAAATGGTCCGGATATGCACAACAATTGGGTTTTAGATTTAGTTGGGCTGAAGAATTAGTAGAGCAACATATATGCTCAGATAATGGAAATTTTCATTTCAAGATACTGTTAAAGTAACCTGCAGATTGCCCTCTTTGGCATGATTTTTTAACCAAAAATGGGTTCACTTCCAAACTAAGTATGCTGCTAGAATTTTCATCTTCTTTTACTGTTAATGAAGCTTATTTCATGCATCTGATTGTCTTCTTGGCATGGTTTTTTGATATTCAATGGGTTCACTGTGAACTGAGGATGCTATAGCTATGTATGCCAAAATGGTCCGAATATGCACAATAATTGGGTTTTAGATTTAGTTGGGCACAAGAATTAGTGGAGCAACATATAAGCTCAGATAATGGAAATTGGGTTTTAAGGTACTGTTAAAGTAACCTGATTGCCCTCTTTAGCATGATTTTTTAACCAAAAATGGGTTCACTTCCAAACTGTAAATGCTGCTAGAATTTTCATCTTCTTTTACTGTTAAAGAAGCTTATTCCATGCATCTGATTGTCATCTTGGCATGTTTTTTTAACCAAGATGGGTTCACTGTGAACTGAGGATGCTATAGCTACGTACGCCAAAATGGTCCGGATATGCACAACAATTGGGTTTTAGATTTAGTTGGGCACAAGAATTAGTGGAGCAACATATAATAGCTCAGTTAATGGAAATTTTCATTTCAAGGTACTGTTAAAGTAACCTGCAGATTGCCATCTTTGGCATGATTTTTTAACCAAAAATGGGATAACTTCCAAACTGAGTATGCTGCTAGCATCCCCATCTTCTTTCACTGTTAATGAAGCTCATTTCATGCATCTGATTGTCTTCTTGGCATGTTTTTTTGATATTAAATGGGTTCACTGTGAACTGAGGATGCTATAGGTACGTATGCCAAAATCCTCCGGATATGCACCACAATTGGGTTTTAGATTTAGTTGGGCTCAAGAATTAGTAGAGCAACATATAATTAAGCTCAGACAATGGAAATTTTCATTTTAAGATACTGTTAAAGTAACCTGATTGCCCTCTTTGGCATATTTTTTAACCAAAAATGGGTTCACTTCCAAACTAAGTATGCTGCTAGCATAGGCCTCATCTTCTTTCACTGTTAATGAAGCTGATTTCATGCATCTGATTGTCTTCTTGGCATGTGTTTTTGATATTAAATGGGTTCAATGTGAACTGAGGATGCTATAGGTACGTATGCCAAAATCCTCCGGATATGCACAACAATTGGGTTTTAGATTTAGTTGGGCTGAAGAATTGATAGAGCAACATATAAGCTAAGATAATGGAAATTTTCATTTTAAGGTACTGTTAAAGTAACCTGCAGATTGCCATCTTTGGCATGATTTTTTAACCAAAAATGGGTTCACTTCCAAACTGAGTATGCTGCTAGAATATTCATGTTCTTTTACTGTTAATGAAGCTTATTTCATGCATCTGATTGTCATCTTGGCATGTTTTTTTAGCCAAAATGGGTTCACTGTGAACTGAGAATGCTATAGCTACGTATGCCAAAATCCTCCGGATATGCACAACAATTTAATACACCGGTTTAATTATCTTCCTATTTTCTACTGGTTGGTGTTATTTACATTAAACTATGCTTAGTGTCATTTGAACCAAACTATCATTGTAATTTAATTTGTTACAAATCTCATTTTTTAAATTTTTTTATAATTATGTTGGTTTGTTAATCCTACTAAAGTACAAATTTTATGATAGTTATTATAAACATGTTATTAATTAAATTTGCATCTCTAAAGAAGCTATTGAATTCTTGACAGGTACAACATGCCGAAGCGTGGAAAGAGGATAAATATAAATGATGGCAACGAGAGCCATGGGGATGAGAAGTCACTACATAATAGTGGCAGTCAAACAGATGAGAGTGAGGGTAGCACGCCGCCCACTGTCAAAAAACATCGTGGGCGGACTAAGATGACGAATGTATGGAGGCTTCAGAATGACGAAAGGATCGAGGTGGAAGCGAACGGTGTCGGGCAACCGGTTGGCGATAACGCCAGAAAATTTTCTTCCTTCATTGGGGTTATAGCAAGGAACCCCCGGATACTTCCTTTGTCATACGAGAGTTGGCCAAAGGTGCCAACCACGACAAAGGCCACTGCTATTACGACAATCAAGGTATTTCTCATCTAAAATACATAATTGGTCGGCGCAAACATATTATTGAAATATGTATTTTTAGTGATGGGTAATAAATTTTGCAGCAATACTTCTTGTTCGCCGACTCCCTTACGCCTTGGGTTGAAAAGTCACTATCCAAGAAGTGGAGGGACCACAAGAGTGACTTGAAGGCAAAGTTTTATGACAAAGAGCTTTCAGAGGAGGAGAATGCAATGAATGTGCCAGAAAATGTGGAGCCTTCAGATTGGCAATTTCTTGTGCACTACTGGAGTTCGGCGATCGGTCAGGTATTTACATTAAACACACAAAAATCTAATGAGTATGTGGTTGTATGGCTACTGTAATGAATTTTTCTGCTAACTTCATTGTGGCATGTACAGAAAAGGGTGGAGGTGGGAGTTGCCAGTCGGTCAAAGCAGCTAGTGTTGCACACCGCTGGTACACAGAGCTTCGCTCTGGTTCGGGAAGAATTGGTAGGCACAATAGTATTGAACATTTTTTACTTACAGTTATTTGTTTATAACCATTTCATCTTACTAATATATAGGCAGAAGATTTGGGGGGTCCTACAGAGTTTGGTGACATTGACTTTTTCGATGCCACCCACAAATCGAAGGATGAGACGTATGCAAGCCCTGAGGCAGCACGGATTCTGGTAATTTGTGAACTAATATCTAATGAGTAGTCGAAATCTCATCTGCCTTTAACTCTGATTGTTATGTCCTTTTACAGACTAACGCTCGGAAAAGGTATGATGAAATCTCCTCTGCCTCAGATTCTGACCCTACGGCGGCACACACAAATTAGCATACCCGGCAGAGAGTTGCCTTGACCGATGTTAGGGAAAAGGAAAGGCATGGACGTGTCCGTAGTATGGGCCTAGGACCAACCCCCTCGCGGCTATTCGGACGGAGTGAGTCTAGTTCAAGTGCCAATCGGGACGAGGAGATGACTTCCTTAAAGGCTCAAGTTGCACTCCTCCAAGAACAAATGGCCAGTTTAATAGGGCAGCAATCCCAAGTCCCACCCTCGGTAAGTATTTAAATTGGTATTTTTAAAGAGATTATGGTCTTGAATGCATGAAAGACACGTGCTAGTGTTTGTGAGTCTGCATTGTGGCTGTCGTGTATAAGTATTTCGTCTATGTTTCTTAAGTGGGCTGTGATTAGAAAGAAAGGGCTGGAGTGGAGATCTGGAAACCCAAATAGAGACATCTCGTTTATTATAATCTATACTTATTGTTGGACCAATCCCTCTTGCTGTTGTTGCTGATGTCTCTATGTGTTCGTGTGTTGAAAGGAAAGAAGGGATGAGAGAGAGATGAGGAAAATGCAGCTATGTTAGCCTGGTGTATCCTCATTCTCTACCATCCCTCTTTCTGGCTCCATATATGGCTTATATATTAAATTGGTTTCCTTCCACGATGACAGTCCGTAATACTACACTTGATATGAGCCCTGTTCATAGCTGCACCCTATTGCATACTCACAGACAACTAATACGTGTCGTTCATGCATTGTATGACCAACCCCACTTTGGCACATAACATGCTTAGATGACATTGTATGACCTGCTAATAAGGTTTGTTCAGCCGCGTTGTTGTACTGATTTGGAGGATTTTGGTATGCTAGCAGCATACTTAGTTTCACAGTGAACCCATTTTTTGTTACAAAGTCATGCCAAAGATGGCAATCTGCAGGTTACTTTAACAGTACCTGAGCTTATATGTTGCTCTACTAATTCTTGAGCCCAACTAAATCTAATTTTCTTAAGTGGGCTGTGATTAGAAAGAAAGGGCTGGAGTGAAATTCTGGAAACCCAAATAGAGACATCTCGTTTATTATAATCTATACTTATTGTTGGACCAATCCCCTCTTGTTGTTGTCGCTGATGTCTCTATGTGTCCGTGTGTTGAAGGGAAAGAAGGGATGAGAGAGAGATGAGGAAAATGCCGCTATGTTAGCCTGGTGTATCCTCATTCTCTACCATCTCTCTTTCTGGCTCCATATATGGCTTATATATTAAATTGGTTTCCTTCCACGATGATAGTCCGTAATACTATACTTGATATGAGCCCTGTTCATAGCTGCACTAAATCTAATACCCAATTGTTGTGCATATTCGGAGGATTTTTGGCATACGTACCTATAGCATCCTCAGTTCACAGTGAACCCATTTTGTTAAAAAAACATGCCAAGATGACAATCAGATGCATGAGATAAGCTTCATTAACAGTAAAAGAAAATGAGGATGGCAATCATGCCAAAGATGGCAATCAGGTTACTTTAAAAGTAGCTTAAAATGAAAATTTCCATTATCTGAGCATATATGTTACTTTAACAGTGATTGTGACCAATTGTTCTTAATTGGGCTGTGATTAGAAAGAGACGAGTTGGAGTGGAGATCTGGAAACCCATATAGAGACATCTTGTTCATAATAATTTATTATTATTGTTGTTCTTGTCGATCTTGCTGTTGTTGCTGATGTCTCTATGTGTCCGTGTGTTGAAGGGAAAGAAGGGATGAGAGAGAGATAAGGAAAATGCCACTATGTTAGCCTGGTGTATCCTCATTCTCTACCATTCCTCTTTCTAGCTTCCATATTTGGTTTCCTTCCACGATGACAATTCCATAAAACTACACTTGATATGAGCTCTATTCGTCATTTTCGATTTCCCTCCTCCGCTCTCTCTCTCGCTCTCTTCGGTATCATCTCTTGATTTCCTTTATTTTCCAAACTTAGCATGTTTTTTCAGATAGATGCATCTTGATTTCCTTAACATGAATGGTTTAGTTGGGATGAAGAATTAATAGAAAAATATATGCTTAGATACTGGAAATTTTCATGGTCTTTTAATGTTAATGAAGCTGATTTCATGCATCTGATTGTCTTCTTGGCATGTTTTTTTATATTAAATGGGTTCACTGTGAACTGAGGATGGTATAGCTGTATGCCAAAATCCTCCGGATATGCACAACAATTGGGTTTTAGATTTAGTTGGGCTGAAGAATTAGTAGAGCAACATATATGCTCAGATAATGGAAATTTTTATTCCAAGATACTGTTAAAGTAACCTGCAGATTGCCCTCTTTGGCATGATTTTTTAACCAAAAATGGGTTCACTTCCAAAGTAAGTATGCTGCTAGAATTTTCATCTTCTTTTACTGTTAAAGAAGCTTATTCCATGCATCTGATTGTCATCTTGGCATGGTTTTTTGATATTAAATGGGTTCACTGTGAACTGAGGATGCTATAGCTACGTACGCCAAAATGGTCCGGATATGCACAACAATTGGGTTTTAGATTTAGTTGGGCACAAGAATTAGTGGAGCAACATATAATTAAGCTCAGTTAATGAAAATTTTCATTTTAAGGTACTGTTAAAGTAACCTGCAGATTGCCATCTTTGGCATGATTTTTTAACCAGAAATGGGATAACTTCCAAACTGAGTATGCTGCTAGCATCCCCATCTTCTTTCACTGTTAATGAAGCTCATTTCATGCATCTGATTGTCTTCTTGGCATGTTTTTTTGATATTAAATGGGTTTACTGTGAACTGAGGATGCTATAGCTACGTACGCCAAAATGGTCCGAATATGCACAACAATTGGGTTTTAGATTTAGTTGGGCACAAGAATTAGTGGAGCAACATATAATTAAGCTCAGTTAATGGAAATTTTCATTTTAAGGTACTGTTAAAGTAACCTGCAGATTGCCATCTTTGGCATGATTTTTTAACCAGAAATGGGATCACTTCCAAACTGAGTATGCTGCTAGCATCCCCATCTTCTTTCACTGTTAATGAAGCTCATTTCATGCATCTGATTGTCTTCTTGGCATGTTTTTTTGATATTAAATGGGTTTACTGTGAACTGAGGCATCTTTGGAAATTTTCATTTCAAGATACTGTTAAAGTAACCTGTTTGCCATCTTTGGCATGATTTTTTAACCAAAAATGGGTTCACTTCCAAACTGAGTTTGCTGCTAGCATCCCCATCTTCTTTTACTGCTACTGAAGCTTATTTCATTAAGATCTAGGATGGGAAATTTTGATTGGGCTTTGATTGGATTGTTCAGTGGCTGTTGTCTATGTTCTTAGTTGGGCTGTGATTAGAACGAGAGGGCTCGAGTGGAGATCTGGAAACCCATATAGAGACATCTTGTCCATAATGATTTATTATTATTGTTGTTCTTGTCGCTCTTGCTGTTGTTGCTGATGTCTCTTTGTGTTCGTGGGTTGAAGGGAAACAAGGGATGAGAGAGATGAGGAAAATGCCGCTATGTTAGCCTGGTGTATCCAAAGTCTCTACCATTCTTCTTTCTGTTTCCATTTCTGGCTTCTATATTTGGTTTCCTTCCACGATGACAGTTTCCTAAAAATACACTTGATATGAGTCCTATCTTATTTTTCTTATTTTTCTTATATTTGGTTTCCGTCCACGATGACAGTTTCATGGATTGTCTGAACAATCCATGAAAGACATGCTTAGATACTGAATTTCCATTTGTTTTACTGTTTTAGGTAGTGGATATTCCCAATCAAAGGAGAATATAGAGTTTTCAAGTTAGATACTGAATTTTCATTTGTTTTGTTATTTTAGATATATTTAAAAAACAAAATTAAGTACCGGATTTTTAGCATTGCAATGTAATTATTTTACCTCTCTATATATCATCAACAATTCCATTTGCAATTGGCACTTTGATCTTATAATTTAAGATACAGTTAGATTTTTTTTTCAAGTTCAAAAAATATGTATATTCTGTATTGTGGTCTACTGTTGAATTAAACTATTGTTTGTTTTTTTTCACAGAGCGGTCGCCCAGATGAAGAAAATTCTTTTGATCAGAACTGAAGCTCCTCGAGGGTATGAATCCGTGGTCCTCCTTGCTGTTCTTGTGTCCTTGCTGTATGATTGTTCTTATGTCCTCCTTGCTGTTATGTCAGACTGTTTTTTTTGGATGAGAGTTATGTCAGACTATTAATTTGGGATATTTGTCAGACCTGAGATATTTGGGATGTTCGTCGGTATATTAATTTGTTAATTATGACTGTTAATTTTGCGGTGAATTTGGTTGTGATTATGACACTGTTAATTAGTTTGTTGAGATATTTGGGATATGACACGTGTTAAACTTTATTATTCTTATGTTTGGTTGTGATTTGCGCATTAATATGCAACGAAATTGGTTGAATCAGTTGTGAATTAGATTACAGGTTTTGTAAAAGAAACTGTGAATTGAAATCGAACGGAAAACCGGAGAAAGGAATACAAGCGGGCATAGCTAGACCGGCGTTATATAAAACCGGCATTATATAAAACGCCGGTCTATCTATTGAATTAGTTGCAGTGTGCAATATACCGGCGTCCACACAAACACCGGTGTATGCGGCTAGACGCCGGTGTATGCTGGCAGCTGTAACGGCAAAAAGAAACACCGGCGTTTTACAAAATACCGGGGTAGTTGGGTTCACCGGCGTTTTTGATCACGCCGGTGCTTGTAAGTAGGGAAAAGCGGACACTCATAAACGCACATACACCGGCGGTCACAGACCGCCGGTATATGTTCAATATACACCGGCGTTTCTATAAACGCCGGTGAATTGATGAACACCGGCGGTTTATAGCCGCCGGTGAATGTATATTGGGGTAAAAGAATGGCACTCAGTGGCCCCCATACACCGGCGTTTTCTGGCCGCCGGTGTAGGTTTCACATTTACCGGCGTCCACTAAAACCGCCGGTGTAGACCCCTTCCTTTTTCGCGACGCTCGCTTCGGCGGCATTTGGACCGGCGCTATTATAAACGCCGGTGAAGGTTTCACCGGCGTAAAAAAACGCCGGTAAATACGTACAAAAACGCCGGGAAATCGAGTTTCTTTTGTACATATGTGAGTACTAATTTATTTACATATTTTGTGTGTTAAGGAATATGGTGAGTTAGTTTATTTATATATTTTTGTGGTTTGAAAAATATGGAGAGTATTGATTTATTATGTATTTTTGTGGTTCGAGAAATATGTGAGTGTAATCTATTTACGTATTGATGTTAAAAGATGTATGAATAACATATACGTGTATATGGTAGTGAGTTATATTCATATGATGGCATCAAATATGGTGTGTATGGTTTGATATACGTATTTGATGTTAAGGAGGTTTGAATAAACTGAAGTGGTGATATGGTTTATGGATGAGGCGTATGGGGAAATTAACTATCCTTGAGTATATAAAACCTATATAATGGAATAGTTATGTATGTGAGGATTCTCTACTTCTAATTTAGTTGCTTGCCCTCTTTATCTATTTATGTATGTGTAGAAAGAACCATCTTTAGGGTTACTACTTGTGTAGGTGAAGAAAAGAACCCATTTTGAGGGTTGAGCAAATTGTGGATGCTAAAAGAACCCATCTTTAGGTGTGAGTTGTTGTAGGTTGAGAAAGAACCCATTTTGAGGGTTGAGTAAATTGTGGATGCTAATGGAACCCAACTTGATGTGGTGTTAGTTGTAGTATGATAAAGAAACAATCTTCTGATGTTGTCAGTTGTAGGATGTTGAAAGATCACACCTTTATGTTGATTACTTGTTGTAGGTTGAGAAAGAACCCATTCCTATGGCTATATGATTTGTGTATGCGAAAAAGAACCCATTCTAGTTGTTAATAGTAGTGAGTAAAAAGAACCCATCCTATGGATTTGGATTATTGTAGAGAAAGAACCCACACTTGTGATATAGTAAGAATCCATACTTGAATTGTTGTAGAAAGGAACCCATGGTTAAGTTGTAGTAGAACATCATACTGGAGTTGTGGGAAGAACCCATTCATGCCTATGTGACATTCCAGTAAACCTATCATGTTGAGTCGATTTTAGAAAGAACTCATGTTGAATTGATTATAGTAGGTATGCCATGATGAGTTGATTTTAGAAGAAACCCATGCTAAGTTGATTATAGTAGCTTCTTCTGTTACTTCTAATTATAGAAGATCAAGTTTGCTAGTAAGCATGGTTGGTTGCTTTCAGGTTGATTACCTGTATGGTTGTTGGTATGTGATTTGCTCGTACGTGGCTCGACAGGGCCGTATGTAGCTGTTGGTCTCATATGCAGCTTATTTGGCTGGTGTGTATATTGTTGTCTCATACGTAGCCTGCCTGGCTCGTATGTAGTAGTTGGTTTCATACGTAGCTTGTTGGCTCGTATGTGTTTCTGTTTACTCATATATAGCTTGTTAGCTAGCACCCAGTTGTTGTGCTCATCTAGGGTAATATTATTACCCTAGGGGTCATCGACCATCAAGACCACATCCTACCACCTTAGAGTAAATGGATAGATCTCACCTCGGGCATCGACGGATCTTAACCGATGTAGGTTGACCGTGGGCCGAGAGTGTTGGTAGAATCCAAGATAGGGGTAGGGATGAGTGAGGGGGATCTCGTTACTCGAGTCTTGGATCGAGGGGCCACAAATTGGACCATGATAATCTAAGTTGGAAATTTTGTAAGATTACGTAGGAGTAGTAATATCATTAGGGTAGTGACTTATAAAATCATTACTTAACCTTTTTCCTAGAAAGAAGGGGAGTTGGTAGTAGGGTGCACCGTACGACCAAACCTTTCTTTGGGGCCGATCTTAGGTGGTGTTATTGGGTTGCGCCTTCCTGTCAAAGGGATACGTACGGTGCCGTCTCACAAGTTGGGAGCACGGGTTGCGTATCTCGCGCTGTTAATTCCTGAAGTACCGTGGCTTGGGGTGCCACAGGATGCATTGTGCAGTCCTGCGCTTGCGAGACCCCAGGGGTGCCACAGAGTAGGCTTCGCGCTACCCTACGCTTGCGAGACCCTATGATTTTGGATTTTGGAATGACGCCCGATACATTGGGTTCGTCTAGTTTTGAGTGAGGTCCGGTTAGCCGGGTAGCATTGGCGAACATGGACACCACTTGCGGACTGCATTAGTGGGACTTGACCACGTCTGCAACCTCATCAGTCACGTTGTATCTGTCAGGAACAGGTTGTGTACAATTAGAATTCATAACGCGGGTTCAAATCCCTATATATGGAGAAACGGCTTGAGAAGGGTTGCATGTAGTATGGGCTGCATGTTGCTTCGGAGACTTGCTGACATTAGAATAGGAGCATCCTAGTTTAGTTGACATTGCATTAGAATAAGCGAATCATCGTATTGGTAGTCTTGCATTAGAGTTTAAGTCATAACATACATTGGCACATCAATTATATGTACACGTGTCTCTTCCATTCAAGATGAATTGCGAGTGTGATAGTTGAAGTAAATTAATAACCAAGCTATAGGCTTGGAACGTGATGTGATATCACCCAAGTTCGGCTTGGGGTGTGGTGATTATTACTCAAGCTATCAGCTTGGGGTGTGATATGTTATTGCCAAACCATGTTGGGATGTGGAGTATATTGTGATGAAATGCATGTAAATGGTAGTGTGCAATGAGATGCTAGGTTGGACATGGATGAATGTGGTAGTATGTGAATGAATGCATATGTCTATGATGTGATACGTGATATTATGCAATAAGATTGATATTTGTATTATGAGAGGGGCTATTCAAATGATTACTAAAGATAAGTATATTATGAGCGGGTATGGATATACATACAGGTGATGACTTAGAGAGTATTGGATGTGAAATCCCATTATGAGGTTTACATGTTCAGATGTCGAGTAAGATTTGCTTATCTTGGAAATTTTGAGTTCGTTATGTTTTACTCGAAAGTTAATTTATTTACTTATTAATAAATTATACTCACACCAGAAATGGCTAACCCCTTAGTGTTTGGGGGTTAGGGAGTCCCTGGACTACCCTAGGTCTCCTACTGTTACAGGTCTTCAGCAGTGCAGAGGTGAGGTATAGGTTCAGGTTTCTGTGGAGTGGAGCTTCACTTTACCAATTGTTGTTATGGTTTAATTGTAAATAGTGAAGGTTTATGCTTTAAATTGTATCTTTGATGTATAAGTATGTAGATGATGACGATGAGTATAGTGTGGAGTGGCATGATATGGTTTTGACCCGTACCCATCTCGTTGTGGAGTTCCGGGCATTGTGGTATGTTTTTACAAGTTAGTTTCTAAAAACTTACTACGTTTTCAAAAGGATTTATGGTTTTTAATTGATATTTGATATACCGTTATGAGTTTGGCCCCCAGAGCATATATATATATTTCCTGTGTGATGATGCTCATTTTGGCTTGGGGAGCCCGTGATATTATTGCCTGTGATGTAAGCTACAGAATTTAGAGCAAAATTCCGTAAGCTTTTTGTGTTTCGTGGCAGTAATTACAGGGGAGACTCTGCCAAAATTTTCTTTGAAACATAACTATCTTAGTTTATGTTTAAAGTGATATAGAAATTGGAAGAATTGAGTTTGGAGTCAAAAAGAAAAAAGGGCAGACGCTACAGTCGGTATTACAAACTGATATTTGTAATTACTGCGTGGTAACTCTGTGTTGAAGAAAAGTTTTAAATTTCCAGCATTTTTGTGTATCGTGACTAATTGAAGGAAAGATCTTGGCATGTGTCACGATTTCCCAGTTACGTGGAAATCGGGGCGCTACAGTCTTGGGAGAGGACGAGAGACCGAAAAATCTCTCGTCTGTCGCTCCTTTTGGCTCAGGAAACGAGCTGAAGGTTGAGAATTTGGGAGATTGAGAAATCTCTCATTTTTCACCTGTAGTCCTTGCCGAGTGGCTAGGACATGGGGCTGAGAAACCTCGTTTAGCTCTGGAACCGATCCCCTACAGCTTGTGAGAAAGCTAGGACTTCTGATTTCTGAGGACAGGTCCTCGACGTCCGGGTCGAGGGAGGTGTTCGAGCCGAAGGGTGATGACGAAGGAGAAGGATCTTGAAAGCCTGGTAATGGAGGATGTTTCGTCTTCCAATGTCATTAATGGCTATCAGGCGTTTCGATTTCCCATGTCATAAATGCACATTCCCTGAGGGCTATATAACCCTCACCCCTTCATCAGAAACTTTCTCACTTCACCGTCAGTTCTCATTGCCGGTGGCCCTCCTGCCACCCTATGACAATTGGGGGTAATGGCTATGAGTGCTGTTTATCCCCGGCTGCCAGCGGGTGTAAGGTGGGTCAATCTCGGAGTACGGATCTTGGGGCGCTTGCCGAAGGGGAGCACCCTAACTGAAACTTTTGTCCGAGAGTCCTGGACCAGTGGCTCTCCTGCCACTCTCTGACAATTGGGGGTAACTGTGTAACACCCCATGTTAAGAATAGATAAATATACATATAATTAATTAATTGGAGGGTGGCCCTATAAGAGTTTCTATAGGGGTGGCTTTGTGGATTTAATGAATGAGGGGGGACCCACATGAAAAAGATACAGCAGCAATTGCCTATTGTTTGCTTGCGGCGTCAGCCACGTGCTGACGTGGCGGATGACGTCAGCGGGTGGGGCCCGCCCAGGGGAGAGAGTAGGCAGAAAGACACAGTGGATTGCTGATGTCTTGCCACGTGGCATGGGGCCACCGGTTTGGAGGGCTGATGTGTCACGAAAATTGAGGGGTATGGGAGTTCAATTTGTCCCATATCGGGAGTGCTGCAAAGATTAATTAAATATATATATATATTTGTCTAGGATTAGAGGTCACCAATAAGCTATAGCACCTTTTATCAGGCAGCCTGTGGTAGGCATTTGTTTGCTAAAATTGCTGATCGGGGCCGGGGTGTTACAAATGGTATCAGAGCCGACTTTCGACACCGAGTGTGGGTATAGAGTGGTGGTTATGCCTGAGATGGAGCTAGCAGATGTACTGGTAAGTATGCCTGACAGGGAGCAGATTTGGGTCAGGTTGCCCGGTAAATCCACTGAGGTGGGGTAAGAGATTGGACAACACGCAGAATCAGGGAACTATACAGCTAGCAGAATCAGGGTATGCCATTCCACATTGGCTAGAAATGAGGATCCTGCGCTACGTTGCAAGTCCCGGCTTCAGCGAGGATATCGAATTCTTAAGGGGGTTCTGTAACACCCCGTGTTAAGAATAGATATATATATATATATATAATTACTTAATTGGAGGGTGGTCCTATAGGAGTTTCTATAGGGGTGGCTTTGTGGATTTATTGAATGAGGGGGGACCTACATGAAAAAGAGACAGCAGCAATTGCCTGCTGTTTGCTTATGGCATCAGCCATGTGTTGACATGGCGGATGACGTCACCAGGTGGGGTATGCCCGGGGAAGAGAGTAGGCTGAGAGACAGCAGCGAATTGCTACTGTCTTGCCACGTGGCATGGGGCCCACCGGTTGGGGAGGCTGCTGTGTCACGAAAATTGAGGGGTATGGGAGTTCAATTATTCCCGTATCGGGAGTGTTGCAAAGATTAATTATATATATATATATATATATATATATATATATATATAATTGCATGAGATTAGATGTCACCAACAAGCTATAACACCTTTTATGAAGAAGTCTGTGGTGGGCAGTTGTTTGCTAAAATCGATAATCGAGGCCAGGGCGTTACAAACTGCGATGAGTGATGTTTATCCCCAGTAGACAGTGGGTGAAAGGTGGGTCGATCCGTGGTTCAAGGCTCGGTGGTTCTCACCGTAGGCGAGGGCCGTAAATCTTAATGTAAATTTTGGGTAGGGAGTTAGCTCCTGGCCGAAGGTTTAAGACTTGGGAAATTTTGATGAAACCCCGTTAGGTGCTCGAAGTCCAAGCCGAGCGGTGAGGACGAGAGGGGTTGAAGAACCCCTCGTTGATGAATCCGAGATGAGGGCAAGGAGTTGAGGGGTTGAAAATTTCCTCATAGGTGCTCGAAGTCCATGCCAAGTGGCGAGAACGTAAGCAGATGATGTCTGAGCCGAGGACTAAGAGTTAAGTGATTAAAAAATTCCTCATAGGTGCTCGAAGACCATGCCGAGTGGCAAGGACGTGAGCAAATGATGCCCGAGCCGAGGGCTAGGAGTTGAGTGAGTAAGGAATCCCTCGTGGGTGTAATATCCCGGACGGATATTACCGTATATAAATTATTATTTTATTATTATTTTATTATTATTCCAAAATTAGAATATTTTGGTGATTTTCACCCGGTTTATTCATAGACATTATCTGTACCCAGATATCGGTCAGTATACATCCGTATTGTATCAAATTGGTACCGTGACCTTCCGAACTAATAATAGAATTTATTTTATTATTATTTCCGAGATTAAATTATTTTATACGGATTATGCGAAGATTTTCAGTATACAGACATATATGCGCACATACGTGTAGTATGTCGATTAGTACGTTATACAAATTGTGTGTTGTGTATTTTTGGACAACACTTGTTTTGTTATGACAAAACCTATTAGATTGTTAGGGTTTATAAGTGTTTAACCTAGGTTAAGTATGCATGAGAAGGTTAAGAAAACCCTTCTAGAAACCCTCACATAACACCTCCCCCACATAACACCATACCCTCACCATACCTCCACCTCATCCCTACCTCCCCTAGGAGTATGGCCGGCCCCTATTTCATGGGAGGGCTTTTGTGCACTTTTGTATGTGCACATTTGCACTATCCACCCTTCTCTCCACCTATAAATACCCCCTCCTTCTCCACCTTGTCTCATTTTAGAAAACACAAAGAAAGAAAGGAAAGGAAAAGAAAGAGTAGATTCTAACAAGAGAGTTTTCCTTGTAGGTTTTTTTAAGAGTTCTAAGAGCTAGGGGAAGGAGAAGGTTAAGCTAGCAAGTCCTTCCAAAAAGAGACTAAGGTGGGGGGTTCTCCATTTGTTTGTTTGGTTGTTTGTCTGTTTGTTGGTTGTTGTATTGTTGTTTGACTTCTTCTTCTTATCCTCCTTGTTTTGTTTTCTTTGGTTGTTTTCGGGAATGGTTTGTGAAAGTGGTATGGTTATATGTATGTTTGTAAAATGGTAACAACCACATAAAAAGAAAAGAAACAAATGGTAGTATTAAATACACATAAAGATCAAATCTTTAAATTATAGTTGTTGTTTATGTTTGTTGTTGGACTAAAATGGCATAATGCATATGAACTTGCACATACAACCGATTGGGGGTTGTAGGACTTGTAGGACTTGAATATGGACTATACATAAAGCATATGAACATTTTATACAACCATTGTTGGTTGTAGGACTTGTGTTGGACTTGACTAAAAAGATAAGCATATGGGTTGAACCAAATAAAAGTTCTTACCTTATTTTTATTATTGTTGTTCTCTTTTATAATCTTAAGTAAAAGAACGTAAATTAGATGTTAGTTTTAATTAATGGAAAAGAAACCAATCTAACTCACTAGTTGTAGAATGAATAAAAAGATCTCTTTTTTTATGATCACTAGTAATAAATAAATGCTAATAAAGATTAGTAGGCAATTTAAGTAGTAGTAGTATGTTGATTAAATAAAATGGTAGTAGCATGTTTTAATAAAATAGTAGTAGTATGCTTAAATAAAGTAGTAGTAGTATGTTGTTAAAATAAAGTAGTAGTGGTAAGTTGTTAAAATAAAGAAGTAGTAGTAAGTGTTAAAAGAAGTAGTAGTAGATAGTTGTATGTTATGTTCTTGTTAAAATAAAGTAGTAGTAGTAGTAGATATTGTAGATGTTTATGTATGTTCATGTTAAAACAAAGTAGTAGTAGTAGTAGATAGTTGTAGATGTTTATGTTACATTCATAATCATAAAGTAGTAGTAGTAGTAGATAGTTGTAGATGCTTATGGTTATGTTCTTGGTTAAAATAAAATTGTAGTAGATGTTATGTTTCAATAAGGATGGTAGATGTCCATGCTTCATGCTAAGATAGTAAGTATCATGCCTAGATGGTTGTAGGAAAAATCATGCACCATGTTAGATTGTTGTTCATGCTTGGTTAGTAGATATTCATACCTAGAATGTTGTAGGATTCATTCTAAAATTATCTACCATGTTTTAGAAGTGCTATTTATGCTTAGAATGTTGTAGGACCCATTCTAAAAATTACCTATAATGGTTTTTATGCTTGGAAAGTTGTAGCATTCATTCTAAAATTATCTACCATGTTTTAGGAGTGATATTCATGCTTAGAATATTATAGGATTCATTCTAAAATTATCTACCATGCTTAGAAGTATTATTTATGCTTAGAATGTTGTAGGATTCATTCTAAAATTACCTACCATGTTTAGATTCATTTATTTATGCTTAGAATGTTGTAGGATTCATTCTAAAAATACCTACCATGTTTAGATTCATTTATTTATGCATAGAATGTTGTAGGATTTATTCTAAAAATACCTACCATGTTTAGGGATGATGTATACCATGCTAAGTGTATATTTATGCTTAGAATGTTGTAGGATTCATTCTAAGATTCCTATCATAATTAGATTAGTATAAATATGCTTAGAATGTTGTAGGATTCATTCTAAAATTTCCTATCATGTTAGATTAATTTACACATGCCTAGAATGTAGTAGGATTTGTTCTAAAATTTTCTATCATGCTTAAGGATGATATTCATGCTTAGAATGTCGTAGGATTTGTTCTAAAATTATCTACCATGTTTAGGAGTGATATACATGTGGTAGGATTTACTCTAAAATTACCCATCATGTGTAGGAATGACATACATGTTGTAGGATTGATGCTAATTAATCTACCATATTTAGAAGTATATATATACATATATATACTTAGGAATGTTGTATGTTCATACTAGTAGTAATCCATGCTTAGTAAGATATTCATGCTAGTAGTTATTCATGCTTAGTAAGATTGCTTATAGGAAAGCATATACCATGCTAGATTAATTTATCTATGCTTAAGATGATTTTAGGAAAGCATATACCATGCTAGATTAATTTACCTATGCTTAGATGATTGTAGGAAAGCATATACCATGCTAGATGAATTTGTCTATGCTTAGATGATTGTAGGAAAGCATATACCATGCTAGAATAAATTGTCTATGCTTAGATGATTGTAGGAAAGCATATACCATGCTAGATTCATTTATCTATACTTGGATTGTAGTAGGAATCATTATACATGCTTATAATGTTGTAGGATTGATGTTTAATTAACCTACCACGTTTAGAACATTGTAGGAGTGTTATGGTTGGTGGTTATGTTGTGTACTATAATTAGATCATCATAGGAAGATGCTTGCAATTATATGCCATGCTTAAAGTACTATAGGTTGAAGTAATAAGGATTTGGGAGACCACTAGTAATAGTTAGTTTGATAAAGATTGTTATGTCGCCTTCGGTTTTTCATTAGTAGAATACCGATCATAGACTATTAGTAGATTCTTCTGTTGCTTCTAATAATAGAAGATCAAGTTTGCTAGTAAGCACGTTTGGTTGCTTCTAAGATTGATTACCTGTATGGTTGTTTGCATATGGTTATGCTCGTACGTGGCTCGACTGGCCCGTATGTAGCTGTGGGTCTCATACGTAGTTTATTTGGCTCGTATGTAGGTTGTTGTCTCGTACGCGGCTCGACCGGCCCGTGCGTAGCTGTTGGTCTCATACGCGGCTTATTTGGCTGGTATGTACGTTGTTGTCTCCTACGAGGCCCGCCTGGCTCGTAGGTAGTTATTATTTCATATGTAGCTTATTGGCTCGTATGTGGTTGTTACTCGTGTATAGCTTGTTAGCTAGTACACAGTTCGTTGTGCTCGTCTAGGGTGATATTACCACCCTAAGGGCTATCGACCATCAATACATATGTTTTCTACCCTAAGGAACTGTGGATGAGTCACTCCTTGTGTACCGTCGAATCTTAATCAAGGAAGGTTGATCGAGGACCGGAGTATAGACGAAATCCAAGTCTAGGGTAGCGGCATGCATGTATATTCGCACGGCCAAAGTCTTGGATCGATGAGCCACGAACCGGATCCTGAGGGGTTCTGGTGAGTCTAGGTTGAGCAGCCTAGTAGAGTTGTCTTGCGAAGCCCAATTTAAGGCCTAGCATGTTATGTTTATAATATTATCGTCCCTAGGATTGACGATTCAGGGACATCATTAGGGTAGTGACTTATAAAGGTCATTTTGCTCAGACCCTTGCCGGAAGAGAGGAATCGGTTGTAAGGGGCACCTTATGACTAACTCATCCCTTGAGGCAGACTAGGTGGTATTATTGGGTTGTACCTTCCTGTCAAAGGGATACGTACGGTGCTATCTCACAAGTTGAGGACACGGGTTGCGTATCTCGCGCTGTTAATTCCTGAAGTACCGTGGCTGGGGGTGCCACAGGATGCACTGTGCAGTCCTATGCTTGCGAGACCCCAGAGGGTGCCACAGGGTAGGCTTCGCGCTACCCTGCGCTTGCGAAACCCTATGATTTTGGTTTTCAGAACGACGCCCGATACATTGGGTTCGTCTGTTTTTGAGTGAGGTCCTGTTAGCCGGGTCGCAGTGGCGAACATAGACACCACTGGCAAAATGCATTAGTGGGACTTGACCACGTATGCAACCTCATTAGTCACGTGTAGGTGTCAGGAACAAGTTGTGTACAATTAGAATTCATAACGCGGGTTCAAATCCCTATATATGGAGAAACGGCTTGAGATGGGGTCGCATGTAGTATGGGCTGCATGTTGCTTCGGAGACTTGCTGACATTAGAATAGGAAGCATCCTAGTTCTATTTAAATATCGCATTAGAGTCTAGTCCTAGCACTCACGAACACTTAAACTACACCAACACCATTGCTATATTTTGTATGTTGTTTGGGAGATTCGCTGCTATATGATCAGCTTTTAAGCGTCAGTGAATACTGACATCCCCACTTCCATAGGTACTGGATCGCCAAAGTACAAGGGCGAGATTCAGGAGGACTCAAGGCGAGGAAAGCAAGGAGTCAGTGTTATATATAGTTCCGCTGTAGTATATGTATTGATTATCTATTAGTTGAGAAGTACTCAAGTGAGAGTTACCAAGTGTTGTTCTTCATTCCTTGTACTCTGATGTAAGACGTTGAAGGTTGTAATACTTGGACATGTAAAGGTGATATTGTAACTCTATTGTAATGTATTGCAATTGTACAATGTTCAGACTTGTAATACATTGGGTATTGAATAAAACATTTTAAATTCTCCTGTTTTTCTGTGTATTGTGACTAATTGAAGAAAAGATCTTGGCTCGTGTCACGGTTTCCCAGTGTATGGAAATCGGGGCGCTACAGTGGGTGCTCGAAGTCCATGCCGAGTGGTGAGGACATAAGCAGCCGATGTCCGAGCACGCCGGGTTGTGAGAAAGCTAGGTCTTTGCTCGAAGTCAATGGCCAGCGTCGAGCTCCTCTAGCTTGTGAGAAGCTAGTGCCTTGCTCAAAGTCACTGCCGAGTGTCGAGCCCCCCCCCCCCCCCCCAATTTGTGAGAAAGCTAAGGCGATGCTCGTTGTACATGCCGATTGTCGAGCCCCATAGCTTTTAAGGAAGCTAGGGCGTTGCTCGAGGTACATGCCCAGTGTCGAGTCCCATAGCTTGTGAGAAAGCTAGGGCATTGCTCGAGATGCATGGCGAGCATCGAGCCCCTTCAGCTTGTGAGAAAGCTAGGGTGTTGCTCGAGGTACATGCTGAGCATCGAATCCCTTCAGCTTGTAAGAAAGCTAGGGTGTGGCTCGAGGTATATGCCGAGCGTCGAGCACCTTCAGCTTGTGAGAAAGCTAGGGCATTGCTCGAGGCATATGCTGAGCGTTGAGCCCCCTCATTTGTGAGAGTACAAAGAAATTTGAGCAAAAACAAAAAAGTTAAAGAAATTAGATTGTGCTTCATTCTTTCTACATGTAACCCCCGTTCCCGTAAATACATATTTTCTGAATATTTTCTGTATTTCGATCATTTATAAATTATTTTGTGTTAAATTCATTTTGGATCTTCTATTTTTGTAATCAATAATTATATTTATGTTGAACGATAGTATATTTTCACATTATTTTCTATTTCTAATTGATCGACTATTTATATTTTATATTATTACTATTTGGAATTTAATAAATTTGTTAATCACAAATCCTATTTTGATACATATCATTATTATTGTTATTTTTATTATTATTATTATTACTGTTATTGTTGCCGCTAAATTTGGTGTGGGGGCAAACAGATAGTATTTGTGGATTCTTAGGAAAACTGAATAGCAAACCTGTATACCTATTCCATCGGAGTTTGACGCTGACTCCCACCGTACACTTGCAAAAAGTGCGAGACACCGGGGTTGTTTCCGGCGACGCACCCTCCGACGCTCAAGTCAGTAATCAGGAATGAATATGAGAGAGCGCAAAAACTGGGAAAATATTGATTACCTCTTAATGGTGATGGATGGGGGGTATTTATAGGCGTCTTAGGGATCAGATTAGGAATGTAATCCCCATGATCTGATAAGGAATATACTCCTTGTAAACAGATTAGAAATGTAATCCCTAATTCCCAGTGGAAGGATAGGCATGAATCAAGGCCGTTGATTTGGATTTAATCAGAAACCTTAATTCTATCCCTCTGGATCGGGCTTTTTGCTGGTTGAAACCCACACACGATTGAGGTGGATCCGTTCGCGGGTTATTGGATCTTTGACGAAGAGATCCAGTACCCATCTCAGACCCATTGGTAGGTGAAATTACCGTTTTACCCCTGGGCTTCAAGATTCGCGCCTGATTTGGACGGTTCCGATTAAACCCCATTTTTAGCCATATCACGAGCCCCCCACTCCTGAAGACTGAGCTTGGTCAGCCTTGGAGGAGTAGTTTTACTGTTTTAATGGCTAGTGGAGTTGTGTCGAAGTCCAACATGGGAGGTTTTGAATCTTGGAGGAGGGAGTGTGGTAATTTTTTTCAAGTTGATTGTACTTTGAGTTGTTCCTGAGTTCTCCGGATCATGTGGTGTTCTCGTTCACCTTTGCGACGTATCAATTCGTCGTTCAGGGGTCTTAGAAGATTGTTCTTGGTAATAATTGCTTGTTTGGGGACTAGAAAATGCTTCTCCAACTTTACAATTGCTTTCCAGGAGTTCTTCCTTAGCCTCCTGAATTTTTAATTGTTTTTTCGCGATCTCTTGGTGGATGTCTCAGCCGTTTTTCTTCGTTGTGTGGCCTACATGCTTGTTTCACACTTCCGACCCCTTCCAGCGCTCGTTGCCCAGGAAGCCGAGGTCCGTAGGTGGTTCGGCACCTTCTTCCGAAGAAGAGAGGGACCTCGGCTAGGTTGTGAGTGCTGAGAGGAGTTCGGCGAGGTCCGAGGTCCAATCTTTCCATGCAACAGGGTCGGTGTTAAGAGCGTTCGGCAGCTGGTGCTGGACCCCAATTTTTCCATGTCACAGGGTCGGTGTCAAGAGCGCTCGGCAGCTGGTGCCGAACCCCATTTTTTCATGTAACAGGGTCGGTGTCAAGAGCGCTCGGCGGCTGGTGCCGAACCCCAATTTTCTCCTGTAACATGGTCGGTGTCAAGAGTGCTCGGCAGCTGGTGCCGAACCCCAACTTTTCCCTGTAATAGGGTCAGTGTCAAGAGCGCTCGGCCGCTGGTGCCGAACCCCAATTTTTTCCTGTAACAGGGTCGGTGTCAAGAGCGCTCGGCAGCTGGTGCCGAACCCCAATTTTCCCCTGTAACAGGGTCGGTGTCAAGAGCGCTCGGCAGCTGGTGCCGAGGTCCAACTTTTCCCTGTAACAGGGTCGGTGTCAAGAACGCTCGGCAGCTGGTGCCGAACCCCAATTTTTTCCTGCAACAGGGTCGGTGTCAAGAGCGCTCGGCAGCTGGTGCCGAACCCCAATTTTTCCCTGTAACAGGGTCGGTGTCAAGAGCGCTCGGCAGCTGGTGCCGAACCCCAATTTTCCCCTGTAACAGGGTCGGTGTCAAGAGCGCTAGGCAGCTGGTGCCGAGGTCTAACTTTTCCCTGTAACAGGGTCGGTGTCAAGAATGCTCGGCAGCTGGTGCCGAGGTCCAACTTTTTCCTGTAACAGGGTCGGTGTCAAGAACGCTCGGCAGCTGGTGTCGAACCCCAATTTTTCCCTGCAACAAGGTCGGTGTCAAGAGCGCTCGGCAGCTGGTGTCGAACCCCAATTTTCCCCTGTAACAGGGTCGGTATCAAGAGCGCTCGGCAGCTAGTGCCGAGGTCCAACTTTTCCATGTAACAGGGTCGGTGTCAAGAACGCTCGGCAGCTGGTGCCGAGGTCCAACTTTTTCCTGTAACAGGGTCGGTGTCAAGAACGCTGGGCAGCTGGTGCCGAACCCCAATTTTTCCCTACAACAGGGTCGGTGTCAAGAGCACTTAGCAGCTGGTGCCGAACCCCAATTTTTCCCTGTCACAGGGTCGGTGTCAAGAGCGCTCGGCAGCTGGTGCCGAACCCCAATTTTTCCCTGTAACAGGGTCAGTGTCAAGAGCGCTCGGCAGCTGGTGCCGAACCCCAATTTTTTCCTACAACAGGGTCGGTGTCAAGAGCGCTCGGCAGCTGGTGCCGAGGTCCAACTTTTTCCCTGTAACAGGGTCGGTGTCAAGAACGCTCGGCAGCTGGTGCCGAGGTCCAACTTTTCCCTGTCACAGGGTCGGTGTCAAGAGTGCTCGGCAGCTGGTGCCGAACCCCAATTTTTCCCTGTAACAGGGTTAGGGTCAAGAGCGCTCGGCAGCTGGTGCCGAACCCCAATTTTTTCCTACAACAGGGTCGGTGTCAAGAGCGCTCGGCAGCTGGTGCCGAGGTCCAACTTTTTCCTGTAACAGGGTCGGTGTCAAGAACGCTCGGCAGCTAGTGCCGAGGCCCAAGACTTGTTATTTTTGGCGTAGGATGCCCTGCGGAGTTGGTGGCTTCTGCGCACCTGGCAGACTTGGCAGTCATTAAATGTGATGGCTTCTGAACTTCTGACAGCTCTGACGGATGAGACGCTCATTTAATGCAGTGACCTTTGAGTTTCTGCCAGATAGGACAGTAATTAATGCGATGTACGGCTTGGCGCAGCAAACAAGGCGACGATTGAGGTCGCTTTTGATGTTTTGTGTGAATGGGCCGGCAATATAGGCACATTAACCTCGTTTTGCGTGCCTCGCTCTATAAAACCCCACCCCCTCTCTCATTTTTCACTTCTCTTCTCTTTTACTCAGGCGGTTATTTGTGCTAAGCGAGTGATTCCGGTGATCATCGTTAGTTTTCCGGTGAATTCTCCGACCACACGTTTTATAAGGTAATTTATACTTAGTCTTTTTCCAAGTATAAATATGTCTCTTCTCTCTGTCTCCGAGTCGTCTTCTTCTTGGTCCGAGCCCTCCCTTGAAGTGGCGAAAGCCCAGACTCCGAGTCGCCCAGATAAGGGCAAGAAGGTATCTGGCCGGGACACAATAGTGGAGGATCCGAAATGCATGGGGGAGTTCGGTAGGTTGCCAGGGCCACTGACCGGGCTTCACAGAGTTCGGGAGCTTCCGGAGGAGCACGCCGAGTGAATTGTTCACGGGAGGGGGAGGAGTTTCGAGGAGAATGCGGCGAGGGAGATGACCGAGGCGGATGAGACGGTGTCGATCCTCCGCGAAGAAGACTTGGGAGTGATCCGGGACTGTTTCCACATCCCGGAGGAGTACGAGCTTATGCTGCCGGGTCCCGGGGTTAGGGCCAACTCGTCGCTGCCAGTGACCATGTGTTGCTGGCCGGTTGACACCTTTATCGCCGGGGCCCGGCTACCTCTCCATCCGTTCGCTATCCTCGTTTGAGGTGGTTTGGGGTCAGCCCCATCCAACTTATGCCGAACGCATGGAGAATCATAAACGGCTTCGTACTTCACTGCCAGGCCGCTGGGATCGAGCCGGAGCTGAATGTACTTCGGACGATCTACCGGCTTCACCAAGGGAACCGGTCGGAGTTTAGGTACTATTTGGCTCCGAGGCATGGTGGTAGGCTTGTTATATGCCCCGACTCCATCAAGCACTGGCGTGAGAAGTTCTTGATAGTGCGGAGTGCGGAGCCCTGGCCTATCCCTTCCGGTTGGGTGGAAGGGGTGCCGAAGAGGCTGAAGGCGCTGCCCAAGCTTCGCCCTGAAGAAGAAGAAGCTGTTCGGACACTTCTCGATCGGCCGAAGTATGATTGGAAGGAGCTGACCGAGGACATCCTATTCAGGGGAGGGCTCTGCCGCGTAGATCCAGTACGCGGCTTCTTTTACGCTTTCGTGCCTTATTTTTTATACTTCGTTTTTCATGATTTGTATTGTGCTAACGAAATTTGTCTTTAATGCAGAGGCGATGGACTACGATGCAGTGTTGGCTTTGAGGGCCGGCCTCGCCAGCAAGGCACCGAAGAAGCGCAACAGGGTGGCCACCAAGTTGCCGACCTCTAAGTCTCCGAGGTTCACGGAGGTGGTCGAGGAGGTGGAGACCCTTGGAAGCCCGGCCGCAGCCGGCAGAGGTGCCTCGGGGTCAACCGCGGGTGGCGAGTTCCCCATCACCGCAGCCCTCGGGTTGGCGACGCCCCCGCTGACGGTGGTGGCCGAGGAGCTCCTGACCGAGGAGCACAAAAGGATTCACGTTCCGGACTGGCAGGTTCGGAAACATGATGGCTTCCTCGGCAACTCCTTGGTGAGTATGCAGGCAGTCAAGCATCTGGCAACGCCGAAGGTTCGCGCTGCCATGGAGGCCGGGTAGGAAGGGGACGACGTCATCGAGATTGCTCGCTCGGCGGTCTCGGTAAGTGTCGAACTTTTGCTGTCGTTGATTCAGGTCTGATTTCTCTAACTCTTTTAACTCTTCTTTTTCCTTGATGCAGATCATCGTCCATTTTGGTCACCTCACGGAGAGGTTGACGGCTCTGGAGAAGGAGCTAAAATAGGAATCCGACCAAGCTCGGAAGGAGAAGGCTCGGATGGGGAACGAGCTTGACAAGCTTAGGGTCGAGTTTGAAGGGCGGTCGTCCAGGGTCGAGTACCTCGAGGCCCAGGTCGCGAAGCTGGAGGGCGACCTTCTTCTCTAGAAGGAGGAGGCGGCCAAGCAATTGGCCGAAGCGGTAGAGGCCAAGGTTGCTGCGGCGAAGGAGGCGGAGGACGCGACCATGGTGAAGGCGCAGGGTTTCCTTGCCCAGAACATGGCCAAAGCCTATGCCTAGGCCCTCGCCCGGGTGTCGAAGGAGTACCCCGAGGTGGACGTTTCGGGATGGAGATTGTTCCCGGGCCACATCGAAGGCTTCGACCCTGAGTCGGAGGGAGAATAAGAAGAAGGGGAGGACGAGGTCGAGGTCGTTGCCGAGGTCGAGGGGTCAGTGGTGACCCCACTAGCGGCTGTGAATCCTTCGGGGACGTCGATCCCTATCCATGCTCGCCGCCCCGGGAAAGAGGTCGCGCCTTGACTCCGCTCGCTTTTTTCTTTTCTTTTGTTGTTTTTTTTTCTTTGTAATGCCTAATCGCGGACTGGCCACCGCTTTTTGTAATGAATGAAACGACTTTTTGGGCTCGACTGTGTCTCTTTGTCTTTTCTCAAGAATTTTTGAAATTTGGCTAAGTGTAGGAGTTCGGCAATGTATTTGAGAATTTGTTGTTTGCTTCGACTTCTTTTCAGCTTGTGGTGGTGACTCAGGCCGTCGAGCCTGCTGGTTCAGGGGACAACGCTCGTCCCGAGGTCGGCTTAGGAGCGACGAGGTTGTGCTTGGCAAGGTGCCGGGAGCGGGTCTACGAAGTCGAGCTGGGATTGCGGAGGGCCGAAAGCGAGCGGAACCATCTTCAACTCATCCTGGGTCGGCGAGACATCGAGATCCGGCGACTGGAGAGCAGGATCGCCGAGATGACCCCTTTAGGAGAGGATGAGGGTTCGTCTACTGCATTTAGCTATGGCCTTCGGATCAAGTGCATTCGCCACACCTTATCCAAAATAACAGCGGAGAGGGACGATCTGCTTTCTGAGATCCGCCACCTGCAAACTGCGGAGACGGAGCTTCGGACGGAGGGAGAGGGACTGACGGCTGAGGTGGCCAAACTGACGACCGAACGGGACAAACTGACAGCCGAGGTCGACGCACTAAAGAGAGCCATAGTAGACAAGAGCATCGAAGTCACTCATCTTCGCCGTCTTATCGCGAGTCGCTCCGGCATCCCGAGCTCCGCAATACTTCCTTGCTTCGAGGTCGATGTCAAAGATGACTCTCTGAGGGAGCGGATCTCAGAGCTAGAGGCAGAGGTGGCTTGCCTCAAACCGCGCTCGAGGCCAATCAACGTTAGGAGCATTTCGTGTACTCGCGCGGAGAGCGATCGAAGCATCACGTTTTATGAGCTCGTGACCCATCTGCCTCTTGGCCATCCTAGCCCGGGAGATGCGCAAAGCTCGGTGGCCATTTCGTGGAGCGGGGCATCCGTCGGTGCGGTTGCTAGGAGCAGTGCCGAGGACACGTCCCAATTCGTTGGTTTGGAGTCGAGCTCCGGAGGTAAATGTTGCCGCCCTCGAGTGTCCTTGAAGCGGAACATCCCTGTGCCACGGAGGCGTTGAAGATCTCTCTTTTTTCTTTTTTTTGAAGTCTCTGTATTTAGCCTAAGTGTAACAAGTCGGCATTGTGATTTTTGCCATGTAATCTTGTTGTATGGAAGAGGCGTGTTGTACTGCGTCCCAATTCTTAATAATATTTCTTTCTCAGGCTTGCATGTTCTTTGTAGCTTTGTGTAGTTGTTTTGTTCGTGACTGTGTTCGTCGTGCCGAGGTCCCTGAGCTGGTCTTTTGCTCGTGTGGGGGTCGGCGACATGAGCATTCGGCCGGTGGTGCCGAGCTGCGCTTCGGTCACTCCATCTTGCGAACTTGCGAGATGAGTCGGGCTTCGCTCGACAGTGAGCTCGCAGAGTGCAGTCGAGCCATGTGTTGGACCCCGAACCATCGTTAGAGTAGTTCAACGGTTGTGGGAGAAATTCCAAATGGCGAACTACTTCTTGCTCGCTTAGAAGCGAACTTGCGGAGTAGAATCGAGCCAAGTGCTGGACTCCGAACCATCGTTAGAGTAGTTCAACGGTTGTGGGAGCAATTCCGAATGGCGAACTACTTCTAGCTCGCTTAGAAGCGAACTTGCGAAGTAGAATCGAGCCAAGTGTTGGACTCCGAACCATCGTTAGAGTAGTTCAACGGTGGTGGGAGCAATTCCGAATGGCGAACTACTTCTAGCTCGCTTAGAAGCGAACTTGCGAAGTAGAATCGAGCCAAGTGTTGGACTCCGAACCATCGTTAGAGTAGTTCAACGGTTGTGGGAGAAATTCCGAATGGCGAACTACTTCTAGCTCGCTTAGAAGCGAACTTGCGAAGTAGAATCGAGCCAAGTGTTGGACTCCGAACCATCGTTAGAGTAGTTCAATGATTGTGGGAGCAATTCCGAATGGCAAACTACTTCTGGCTCGCTTAGAAGCAAACTTGCGAAGTAGAATTGAGCCAAGTGTTGGACTCCGAACCATCGTTAGAGTAAAGAGTAAAAGCAGAGAGATGTAAACAATTTCTTCAAGTAAAACATTTCTTTATTGATGACTAGTGATCGGCTGCTTGTAAAGTTGCAAGCAGTCATTACAAGAGAGAAATAAAAGAAAAACAGTACAAGTAATAGGAGAGGAACGGTTCGACATCTTAGAAATACTTAGAGAGGCGTTGGTGCTCTCTCTTGGTATTTTAGAAGATGGTCAGCATTCCAGTTCCTAGGGATCTCTCTGCCTTCGAGGTCTTCTAGTCTGTATGTCCCGGGGCGGATTACTTTGGCGATCATGTAAGGTCCCTCCCAATTTGGGGCCAATTTGCTCTTCTGACCTGGGAATGAGATGGCTAACTTTCTGAGGACCAGGTCCCCTTCTTTGAGGTCCGTCGGGCAGACTCTCTTGTTGTATGCCAACTCAATCCTTCTTCGGTATCTTTGTTGACAAATGGCGGCTCTTTCTCGGATCTCATCTATCAGGTCTAGATTTGCTCGGAGCTCTCGGGCATTTTGTTCTTCTTCATAAGCCATTAGACGGGGAGAAGGTATTCCGACCTTTAGGGGAATCATAGCTTCGGACCCATAGGTGAGGTTGAATGGGGACTCGCCTGTGGGGATCCGTTTTGTGGCGCGGTAGTTCCACAGCACGTTGGGGAGCTGATCGACCCACAAGCCTTTGGAACATTTATCTAACCTCCTCTTAATGTTGGAGAGGATCTGTCGGTTAGCATTCTCGACTTGGCCATTCGACTGGGGATGGGAAATGGAGGAGAATCGGTGTTGGATGGCGAGGTCTTCACATAGAGCTTGGAAGGCGGTCCCCGTGAACTGGGTTCCGTTGTCTGTTATGAGGACCCGAGGGACCCCGAATCGGCAGATGACATTTTTCCAAAAGAACTGAACGACCTTGTTCTCAGTGATCGTGGCCAAGGGCTCGGCCTCTATCCATTTTGAAAAGTAGTCGATTGCCACGACTAAGAATTTGAACTGACCGGGAGCCGATGGAAATGGCCCTAGTAAATCCATCCCCCATATTGCGAAAGGGATCGGACTTGATAGGGAAGCGAATGGAGCTTGTGGGAGGCATCAGATGTCGGAGTACTTCTGACAAGAGCTGCATTGCCGAACGTGTCGTTCGGCGTCTCGTAGGAGAGTGGGCCAGAAATATCTGTAAGTCAACACTTTGCGAGCTAAGGATCTGGACCCTGAATGTGCCCCGCCGATGCCCTCGTGAAGTTCTTGTAGGGCGTAGTCGGCCTGCTCGGGAGAGAGGCATCTCATGTAAGGTCTACTGTCTATCTGTGTGAAGGAGCGTTTATATAGGATGCCTCCGATCAGGGTGTATCGCTCGGCTCGGGTTCTCACTCTTCGAGCTTCCTTAGGATCTTCGGGGAGGAGCCCGTCCCTCAAGAATTCAATGAGGGGTTTCATCCAGTTATCTTCAAGCAGGACAGGCAACGACTCCATAGAGTCGAAAGTTTCGTCCTCTATACTTGGCTTCAGAAGGACCTCTATCAAGACGGTCTGCTCGAGACCTTGAAGGAAGGAAGAGGCTAGTTTGGAGAGGGTGTCGGCCTGAGCATTTTCCTCCCGGGGTATTCATTGGATGAGGGCTTCTTCAAATAGTGCCATGAGGCTCCTGACCTTGGCTAAGTATTTAACCATCTTGTCATCACGTGCTTCATATTCGCCGAGGACCTGATTCACGACTAGCTGAGAGTCGCTAAAGATCCTAAGGCATTACGCCCCTGCGTTGCGAGCCATTCCAAGGCCGGCTATGAGTGCCTCGTATTCTGCTTTGTTGTTAGAGACCTTGAAGTTGATATGGAGGGAGTATTGGAGGATAAAATCATCTGGGCCTGCCAGAATGACCCCTGCCCCGCTTCCCTCATTGCAGGAGGATCCGTCCACATAAACCGACCAGACGGGTGGTCCTTTCACTGTTTGGCTGGACTCGGGGATGGTACTTTCAACCATGAATTCTGCTAAGGCCTGAGCCTTGATCGCGGTCCGAGGCTGATAAGTTATATCGTGCTGGCTCAGCTCGATAGACCACTTCATAAGACGACCGGAGGTCTCGGGCTTGTGGAGCACTTGCTTCAGCGGTTAGTCGGTAAGAACGACCACCGAATGGGACTGAAAATACGGGCGAAGCTTTCTCACGGCCATCACCAGGGCATAAGCCATCTTTTCTATCTTCGGGTAGCGGAGCTCGGCATCCCGAAGTACTTTGCTCACATAGTAGATGGGCTTTTGAGCCCGATCTTCTTCCCTTACTAAAATGGCATTGTGGGTTTGCTCGGAGGCTGCCAGGTAGAGGTAAAGGGGTTCACCAGGAATGGGTTTGCTGAGGAGAGGAGGGTTGACGAGGTAAGCCTTGAGCTGTTCGAACGACTCCTGTTGCTGCTGTCCCCATTCGAAACCTGTAGCCCCCCTGAGGGCCTTGAAGAAGGGGAGGCATTTCTCCCCGGACTTCGAGAGAAAACGCCCTATGGCGGCTAGGCGACCTGTTAGCCTCTGAACTTCCTTAACATTCTTAGGAGGGGCCATGTCTAATATGGCCTTGATTTTCTCAGGGTTTGCTGCAATTCCTCGTTGGCTGACCATGAAGCCGAGGAACTTTCCTGACGAGACACCGAATGCACACTTGTTCGGATTGAGTCTCATATTGTACTTTCTCAAAACATCGAATGCCTCCTACAGGTCAGTCATATGATCGGCTCCCCAGATGCTTTTTACAAGCATGTCGTCAACATACACCTCCATATTCTTGCCGATTTGAGCTTGAAAAACCTTGTTGACGAGGCGTTGGTATGTTGCGCCTACATTCTTCAAACCAAAGGACATGACCCTATAGCAGTAGAGGCCCTGGTCGGTCACGAATGAGGTCTTCGGGATGTCCGGAGGGAACATCCGAATCTGGTTGTAGTCTGAGAAGGCATCCATGAAGCTGAAGAGCTCATGTCCCGAGGTGGCATCAATCAGAGTGTCAATACTCGGAAGAGGGAAGGGATCCTTGGGGCAAGCCTTGTTGAGATCGGTAAAATCGATACAAATCCTCCAAGTCCCATTGGACTTCTTCACCATTACTACATTCGACAACCACTCGGGATAGTTCACCTCTTGTATGAACCGGGCCTTCAAGAGCTTGTCCACCTCCTTTTTTATGGCTAGCTGACGCTCGGGGGCGAACTTGCGCCTCTTCTGTTGAATCGGTTTGGACCCCGGAACAATGCTGAGGTGGTGGACTAAGAGCTCTTCGGAAATTCCGGGCATGTCTGTAGCTGACCAAGCAAAGAGGTCTCGGTTCCTTTGGATGCACTGTACAATGTCCGAACATAGGGCGGACGGGAGGGTCTTGCTAACAAAGAACTTTCGAGTTGGTTCCTGCTCTGAGAAGAGCACTTCCTCCAATTCATCCACCGGCTCGGACATCGGTCGGGCAGCATCTTGGGGGATTTCTAGAGTTTCTAGGGAGAGGACCGGACCGAGGGTAGAGGTCATGTAGCACTTGCGGGCCATTTCCTGATTTCCTTTTACCTCCCCTACTCCTGCCCGGGTGGGGAACATCATTTTGAGGTGATAGGCAGAAGGGACGGCTTCAAGGGCGGCCAGGCTGGGCCGACCCAGAATGACATTGTAGGCTGCGGGGACATCTACGACCATGAAGTCCATCGACTCCGTTCGGGTAGTAGGAGTTTTGCCAGCGCTTACGTCGAGGGTGATCACCCCTTCGATAGTCACTGGCACTCCCGTGAACCCATGAAGCGTGTAGTCGGCGGGCTTGAGTCTGTCTCGGGAGAGCTTTAGGCCTTTAAAAGCGGCGAGGAAGAGGATGTTAACGGAGCTGCCATTGTCCACTAGGATCCTCTCCACTTTGAAGTTCGCCATGTGGAGGCTGATGACGAGTGCGTCACAATGAGGGGTGCGGACACCTTCAAGATCTTCGTCTGAGAATGTGACGGGCACTCCGAGGCCTTTGGGAGGAGGGGTGGCGCGAACCGAATTGACTTCTCTTATAAATGCCTTTCGAGAGGAGTTTGAGGAGCCCCCAATTGGGCCCCCATGAATGTGGTGTAGGACACGCTCCTCTTCGAAGTTGGGCGTTTCATCGCATTCCGAACGCTTATTAGCCCCCCGAGGCGGGGGAGAAAGGTCGGCTCGGTCCTTTCTCACGAATCTAGTTAGCTGCCCCCTCTGAATGAGGGCTTCTATCTCAGTCTTCAAGGCCCGACAATCGTTGGTGTCGTGGCCGTGGTCCCGATGATAACGGCACCACTTCTCTTTATCCCTCTTCTTGCCAGGAGTGTTCATTTTTTGTGCAGGAGGTATCACCCCCTCCTTCTCAACTTCCATGAGAATTGTGGAGATATTGGCGTTAAGGGGAGTAAATTTTTCAAATCTGGGGGGAGGTCGGCGCTGGCCGGTATTATCCTTCTGGAGCTTCTTGGCTCCTTCCTCTTCTGTTCCTTTTCTCTTAAACCCGGAGGAAGACCCCTCCAAGTTGGGGCGGTGCTCAGCTTTTTCGGCCCGAATATACTTTTCACTCCGGAGGAGGAGGTTAGAGAAGTTCTATGGGGGTTTCTTGGCGAGGGAGGAGCTAAGGTTGGAGTTGAGGACATTGGATTGAAAAGCTGCTGCAGCGACCGACTGGTCGAGGGATGCTATGGACCTGGCTTCAGCCGTGAACCTCTTCACATAGTCTCTCAACTTCTCACCCTTCTTCTGGTGGAGGTACAGTAGCGAGATGGTGGTCTTCTCAGTTCTACGGCTACTTACAAAGTGGGTGACGAAGAGGGTCTCAAATTGCTCGATGGAGAATATCGAGGATGGGGCAAGGCGAGAGTACCATTCTTGAGCTGGGCCCTTGAGAGTTGCGGGGAAGGTTTTGCAGAGCAGGGCATCGGAAGCTTGATGGATGAGCATTAGGGTCTTGAAGCTCTCGATGTGATCGACGGGGTCAGTCTCCCCGGAGTAGGTCTCAAATTGAGGAGGCTTGAAGCCGATTGGTACGGGTGCATCCATTATGGTTCGGGAAAAAGGAGGTCTGCTAGGACGAAGAGTCCTTCCTCTAAGCTCTTCTTCTCGATCTAACTAACCCAAGCGCCTCTCCATCTCATGGAGACGGCGGTATACAGCGTCGTCCCTTCGACGGTAATCATCCGAGCCTCTAGACTCATCTTCGTACGAGGGAGAGCGGGGGCTACGACGACGGTTGCTCCTGGAGCAGCGAGGACTTGGCATATGCCGGGAGTTGCTAGGAGCTGGAGGAGGAGTTGGGGACCGTAGGCGAGGACTTCGGACCGGAGGAGGAGAGGTGATCTTTGGAGCATTGGTGCTAGGACGGAGATTGAGAGCTTGTAGGACGGTCGCTTGGAACTGCTGGAACTCGACACGGGTGATGGGTGCCTCAACGTTCCTAGGCAGTTGCCCACCTGCAGGGGAGTGTGGCCTTCTTCTGTAATTCTCGAGGGACTCTCTCCGCCCCCTTCGGGTAGGGGACCTTCTGTATTCTCGGCGGTGAGGAGATCGCTCATCCGGACGGTGTTGGAGGGAAGTTCCCTCTCGGGCCCGCTTTTCATCCAGACGGCGGCGAAGATCCTCATTCTTCTGCCGATTGAGGACGGTGTTACGGAGATCGGAAGCTCGGGGATGATGGGAGGCCATAAAGTCCGAAGAGGCATTGTGGATGGAGATGTGGTCCGGATGGAGGGGCTGTTTCTGCGGATTGGGACCCTTAGGAGGTTGTTGGTTCTGAGGAGCGGGCTGGTCCTGCTGGAGTGGGTCCTCTGCTTGAGGAAGAAGTTGCCCTGCTGTTGAGCAGGTTGAGGGGGAACTTCCTGTTGCTGATCGGGGTTGGGTCCCCGGGTGGACCCTCTGGATCTGACTTTCCTAGGATGCATGGCTGGAGAAGATCTGACCTACGGGGAGAGGGGAGGTTGCTATTCGTTATGTTCCCACAGACGGCGCCAATCTGTTGCCGCTAAATTTGGTGTGGGGGCAAACAGAGAGTATTTGTGGATTCTTAGGAAAACTGAATAGCAAACCTGTATACCTATTCCGTCGGAGTTTGACGCTGACTCCCGCCGTACACCTGCAAAAAGTGCGAGACACCGGGGCTGTTCCCGACGACGCACCCTCCGACGCTCGAGTCAGTAATCAGAAATGATAATAAGAAAGCGCAAAAACTGGAAAAAGATTGATTACCTCTTAATGGAGATGGATGGGGGGGATTTATAGGCGTCTTAGGGATCAGATTAGGAATGTAATCTCTGTGATCTGATAAGGAATATACTCCTTGTAAACATATTAGGAATGTAATCCCTAATTCCTAGTGGAAGGATAGGCATGAATCAGGGCAGTTGATTTGGATTTAATCAGAAACCTTAATTCTATCCCTCTGGATCGGGCTTTCTGCTGGTTGAAACCCACACCCGATTGAGGTGGATCCGTTCGCGGGTTATTGGATCTTTGACGAAGAGATCCAGTACCCATCTCAGACCCATTGGTAGGTGAAATTACCGTTTTACCCCTGGGCTTCAAGATTCGCGCCTGATTTGGACGGTTCCGATTAAACCCCATTTTTAGCCATATAAGTTATTATTATTACCATTGTTGTCATTTTTTTTGTTTTTTTTGTAAATCCCGAACATACTCATTTATTTGTGTTTTATTATTTGATTTAATGTATATTTATATGTATATTTTATAAACCCTATAATCCAGTTCTCTTTCCTCTATTGGATCCAAACCTTATACCCAATAAGCCCCCCTTTTCCCTATATATTTTATTCTATCCTAATGTCACGCCCCGCTTCCCAAAAATATGGAATACGAGCACGTGACGAAGCCCAGCGAATGATTTTTTTACATCATCCATAAGCTGTAGGATCGACTCAGCATCAATCAAGAATATAACTAGATTTATATATAACCAAGCATGCATGAATAATTATTTAAGCAACAGAAACAATTTAAATAAATGATAATATTCAAATAGTTCCCATATCTTGTTCAAGTGTAAACTCGGAAACAAGTCTTATACAGCCGAAGAAATAAATACCTTAAGGAAAGCAACTATTTAAACAGGTCCTTGCTCCAAGCAAAACCTGAAATGTCTGCTCGCCAAATTCCAGCAGGAAACTCGTCTCCAAAGTCTGCTTAATAATATAAACAGGGAAACAAAGGGGAAACAAGAGAAAATGCCCTTAGTGCAAGCTAGGGCCACAAATAGTGAAAGCAAGTACAAGTAAGGAGAAAACAAGAATTGGAATCAAGAATAAGCAGGGTTATAAGAAGTAGTGGCAAATTCAAAGACTAGCTGGCAAGAGGGAACATCATAATGACTAGATTGGATAACAACTGCTAGTGGTGAATCACATGTCAGGTACACCTATAAAGGTAATTAATATCAAGCGACAACCTCAAGTCTAGTGTCATATGTTATTTTGAATGTCAGGTTTCAAATGTCAAGTCCAAGTATCAAGTTCCAGGCTTTAAGTCTCAGGTGTCATGTTTCATGTATCATATCATCAGGTATCAAGTGACAGGTGTCAAGTTCAAGTCTTGTAATTATTACTATCTAGGTAGCACGACATGCATCCATTATACTACATGGTTGCTACAGTCAAATCAATTGCGCTTAGACCTAGTAATGGAGTCTATAGGGCGGTGTACTCAGGCATCAAACTAGCAGGTGATCAACCATGGGCTCTAGAGGTGGCCCCCGTAGGCTCTAGAGGTGGCCCCCGTCACCCATGACGTGGCACTTAGTTCTACGTGGCACTTAGTTCCATGTGATCTCAAACATACATCATGTAATCATATAATGGGCTCTAGAGGTGGCCCCCGTAGGCTCTAGAGGTGGCCCCCGTCACCCATGACGTGGCACTTAGTTCGACGTGGCACTTAGTTCCATTTAACATACAACTTGGGAAACACGGGCCCCCTTCCGAGTACACTTACCTATGTTGTCCACTCTATAGTCTTTCCCTCAACCCGGCTTGTTACATTTGTTCAGGCAGATTTTGTGTTCTTGTATTTATACATGTGAAACAGGGGTGAAATAATATAAATTAATTCTAAGAAAAATTGGAGATGTCCTATAGGGTGTCCAGCAGCTACATATAAAATTTGGGGTCAAACGCTCGCTGTTTACACAGCGAAAATAATTTGTAAAGTAAATATATACAGCAGTTTCGCAAAACTGCGTCTACTGACACAGCTGCAGTATAACTGCCATAACTCCTAAACCGTAGCTCCAAATTCGATCAACTTAGAGTCTATCGATATCTACACATCCGGATCTACATTTCATATTCAGGGCTCGGGCCCAAATTCCAATGATAAAAGGGTCGAAACCGCAAAAGAATATTCGGACAGCAACATTCAGAATTTATTTACTAATGTAGGTTTCATGAAAATATGTAATTTGGTGTCTAAGTTGTTAAGTAGCATGATGCTGTTTATTTCTGAGAAACGTGTGGAAGCACCAGGTGTGAGTTCGGACTCAATTTGTATTGAAGGAGATTGCTGCTCGTCTGCCGACCTTCAGTTGACCTTCTGGGACCTACGATGAGCTCGGAAAGATGTTGAAGGTTGGGCTCGGATCGGAAGGGTCGGATCCGAGGTCTTGTGTACCTGCAGACGGTCCTGAAACACCGGGGTTTGTCCCGGTGGCGGACCCTCCGACGCTCTAGTCAGTCTCTGTGAGAGAGTAGCAATAACTAGGTATATTTAAGTGGCAAAAGATTGATTCCCTCAAAAGGTGGGTGTGGGTCTAGTATTTATAGAGAATCCCAACCGGGTTTGGTTCCACTTGGGGGCCGGGTTTGGATCCGAAAGCCCATGGGCCTGACGTGGCAGAAGGCCCAGGGGGTTTAGGGCGGACGTGGCGATACCAGGAGTGGTATAGGGCTGACGTGGCGAAACCCTTGGCGGTATTTGGAGCTGACGTGGCCCATCGTGAGCCCCCTGTGCCTCTGGGGGGAATTGGAGGGCCTAGGCTGCGCCAGGTCATCCTTCTGCCCCGCCAGAGAGGGGGGACGGCCTGTGGGATTGCTCCGGATCGGACTCCGAGGGATACTGAGGCTCGTCAGTACGAGGAGGCCGGCACCGTGAGGGCAAACACGAGGTTCGGCACCGACCCTGAAGTGATCCGGAGCCGAACCAGGTTGCTATCTTTACCTTTCTGAGTGGGAATTGTATTGGGCCCTGGTTGGGCCTCAGGCCATTTTTACACCGTCACACAAGCCCCCCACTCCTGCAGGGGGTGCGGGAGCTAGCCGTGGAGGAGTGCCTATGGTTGTAGAAATGAGATGGCGAGTCATGAGGCCTTCCTGAGAAGACTACCCTGGTGCTAGACCTGACCTCGAGCAGGTCGAGGGATTATGGGCCAACAAGGGGGGTGGCGAGCCGTTGGCCTTCCTGAGAAGACCACCCTGGTGCCAGACCTGACCTCGAGCTTGGCGAGGGATTACTGGAAGGCAAGGGCGATGGCGAGCCGTGAATCCTTCCTGAGAAGACTCCCCTGGTGCCAGACCCAACCTCGAGCCGGTCGAGGGATTATGGGCCAACAAGGGGGTGGCGAGCCGTTGGCCTTCCTGAGAAGACCACCCTGGTGCCAGACTTGACCTCGAGCTTGGCGAGGGATTACTAGAAGGCAAGGGCGATGGCGAGCCGTGAAGCCTTCCTGAGAAGACTCCCCTAGTGTCAGGCCCGACCTCGAGCCGGTCGAGGGATTATGGGCCAACAAGGAGGGTGGCGAGCCGTTGGCCTTCCTGAGAAGACCACCCTGGTGCCAGACCTGACCTCGAGCTTGGCGAGGGATTACTGGAAGGCAAGGGCGATGGCGAGCCGTGAAGCCTTCCTGAGAAGACTCCCCTGGTGCCGGACCCGACCTCGAGCTGGTCGAGGGATTATGGGCCAACAAGGGGGGTGGCGAGCCGTTGGCCTTCCTGAGAAGACCACCGTGGTGCCAGACCTGACCTCGAGCTTGGCGAGGGATTACTGGAAGGCAAGGGCGATGGCGAGCCGTGAAGCCTTCCTGAGAAGACTCCCCTGGTGCCGGACCCGACCTCGAGCCGGTCGAGGGATTATGGGCCAACAAGGGGGGTGGCGAGCCGTTGGCCTTCCTGAGAAGACCACCCTGGTGCCAGACCTGACCTCGAGCTTGGCGAGGGATTACTTGGAAGGCAAGGGCGAGGGCGAGCCGTGAAGCCTTCCTGAGAAGACTTCCCTGGTGCTAGATCTGACCTCGAGCTGGTTGAGGGATTTCGGGCTAACAAGGGGGATGGCGATCAGTTGGCGCCCTAGGGTGATTGAGCGGGGATATCCCACCATTCCTGTGGAGTATTGAAGGCTCTCCGAGAACGGTGTGATGGTCCAATTTCCTAGGGGCATTTAATGGCGCCGCCTAATAAATGTAGATGGTGCATGGTTTTCCGTTGATTGACCTTCCCCGCGCCCCAACGGTTAGTCCCTGGGGGAGGTTATAAATACCTCTCCCCTCCATCGTAGATATGATCAAAACAGGGGTGGCCCATTGGCCCTCGGAGGTGTCTGCTTCGGCGGACGCCTGTCTTTTGCTGATATTTTCGACCCTAGCAGTGTCGGAGAGGTGGTTACTCTGCCGCCCCGGATCTTCTCTTGGATCTGATGGACCTTGATACGGCAGCCAGATCTATGAGAGATCAGGGCGAGAGGGGTAACGGTCGAGATCCGTGCTGTTGGAAGAGGAGCTTCGGATTGGTGGTGGTTTTGCCGTCTGGATCCCTTTTCGGGTCAGACTACCCTGTCATGGATGTTTGGCCCGGGGGAGATCCAGACGAAAAGATGCACCAACCGTATTCCGGTCTTGGGGCTGAGGGGCCTCGGATGGGGGGACCACCACCCATCGGGGGTCGGTCAGTCCGTCTTGATAGGGCTGCAGGCGATGGCGGTTTCTGTCCCACCCTCGAACTGTTCGGGGTTTCGGCTACCGAAGCTGTAAGCCCCGGGCTGCTCGAGGGTGAGAGGGGAACTGGTCGAGCGCTGGAGCCCGGGGCGTCTGTCATATGACGGCGCCTTAAACCTTAAGTAAAAATGTTTTCTCCGTCGCGTATTCCACCCGAACCGATCTCAGAGTTGGGCTGTCAGTCTGGCGTCTGATGACGTCCTCCGCACAGGTTTCGAGGACGCGGCGCGATTTTCCAGGCGGCAGTTGTGCGTCCATCAGTGAACAGTAATCGCAGAAGTCGAGGAGCCGTTCTTCCCTTATATAAGTATTCCCCCCTTTTTCCCTTTCGCCCACTTCAATCTTGCTGCTTTCTTCTTCAAAAAATCTCCCAACCCTTCAGCGATTGTTCTTGCAGTTTGCCGTACTCGGCTCGCCTTCCCGAAGCGGTCCCAGGTTAGTTTGGTAAGTTTGTTTTATCTTTAGGCACAGATGGATAGGGCTCAGTCCGGTTCGTCGGCATCGTCGTCCAGGGGGGAAGTAAAGCCTGACTCTCCGTCGACGTCGTGGGAAGAGCCTGTGTTCGAGGAGGGGTCGGCGCCCGTTGTGGGCCCTACTGGCTCGGTTTCTTTGGAGGACTCAGTAGGTGAGGGGGAAGCGGTACACAAGACGAGGCCGTCGCGTTCCCGACGTCCCTTTGTGGTGGAGAGTAGCGGGTCGGAGGGAGCCGGCGAGGGTTCGGACGGCATTCGCGTGCTGGAGCTGTCTTCCGATGAGGAGAGGGGCGAGGGTAATATAGCGAGGAGATCCACCGCTCAGGGTCGAGGACCGTCGGAGCGAGTTAAGAAGGAGAAGAGGGCCCCAGGAAAACCGGGGTCGAGGACCGGCGGTTCGAGCAAGGCGCCTGTTTTCCGTAATCTGATGACGGGTTCGCCCGTTCAGCCGAAGCATTTTCGTCAGTATCCCGACGACCTTTCTGACCAGGAGCTCTTCGGAGTGCAACCCTCTTCGCCGAGCCGGAGGAGGGTGATGATGGACGCGATCTCGACCGTTTTGGAGGACGGGGATTTGGAGGTTCTGCAGCTGGCGTATCATATAGGGCCTGGTTACGAACTGCTGATGCCGAGCCCTACTCTGCGTCCCACCGATCCCTTATCAGCTTGGTACTGTGTCTTCCCAGTGGACGCTTTTATCTCTGGCCTGAGGTTGCCAATCCACCCGTTCATTAGGGACGTGTTGAACTGGGCCTCCTTGGCGCCCATGCAGTACGGGCCGAACTCTTGGAAGCAGATTATCTGCTTTATGCTGATGTGCGAGGAACAGCAAGTACCCCTGCGGTTGAATGTGTTCCGTGCGATGTTGATGGTCAATCCGTCGGCCGAGGGTGTATACTATATCTCTCCCCGGAGTGGGGGGAAGGTCGTTCGCCACCACCCGGATTCCATCAAGGGATGGAAGGAGAAGTATTTGGTGATCCGGAGTGAAGAGCCATGGGACATTCCCACTCGATGGAACCACTCCAAGCCGAACCACCTACCGCCGAGGCAGGGGGATCTGTTGGCAGATGAATGGGGGTTTGTCGAGCGCCTCCGCCAGTCACCTAGTATTGATTGGACGGAGGTGACGGAGGCCACTCTGGCGAGCGCTGGACTGAGCCCAGCTGTTATGTGTATGTAGTTGTTCCTTTCCTCTGGGTCCTTTCTTGCTTTCTTGCTCATTGCTCTTAATGGTTTTTCCCGCAGGTATGGACGAGGCGTCGATCAAGGCAAAGAGGCTCGCCATGAGGAAGGAGAAGGCTGAGAAGGAGGCGGAGAAGAGGCCGAGGGGGTCGTCCCTAATCATTTCGGAAGCCCAACTCGAGCCAAGGACCAAGAGGGGTCGCTCCGAGACGAGCAAGGGCGTGGCTTCTTCGAAGGGTCAGGGCCTAGCGGGGGCCCCTGTTCTCGACAAGGGGAAAGGTCCCTGGGTCGAGGCCGAGGAAGAGGATCCGGTGGTGGAGCTGTTGCGGCAGCGGTGGGCTCCTGACTGGTCGGTTCTGATGGGGGACCGCCTGACAGAGGAGGCCCAAGCCGTTGAAGTGGTGGAAAAGCTGGCGACCCCTCGCGATCGCAAGGCGATGGAGGGTGAGCCCGTAGAGGTGGCGTTCGCCCGCCTGGCGCAGGCCACTGTGCAGGTAAGTCTGTCGACTCTGTCCCTCCTTGTTGATTTTTGTGCCGAGGCCTGATCTTTGTCTGCCGTTGGTTGTAGGCTTGCATACAGGGGGCCAATATTAAGAACCTGTACGAGGCGTCCCTGGCTCAAGAGCGAGCTCGAGTGGAAAAGAGCGAGCTGGAGATGAAGGAGATGCGAATCGAACTCGAGGGTTCGCATAAGAGAGAGCAGCAGCTGGAGCTCCAGCTCAAGGCCAAGGATGTGGAGTGGGAGAAGAAGATGGCCTCCCTGAAGACGAAGTTCACCAAGGAGGCGAAGGAGGTGCTGCATACGGGCCAGCAGATGGTGATCGCGGCCCAGGACAAAAGCTATGAGAGGGCCCTCAGCCACGTGAGGCACTTCTTCCCGGCCCTCGATTTGTCCAAGTTGGAGTATGATATGGAGATCGAGGGGACGTCGAAGACTCCTGGCGAAGAAGGGCCCGCCGTCGACCCATCGGCCGACGCTCCCGTGGATCCGTCCGTCGGCGCGGAGGTGGGTCAATGAGTTGTGTAATTTTTGTTTTTCTTTTTCTCTCCCTCGATTGTGTTTGCCTCCCGCGGACTGGCCACCGCATTTTTTGTAAGAAACACCTGGATTTATAGTGGCAAGAAAAGTTTTTTGACCGGCCGGTTGTTTTGAGCTCGGACATTTCTGAATCTTCTTGAGAATGTGTGTTGAGTTGGTTGGTTATCTTGTAGGTCGCGGCTCTCCTCCCTGAGGGGGACTCCCGTAGTTTCTATGTGGCGCGACTCCGGAGTAAGGTTAAGGTCCTGGAGGCCGCACTGGCTCGTCATCGAAGGGGGGCTCGGGACACTGATGAGGCTTGTAACTTTTATCGGAATAAGTCCGCCGTCTTAAGTGCGGAGGCGCGCCGGTTGAGAAGAGCGATGTGGGATCGGGAGCTCGGTGGTGCGGACCTTAGATAGGCCGGGCTTAGTACCTTGGTGCCGAGGTCCTCTCCTGGGGGGTTACCTCGCGACGTCTTTGTGGAGAAGGAGATAGAGATGCCTCGTTACAAGGCGATGTTGGGTGCCTCGTTCTCTTCCTCCGTGGGTCGACAGGCGGAGGGGGTTCCCTCTGCGCTGCTGCTGTTGCAGTGGGCGCGACCGGATGATGCCCAGAGTTCTGTGGCTGGAGTGTCGATTATGGCGGAGGCTGAGGAATACCACAACGAGGGGAGGGGCCCCTAGTTGCTTGGTCGAAGTACTCTTCGTCCCTCGTTGGGCCCGAGGGGCCCTGATCTTCCTGATTTGAGATGAGTGGAGCGGTCTTGTAACGGTCTTTGTTTTTCTTTCGTTTTATTTTTTCTCTTTGGAACGAAAATAAAGGGGTATGAAAGAAGAATCCTTTTCCTTCCTCGCTCCGGCCAGTAGTGTAGTACGCAATGTCGGAGGCAAGGTCTGGCTCCATCGTTCCGCGAGGGATCGAAGTGGGGCTTTAGGAAGGACTTTCGGTCCGGACTCGTATTGAGATTATCGAGACATTTGGGTTCGGACAAAAAGGGATATTTTTAGTATAAGGTAGGGAGGGCCGCTAAGGCAGCCCTTTACAAACGAGGGTTTACACAAAAACAGATTTACATTTAGCCGGGCCATAATCTATGCTCGTTCGGCGTCGAGGGGGAACACACCTCCCCCGACGGTGGTCATGTAGCATGATCGCGCTGCTTCTTGGCTGCCTCGGACGATGCCGACTCCTTGAGGGGTGGGGAACTTGAGCTTCAGATGGTAAGCCGAAGGCACTGCTTGTAGGGAGCATAGTCCAGGCCGGCCAAGTATGGCGTTGTAAGCCGCCTTGACGTTGACCACCATGAAGTCCATGGATTCAGTCCTCTTGACAGGAGTCGACCCGGCGGTAACGTCGAGGGTAACAATCCCTTCTATTACGACAGGGACGCCTGAGAACCCGTGCAGGGTGTACCCGGCTGGCTTGAGTTTGCCTCGGGGTAACCTAAGATTTTCGAAGGCTTCGAGGAAAAGAATATTCACCGAGCTACCGTTGTCGACGAGGATCCTGCGGACTTCACAATTAGCCATGTGAAGGTTAATGACGAGGGCATCGCAGTGGGGCAAGCGAACACCTTCAAGGTCTTCCCCTGAGAAGGAGACTGGCCTTGATTGCAGTTTGGGCGAGGGGTTGTCTCTGACAGCGTTCACCTCTCGGATGAAGGCTTTTCTGGAAGTTTTTGATTCACCTCCCATCGGCCCTCCGTGGACGCAGTGCAAGATGAAAGGGATATCTGCGGCTCCCTCGGAATCGGGGTCCCGACCCTGGGTCTGGTTTGGAGGAGGGTTCGGAGGCGATTGCCTCCGGTTCCTAGCATCTCGCCGATCCCGTGGGCCTTCTCGGGTAAATTCTCGGAGGTACCCTCTGGAAATGAGTTCTTCAATTTCGTCTTTCAGGGCTCGGCATTGGTCGGTCTCGTGCCCGTGATCTCTGTGGAAGCGGCAGTAAAAGCGCTGGTCTCGATTCTTATTGTTATTAGATCGGGGGGGTAGTCGGACAATGCCCTTGTCTTCGATTTCCAAGAGGATGGCGGATATGTTATGCGTCAGGGGAGTGTACCTCTCGAAGCGGGGGACTGGCGGGACCTTCTTCATGGCCCCCGGGTCCCTTGGAGCTTTCTTTGGTGGTTCGACTTCCTCGGTCTTCCGCTTTCCTTTCCCGGTGGGATCCCTGGCATCTTCGGGATTAAGGGCCTCTTCTGCCCTAATGTATTTCTCGACCCTATTAAGGAGGTCGGGAAAGTCGACGGGGGGTCTCTTGGCCAGAGAAGCCTTCAGCTGTCCGGGGCGGACGTTGTGTCGGAATGCCGCTGAAGCGACGCCTGGGTCGAGGGAGGAGACCGACCTTGCCTCAGCGGTAAATCTTCGGACGAACACCCTGAGTGATTCCCCCTCTATCTGCTTGAGCCCAAGTAATGAGGGGCTGGTCCTTTCGGCCTTCCGGCTAGTGACAAAATGGGCAAGAAAATTGCCCTCGAGTTGGTCGAAGGAGTAAATGGAGCCGGGGGCGAGTTTCGAGAACCACTCGCGAGCAGGACCCCGAAGGGTGGCCGGGAAGGCTCGGCAGAGCAGGGGATCCGAGGCGCTGTGAATCATCATGAGGGTTTTGAAACCCTCCATGTGATCAGCAGGATCTCCCTCGCCATCGTAGGTCTCGAATTGAGGGGGTCGGAAATTCCAGGGTATTTCTGCTTGGAGGATGGGGGCGGAGAAGGGAGGACAGACAGGTCTGTACCCCTGAGGCACTCTTTGGCCGCCGTCCCCTATGTGATCGAGGCGGTCCTCCATTTCTTGTAGGCGCCTTAGGAGTATGTCATCGTCTTCCGGTTGGATCGTTGAAGGGCGGGACGCGCTGGCTTCGGCGTCCGACCCTGTTTGGGAATGGGGGGTTTCTTCCCTGGGGGTCCGTCGGAGGGCTCCCAGAATTTCTCTTCGGAAGTCTTGGAACTCCTTGTGAGTGACGGGGGCTCCTTCGACCCGGTTTGGCCGGTCCGAGGGTTGTCTTCCGACTCGGCTGAGCGCGGGTCTTCGTACCTCGGGCGGCGGCCTAGGATGGTTCGGGACCGGGTTGGAAGCGGCCCTTCCCCTGCTGCGGATAATCTTGCGGTTGAGGATTATTCCCCGGAGGTCGGGCTGGGCTGGCCGGCCGACGCTTCTTTGGGACTCCCGAGAGGGAGCCTTGTGTTTCGACGTGCGCGGCCTGGCTTTATCAGTGGGCGGGGGCGAGTCCCGTTGGTTGACGGAGGAAGCAGCCCCCTTGCCTTTGGAGGCCATGAGGATTCGGCTGTCGATGGCCTTTGAGGGTCTGGGTCGGATCGGCTTCTGGAGCAGCTGGTTCCCACAGACGGCGCCAACCTGATGCTGTTTATTTCTGAGAAACGTGTGGAAGCACCAGGTGTGAGTTCGGACTCAATTTGTATTGAAGGAGATTGCCGCTCGTCTGCCGACCTTCAGTTGACCTTCTGGGACCTACGATGAGCTCGGAAAGATGTTGAAGGTTGGGCTCGGATCGGAAGGGTCAGATCCGAGGTCTTGTGTACCTGCAGACGGTCCTGAAACACCGGGGTTTGTCCCGGTGGCGGACCTTCCGACGCTCTAGTCAGTCTCTGTGAGAGAGTAGCAATAACTAGGTATATTTAAGTGGCAAAAGATTGATTCCCTCAAAAGGTGGGTGTGGGTCTAGTATTTATAGAGAATCCCAACCGGGTTTGGTTCCACTTGGGGGCCGGGTTTGGATCCGAAAGCCCATGGGCCTGACGTGGCAGAAGGCCCAGGGGGTTTAGGGCGGACGTGGCGATACCAGGAGTGGTATAGGGCTGACGTGGCGAAACCCTTGGCGGTATTTGGAGCTGACGTGGCCCATCGTGAGCCCCCTGTGCCTCTGGGGGGAATCGGAGGGCCTAGGCTGCGCCAGGTCATCCTTCTGCCCCGCCAGAGAGGGGGGACGGCCTGTGGGACTGCTCCGGATCGGACTCCGAGGGATACTGAGGCTCGTCAGTACGAGGAGGCCGGCACCGTGAGGGCAAACACGAGGTTCGGCACCGACCCTGAAGTGATCCGGAGCCGAACCAGGTTGCTATCTTTACCTTTCTGAGTGGGAATTGTATTGGGCCCTGGTTGGGCCTCAGGCCATTTTTACACCGTCACATAGCATAAATACATAATCATGGTGATCAAACAGCAATTAATAAATATTTTTCAAGTCATAATAGTCGCAAATTCGTCAAAATACTAACTTTATATGCGTCTACAAATTTTAGGGGTCCTTAATTCATATGTCCATGTGATTCATGTGTTCAAGGAGATAAAAGAGTCCAATTGATTATTATTTAATACGAGGAAGTTTTGTGACTCTTAGATTTGTGAGTTTGAAGGTTCAAATTGATTTACTAGGATATTTCAAAGGGAGTCACAATCTAACTATATGTGGTATTTCAAGGAGACTTGTACTAGGACAATAAGATGTACAAGGTTACTTGCCTTAAATTGACGATTATAAACTCCACTTGATGACGCAATTTGGGTAGAAAAATCCCGAAAGAAGTCCTCGAAAAGCGCGTGCAAAAATTGATCGGAGATCGCGTTTTCCCGCACACAGGATCGGACCAAAACAGCGTACAGCAGCTTCGGATCTGGTGCGGCCAAAACAGGAAACAGCGAACGCAGCCAACCAGATCGATTCCCACACAGCGGATCCCAGGCCAGAACAGCGAACACGGGTCCAGGATCTGCTGTGGCGAAACACAGAACGGCGATCACGGCGCGAATCTTGATGCGATCTGACGGCGGTGATTCGCTCTAGCCCTTTTCCTCCTTCTTCTTCGTTCGATCTTCTTCTTCGTTCTTCGTTCGACTGAGTAGAGCGCGAGGGAGAGAGGTAATGGCGTGGTGCTTCGTTGGCGGCGACTGCGGTAGCGACGGAGTGCGGCGGCGGCGGCGACGACGTCGAGAAGCGACGGTGCGGCGGGGTGCTCTATTCGTGGGTTCGAACAGGGGAGAAGTGGAATCCAAGGACTCGGCGGCGCTGTGGGGATGCGACGGAGCGACGTCGATGGAGTTTGTGGAGGTGGTGGTCTGGTGGTGGCTGTGAAGACGAGAGGGAGACGAGGCGGATTGGGGCGAGCGATGATCGGAGTTGGGGGAGATGGGTTGGCGATGCAGAGAAGATGGAGAAGGTGATTAGCGGCGGGTTGGGGATTAGGTTAAAACAGTGGAGGTGTTAATTAGGGTTAGGGTAGGGTTTATATACTAGGTTAGCGGGTTTGCGGGTTTGAGAGTTTAGGGGATCCGTTTCAAAAAGAGCCTAACAGAAGAAATGGTCAAAATGCACAATAATGGGGATTAGAGAGATAAACGAGAAGAATCGGTCTATTTCTCATGAAGAACGATACAAATGGCACACAATTGAATTTGATAAAAAGACCCACAATTGAGTCGAAAACAAAATTGATGGTTGTATTCAAACGAAAACAAAATACTGGATCTCAAATAGGTAAATGAGTACAATTGAGCAAAATATAGTATAAAAATACAAATACGGGGAACAGGAGTTACAAATCCTACCCACCTTACACAAAAATTTCGTCCTCGAAATTTGCTTAGGCGGTACATAGTACAGGGTAAAGTAACTCAGGGGCGGGTAACAAACAAGGGATCCAAGGAGAAGTCAACTTGGTGGTAACACCAAAATAAGAAGGGAGTGGATAACAACGAAGTCAAATGGATGGCATGAAAGAGAATAACAGTATCTAAAGGATCCAAATAACACAAGATAATAAATACGATGAAGGATTAGGCAGAACTGAAACCAAGGAGATGGAAGACTGGAAAGAAATGAATCCAATAATGAATGAGTACATGATGGCAGGATGGAAAGCAAGAAGGAAATAACCGGTATCAAAAACGAAGAAGAACACTGAACACCACAAGACTTGCAAGATAACAAGGTAAGGAGGTGCACGAATAGAAAGAGTTGGAATCGAAGAAGGGAGCGACAAGGGAAAGATGCACCACGCAATGAGTCAATAATGAGAACAAAAGCAAGAGATAGGGGACAGCAAATGGTGCAAGGAATGGAACAAAACAAAATACAAGGAAGGAGAAGCAACAACGTGATCCTGGGTCCTGTGGGTCATGGGCCCACCACGCTTCCGCTGCGCTACTCTGATGGTGACACTCCATGCTCCAGACATGTCGTTGTAGACAACGTGACACCAAGCGACGATCCGAGCAGAAAGAAAGGAATGGGACGCCAAGATCAAAAAGAGTATGGGCTCCAAATAAAGATAGACAATAATGCAAAATGGATATAGGGCTTGAGCTTCAATCTTCATAATTAGAAGGTAGAATACATATCAAAACTAATGGCTTTAATAGGAATCATAACAGTAACAATATCCATGATAATAACACCAATAGTAATAGAAAATAATAATGACAATAAAAACTAATAATAACAATGATAATAACAAAATTAGTAATAATAGTAACAAAATAATAATAATAACAATAATAATAACAGAAATAAAATCGTCATAATCATACAGGTAATAATAACATAAAAATATCAACAATACTAATAATAACGATAATACATACATGACAAAGTAGAATTCAACGCATTCATGAATAATGCAATAATAATAATGATGATAGCATTAAAAATAACATGAATAATGATAATAAATAATATGATAATAGCAATAATAACAATAATATCAAATAAAGTAACAGTAATAATAATAAAAATAATAACAGTAATAAAGGTGATGAAATCCATAATAGTAACATCAATTGAAACGACAATGATAATAATAATAATACCAATAATAACGAAAATATTCTTCTACCATCAGTTTATTTATATAAGTAACGAGTCTTGAAATATCAATTAGTAATAGGTAGAAAATCTTGCCTCCTTAACATCAAGTTGCATATTGCCTTCACGACATCAGGTTTCAAATTGCCATCCAAATATTCGGCTGCACATTTTGCCTCGCCGATATCCAGTTGCAATTTGCCTCCATTGACATCGAGTTGCATATTTGCCGCCTCGATATTAGGTTGCAACGAAGTTGTGAAATGTATATAAATTGAGCATGCTCAGGCTCAAAACAAATTAAATATAATAATAATAGTAATGATAAAAATAATAATACCAATAACAATAATAATAACAAAATATCGATACTAATAACAATGAGAATAACAATGATCATAACAGTAATAATAACGGTAATCGCAAAAAGAATGATAACAATATTAATAATGATAGCAATAATATTAAAATAACAACAACACTAGTAAAAATAATAATGCAAGACAAGGTATAGTTTGTGCCCAACACTTTGTGGAAGTAATTTAATATTAGCAATAATAATAAAATAATGAAAACAACAATAAGAATATCAATAGTAATAACAATAATAGTAATACTAGTAATGATAACGAAATTAATAGCAATAATAATAATAGTAGTAATAATAGCATTATACGACAAAATAAGAATTTGTCTTATCAAAATAATCCAGTAGAAATATATAGTCGATCAAAAATAAAAAGTGAAGTTAAAATACACTATTGTTCGAAATAACAAAATCTTTATTGAGAAACATTTTTATTGAAGACCGAAAATAAATATAACAATTAATAATCAAAATATAGAAAGTATTCGGGAAAAATAATTATAAGAGAAAATAGATAGGCGAAAATGAAGCTACACCCAATAAGGAGTTAAAGAAGAGGATGGCTAGAAGAGACAAAAGAAAATTAAGGAATTGAATAAAAGGAAAGAAGGACGAGGGGCAAAATCGGAATTGAAGAGAATATAACAGGGAAGGAATAACTAGTATGATACTCAGTATGAAACAACAAATGAAAAAGAATACAAGGCAGGGAAAACAGTGAACGACGCACGAGTTGAAATATGAAGGAATTACCGAGGTAAGCAGAAAATAAGAGATCGTTTGCATCAGAATCAAAAGAATAGGGGTACGGAAGAATAAATTTGTACCCAATAAGGAATCGACAAATCATGACGAATGCAAGAGGTGGAAGGAAGCAATGAATCAAAGAATTGAATATGAAGGGATCAAATGAATAGGATAAGACTTGTATCCAGATCGAGTTGACTATTAAATTATTCATGTGGTTGCATGGCCTGTTTAATGTTGAGTTAATCCTGACTGAGTCAAGCCTGTCTAATGTATTAGTCGGACTAACACATTAGCCAAACCTGAGCTCTGATACCACTAAAAACCTTGTCACGCCCCGCTTCCCAAAAATATGGAATACGAGCACGTGACGAAGCCCAGCGAATGATTTTTTTACATCATCCATAAGCTGTAGGATCGACTCAGCATCAATCAAGAATATAACTAGATTTATATATAACCAAGCATGCATGAATAATTATTTAAGCAACAGAAACAATTTAAATAAATGATAATATTCAAATAGTTCCCATATCTGGTTCAAGTGTAAACTCGGAAACAAGTCTTATACAGCCGAAGAAATAAATACCTTAAGGAAAGCAACTATTTAAACAGGTCCTTGCTCCAAGCAAAACCTGAAATGTCTGCTCGCCAAATTCCAGCAGGAAACTCGTCTCCAAAGTCTGCTTAATAATATAAACAGGGAAACAAAGGGGAAACAAGAGAAAATGCCCTTAGTGCAAGCTAGGGCCACAAATAGTGAAAGCAAGTACAAGTAAGGAGAAAACAAGAATTGGAATCAAGAATAAGCAGGGTTATAAGAAGTAGTGGCAAATTCAAAGACTAGCTGGCAAGAGGGAACATCATAATGACTAGATTGGATAACAACTGCTAGTGGTGAATCACATGTCAGGTACACCTATAAAGGTAATTAATATCAAGCGACAACCTCAAGTCTAGTGTCATATGTTATTTTGAATGTCAGGTTTCAAATGTCAAGTCCAAGTATCAAGTTCCAGGCTTTAAGTCTCAGGTGTCATGTTTCATGTATCATATCATCAGGTATCAAGTGACAGGTGTCAAGTTCAAGTCTTGTAATTATTACTATCTAGGTAGCACGACATGCATCCATTATACTACATGGTTGCTACAGTCAAATCAATTGCGCTTAGACCTAGTAATGGAGTCTATAGGGCGGTGTACTCAGGCATCAAACTAGCAGGTGATCAACCATGGGCTCTAGAGGTGGCCCCCGTAGGCTCTAGAGGTGGCCCCCGTCACCCATGACGTGGCACTTAGTTCTACGTGGCACTTAGTTCCATGTGATCTCAAACATACATCATGTAATCATATAATGGGCTCTAGAGGTGGCCCCCGTAGGCTCTAGAGGTGGCCCCCGTCACCCATGACGTGGCACTTAGTTCGACGTGGCACTTAGTTCCATTTAACATACAACTTGGGAAACACGGGCCCCCTTCCGAGTACACTTACCTATGTTGTCCACTCTATAGTCTTTCCCTCAACCCGGCTTGTTACATTTGTTCAGGCAGATTTTGTGTTCTTGTATTTATACATGTGAAACAGGGGTGAAATAATATAAATTAATTCTAAGAAAAATTGGAGATGTCCTATAGGGTGTCCAGCAGCTACATATAAAATTTGGGGTCAAACGCTCGCTGTTTACACAGCGAAAATAATTTGTAAAGTAAATATATACAGCAGTTTCGCAAAACTGCGTCTACTGACACAGCTGCAGTATAACTGCCATAACTCCTAAACCGTAGCTCCAAATTCGATCAACTTAGAGTCTATCGATATCTACACATCCGGATCTACATTTCATATTCAGGGCTCGGGCCCAAATTCCAATGATAAAAGGGTGGAAACCGCAAAAGAATATTCAGACAGCAACATTCAGAATTTATTTACTAATGTAGGTTTCATGGAAATATGTAATTTGGTGTCTAAGTTGTTAAGTAGCATAAATACATAATCATGGAGATCAAACAGCAATTAATAAATATTTTTCAAGTCATAATAGTCGCAAATTCGTCAAAATACTAACTTTATATGCGTCTACAAATTTTAGGGGTCCTTAATTCATATGTCCATGTGATTCATGTGTTCAAGGAGATAAAAGAGTCCAATTGATTATTATTTAATACGAGGAAGTTTTGTGACTCTTAGATTTGTGAGTTTGAAGGTTCAAATTGATTTACTAGGATATTTCAAAGGGAGTCACAATCTAACTATATGTGGTATTTCAAGGAGACTTGTACTAGGACAATAAGATGTACAAGGTTACTTGCCTTAAATTGACGATTATAAACTCCACTTGATGACGCAATTTGGGTAGAAAAATCCCGAAAGAAGTCCTCGAAAAGCGCGTGCAAAAATTGATCGGAGATCGCGTTCTCCCGCACACAGGATCGGACCAAAACAGCGTACAGCAGCTTCGGATCTGGTGCGGCCAAAACAGGAAACAGCGAACGCAGCCAACCAGATCGATTCCCACACAGCGGATCCCAGGCCAGAACAGCGAACACGGGTCCAGGATCTGCTGTGGCGAAACACAGAACGGCGATCACGGCGCGAATCTTGATGCGATCTGACGGCGGTGATTCGCTCCCGCCCTTTTCCTCCTTCTTCTTCGTTCGATCTTCTTCTTCGTTCTTCGTTCGACTGAGTAGAGCGCGAGGGAGAGAGGTAATGGCGTGGTGCTTCGTTGGCGGCGACTGCGGTAGCGACGGAGTGCGGCGGCGGCGGCGACGACGTCGAGAAGCGACGGTGCGGCGGGGTGCTCTGTTCGTGGGTTCGAACAGGGGAGAAGTGGAATCCAAGGACTCGGCGGCGCTGTGGGGATGCGACGGAGCGACGTCGATGGAGTTTGTGGAGGTGGTGGTCTGGTGGTGGCTGTGAAGACGAGAGGGAGACGAGGCGGATTGGGGCGAGCGATGATCGGAGTTGGGGGAGATGGGTTGGCGATGCAGAGAAGATGGAGAAGGTGATTAGCGGCGGGTTGGGGATTAGGTTAAAACAGTGGAGGTGTTAATTAGGGTTAGGGTAGGGTTTATATACTAGGTTAGCGGGTTTGCGGGTTTGAGAGTTTAGGGGATCCGTTTCAAAAAGAGCCTAACAGAAGAAATGGTCAAAATGCACAATAATGGGGATTAGAGAGATAAACGAGAAGAATCGGTCTATTTCTCATGAAGAACGATACAAATGGCACACAATTGAATTTGATAAAAAGACCCACAATTGAGTCGAAAACAAAATTGATGGTTTTATTCAAACGAAAACAAAATACTGGATCTCAAATAGGTAAATGAGTACAATTGAGCAAAATATAGTATAAAAATACAAATACGGGGAACAGGAGTTACAAATCCTACCCACCTTACACAAAAATTTCGTCCTCGAAATTTGCTTAGGCGGTACATAGTACAGGGTAAAGTAACTCAGGGGCGGGTAACAAACAAGGGATCCAAGGAGAAGTCAACTTGGTGGTAACACCAAAATAAGAAGGGAGTGGATAACAACGAAGTCAAATGGATGGCATGAAAGAGAATAACAGTATCTAAAGGATCCAAATAACACAAGATAATAAATACGATGAAGGAGTAGGCAGAACTGAAACCAAGGAGATGGAAGACTGGAAAGAAATGAATCCAATAATGAATGAGTACATGATGGCAGGATGGAAAGCAAGAAGGAAATAACCGGTATCAAAAACGAAGAAGAACACTGAACACCACAAGACTTGCAAGATAACAAGGTAAGGAGGTGCACGAATAGAAAGAGTTGGAATCGAAGAAGGGAGCGACAAGGGAAAGATGCACCACGCAATGAGTCAATAATGAGAACAAAAGCAAGAGATAGGGGACAGCAAATGGTGCAAGGAATGGAACAAAACAAAATACAAGGAAGGAGAAGCAACAACGTGATCCTGGGTCCTGTGGGTCATGGGCCCACCACGCTTCCGCTGCGCTACTCTGATGGTGACACTCCATGCTCCAGACATGTCGTTGTAGACAACGTGACACCAAGCGACGATCCGAGCAGAAAGAAAGGAATGGGACGCCAAGATCAAAAAGAGTATGGGCTCCAAATAAAGATAGACAATAATGCAAAATGGATATAGGGCTTGAGCTTCAATCTTCATAATTAGAAGGTAGAATACATATCAAAACTAATGGCTTTAATAGGAATCATAACAGTAACAATATCCATGATAATAACACCAATAGTAATAGAAAATAATAATGACAATAAAAACTAATAATAACAATGATAATAACAAAATTAGTAATAATAGTAACAAAATAATAATAATAACAATAATAATAACAGAAATAAAATCGTCATAATCATACAGGTAATAATAACATAAAAATATCAACAATACTAATAATAACGATAATACATACATGACAAAGTAGAATTCAACGCATTCATGAATAATGCAATAATAATAATGATGATAGCATTAAAAATAACATCAATAATGATAATAAATAATATGATAATAGCAATAATAACAATAATATCAAATAAAGTAACAGTAATAATAATAAAAATAATAACAGTAATAAAGGTGATGAAATCCATAATAGTAACATCAATTGAAACGACAATGGTAATAATAATAATACCAATAATAACGAAAATATTCTTCTACCATCAGTTTATTTATATAAGTAACGAGTCTTGAAATATCAATTAGTAATAGGTAGAAAATCTTGCCTCCTTAACATCAAGTTGCATATTGCCTTCACGACATCAGGTTTCAAATTGCCATCCAAATATTCGGCTGCACATTTTGCCTCGCCGATATCCAGTTGCAATTTGCCTCCATTGACATCGAGTTGCATATTTGCCGCCTCGATATTAGGTTGCAACGAAGTTGTGAAATGTATATAAATTGAGCATGCTCAGGCTCAAAACAAATTAAATATAATAATAATAGTAATGATAAAAATAATAATACCAATAACAATAATAATAACAAAATATCGATACTAATAACAATGAGAATAACAATGATCATAACAGTAATAATAACGGTAATCGCAAAAAGAATGATAACAATATTAATAATGATAGCAATAATATTAAAATAACAACAACACTAGTAAAAATAATAATGCAAGACAAGGTATAGTTTGTGCCCAACACTTTGTGGAAGTAATTTAATATTAGCAATAATAATAAAATAATGAAAACAACAATAAGAATATCAATAGTAATAACAATAATAGTAATACTAGTAATGATAACGAAATTAATAGCAATAATAATAATAGTAGTAATAATAGCATTATACGACAAAATAAGAATTTGTCTTATCAAAATAATCCAGTAGAAATATATAGTCGATCAAAAATAAAAAGTGAAGTTAAAATACACTATTGTTCGAAATAACAAAATCTTTATTGAGAAACATTTTTATTGAAGACCGAAAATAAATATAACAATTAATAATCAAAATATAGAAAGTATTCGGGAAAAATAATTATAAGAGAAAATAGATAGGCGAAAATGAAGCTACACCCAATAAGGAGTTAAAGAAGAGGATGGCTAGAAGAGACAAAAGAAAATTAAGGAATTGAATAAAAGGAAAGAAGGACGAGGGGCAAAATCGGAATTGAAGAGAATATAACAGGGAAGGAATAACTAGTATGATACTCAGTATGAAACAACAAATGAAAAAGAATACAAGGCAGGGAAAACAGTGAACGACGCACGAGTTGAAATATGAAGGAATTACCGAGGTAAGCAGAAAATAAGAGATCGTTTGCATCAGAATCAAAAGAATAGGGGTACGGAAGAATAAATTTGTACCCAATAAGGAATCGACAAATCATGACGAATGCAAGAGGTGGAAGGAAGCAATGAATCAAAGAATTGAATATGAAGGGATCAAATGAATAGGATAAGACTTGTATCCAGATCGAGTTGACTATTAAATTATTCATGTGGTTGCATGGCCTGTTTAATGTTGAGTTAATCCTGACTGAGTCAAGCCTGTCTAATGTATTAGTCGGACTAACACATTAGCCAAACCTGAGCTCTGATACCACTAAAAACCTTGTCACGCCCCGCTTCCCAAAAATATGGAATACGAGCACGTGACGAAGCCCAGCGAATGATTTTTTTACATCATCCATAAGCTGTAGGATCGACTCAGCATCAATCAAGAATATAACTAGATTTATATATAACCAAGCATGCATGAATAATTATTTAAGCAACAGAAACAATTTAAATAAATGATAATATTCAAATAGTTCCCATATCTGGTTCAAGTGTAAACTCGGAAACAAGTCTTATACAGCCGAAGAAATAAATACCTTAAGGAAAGCAACTATTTAAACAGGTCCTTGCTCCAAGCAAAACCTGAAATGTCTGCTCGCCAAATTCCAGCAGGAAACTCGTCTCCAAAGTCTGCTTAATAATATAAACAGGGAAACAAAGGGGAAACAAGAGAAAATGCCCTTAGTGCAAGCTAGGGCCACAAATAGTGAAAGCAAGTACAAGTAAGGAGAAAACAAGAATTGGAATCAAGAATAAGCAGGGTTATAAGAAGTAGTGGCAAATTCAAAGACTAGCTGGCAAGAGGGAACATCATAATGACTAGATTGGATAACAACTGCTAGTGGTGAATCACATGTCAGGTACACCTATAAAGGTAATTAATATCAAGCGACAACCTCAAGTCTAGTGTCATATGTTATTTTGAATGTCAGGTTTCAAATGTCAAGTCCAAGTATCAAGTTCCAGGCTTTAAGTCTCAGGTGTCATGTTTCATGTATCATATCATCAGGTATCAAGTGACAGGTGTCAAGTTCAAGTCTTGTAATTATTACTATCTAGGTAGCACGACATGCATCCATTATACTACATGGTTGCTACAGTCAAATCAATTGCGCTTAGACCTAGTAATGGAGTCTATAGGGCGGTGTACTCAGGCATCAAACTAGCAGGTGATCAACCATGGGCTCTAGAGGTGGCCCCCGTAGGCTCTAGAGGTGGCCCCCGTCACCCATGACGTGGCACTTAGTTCTACGTGGCACTTAGTTCCATGTGATCTCAAACATACATCATGTAATCATATAATGGGCTCTAGAGGTGGCCCCCGTAGGCTCTAGAGGTGGCCCCCGTCACCCATGACGTGGCACTTAGTTCGACGTGGCACTTAGTTCCATTTAACATACAACTTGGGAAACACGGGCCCCCTTCCGAGTACACTTACCTATGTTGTCCACTCTATAGTCTTTCCCTCAACCCGGCTTGTTACATTTGTTCAGGCAGATTTTGTGTTCTTGTATTTATACATGTGAAACAGGGGTGAAATAATATAAATTAATTCTAAGAAAAATTGGAGATGTCCTATAGGGTGTCCAGCAGCTACATATAAAATTTGGGGTCAAACGCTCGCTGTTTACACAGCGAAAATAATTTGTAAAGTAAATATATACAGCAGTTTCGCAAAACTGCGTCTACTGACACAGCTGCAGTATAACTGCCATAACTCCTAAACCGTAGCTCCAAATTCGATCAACTTAGAGTCTATCGATATCTACACATCCGGATCTACATTTCATATTCAGGGCTCGGGCCCAAATTCCAATGATAAAAGGGTGGAAACCGCAAAAGAATATTCAGACAGCAACATTCAGAATTTATTTACTAATGTAGGTTTCATGGAAATATGTAATTTGGTGTCTAAGTTGTTAAGTAGCATAAATACATAATCATGGAGATCAAACAGCAATTAATAAATATTTTTCAAGTCATAATAGTCGCAAATTCGTCAAAATACTAACTTTATATGCGTCTACAAATTTTAGGGGTCCTTAATTCATATGTCCATGTGATTCATGTGTTCAAGGAGATAAAAGAGTCCAATTGATTATTATTTAATACGAGGAAGTTTTGTGACTCTTAGATTTGTGAGTTTGAAGGTTCAAATTGATTTACTAGGATATTTCAAAGGGAGTCACAATCTAACTATATGTGGTATTTCAAGGAGACTTGTACTAGGACAATAAGATGTACAAGGTTACTTGCCTTAAATTGACGATTATAAACTCCACTTGATGACGCAATTTGGGTAGAAAAATCCCGGAAGAAGTCCTCGAAAAGCGCGTGCAAAAATTGATCGGAGATCGCGTTCTCCCGCACACAGGATCGGACCAAAACAGCGTACAGCAGCTTCGGATCTGGTGCGGCCAAAACAGGAAACAGCGAACGCAGCCAACCAGATCGATTCCCACACAGCGGATCCCAGGCCAGAACAGCGAACACGGGTCCAGGATCTGCTGTGGCGAAACACAGAACGGCGATCACGGCGCGAATCTTGATGCGATCTGACGGCGGTGATTCGCTCCCGCCCTTTTCCTCCTTCTTCTTCGTTCGATCTTCTTCTTCGTTCTTCGTTCGACTGAGTAGAGCGCGAGGGAGAGAGGTAATGGCGTGGTGCTTCGTTGGCGGCGACTGCGGTAGCGACGGAGTGCGGCGGCGGCGGCGACGACGTCGAGAAGCGACGGCGCGGTGGGGTGCTCTGTTCGTGGGTTCGAACAGGGGAGAAGTGGAATCCAAGGACTCGGCGGCGCTGTGGGGATGCGACGGAGCGACGTCGATGGAGTTTGTGGAGGTGGTGGTCTGGTGGTGGCTGTGAAGACGAGAGGGAGATGCGGCGGATTGGGGCGAGCGATGATCGGAGTTGGGGGAGATGGGTTGGCGATGCAGAGAAGATGGAGAAGGTGATTAGCGGCGGGTTGGGGATTAGGTTAAAATAGTGGAGGTGTTAATTAGGGTTAGGGTAGGGTTTATATACTAGGTTAGCGGGTTTGCGGGTTTGAGAGTTTAGGGGATCCGTTTCAAAAAGAGCCCAACAGAAGAAATGGTCAAAATGCACAATAATGGGGATTAGAGAGATAAACGAGAAGAATCGGTCTATTTCTCATGAAGAACGATACAAATGGCACACAATTGAATTTGATAAAAAGACCCACAATTGAGTCGAAAACAAAATTGATGGTTGTATTCAAACGAAAACAAAATACTGGATCTCAAATAGGTAAATGAGTACAATTGAGCAAAATACAGTATAAAAATACAAATACGGGGAACAGGAGTTACACCTAACCTAACCGCAGCCCCTATTAACCCCAGCCGCCTTATTCTAACCTACCCCTAACCTAACCCTATCCCTATAAACCCCAGCCTCCTACCCCCCTCCCTATTATTCAAACACCCCCTCTACTGTTCAACCCTCTTCAACTTCTTCTTCCTTCTTCTTCCCAAACTGAAATCCACACCCTGCCCTCATTGCTCTCCGCCGCTATACCTCCTCGCCATCTCGCCTCATCGTCGTCAGTCCCCGCCATCCATCACCCTACCCTGCTCTCCCTCCTTCCGTCGAACCCATTACTAAACCCAACACCACCTTGCATCTCGTCACACTTACCTCGTCCTCTTCCTCTAGTCGCCCTCCTCGACGGCACTCCCAGTTCCGCCACCTCTCGATGCCACCACCAGCGTCGCCACCCTCCGTCGAGTGCCGCCACATCACCAGTCGCCAATCCCATCAACGCCCTGCTCTCTGCTCGGTTTCCTGCCTGAACAACAGAGCAGCGCTCAGCCATGCCCCGCCACTATTCGCTAGCTCAGTCCTATCTACGCTAGCGTCGACCCCGTGCGCACGACGTCGGCTAACTCCCGAGCCTCAGCCAACAAGCCGCTGCGTTGCTACTCTTGATTGATCGCGCTGTTTGGTGTTTGGAAGAGTCTGATGTTTGTTGTTTTGGAGAGGAATTGTTGTTGCATTGTGTGTTCTTGCTTTTGTGTATTCTAGAACGTTGTTTGCACGTGCTTTTGCGTGCTATTTTGTGGATTCGTGTGTTCGTGAGTTCGTAGCTTCGGGATCTTTATCCCGTTATTCTTAGTATTCAATTTCACCATCTATAAGGCAAGTCACTGTCCTCCTGAATTGTACATCTTATCAAATTCAAGTTTTATTGAAATTTTGCAAGTAGATCATATTCGTTATCATATCGTTGTATTGATTATCATCGTTGGGTCTATTGAGGGTTTACACGAGCTAACCCCAATATTCTTGACTTCGTGCCATTTTTGACTCTAAAGATTGAATCTTTCGTGCATCCATGTAGTATTCATGATAGGGTTACACGTATAATCATAACACAATTAATTATTGTATAGATAATTGTTATGTTGTATGTTGTATGATCGATTGATGGTTGACTAATGATAAATTAATGTATGTATGTGTTCTTAATTTTATTGATCATGATATTACTCCATCATGCTGATTATATAATTTATTGACTATAGATTTGATATCCATCATGTTCAATTAAATTATTTCATGAAAACTACCTTAAAACCCGTATCATGCTTGCTGGCTGTATATTGTCTGCTATTTTCGACTCGGTAAATGATCTCAAAATAAGTTACTTTCTGAATAAGAATTGTAGCCTTACCTTTATAGTTTCCAGAACATCTTGAATTTTTGAATTCCGAGTTGTGTAGCAAAAGTTATGCTTGTTTTACTACAGCAGTGTTTTTATTTCCAGATTTTCAGATTCTTGTATCTTGCGTGCTTAAAGTATTAAAAAGCTGATCAAATGTTAAAATTTTACTCTGATAATTTCCACTTTGTTGATTAACATGTTTAGGAATCTAATAAATATTTTTAATGAATTAATTATCGAGTTTTTGCTGATTCTAAAATTATAACAACATAATGTCGAATATTCTGCCTAAACATGAAATCTGTAAAGAATCGTGTGATTGACCTAGCTACTGTTGTCGGATTTTGTACTTTAAATATGCGTAGGAACCGTGTGGAAGTCTAGTTTTCAAAATTTCTGACAATTTTAGTTTTTAATTTCTTAAACAGCGGGAAACTGGATTTTTTGTACAGACTACTCCTGTTGTCTAGAATTTTATATTCCAGATTTTAATAGATTACTTGTTCTATATCGTAGTATTGCATGAATTAAAGTGTGTATGTTGCATTGCATTATCCTAGTGTCCTATTGTCATCATTCTAATTGTCCTATTTCATGTTACCATCCTATTGTTTTCCTATTGATACTATTGTTCTTCTCATGTCTCAAATTGCATATTGTATTGTTGCATCGATAAAATAATTAACGAGCCGGGGTTTAAGGGTTGACTCTAGTAGTGGACAATATAGTGACTGTACTCGGAGAAGGGCCCGTGTTTCCCTAAATATTGTATCGGCTATTATTTTATCAGTTGATTGTGGCTTACTACGGTAACCCAATCTATCGTGTATTGTATCGTTGCCGAATTATCGTATCGTGCATTGGATATTGAATCGTGACTATTGAATACGTATTATTGTTACCAAGTACATAATCTATAAAATACACCACTAAGTCTAAACGTAACTTGTTTGTATGTAGCAACCATTGGTAAATAAATAGGACACATGAAGTGCTACATTAGTTAGGATTAAAATAATTAATAGACTTAAGAATTGACACCACATCGATATTGCATATTGTACCTCATTGTTTCTATTGATATCGAATATTGTCTAAGTGTTATTGATCATTGAATATTGTTATCGATATTGAATCATTGTTTATAACAATTGCATCGTTTATCGTTGATATTGATTATTGCTATCATGCCATGTTATTGATTCCTATTGATTTATTGAATTCATTGCTATATCGTTATTCTATTGTTCCTTGCTTTCTCTACTTGCTGTCCACGACTTGCTCTAAGGACAATTTTTCTTCTCTTTTAAGATGAAGTGTTCACAGGTAATGAAGGAGAGTTGCCTGCTGGGATTGGAGAACAACGATTCTGAAGTTTTAATGATTTTAATTGCTTATTGTTTTATCAAACTTAATGTATTGAGACTTATTATCTATTTGTGATTGGATTATTATTGTATTAGGCTTATGATCCGGATTTTATTATTGTGTCCAGACGTTGGATTATTGTATTTGGATATTGCATAATGTTTCATTCTAAGTATTATTGTTCATGAGATTATTATTATTGCTTGCAAAATTGTTCTGTAATGATTATATTATTGAGTTTAATGGATAAATAGCTTATGGGTGACGTTAGTCATTCGCAGGGCCCATGTCATGTACTCGTATTCCGTATTTTTAGGAAGCTGGGTGTGACACTACAATTTTCTCTTTAGACAAAAAAGGGGTGGCGCGTACTGTCGGTTAGAAAAGATTGGTTACACAAGACGTCTAGTCCGGTTATAGAAGAAGTCTAATCCTCCCCCTCGAGGAACTTGATAAGGTGCTCTGCATTCCGGGACCTCTTCACTACCCTGCCCCTCAGGTCTTCGAGTCGGTATGTGTCGGAACGTACCACTTCGGAGACCTTATATGGGCCCTCCCAGTTTGAGGCCAGTTTCCTCTTCTTGTTGGGGTCGGAAATTGCTAGTTTTCTGAGCACCAGGTCGCCTTGCTTGATGTTGGCGGAACGGACCTTTTTTGTTGTAGAATCTTTCGATCTGTTATTGGTATATGCTTCTTCTGACAGAGGAATTTTCTCTAACCTCGTCGATCATATCCAAATTTACGCTGAGATCGGTTGAGTTGGTCTCCTCGTTGAATCCCATGATCCTGGGCGAGGGGAGTCTGATTTTTAAGGGGATGACCGCCTCAGTGCCGTAGGTTAGGTTGAATGGTGATTCACCTGTGGGGATTCTCTGAGTTGTTCGGTGCGACCAAAGAACGCTCGGTAGCTCGTCGACCCACAGTCCCTTAGGAGAATTATCCAACTGCTTTTTGAGACCGTTAAGGATTTGGTGATTGGCGTTATTTGCTAGGCCGTTTGACTGGGGACGAAATATCGAGGAGAAGCATTGCTGGATGCCGATGTCTTCACAGAATTTTCGAAAGTTCTTGCCTGCGAATTGGGTTTCGTTATTGGCGACGAGCACCTATGGGATTCCAAAACGACAGATGATATGCTTCTAGAAAAATTGTTGAGCTTGATACTCAGTGTCGTGGCCAGGGGTTCGGCCTCGATCCACATGGTAAAGTAGTCGATGGCTACCACTAGGAATCACCTTTGGCCTATTGCTTTTGGGAAGGGGCCGACCAATTCCATTCCCCACATGGCAAAGGGGGTCGGGTTGGCCAGCGATTGGAGGTTGGCTTGTGGAAGTTGTTTTACCCAGGAAAATCTCTGTCCAGGGCTGCATCTTTTTACGAGGTCCTGGGCGTCTTGTAACTTGGTCAGCCAGTAATAGCCGTGGTTTAGGGCTTTCCTAGCGAGCGACCTGCTCCCCATGTGGCATCCTTCGATCCCCTCGTGTAGCTCTTTCAACATGTATTTGGCCTCGTCGGGGGCCAAACAACGGAGATAAGGTTTTCCATCCCCCCTTGTGTAGGAGCGTTTGAAGAATGTCCCATCGATCATAGTGAATCTCTCTGAATGGATTCTGGTCCTTTTCACCTCGACCCGGTCCTCAGGAAGTTCACCCTCTGTCAGAAACTTTTGGATGGGAGCCATCTAAGTGTACGATTGAGCTTCAATAGTGAGGCAAGGGACCTCGGGGAAGTCGATGCTAGGCTTTAGGAGAACTTCGACTAAGACGGTGCAGTCGAGGCCTTCGAAGGACTATGAGACAAGCTTGGACAAAGAGTCAGCTTGAGCGTTCATCTCTCTCGGGATCCGTTCTACCGAGGCGAAGTCAAAGGCGGTTAAGAGTTGCTGGACTAGTGCCAAGTATTGGACCATCCGAGTGTCACGAGCCTCATACTTTCCAGTGATCTGGTCGACCACGAGCTGGGAGTCACTGAAGACTCTGATTTGCCTTGCCCCAGCCTTATGTGCTAATCAGAGCCCTGAAATTATCGCCTCGTATTCCGTCTCGTTGTTAGAGGCGTGTAAGTTTATGCGTAGGGAATACTGGAGAACGAAGTCATTGGGACCTTTGAGTATGACACCTGCACCGCTTCCGACCTCGCAGGACGAGCCGTCGGCATAAACCTTCCAAATTGGCTCCCCTTCCAGAAGTTCGAAAGGGTTGAAAATGGTGCACTCTATGATGAATTTGGCAAGGGTCTACCCTTTAATAGCCATTCTGGGTTGGTAGCTGATGTCGTATTGGCTCAGCTCGGTCGACCACTTGATTAAGCGGCCACAATTCTCCGGCTTTTGGAGGACGGCCTTGAGGGGCTAGTCGGTGAGAACCTGGATCGAGTGGGTGGTTTCTTGGCTAATGAGGCCTTTAGCTGGCCATGGAGAACATTGTGTGGGAAAGATGTGGAAGTGATGCCCGCATCAAAAGAGGAGACCACCTTCACCTCGGTGGTGAACCTACGAACGAATTCGCGGAGAGGTTCTCCTTCCTTCTGCTTGAGGTCCAGAAGGGGCACGCTCGTCTTCTCGACCTTCTAGCTGGTCACGAAGTAGGCTAGGAAGTTTGCTTCTAGCTGGTCTAACGAGAAGACTGAGCCAGGGATGAGCTTTGAGAACCATTCCCGAGCTGGACCACGCAGGGTGGCAGGGAAGGCGCTACATAGGAGAAGATCCGATGCACTGTGAATCAACATAAGGGTTTTGAACCCTTCCATGTGATCAGCAGGATCACTCTCACCGTTGTAGGTCTCGAATTGAGAAGGCCTAAAATTTCTGGGGATCTTGGCGTCTAAGATTTTGGAGGAGAACGGAGGTCGATTATAGTCCGCCCTCGCCGAGATGAGCGAGGCGGTTCTCTATCTTCTGGAGGCACCAGAAGATGGCATCGTCTCGTTCCTGTGGACAAGTCAAACCGTGAGATTCGCTGCCCTGGGCTTTTGGCTGAGGATCGGTATTGTTGCGCACCTCGGTCCTGGGACCGCCCCGGATGGCATGGAGGACATCGTTCCTAAAGTTTTGGAACTCGGCTCTCGTGACCGGGGTCTGCTCTACTTGTTTGCACGAAGGCAGAGGCCCCAGATGTGAGTAGCTGTATGCTGGTTCCCGTTCTTGGGTCGGCTGCCTGCCATGGTTCGGAGCTGAGTTGGGAGCGGCCTCTCCTCTTGACCGGCTGATCTGCTGGTCCTGGATTACATGCTGTAAGTTGTGAGCCGCGACCGAGCGTGAGGCGCTCGGCTCGGGTCCTGCTGCACCATTAGCTTGAAGTTAACCAGAACCATGGGTGTACACATGGTTGTGAGAGGGAGGAGGGTCTGGACGACATCCAGTGGTGAGGGCTTTTCTAGCTTTAGGAGCAATGGGAAAGCCTAGCTTCGAGATGACGTCCTAGGCCAGGATCGAACCTGTGTCAGTGATGTGATTTCCCACAGACGGCCCTAACCAGATGCTGCTTATTTTTGGGTGTGGGGGCAACATATGTGAATTCTTGTAATTTTTGAAATGGAAAGGAAGACACTGGCGTTGATCTGATCCTCGGGCTATACGTTCAACTCGGGGGTAGAAGGAGAGAGGCTGAGGCTGAGTGCTCAGCTCAGATCTACGTGGCTCAGCACGGGTCTTGATGGCTCGGCTCAGATCTTGATACTTGCACACTGCTTAGAAATACCGGGAGAGTTCCCCAAGACAGGCCTTCTGACGATCTAGTCAGTAACTAAGACAGCAACAGTAGCTAGGGTTCAGGGGGGAAAAAGTTTATTACCTTGAGAAGGAAGGAGGGGGTCATATATTTATAGGCAGGGGCTAACGGGTTTCTGCCCTTGATGGGCCGGGTCGGACCCGTTAGCATGTGGGCCTGAACTTGCTGAAGCCCATTGGACCTGTTTGACTCGATGATCATGGAGGAGCGAAATCTGAGGAGATTTGACGATTCTGAAGGGGCCACGTCATTTATACCATATCACCAATCTACATGAATTATACTATATCTTAAGCTAATAGGCCTACCTCCTCTCTCCTTTCTCTATTTTGAAATGAAGAAAGGAGAGCAAGAGTAGGAAATCACATCTACCTTAACACGTGCACGCTACACTTTTTTACTTAATAACAGAAGAAAAAAACAACCTTCCTCTTCCAACTCCCCCTCCACCAAAATCCCACTAACCCTCATCCCCCAAATAAGAGCAGTCCTCGTTCGCCAACCCGCCCAAATCCTCGTCGTCGACGTTCGCTAGCTTGCCATGGGTGATGACACCATCGGTAAGAATTCTCCTATGATAACTTATGGTTTTTGAATTCCTAATTTGTTTTGTAATATTGTATTCATAAAATTATAATTTACCACCCACTTTTACTCTTGATTTCTAATTAGGGCATTTCAATTCTTGAAATTTCGGAATCCAAACCCTAATTATCGATTCAAAAATAAAGATTGGTTATTTTCAGACCAAATCCTAACTAATGTTATGTTCTTCATTCTTTGTTTCTTCAGATCCAAATAAATTAGATTTTAGAGGTCATGGTAGAAATTAGGATTTCGGAAGGCGAAGAGATGAAGGAAAGAATAAATAGTTGGAAAGTAAGAGATAATGTAAGTGTTTATTATATGTTTGTTTTTGTTTATTCACTGATTTACACTACTCTCTCCAATGTGTACTCACAGAGATTATGGAGATGACAGTTAGGCATGTATGTCATGCTGTCGCTGCAATTTGCCAAGATGTAGGTACCTGACGATCAATTTTTATTCTTCAATTTGATGGTAATTGTGTCCACTATTTCTCATAATTATTTCTCATTTTAATTACTTTTGTTAAGTTCTTGGGCTTTTCATTTATTTTTAGCAATCTCTCTTAATTATTTTAGCAATCTTTCTTCAATTATAATTGTTGTTTCAGTTTTTATATCCTTTTCTCGGGTAATATTTAATTTTTTTGTGTCTGAGTATTTTCTGCTTTTTTATGATAGTATGGTCAAGTTTTGAGATTCGGGATCAGATGCAAACCTAATAATGTATGATTTCATATTAGAGGAAGGGGGACCGTCAGGTGTGAGATTGGACAAACTGGCTTGCATATGAGGGCTTTTTCTTCTAATTGTTATTTGTTTTCATTTGGACTTTTGCATTCTACGTAATATTATCATTAAATTTTCAATTACAAAGAATGATGGATTGTAGATGGTGGTAAAATGTATGAAAGTTGAATAGTTTGGTCCATTTTATCATTATTGTATTTTATTATTTTTATTTTTTTAGGGTAAAAGTGAACAAATGAGTAAATATATAAGAAAGCTAAAGACTTTCATCAAATGATTGATGAAATGAGAAGATGAAAATTTGATGAAACAAGATAAGATTTGGAATATGTCGGAACGAGAAGGGAAACAACATACAGATAGTGGTATCTTTTCTACATCTTTTGTTTTGTTTGAAAAGTTTTTGTGAATTGTAGTATTGTATGTTTGTTTTATAGTTTAATCATTTTATAAAGACACAACTAAGGAGTAATATAGAACAGTTGGAGGCAAACATTGAGGAACTTCGTAGACGATATGAGTATTTGCAAGCAAGCTTTAAAATGAAAGAATCTGACAAGATTGTAAGTCTCTTTCTTCGCATTCTAACTTTCGGTAATTATTCGACTTTTTTTTTATTAAAATATAGAATGATGTTGGTTAGTTTGGATGTGTGAATTAGTTAATTTTTAGATTTGTCATCTTTTCATTATATTGTGATTGAAATGGCTAAGAGGCATTTCTAAATTTTTAAGTACCATATAATTTTATGAGTCCCTCAAAATTATTTTAGTCTGTACAATTTGCACAGGGTAACACTAGTTAGAATATATGATAAAAATAAGATGATGAAAAAAATATACGGCAAAAAACAAAGTACCCCTGTCACACCCCGCTTCCCAAAAAGAATACGGAATACGGATACGCGACTCAACCCAGTGAATGATTTGCATCATCCACAAGCTGTTCAGGAATCTTTACAATATCTCACAAAATAATCAGAGTCGGAAGCCAGAGAATCAACCACGCACATGCAAAATTGAATTAATGAACCATCATAATTTACTTGAAACAAAATGTATTAATCTCAAATAAAGCAGATCTGGATAAGACAAAATTCTGGGTCACATTGCCCAAAATACAAAGTAATCATCCAAGTACACAAAATACATTATTCAAAGCAACAATAATAGAAATACTAATAAGCAAGAAATCAAGCACTAATATCTCATTTCGCCAATGTCGTCGGGTAGCTGACCATCCTGATCTGCAATTAATAATTGTCAGAGAAGGAAAGAGAAAATAAGTACCCGTCAATTGCAAGTTACGGACCACTTATAATGTAGGATACAAGCACATGAAAAAGGTAAACAAATAACATGGAATAATGCATCAACAATGATAACTAGCATGGATCAGTAAAACAAAGTCAACTAGCATGGTATACTAACAGTACAAATGAATGTGTCAAGTATAGTGTAATATGGCAACTAATAGTATCCAGTAATAGTAAGCTCATTATATCAGTGTAACAGTATAACAGTATCATTCCAACAATATCAGTCTAACAGTATCAGTCTTATGTTCTTACAGTCTTATGTATATTACTAGCTAGGTAGCACTTCATGCACCCCTATATTATAATACATGGTTGTTACAACAAACAGTTTCGCTTTTAGATTTCATAGTGGACCATAATGGGGCAGTGTACTCAGGTATCAATAACAGTAGAAGTAGCAGTAAAAATAACAGTAACAATCGCAGTAACAGTAACAGTAACAGTACAGAACACTAGTTTCCTTCTAAGTACACGTTTCCATATTTTCCACTACTAGATCTTCCCTTAAGAAACTCCGGCTTGATTACTTTTATTATGGTTATTAACAGAAATGATAGTGCATGAAATAGTGTCATATTATCATGATATAATCAGTATTAGGTTCAGAGAAACAAATAAACATGCATAGATGATATACGGTCACATAAACGAGCAAAATAACGTATGTTCATATTTAGGATAGCATGACAGTACAGTACTAAAATAGTGATTTCCGTTACTACAGAAAACCAAATCTAAATCCGTCAAAGAATCTGGAAAATAGACTTCCACACGAATCCAGAGATTATATATAAGCCATATAGTATTTCACAAAATCATAACTCAAAACTGATTTGAAACCAGAAAATATGTTCTGCCAGAAATCAATAAATCGTATTCAATGATAGAAAAGCAGCATTAAAAAATCTCAAATAAATCCAGAAAAAATCTGGGGTAATTCCCTATATGTCTAGTATCAGAATATAAAGTTTCATAATATTCCAGTAAAATTAGTTCAGTCAACAAAAATCAGAAAATATCAAGAAACGATAGTTTGACAAATCTGGAATTCCCAACACTGCTGTACGAAAACATCAATATCTCGCAAACCGTGAAAAGAAATCCAAATCCGTAAATGGGAGATGAAAATAGACAAAATAAGCTAACTTTCATATTTCATAAACATTTTCCATACAGTAAAAGAAAATAGGGTGAAAATATGATTCTTTACAGAACAGCGAGCAAAATACAGCAAGTATAGCTTTCATAAACAAGCATGAAATGGCGTATAAAACTCATCAATAAAATCCACCAAAATTCTGGGTAATCCCTGGATAGGTATAGAAATGCTCTGCAAAGTTTCAGATAAAAATAATATAATTAGGACTAGTATCAAAATAGTTTAACCATTAAAATCAATAAGAAACGAAATCTAGAAATAGAATACACCTCTGTAGAAAAACAGTCATAACTTACTCATACAAAAATGAAATCGAACAAGATCAGAGGGTTTGGAAAGAAGACAGATTTCTCTACAATTCGCATCTAATACAAAAATTAAGAATTCTGACCTTAATAGGGTCTAAAATACAAACCAAAACTGATCATCGACAATTACAGATTTTTCTTTAACAACAAAATCAACATAAATCTTACGAAACTTGTTCCAATCACAATCAAACATGGTATAAAGTCTACTAAGTATCCAAATATCATGAAATAGAGTAAATAACATATTCATAACCATCATATCACATGGATCTCATCAACACATAATTTTACCTAATTATCTCACATATATGAATAGATCAAGAACGGTCAAACCTAGTTGTTTTCATGTCAATTTTTGTGTCGTGAGGCAACTATAGTCAAATAGCACAATAAGACAAAACCCATCAAAGATAACACACACTATAAGCGGTATTTTTGACTTGTATCATACAAAGAAATTGGAGTACAATTACTTGCCTTAACAGAAGAAGAAATGAAGAACACCAAGAATAACCAGAACGGATCCCGAAAACGAAAAAATCCACGAACAAAAAACCACGAACCAATCAATCTACGTGCAAACTACGTGCACGTGCAATCCACAAGCAAGAGAGAGAGAGATGATCGGAGCGTCGGGGCGTCGGCTGCTGTTGTTGGTGCTCTGGCTGTTGTTGCTGATCGGCCGGCGGACGGGGTGAGAGGATGAGAGGGATAGAGATGGTGAAATGGAGTGGTGGTCGGCAAGGTGTAGGGCGATAGGGGTAAGGTGCGACGAAAGTAGGGGTGGTCGGTCGGGGATGCACAGGCCGAAGGGGGGTCAGGTGCTGGGGTGTCGCGGCGCACAGGGAAGAGAAAGAGGGAGGCCGGGGTGAGAGAGAGTAGGTTAGGGTTTTAGGACAGAGGGTGAGAGAGAGATATATATATATGGGGATTTTAGGGTTTGTAATAGGAGATGGGTATTTGGGTTAATGGGTTGTGAATAGTTTAGGAGTAGAAATAGGATTAGTTCAATATGAGTTGATTAGGGTCACTTTGTATAGGATTCAAAATAGGATTGTAGTTTAATTTGGCTTTGGTGATCAATTAGGGATAAAAGCCAATAGGATTAGGACTAGGGTAGCCAACCAAAACACCGTGAACACCCAAGAGCAAACTAAAGACAACAAGAACCCAATGAAAAGAAAAGAACAACAATCAATGGAGAACGAAACCAAAGACGAACAAATTCACATAAAGAGCTCAAAATAAACAAAATGAATATATATTGAAAACAACTCCAATATACGGTCCAAGAAAATATAAGAGAGTACAAATATTCAAGAAGAAGAAAAAAATACATCAAAAGTACAAAAAACGGAAAAACAGGGGTTACAACCCCCCCCCCCCCCCCCCCCCCCCCCCCAAAACATTTGGGCTTAGTACAGTATGCCCATACAACTTGAAAAAAATACATCTAACACATTTCTCCGTTTGCTTAACTCCATCTGTTAAGTTAAAATTATTGAATTACCTTTTTACCATTTCTTATTTTCCCTCTTTCTTCATTTTTTTTCATTCTTATCAGTTATTTCATCAGAAAATCTGGCATCCTTGGGGAATTTGATGATTGAAAATCATTTTCAAAGTAAGAGTACTTGCAATTGTATATTTCTGATGGTCATCGAAACTGCATACATAAGTATTAATTTAGTGCATGATATTGTTTTTAAGTATTAATGTTTCCACATTTGTGCTTGAGGCATGTTGGTTGCATAAATCACTAGACTAGGTAAGCTGTGGATTTCATTATTTCTTTTGTATTGTCATAATATTTTCAAAATGCTCGATGACCTGTGAACAATATTTCGAGCATGCTACTACAGTTACAATATTTTGTTATAGTATAATGCTGAGTTATTCAATTTTTCTTTTCCAAACTCGATAAGAAGTTGTTATTGAGATGAATTTACTATGAAAACTATGTTACACATATGTGATCAGTTTTCATGGAACTCTCACTCTTCAGCATCATCTTCATTATCATAAGTCCTCACCAACCACATGAACTCAAAAAAAAACTTCTTGAAATAAAAAAGAAACCCGCATGAATTCAAAAGGAATGAAGAAAAAGAACGAAGAAAGAGAAAAAAGAAGAAGATATTTAATTATGAAAGGGTAAGTGTAAAAAGGTAATTCAATAATTCTAACTTAATGGATATGGTTAAGTTAACGGTAGAATGGGTTAAATGTACTTTTTAAAATATTATATAGACATATTGTATTAAATCCAAACGTTGAGGATACTTTGTTTTTGTCCAAAAATATAGTTTGAACATATTATCTCCACACATCAAGTAGTCTTGTTTATTCTATATATATGATGAGTGAAAATCCGTGTATTTTTAATCATGCGTGATAAAACACCTAAATAGTAGGTTATAACCTAAAGAGGAGCCAATTTCCTCTTTACCTCGTATTTTCATTTTTTTGGGGGCAGGGTTATACATTTCAGTATGTGTATCATTTTCCTTTTAATGTAAGATTTTGTTTCGTTAGTTAATTATTAATAGAAACCCTGGACTTTCCCAATGTATTCTTTTAAAATAAAAATAAAAAAAAGGAGAAATTTTCGATTGCTCACTACTTTGGTGAGCATTCCGTGAACACTCACGAAATAAAGCACCTATAACAAATCTGAACCGCTCATATTGTTCTATATGTCTAAGATAGACTAACAATAAAAAATCAATTAATTTGAAATTCATTTGTCCACGATTTACTTTATCACAAAATTGTATTGCTGAAAAGTCTAACGACATGATGGATGGGCAAATGAACTTCAAATTACTTAATTTTTATTATTAGGCTATCTTAGGCATATAGAACTATATGAGCTGTTCAAATTTTTTATAAGGTTTTTATTTCATAATTGTTTATAGAGTGCTCACCAAAAGTAGTGAGCAACAGAAGGCGACTCAATCTCTAATATCTAATATTATAATGAGAGAAGGCCTTAGTGTCATTTGTCATTTTGTCATTCTATCAACATGTATAACGCACGTACATAACTAATATAAATGAGTTTTCCAGTTCAAATCCTTCATACGTCAGAATTTTTATTTTTATTTTTTGAAATTATTAAAACGCGTATCGCAAGTGTAAATTACTAGAAAAAAGAATTAGAAAACTCTCTTATTTAGAAACAAGGGGCACGGCCCAAAATTAAAAACTAGAACTGCATAAGAAAGTTGCAAACCAGGGCCAGAAAAGTAATTTTCCATATGAGGAAAAATATCAACAAGTGGACTCTCCTAGTCTCCCTCTCTCTCTCAACCAACAAACTCACTCCTGTTTCTCTTTCTGTCCATATAAGCTCACCACTTTCCTCAGCCCCTTTCCAGATACCATCAACACTTCGTTCCTTCCAACACAAATCTACAAAACATCCTCACGTCACCGAAATCTATTTCTCTTCCAAGCTAACCAATCACAGGTTTTGTCATCTAAACTCCATTTTTTTAAAAATGGTATTAATTTGCCAAACTCATAGTTGATTAACTTCGCATCCCCCTGTTCTTTTTATTTCTTACAGAATCAGTTGGATTTGAGAGAAAGAGGAGAATTAAAATTAATTAAGATGTGGGGGGTTTCAGATGATTTATTGGGAACCTTCGTCCCGGTTGCAGTGTACTGGATATACTCTGGGATTTATGTGCTTTTGGGTGATCTCGAAAAGTACAGGCTGCACCCCAAAGGGGAAGAGTATGTCAAGAACGTCGCCACCAAAACTATGGTGGTTAAGGGCGTCTTGGTCCAGCAAGCCTTCCAAATCGCCGTCTCCCTCCTCCTCTTCACGGTATCTTCCACAATTTCTTTGAATTTTTTAGTTCCTTTAAATTTTAAATATATATATGTATCGTTATGTTTATTAATTATGGTACCGTGACAATTGCAAGTTATAACTGAATTGCACAAATGTGACAATTCCTTTAGAGGCAACACGTGGTACCATATACAGTATAAAGTCTTCTTCTATTTCATATGGTACCGTAGATATTGGTGGGCGGATCATCAATTTTGAACTGAAAGTAGTACTGTTGGTAGATTCAACTTGTTGTTATGTACAAAAAGGAGGTAATGCTATATACATAAGATTTGTGCAACAAACTTTGCTTGGCAATCTGATGTGGCACAATCTTTGCTACACTGCGGGGATCCCTAATGTTCAATACATTGCATGGATCCCTTCAAAAACAAGCTTTGGTAGAGACTGCCACATAAAGCTTGCGTACATAGAGCTACTCGTATAAAAATTTTAGTTGGTACGTGGTTGTTACTTCAAAACGACCCTGATCTTGATATGTGGTGGCAATTTGCAGATCATGAATGATGAAAGTGGTGTTGTTCCGCCTCAGCCTTCCTTGCTTGTTATATTGATCCAATTTGTGATCGGAATGTTTGTCATGGATACTTGGCAGTACTTCGTGCACCGATACATGCACCTCAACAAGTTCCTGTACAAGCACATCCACTCAAAGCACCACAGTCTTGTCGTTCCCTACGCATATGGAGCTCTCTTCAACCACCCCCTTGAGGGCCTCCTTCTCGACACAGTTGGTGGGGCTCTTTCCTTTTTAGTCTCTGGAATGACCCCACGGACTGCTATTTTCTTCTTCTCCGTTGCAACCATCAAGACCGTTGATGACCATTGTGGGTTGTGGCTCCCAGGAAACATTTTCCATCTGCTGTTTAAAAACAATTCCGCATATCATGACATTCATCACCAACTTTACGGCAACAAGTACAATTTCTCACAGCCCTTCTTTGTTACTTGGGATAAGATTCTTGGGACCTATATGCCTTATTCCCTTGAGAAGAGAAAGGAAGGGGGACTTGAGGCAAGACCCATCAAGAAGATAGATTGAGATCGCCACAATTCAATATATAGGTACATGTATAGGCTATATAAATCTTTGGGGCGATGCATAAAAATTAAGATTAGGTCCATCTACATGCAATATCAATGCACCTAATCCTTTATTTTTTTGCTCATAGAAAGGTGTATGGTTCTTTCTATAAAGAGATACAGGTAATCATTGATGAAAACTTAGGATTGCCAATAACTGATATGGTTGTGTAAAATCCCCCACTTTGTATGAATTAAAAGCAGTATTCTTCTTTCCTCACTACAAGACCACTGAGATTGAGATTGAAACTATGTTGAGTCTCCTTGTGTTGTTTGATTTATTTATCGTCTAATGATGCTGGTCGAATACTCTTCTCAATTGGCTCAAGAATAGTCAACGCTAAGGCTGTTAATGATGAGAATGGTATATTCCTTGCCTGTGTACTTTCTGCTCGCGATTACATTGTACTATGCTTTTGTATTTGATTTTTTTTTCCAAAATGACCCTCTTTTGGAAAGTTTTTTCCAAACTAACCTATTTTTAAAAAAAAATAAAAACTGACCTACTCGCTGGCTCAAAAAACGAGTTTGGCAAAAATCTCATCGCTTTTTGAGACAGTGAGTGTGAGATTTGGGTTTATTTGTCTCTCCCAGGCAAAGACTCGCTGTCTCAAAAAGTGATGGGATTTTTGCCAAACTCACTTTTTGAGACAGTGGGTGTCGTTTGGGAGTTTTTAATACTTCAGGCTCAAATTTTTCTCTCTCCTTATCTCAATTCTTACTCTTTCTTATCTCAATTCTTACTCTCTCCTTAACTCTGAAACCCATAACTCTAGCCTCCCAAAATCGTCATCCTACCCACAAAATCTCCTATAAATCTAAATATATTCACTTAATCCTTCCTAACCCTCTCACCTTTTACTCTCAAAACCCTAAACATATCTTCTGAAAGATCTATATTTTGGAATTTTGATAAACTTCAAGCGAATAGCAACTTCAACTCTTCTACCCATATATCTACGGCTATATCCTACTGAATATTGTTGTGAAGGTATGATTTATATCACCTATTATTTTGTACATTTTTGCAGATTTTGTTTGTGGCTAGATAATAATTCGTATTTTCGTATAAATATATATAGGTATGAATTACGATATTCCTATTTGGTATATACTTTGGTGGTGAAATAATTCATGATCCAAAGATCGGTTGTTGTTATAGTGTCGTTGGTCCTAAAATAGTTTGGGCACCTCGTACCATTACATTGACAGAAATAGTTGAAAAAATTTATGAAGTTACTAATTGGGATAGGGCTCAATGGAATGTGAAAATTTTAGCTCCGGCAGCAGGAAAAGGAGATGGTCAGTATTTTATGACAGTACCCGTATTCACTGATAATGCTATGAAGTCAATGATTGGTAGGATACTTGATCCCAATTGTACTTGGTCTGCATTGGAGTTATATATTCAGCAAATCCAAATTATGAATGCTCAACCATATGATAATCCTACTTCAAGCTTCGTACAAGAAGTACTGACATAGCAGATGAGGTCTAATCATGTTCAAACTTCCTAAGCAATCACACTGTCCCCACAAGAAAATATGTTCACAAATACAATAAGCCCGGATTCTACAGATATTGAAGTTGCCACGTCAATCTAGTCTAATTCATGACTCTATTCGAAATGACACTTTATTTGAATTATTTCAAAATGCTACTATTAACAACGACCTATTAGACGATGAAGAAGAAGATGAAGAAACGAATGATGAAGTTGATGTGAGTGTAGAAAATGATGATGGGAACGAAGATGATGAATATGCAAATGTTAACACAAATGAGAGTAGGGCTAATGTAGTGAGAGCTACTGATAGCTATGCCAATGTTAACGCTCATGTTACCGAGAAAATGGCACAAGGTGCTAGAGTACATTAAGTTCTACAAGAGTCGTCTGGTTCATCCAATGTAGACGAATTGTGCATTGGAGAGGAGTTTATAAGTAAAGAGTCGATTCAGCAGGCTGTGAAGCTGTATTCTATCAAAAAATATCGTGAATTTGTCACATTGAAATCTACACTGACAATGTACACCGTTAAATATAAATTGGCACCTAGCCAACGTAGAATTGAGGAGATGGTGCAAATTCCCCCAGTAGTAAGTGAGGGTGGCTGTTCTTGAAAATTACGAGCAATCGTTCTAAAAGGCGAAACAAATTTCATGGTGAAGAATATAGTTGGACCTCATACTTGTACGAACTCACGTTGAATCAGGACCACTGTAAAGTTGATTCTAACCTTGTTTGCAATTTGATTGTGTGTGTGGTGAAGTCTGAGATAGGTTTAATCCGCGGACCATTATTGATATAGTGAAACTACAATATAATTATCAGATTTCATATTAGAAGATTTGGATTGCAAAACAAAAAGCAACTGAGAGATTGGTTGGTACCTTCGAAGAAGCATATACGAAGTTGCCTTTTCTTCTATCAGCAATAGAAGAAGCAAATCCAGGAACCGTTGTCCACTGGGATAAATATCAGTCTGGTCCTAGCGAGGAAACATTTAAGGAAGTATTGTGGGCATTTGGTGGTTCGATTGAAGGTTTCAAGTCTTGCAGACCTGTTATTAGTGTTGACGGAACTCACTTGTACGGTAAGTATAAGGGTTGTTTGTTAATTGTTGTTTTTCCATATGCGAATGATAGCTTATTTCCCTTTGCATTTGCATTAGTTGATGGAGAGAGTATAAATACTTGGACATGGTTCATGGGTTGCATTCGATATTTTGTCACCGATCGAACTGAGTTGTGCGTTATCTCTGATCGTCATGGTGGTATTTTTTTTGATATGGAATTGCAAAATGGAGTTTGGAACGAACCTAATGGATTTCATCGTTATTGTATGCGTCATTTCTCTACAAATTTCTTCAGTAAATTTGGTAGCAAAGCAATGAGAAAAAAAGAAAAAATTATAGCGTGTCAAAATCAACCCAAAAAAGATCAATACCAAACTCGTTGAACATGAAACCATCAATGTTGAGGTAGCTAATTGGTTGAAACCGGTTGAGATATGGACACTTTATGCAGATGAAGGTCGACGATACAACATAATGACTACGAACCTATCAGTAGTCTTCAATTCAGTCTTGAAAGGTGTCCGTAGTTTGCCGGTAACTGCGATTGTAGAGATGATATTTTATCGTCTAAATTCTTACTTTACTACTCGTCGACAGGAAGCCAATAAGCTTTTATCTGAAAGAAAGATTTTTGCTCAAAGAGTACAGGAATTGATCGATATTCGGCCTAAGAAAGCAAACCGACATGAGGTTATAATGTTTCATCATCAACCTGGAGTTTTTTCCGTAAAAACAGGTCTACACATGGTAGGTGGAGAAAGGAAGGGTGGGAACCTGCACAGTGTTAACTTGGGTACTAAAATATGCACATGTTTGAAATTTCAAATATATCATATTCCATGTTTTCATGTATTGGCAGCTTGTGCATATCGTGCAATCGATTACAAGCATTTTGTTGATAAAATTTACTTAGTTACTGCATTAGCACTAACATGGGTTCCCCTCTTTCATCCAACTCTAGATCCAGCATATTGGCCTACTTTTGATGGACCACGACTCATAGTTGATGCAAGTCTGCGACGTTCAAGAAAAGGCCGGCCAAGATCTACGAGAATTCGCAACGACATGGATGAGAGAGATAGGTCTAGCAGGGGTATGGGAATGAAATGTTCGAAATGTAGGTTGCATTGACACAATAAGCGGCGATGTAGTAATGGAGGATCTCGAAAAATTTAAATCATGTCAAATTCCAAAGAGTTTGTGTTTGTTTTGTCAACTTTGCAGTAGTTTGTAGTTGTTGTATTATGTGATGTGGACTTTCTACTAATTTGTATGCATTTAATTTTGAACTGTGATAATTCCTATTTGTTTCAAAATCATTGGAAGTTTATAGATTGTGAATGAATTTGTAAGTCGCATGATGTTGGAGTACATATGAATGTACATGGCAGACTACATATGCAACCTGAATTGGAATATTTTTTTCCCTAAACTCGCTTTCTCAGAATATTTTACACTACATACCTACATATATTACCAATCATCCAATATTTTTAAATTAACAATCATCCAATATTTTCGAATGATAGAACTATTCTAATACCGTTCGATTGTTCGTTGAATATCGATCTATTCATCATCGTACTAATGTACAGCTAAAAAATATTATCAATTCAACTTTTTCAAAAATTACTATATATTATCAAATTTCCTATTCAATATATTTCAAAAAAATTTAACACTATGTTCCTACATATATTATCAAAATTCCTATTCCAAATTTCTCAACATTTCTATTTAAATTCTTTAACAATTTCTAAATATACCATTAACAATTTCTTAAAATATCTCAAAATTAACCCAAAATTAAAAATGCAAATGTATGGGAAATATACCGTTAAAGTTGGGTGATTAAGAGGTCGATAGTGAATACGAGGTCGGAGAAGCTCCTTTAACCGCACTCTTTTCCCCCAAATTCCCGATTGAACGATCTCTTTGATTTGGGGTTTAGGGTTTTCAGAGCGTGAATAGAGGGAGTTGAGAGTGTGAGGAGAAATCGTAGATGAGAGATGTGGAAGATCGAAACGGCTAAGGCGAGAATTTTTAGGTTAATCGACGGGATGAGATCGAAGAAATGGGTTAGGGTTTCGGGGTTAGAAGAGGAAGAGGGATATAGAGAGTTGAAAGAGAGAGTGAGGTCGAAACAACGAGTTTGGGTATTAAAAACTCCGAACGACACTCGCTGTCTATAATCCCTATTTCCTGTATTTGTATTTTTCTGTTGTATTTCATTTCATTGTACTCTATTTATCAATTTAAGATCCTGTATTTTTGTTTCTAGTTCTAATAAAAGTCATTTATTTTGTTTCGACTCAATTTTTGTACCCAATCTGTTTCATTTGCATTATTCTTGTCAGCTCTAGATTGTTTTTCTTCATAGGGAATTGACTGATTCGATTCACCTAATTCATATAGCCTAATTATTGTGATTTTTAACCCAATCTCCTTTTGGATCCTACTCAAATCCGCTATCCAATAAACCAAAACCCGCAACCCTATACTATATAACCCTAATCACTCTAACCTAACCCTGTGCTAACCCTAATCCCTACTGTGCATACACCCGCTGCTAACCCAACACTCCTTCTTCTACCTCTAGACTCCGAACCCATCCACTTCTGTCCTTGTGCTCGTCGCCGCCTTCGACCTCACACCCATCTCCATCATTGCCTCATCGTCTCCTCGACACCCCCGTCGTTGAGTCCCCGCACCTCATCGCTAACCCATCATCCTCCTCGCCTCACCACCGAAAGACATCACCTCGTCATCCTCCGAAACCCATTACCCTCGACCTTGGTGCTCATCCCCGTCGTCATCTCCTACCACTACACCCCCCTCTGTCACCTTGCCATTGCCGCTGATCTCCGAAGTCCCCGAGCTCCGCCATCGCTCCTTTTTTTTCTTCCAAAAGCAGAGCGCTCCGACCTCCCATCGCCGTCACTTGCCCTCCGTTGACTGCTCCCCAGTCGATTCCTCGAAGCCGCCGCTGCAACGCCGCAGTAGCCAGTCGCAGCTTCTCCCGCCTTGCCACTGTTGATCGGGAGAGAGACCGAATTTGAATCTCAGCCATCCGATCTCCTCACGATCGTCGCCGTCATCAATCAGATCAGATTTGGGCCTCCCGATCTCTTTGCGATTTGGATCATCTTTATCATCTTGATCATCACCATCAGAAAATTTTGGGCCGTTCGATCTCATCATCATCTTCAGCATCAGCAAGATCAAATCTGAGTCGTCGATTCTCTTAATCTTGATCGTTATCAAGATCCGCACCGGTCCGATCGATCCGATCTCGATCGTCGATCAACGTCCTCATCCAATCAAGGCAAGTATCTTCTTATACAATTCGTTGTTCTAGTACAAGCTTTTATTTGAAAATATCGCAAGTAGATTGTAGTTGTGACTCTCCTTTGGCTTATCATTTGATGATCTCATTTTACTTGTTGCCTTCCTTAACAACTCCATGATCATAAGAGTAACAATCTTTCGTTGATATATTCGTTTCACAACTGGTTGGATCCATTTTATCATCTAATCATTTGAACACATGAAATTAAGAACCACCTTGGATGTACGTTGTATGATGTATGTGGTGATTTTACCTTTTTTTGAGTGGAGAAATAAATGTGACTTGCTGATTTGATATCTATTACACCCTGATTTGTATCACACATTAATTTAGACTCATATTAGTTATTAATCATTACACTTTTTATATAAAAGAAACCATCTATGTTGTTGTTCCTGTTTTTGCTTGCTGTTTTGACCCTGATAACATCAGAATTTGGACTTGAGTGCTAAATATGAAATTTAGCTACAGATGTCTAGTTTACTACCCTTTTGACAGAATTGAATTCCGAGTTACAGTTTGTGATTTATCGCAGTTTTACTGCTGCTGTGCCATAGAATTCGAGATTCATGAAATTGCTGCGTCACTTTGTTTTACAATTAAATTAACTATGCTACTTATAAGATAATGACTTGAAATTTTGCATGCTGATACTAGACACACTACAAGACCTTTCCTAATTTTTCTGGAACTAATTAATGAAGTTTTAGACCTGTTTCATGTTCCTAAACACAATTTTACAAATTCTGGCTGAATACGAATTCTGTGTAGTTTACTATTTTGACTCCAGTTGCTACCACTTTTATGTATCTTGTTTATATGCACTAGAACCGACAGAGAGTTAGTTTCTATATTTTCTGACAGATCCAGATTTGTATTTCTGTAGCAATGAGAATCTCAATTTTGGTGCAACAACGTCTTGCTGTCCAGAATTAGAATTCTCGTCGTTCTTGATAATTTGAATTTGTTTTGACCCTCGAATCTATTTCCTACCTAGCTTAAACTTGTTTTCTTTTCTTGATCATGTTTACTTGCCCTGTTTCGTATATTTTTATGCTTGTCTTGATAATAATAATAAATAACAAGTCTGGGTTAAAGGGAAAGACCATAGTAGTGGACAATATAGGTAAGTGTACTTAGAAGGGGGCCCGTGTTTCCCACTTGATACTTGTTTCATGAACTAGTTATATTATTATTCAATTCATGAACTAGTTACTATTGATTCATGAACTAGTATATTATTATTCGATTCATCGACTGGTTATATTAACACTTGATTCATGGACTAGTATATTATTATTTGATTCATGACTTGTCATGTTATTACTTGACTTATGAACTAGTTATATGATTACCTGATTCATGAACATGCTTGCTTGTTACTTGATGCCTGAGCACACCGCTCTATAAAATCCACCACTAGACCTAAACGTAACTGTTTGTATGTAGTAACAATGTGGTAAATAAATGAGACGCATGAAGTGCTACATAGATAGAATTAAACAATAGATTTAAGAATAACTTGTCACTTATACACACTTGACACCTTACTTGATACTTGTTACTTGACACTTGTTACATAATACTTGTTACTTGATATTTGATACAACTACATGCTCACTTGTTACTTGATTCTGCTACTTATATTTGTTGCCCGTTTCTGTTACTTGATTTGTCTTACTTGCTAGCTAGGCTCTTGAACTTCACTACTTGTTGCATCCTTGTCAAATCATGTTGTATACTTTTGATTCCAAATCTTGTTTCATACTTTCTTACACTTATTTTCATACCCTTGCTTGTACTACTTGCGGTCCGAACTTGCACTAAGGGTGTCTGTCTTTCTTTCTCTATTTTTTTTCTGCATGATATATACAGGTTTTGGAGATCAATTGCCTGAAGGAGTTGGTGAGCAAACGTTGTAGGCTTCACTTGGAAAAACTTGCTTTAATTATTTTGTATTTGAGTTCATTTAAATTTTTGTGTCCACTTGAAACTTGTAACGGACTTGTAGTCCCGAAGTTTTTACTTTTGATTAAGATATTAAATTTATTTAGGATATTTATATTAGTTTCAAATATTTTCTGTTGATTAATAAATTATTCATGCATGCGTGGTTGAATATATTTTGCTACATTTCTTTTTATGATGCTGAGTTGATCCTACAGCTTATGAATGATGAAAATAATTCGCTAGCCTTTGTCACGTACTCATATTTCGTATTTCTTTTGGAAAGCAGGGCGTGACACTATCTCAAAAAGCAAGTTTGGCAAAAATCCCATCGCTTTTTGAGACAACGAGTCTTGGTCAGGGAGAAATCAAAAAACCCAAACCTCACACTCGCTATCTCAAAAGCGATGGGATTTTTGCCAAACTCGCTTTTTGAGACAGCGAGTAGGCCAGTTTGGTAAAAAATTCAAAAAGAGGGTCATTTTGGGAAAAAAATCTCTGTATTTTGGGTATCATGTATGTATCCTACTCAAGCATGTATGAGTATCATTCTTCCCTCTTCGGGATTGGAGATCTTTGATCATAGTTATGTTGGATTTATGTCTTGCATACTATGTTGGACACGAAAATGATGAGACGATAGAGGGATCGAAGACGATTTGAGATGGAGTGAAAGCAAGAGGAAATAACAACAGCAGCAATAGCAACATGAGGAGTTGTGGTTTGTACAGACTTTTTTGAGAGGGGGACAGTCGACCGGTCTTATTGGACGGTGGACCGAATGCGGCCGAAGCAGATTTCGGGTGCGAATATGGGTGTTTTTGCTGAAGCCTAAACTTGTTCTTCAGGTCAGATCGTGTGACTCTTATCGTAGAGTTATTTCCTCTATAATATCCAATGGCTATTGTATCAAGATATCAGACTATGGTTTCTCTAGATCTCTATATATTGTTATTATTTGTCTCCATTTAGAGCCACAAGAAAGTGTAATTCATTGAAAGCAGATTTTGATAGGTTCTTCAATTGTAAACAAATAGTACTTGCTTGTGAGACTTGAGAGAGTCGTGGTGAGAATTGTAACATTATTGTATATTCTCTAGCTGAATAACATATCTGGATTCTTCTCCCCCAGATTAAGGTGAAAGCCCTAACTGGGACAAGTTTATGTGTGCTTTGGTGTGTTTGGTATGATCTAGTATGTGCTTGGTAGTTTGTATTGATTGCATCAACAAGATCATCGGAATGATAGAGTTCAGCTAATTCCTTAACAAGTGGTGTCGTTGTACCACTTGTTTCCCTAACAATTGGTATCAGAGCAATTATGTTCGTGAGTTTATTTGAGTTCCTTGGAAAAAACATGCATGAAGCATCGGTTCAACAAGACTTGGATATAGTCCTAAAAGAAGATAAAGGAAGACTAATCGGCACAAAGCAGGAGGATTGGAAAGATATTTATTTAGAAGCCTTGAGTTTAATCCGGATGTCATTGAAAAGCGAAGTCAAGTATATGAGAAGCGCAACGAGTCTTTGGACAAGATTCAGAACTGCCTACTCGGGATCGTCATTACAAGGTCGGATGTACCAGAAAGAAAAGTTGTGGGGTTACTCAATAAAGAAAAGTATCGCTCTTCTAGATCATACAATGGAGTTCAATATGGAGTTATCTGAACTAATGACGATCAATGCAAATGATCTAAATTCTTTCAACTTGATATATTCACCACCAAATTCATACAACATGATAACCATGCTAGATGAGAAATCTACCAAGAAGAAGTTTTCTGTAGTAGGTATGACCACGGGATTGGAGGAGGATGCACTTAGGAAGGAGAGTTAGAAATCGACGTCAACTTCCGTGAGTCACTTGGAGGTGGATTGTACTTCGAATGAAAGAAAAAGTGTATGTAGGGGTAATTTTTGTAGCCACCAGTGCAAAGGAATTGTGCATTACATGAGAGACTGTTGCAAATACTTGAGTCAGATGGACCCCAAATTCAGTGCCCTTGAATCAGGTGATTGGTTAAACAGTGATTTGATTTTAAGTTCCTTAGATGTGAATTCTGATTTTTTTTTTGATTCGGTTAGTTCTTCTCAAGTTTGCTCCAAGAAGGAGATGATTTCCACTTATAAGTTTCCATCATGTTGTTGTGTGAAAATGGAGATTGATAATATTTGTGAAGTAATGGTTTCTACTTACAAGTTTGCATCATTTCGTTGTGTGAGAACGAAGATTGATAAGATTTGTGAAGGGGTGAGAGAACAGTAAGGTCGAAGATGATAGATAGAAGGGGACACACACTAGAGGACAAAATGTATATTCCTTTGATGAAACGAAGCCTTTTATCCATGAGAACTCTTGATGTCATGCCCCACTTTCCGAAAGAGAATACGGAATACGGATACGTGACAAAAGCCCAGCAAATGATTTTCATTATCCATAAGCTGTTCAAGAATCTATACAACATCTCACGAAATAATCAGAGTCGGAAGCAAAAGTGTCAACCAACATGCACATATGAACCAAAATACTAACAAGAATACTTGAAACCAAATATATAAATCTCAAATAGTCATGATCTGAATAAGTCAAATATCCTGGGTCACATTGCCCAAATACAAGAATAAATCCAAGTATCAAAATACAATATTTTTCAAGCAAGCTACAAGAAATAACAATAACAAGATCCAGCACTAATACTTCATGTCACCAATACCATCTGGAACCTGTTCTCCAAAATATGCAATTTAACAATTGCAGGGAAGAGGAAAAGAGGAAACAAGTACCTGTCAATTACAAGTTACGGGCTATTTGTAATGCAGGATACAAGTACATGGGAAAAACTAACTAATACCATGGAATAAGCATGATATCAAAATAAACAACTAGCATGGTGAGGTGAACAAGTACAAGAAGCATGTATCAAGTGTCAAGTAAACAAGTATCATGTAAACAAGCAAGAAGTGTCAAGTATCATGTATCAAGTGTCATGCATCAAGTCTCATATAAACAAGTCTCATGTATCATGTAGTCAAGTATCAAGTAAGCATGTATCATGTTCAAGTATCATGTTCAAGTATCATGTATCAAGTCTTGTACTGATTACTATCTAGGTAGCACTTCATGCATCTCATACCGCATGGTTGCTACAACAAACAGTTTTACTTTAGATTTCATAGTGGACCACAGAGGGCAGTGTACTCAGGAACAAGTATCAAGTATCGAGCTTCAAGCTCCAAGTATCATGTATCATGTATCATGTAATCACGTGTCAAGTTGTGCAAGTGGAAAGTAACATGTCTTGCGTGCAAGTGTCAAGTAATCACGTATCAAGTATCATGTCTCAAGTCATCACATAGGATCAGTGGATCCCCTTACGAGTACACATTTCTGAATTATCCACTATTCGATCTTTCCTTAAACCCCGGCTTGATTATTTATTATTAGTGTCAAACAAGCATGTATGTGTGCAAAATATATCAAGAATAATATGGCATGATCATGTGACAAGTTCAAGTTTCAAGATAAATATGTACGGGTGCAAGATAACTCATAAAAGAATAAAATAACCAAATCTCTAGTTCTTTCCCAGCAAAACCATACTGTAGTAAAATAGTGATTCCCAGTGTTACAAACATGCAAATCTGAATTCGTCGAAACGTTTAGAAACTAGACTCCCAACCGAATCCAGCGAATATAAATAAGTTACATAGTATTTCACAACAACACAACTCAAACTGATTTGAATCCAGAAATTAGGTTCAGTCAGAAATCAGGAAATCGAATTTACATTCAGGAAAGTAGCATCAAAACACCTCAAACAAATCCAGAAAAAAATTGGGGTATTCCCCTATATGTCTAGTATAAGAATATAAAGTTTCAAAATTTTCCAGTAAGATTAGTTCAGTGAAAAAAAATCAGAAAATATCAAGAAACGATAGTTTTGCATATCTGGAATTCCCAACACTGCTGTACGAAAACTGTAATATCTCGCAACCATGAAACGAAATCCAAATCCGTCAAAGGGAGATGAAAATAGAAAAATTAGTCTAACTTTAATATTTCATAAATAATTTTCATACAGAAAAGAAATTATGGTGAAAATACAAATCTTTATAGAACAGCGAGCAAAATCTAGCAAGTATAGTTTTTATAAATAAGCATAAAACGTCATATAAACTCATCAATAAAATCCACCAAAATTCTGGGTAATCCATAGATAGATATAGAAATACTGACCAAAATTTCAGCTTAAAATAATATGTTTAGCACTAGTATCAAAATAATTTAGCCATCAAAATCACCAAAAAACGAAATCTGGAAATGAAATATACCTCTGTAGTAAAACAACTATATTTCATACATACGAAAATGAAATCGATCAAGGTCAGGGGGGTTGGAAAAAAGACAAATTTCTCTAAAAATCATGTTTTATACTGAAATTAAGATTCTGAATTTAATATGGTATAAATTACTGATCAAGACAGATTATCGGCAAAATACAGAATTTCCTTTAGGAACAAAACCAACATGAATCACACGAAACTGGATCGAAGCATCACTAAACATGAATTAAAGTCTACTAAGTGTCCAAACAACATGAAATATGGTATATGGCATGACCACAACAAGTATATCACATGGTTCTCACAAACACACGAGTTTTCATAATTGTTTCACATATACATCACATCAAGAACGACAAAATCTAAGTTGTTTCATGTCAAATTTTTATTTTGTGAGGCAATTATGGTCAATAGCACTATAGAGACAATACTCATCAACATACATCACACATGAATTGTCTCTAGAAGCCAACTACACTACAAGCAGAATTTATGACTTGTATCATACAAAGGAATTGAGTACAAGTTACTTTCCTTAACCGACGACGAAAACAACTCCAAGCAAGAATAACGGGAATGGATTCCCGGAGCAACGAACACCACGAACCACGAACGAAAATTGCGAGCAAAATCCACGAACGACTACGAACAAACCCAAGAACTCGCACCGAACACACGAAACAAGAAATCCAACGACACAACCATGAACAACGACTCCACAACACATGAACGAACCCAACAACAAGCCACACGAACCCAACTCACACACCAAGAGAGGTCAAGGGAGCAATGGCAGGTGCTGCTGCTGTCGATCGAGGGCAGCACACGGCTAGGGCGGCACTGGCTAACGACGAAGGGGAAGCATAGGCCACTGCAGCTGCTGCGGAGGAGCATTGGGAGGTGCCCGGATGCTGCCTGGCACGAGGGGTGAGGCGCAGCAAGAGTTCGCTGAGTTGCCGAGGTGGGGAAAAAGGACGGGCAGAGAGATGAGAGATCGGGAGAGGAAAAATGGTGGGGAGAGGCGGCTGCATGGGGTATATATATAAGTTAGAAGTCTAGGGTTGAGAGGGGAAGGTGGTGATGGCACACTGGATACAAACCGGGTCGGGTAGGGTATAGGTATTGGGTTGTTTTCGGTAGTATGGTGAACGGGTACAGGGAATGGGTTAATGTAGGGTATAGTTAAAATAGGTAATAATAGAATCGGGGTATTGAGAAGTTGATTATTGGTTTTATATATTTTTTTGAAAAACAACTCATGGGTTAATAATAGGTTATTGGTTCATGGCTCAGGAGTAATTAAATAGGTTTGGGCAATCTGGATATAGGACTTGGGTTGAAACGGGGTATGAGATTCAAAAAATTATAGGGCAAAATGAATGAATCAAAATAACAGAGTGGAATAAAAAAACATAAATCTAATAGAGAGAATAAAAAATAATGGCACGAGCAAAAGAGCAAATCCAAAAAGGAGACAACCGACTCAAGAATCTAAATAAAAGATGTAAACAATAAAATGAATATATTGAAACAAAATATCCAATATACGGTCCAAGAAACGATACAAAGAGAGAAAAACACCAAAATGAAAAATACATTCAAAAATACACAAAACAAAAAACAGGGGTTACACTTGAAGCTATGGACTACAGGTACTACAAATCCAGGCTGAGTTCGATCAGTATGAGAAAGTTATCGGAAGGTGATGAAGGATGAGAGGGAGATTGAGTAGAGTCAGCACAACCTCTGTCAGCTTTGGAGAACATGAAACCTTAGCCAAGTTGTTCGAAGCCTATTGTTCCTAAAGCACTATCTAATTTGCAGTCACTAGAATTATTCGAGCGAGACTACGATGTTCAAATATCATCGGAAGGTGGAGAGAGCCTTGAGGTAGGTGGAGTTCGTATAGAGAGTGGCACCACCATAATAATATCTACTGAGGTGTGCCCTTGAGGGTGACATACAACGTGAGAAAAATATGTAGAGGTAAATTCAACTAGCAGAAGAAGCCACGGAACCGAGTTATTTGCATGAGGAGAATGAAAATAGTCTAGAAGGTTTTTAATCAAACAGTTGTGGATTCATGAGTATGCAATCCAATGTGGAGATTGTTGGTTTATGTCTTGCATACTATGTTGGATTCAAAGACGATGAGACGATGGAGGGATTGAGACGATTGGAGACAGAGTGGAAGCAAGAGGAAACAATAACAACAGCAACAACAGGATGATTTGCGGTCGACCGGTCGTTGGGACGGTCGACCACCCGACTGTATAAACTTTCCCAAGAGGGAGACAGTTGACTGGTCTTGTTGGACGGTCAACCGAATGCGGCTGAACTAGATTTCAGGTGCGGATCTGGGTGATTTCGCTGAAGCCCGAACTTGCTTTTTAGGTCAGATCGTGTGGCTCTTATCGTAGGGTTATCTCTGCTATAATATTCAATGGCTATTGTATCAAGATATCAAACTAGAGTTTCTCTAGATCTCTATATATTATTGTTTATTGGCCTCCATTGAGAGCCAAGAGAGAGAGTACTTCATTGAAGGCAGAGTTTGATAGGTTCTCCAATTGTAAACAACTATTACTTGCTGATGAGACTTGAGAGAGTTGTTGTGAGAATTGTAACATTTTTTTATCTTCTCTAGTTGAATAATATCTCAGGTTTCTTCTCTCCCGGATTAAAGCAAAAATCCCAACCGGTACAAACTTGTGTGTGCTTTGGTGTGTTTGATATGCTCTAATATGTGCTTGATAGTTTATATTGATTGCATTGTATAACTCAACAATATCCTCAGAATGGAAGAATTCCACTAATTCTCTAACAAGTGGTATCTTTGTACTGCTTGTTTCCCTAACAAGTTGTACTTTTAAAGGCTTTCTAATGGAAAGCTCAGAGATTTCCACATTGTTTAAAGCACAAAATCAAATATCGGTCGAATTCCAACAAACACTGGCAGAGTTGGAGCTAGACTTTTCTTAACTATACTCCCGACATGTAAGTATCTTGGTAACCGAAATATGGAAAAATTTCCTACGGATGCTCCCAAAATGTCTGATATGACATGTAAGTATCCTAACATTTTCAATAAATTATATATCAACATTTATCCTACCGATACTTTGGACATGGCTGATTTAACAGACAAATGGAAGGTACATAGATTTGATACAATGGTGGTATCTACCTTTAGAGCATCCACAGTGGTGTGCTATTTATGCATAAAATATATTTTATAGCAAACGACGAGCTGCAGTCGTTTGCTATTTATGCATTTTATGCATAAATTGATACAGTAGATTGCTATATATGGCACAAGATATAACTATATGCATAATATACGAGACGAAACTTGATGTTGCGTCTGACGAAAAAAAATAATTTTTTTAATTCGTTAGACGCAACTTCGAGTTGCGTCCGACGAAAAAAATAATTTTTTAATTCGTAAGATGCAACTTGAAGTTGTGTCCAACGAATTTTTAAATAAAAAAATATTTAATAAAAACTCCAGAGTCTCGGGCCTCCCTGGACGAAACATGATGTTGCGTCCGACGGAGGGGCCCACATTTTTTTATTAAAAAACTTAAATAACGTTTTTAATTAATAAAAAAACCATAAAAAATCCTAAAAATTCGTCCAACGCAACTTGAAGTTTCGTCTGAATTTTTTATATATTAAATTGGTAAAAAATACAAATCGACGACTATAGTGAATTAGCCAATACTATATGCATTTATGTCTATATGTAATTTTTTAAACAATGACGACTGTGGATGCTCTTATATGCAGGATGATAAAAGGGCGGTAGATTTGAGTTTTGAGGATAGTGGTCCTTGAGATAGCTTTCACATGCCAGGTTGTTTTGGTTCTTTTGACAAGTCTCATTTCTATCAAGAAGCTATTACTCAGATCTATCTCTACTATTATAATGGGAGAAGGGGTTAGTGTCATCTGTCATTGTTATCATTTTGAAGCCAACACGTGCAGCGCACGTGTTGACAAAATAACCCACTTTGGTAAATATTTTCGAAAGTAGACCAGTTTGGTAAATATTTTCGGAAGTGGATCAGTTTGGAAATTATTTTCTTTTTATCCTTTTCATTAGCCCTTCAAATTTTCCCACCTGCACGTGTGCACGTGTATGATACTAGTTTAACATAATTGCATGTCAAAGAGCTGCATCCAGTTAACTCTTGAGTCTGTGTTCGACCAATTAATTTATTCGTATTTCTAAACCCACCAAGTCGAGCTCATGCCAAATTTGAAAAGCTAGATTAACAAGACAGATTGCTTCCTCCATAAGTGACACAGTATATCACATGAACGGAAATCGTTTAACATCACTGCCGTTCTTCTGAGCATTTGACTGTTAGAAATTGTCGCCTCAAATACACGTAGGCATGGGGTACTTGAAGTTGGAGAAGAAGAGGAGACAAAGAAGTAAGAGAAGACAAACAGCAAGTAGAAGAAGAGTAGCCTGGAGGGTTGCGGTCGACCGACCAGGGGGTGCGGTCGAACGAACCTAGGCTAAGAGTTCTTCGAGTGTATAAGTCCAACAGACGAGGGGACGGTCGACCGACCTAGGGGGTGCAGTCGACCGGTCAGCGCTTTGGGTTGCTTCTACACGTTGCAGTCGACCGTAACTAGGGGTTCTGTAATGCCCCGAAATTCCTATGTGGAGATTCGAGAGACGAGCCAGGACCTTTACATTCAATTAGTCACAATACACAGAAAACAGGAAAATTGTAAAACTTTTTATTAACACAATAATACAGGCCGAGTATTTTCCATTGATTCAATACATTACATCAGAGTATACATAAATAAAATGATAAACATCGTGCTCTTCATTGTAGACCATGCCTTGACTAGAGTCCTCCTGGTTTGGTGATCATGTATCCACAACCCATTAAAGTGGGAACGTCAGTACATATACTGATGCTTAACGGCTGATGACTAGCAGCGAATCTCCAAAAACAAACATATAAAAACATGATAAAATATGTCAGTGTAGTTTAAGTGTTCGTGAGTGCTATGACTAGAATTTAATGCAATGTCAACTAAGGCTAGGATGCTCCTATTCTAATGCAAGCAAGACTCTGGGACAGTATGCAGCCCATACTACATACGCCCCATCTCAAGCTATTTCTTCATATATAGGGATTTGAACCCGCGCCATGTACTCTACTTTTGTACCCATCTTGTTCCTGAAATAATACTACATGACTGGGAAAGTTGCTGGTACGGTCTAGTTCCATTACTGCAATTAATAGTGGTGTCCTTGTTTGCCACTATTGCCCGGTTGCACCGGACCCCACTCAAAAGCCAACAAGAACTACAGGATACTTTGTCAACCTTCTTCCGTGCCCTCAACTCCTTATGAGAAGGCATAGAACCTTCGGAATCTTCGGGCCTATTTCCCTAAGAAAACCTCCCATTCTTACCATGGCATATTCAGGAATTAACAGGCGAGATACGGAATCCGTGCTCCCAACTTATCATGAAAAAGTACCGCCCGTATCCCTTTGATAGGGGATACATCCCAATAACACCTCCTAGTGTCAGCTTACAAGAGAAGTCGGATTATAGGGTATCACGCCTAACACCAATTGTTACAATTCGGCAATGCATATGTATATAAAATGGTTAACAAGTTACTACCCTAAGAATGTCACTAACCCTACCAAACAAGCGAGACATGCCACTGTGCTTCCAAGTTATCATGAAAAAGCACTGCCTGTGTCCCTCCTCTAACCAAACAAGTGAGACATGCTCCTGTGCTTCCAACTTGGCATGAAAAAGCACCGTACGTGTCCCTCTTCTAAACAAACAAGTAAGACATGCTACTGTGCTTCCAACTTGGCATGAAAAAGTACCGTACGTGTCCCTCTTCTAGAGAGTACAACAATTTGTTGACACAATTAACCAAGTCTTAAGCTAGACTTCGCAAGATCTCATCGGATCCACTCCCAGCCTACTTATTCAAGACAATACCTACGTACGAGCCAAATAAGCTACTTACGAGAGCAACAATTACATACGGGCCCGGTGAGCCATGTGTGAGACAAATACATACAAACAACCATACTAGAAATCAACCTACAAGCAACACACGTGCTTGCTAGCAAAATTTGTTCTTCTATAATTAGAAGAAACAAAAAAATCTACTAACAGTCTAAAATAGACATTCTACCAATGAGAAGCCCAAAGCGATATAAAAACTTTTATCAAGCTAACAATTATTAGTGATCTTCCCAACCCTTATTACCCATGAAGATGAAGAATGTTCACGTGATATGGTCCAACTTTAATTAGCTACCTATACAACTAGAATCCATGGGTTCCTTTCCCAATTGAACTAGAACTACATGCAACTAGATTCTTGGGTTCTTTTTAATCTTTCCCTACAACCATTTACAATTCATGCATGGTTCTTTACTAACACCACAACTACCACAAGATAGTTCCTTTACTAACATTATAACCACAACATGATTCTTTTACTACAACTTAACTATAAGATGAGTATCTACTACTACTTCAAACATGATCCATTCTACAACTCAAGCATGGATACAACTTATGCATGAATACTTACTACAACTTAAGCATGGATATTTACTACTACTTAAGCATGAATCTTCTACTACTACTTAAGCATGAATCTTCTACTACTACTCAAGCATAGATGAATCTCCTACTACTACTTAAGCATAGATAATTGCTACAAATTACACATGAGTATGTACTACATTATCCTATAACAAATTATCATGGTATACAACGTAGCATGAGTTTCTTTACTACATTACCTACAACAACTAAGCATGGTATATAACATAGAATGAACCTACAACAATCTTAAGCATGAATACAACTTTCCTACAACAATCTAAGCTTGGTTTACAACAATCTAAGTATGGTATATAACTTTCCTACCATAATCTAAGTATGGTATATAACTTTCCTACAACAATCTAAGCATGGTTTACAACAATCTAAGCATGGTAAATAACTTTCCTACCACAATCTAAGCATGGTATATATCTTTCCTACAACAATCTAACATGGTATATAGCATGGGCATCAACCCTACAACAATTTTAGCATGATATACACATAAGCATGGGTTTCCTACAACTTGGTAGATAACACAAGCATGGATTCTGCTACTAAGGATGGATCTTTATTACTACTTAAGCATGGATTCTTACTACAATATTAAGCATGAATAACTACTATACTTAAGCATGGTATACAACATAGGTATAGATTTCTTACTACATCCAACCTACAACAATTTAGGCATGGTATATCAATCTATATCAATCTAAGCATGGTTTACAACTTAAAGCATGGGTTTCAACCTAGAACAAATTAGCATGAATAATTTACTAGCTATTACAAGGCTACTTCTCTTTACAAAAATACAAGCCTTGAAATATTACAAAATCTAACTTTAGGTTACAAAAATCTATTCTTTTTAACTTACAAGTCCTACATATAACCAAAAGTCTACTTCTTTTGAATTAGAAGTTCTTCATACCACAAGTCTACCTTTTTATAAACTAGGAGTTAGCAAGATTGATATATTAACAAGTAGAGAGCAAAAATAATAAAGACTTATTCTTTTGTTAAGATTATTAAGATCTATAACCCCAAAAATGGGTATGCAAGTGTTTCTTTTACTAATCTTTTATATGCATATAATGATTAGTCCTTGTTTGAGTTCTACAATCCAATGATGGGTATGTACACAAATATTCATATGCATATGTTCATGAGTCCAAATTAAGTTCTACAACCCATGGATGGGTACGTACACAATCTCCATGTGCTTGTGTCCATTTAGTCCAAACAACAAGAACAAAAATTTCAACAATCCAAGATTCTACCATCCATCCTTCTTATGTGGTCATGACATCATTCATATGCTTAGAAGATTAGTCCAAGTTGTTAGTTTCTTTTATTAGCCAAAATATCAATAATAAGAACAATAGGCTAAAGATTCAATCTTTATGTTCTTTATTTGTTTAAGTTCTACCATTCATTTTCATTCTTGTGGTCATTCTTTTATCCACCATTATTTATGCTCATGACCATACACAACAAAAACAACCCACAAAAGAGAACCAAAACAACACACAAAAGAAAGCAAAAATCAGACAAAGAGAACAAGAAGGGATGGAGAAACCCCCACCTTGTCTTTCAAGTAGGAAGAACTAGCCTATGAACCTTCTCCTTCCCCTTAGCTCCTATGAAAAATCTCTCAAAAAAACCTACAAATGAAAACTCTCTTAGTTAGGCTTTCTCTCTTTCTTTTTCTCCCTTTGTAAAAATGAGACGAGATGAGAGGGGGTATTTATAAGGTTGAAGAGAGGGTGGAGAGTGCAAAAGCATCAAGGGGATTTTGCAAAAACCTCCTTCCATAAAAAAAGGTAAGGCCACACCTAGGTGAGGTGGAAGTATGGTGAAAAGGGGCGAGGTGGAAGAGAGAGGTCTTCTAGAAGAACATCTCCCAATACTCTTATGCATCTTAACCTAGGTTTAATTATCCATCAAACCTAATTATCTGATTAGGTTGTCATGACAAAAGAGATAGTTCGAACATGAAAAAAAATAAAATAATTTTGTATTTAAATAATAATTAAAAAATAATAAAATAATAATTTATACAATATAATATCCCTCTGGGATATTACAATACTCCCTCCTTAGAATAGTTCTGTCCTCAGAACTACATTAAGTCAGGAAAAATGAAAACAACAGATACGAAATAACACAGACATGGGCATGCGATGAACAATTTTTGAACAAACCATTGTATGGATTCCATATATATATATATATATATATATCCATTCAGTTACAAAAAGTGTTATATCATATATTACTTAAAGTCCATAATAAAATTTCAAAAGCAACTTCCAACTTAGTGGTTCCCCCATCCTTGTACACCGGTGATGACTTCCTCGCCATTGTCGTCATCATCTTCTGTAAGTGCGAACACTCGTCCTTGGCGAAGCGGCTCCTTTCCTTTGTGGTTCACTTCTGGGGCTGATCTGCTGTTATTATTCTGAAACTAGGGACAGTCCGGTCAGATATGACCAATCTTCCCATATTTGTAACAAATACGGGTATCCATCTAAGGGTCCTTCCTTGGGCACTGACCCATGAAATGACCTTGCTCTCCACACAGAAAACAGCTTCCTGGCATGGCAGCTCCAAATTTTCCATCTGGTTTCTGAATCTTCTGCTTCCGTCCTTGATTCTAAAGCCCTGATGCTGGTGCAGATCTCTTTCCCTCATTCCACTTCCCAGTGTTCTCTTGCAGATTTGGTCCTCGGTTCATGTTGAGCTCTGTCGTTGCCGCACGGCGGACCAATTTCTCGAACCTCCGAATGCAAAAAGGTACCATCCTCGTTCTGAGTACAGGTCTTAGCCCTTGCTCGAATCACTTAGCCTTCTTGACCTCATCTTCTACCATTTCTGGAGCATACCGGAACAGTTGCATGAACTGGGTCTTGTACTCACGAACTGTCAAGCTTCCCTGCTTCAGGTTGAGGAACTCCATAGCCTTGTCCTCCTGTGCATCTAGTGGAAAGTAGTGCATCCTGAACTCCTCCAAGAAGTCTTCCCAGGTAATGGGTCCTTCACCCATGCCCCTCTTAACCGACTGCCACCAGACTCAAACGTCTTTTTCCAGCAGAATGCTTGCCAACCTGATTGTGCTGTAATTTGGTGTCAGCATCACCTCGAACACGGTCTCGACTTGACGAATCCAATCGTCAGCCGTTGTCGGGTCTGCCTTTCCCTCGAAAATAGGTGGCCTCATTCTTCGGAACGATTTGACCATTTTAATGGGGTCGGTAGCTGCTGCTCCCCGTTTACCTTCGGGTGCTCCCTATTGCTGCACATTGTTTCTGCTCGCCTCGACTAGGTCTCCAAGTGCCTAGTACATACGGGCGAATTCTGCCTCTATATCCAGCCCTGTGCCATTTCCTTCACTTCCTTCTTCTTCATTTGGGTCGACCTGATCGCTCCTCATTCTACGAGACATCTGGTAGAAAAGAAGCATCCTATTGAAATATTGCAAAATAACATCCATTCATCTCATCATACACATAAGACTTGTAGAAAACATAAAGTTAATCTTCATTTCATCATAACCCTATATCTTACATAAGCATCATCTCCTTACATTTATATCATACAAGTAGGAATCAAAACATCAAAACAAAAAAATAGCCTATAGGCACCTAACCACCTAGTCGGTACTGCCAGTGTCTCCTGCCGGGTCCCCTCTAGCAGGCGGTGGTGCTAGCAGTGCCTGTAGCTATGTGAGCTGCGCATGAAGCTCCGCGCATTTGCTCTCTAGGCGTGCATACTGCACACGGTGGGTGTGCCTCAGGATCACCATCTTGCGGTCAACCCTCTTTAACTTCGCCACTTCCTTTTCATGGCTGAAGGCCACGAACTCACACGAGTCCAGCCTGTTTTCAAGACGGACATGGTGCCAACCCATTATCGAGATATCGCGAAAGGCCTGCTCTACTCGGGTAAGCTGGGGAGGTGGTGGGGGTGGCGGTACTGGGATCTGGTCCCCTATAGGGGTGTCCCCTGCTGCGGTAGCTGCGGGGGGCCCGTTGGCCAATTCGGCCCCAACCGGTGACTCATCCCCCTCTGAGATGGGCTCTAAGTCTGTGTCCACCTTAATCACAACCCCGTGTTCCCATCCATTCCCTAGGGGAACTGCTCCGTTCGCCATCATGTAAGGAGTGGACACAGGAATTAGCATAGATATAGAAATATCATAAAACATAAGTCGAAGGAACAACAGTATGAATTATAATTATCTACAACCAGCTAAAGAAAACCTAACTCTTACAAGGCATCTAAGTCTATTTTCCTTCTATGTTTGACTATAATTGAAGTCGGCTCTGATACCACTCTGTAACGCCCCGAAATTTCTATGTGGAGAATTCGAGACACAAGCCAGGACCTTTACATTCAATTAGGCACAATACACAGAAAACATAAAAATTTTAAAACTTTTTATCAACACAATAATACAGGCCGAGTGTTTTCCATTGATTTAATACATTACATCAGAGTATACATGAATAAAATGATAAACATCGTGCTCTTCGTTGTAGACCATGCCTTGACTAGAGTCATCCTGGTTGGGTGATCATGTATCCACAACCTATTAAAGTGGGGATGTCAGTACATTTACTGACGCTTAAAGGCTGATGACTAGCAGCGAATCTCCAAAAACAAACATATAAAAATATGGTAAAATATGTCAGTGTAGTTTAAGTATTCGTGAGTGCTATGACTAGAATCTAATGCAATGTCAACTAAGGCTAGGATACTCCTATTCTAATGCAAGTAACACTCTGGAATAGTATGCAGCCCATACTACATATGCCCCATCTCAAGCAGTTTCTTCATATATAAGGATTTGAACCCGCACCATGTATTCTACTTTTGTACCCATCCTGTTCCTGACATAATAATACATAATGGTGAAGTTGCAGGTACGATCTAGTTCCGTTACTGCAGTCAATAGTGTTGTCCTTGTTTGCCTCTATAGCCCGATCGCACCGAACCCCACTCAAAAACCAACACGAACTACAAGATACGTTGTCAATCTTCTTCGTGCCCTCAATTCCTCATGAGAAGGCATAGAATCTTTGAAATCGTAGGGTCTATTTCCCTAGGAAAACCTCCCATTCTTATCATAGCATATTCAGGAATTAACAGGCGAGATATGGAACCCGTGCTCCTAACTTATCATGAAAAAGCACCGCCCGTATCCCTTTGACATGGATACAACCCAATAACACCTCCTAGTGTCAGCCTACAGGAGAAGTTGGATTATAGGGTATCACCTCTAACACCAACTCTCACCTTTCAGCAATACATATATATATTAAATGGTTCATTAACAAGTTACTACCCTAACAATATCACTAACCCTAGCAAACAAGCGAGACATGCCACTGTACTTCTAACTTATCATGAAAAAGCACCGCCCGTGTCTCTCCTCTAACCAAACATGTTAGACATGCTACTGTGCTTCCAACTTAGCATGAAAAAGCACCATACGTGTCCCTCTTCTAACCAAACAAGTGAGACATGCTACTGTGCTTCCAATTTGCCATGAAAAAACACCGTATGTGTCCCTCTTCTAGAGAGTGCAATAATTTGTTGACACAATTAACCAAGTCTTAACCTAGACTTCACATAATCTCATCGGATCCACTCCCAGCCTACTTATTCAAGATAATACCTACGTACGAGCCAAATAAGCTACTTACGAGACCAACCATTACATACGGGCCAGGTGAGCCATGTCTGAAACAACTACATACAAACAACCATACTAGAAATCAACCTACAAGAAACACACGTGCTTGCTACCAAAACTTGTTCTTCTATAATTAGAAGCAACAGAAGAATCTACCAACAGTCTAAAATAGACATTCTACTAATGAGAAGCCCAAAGCAAAATAAAAACTTTTATCAAACTAACAATTATTAGTGATTTTCCCAACCCTTATTACCCATGAAGATGAAGAATGTTCACGTGATATGGTCCAACTTTAATTAGAACCATATACAACTAGAATCCATGGGTTCCTTTCCCAATTGAACTAGAACTACATGCAACTAGATTTTTGGGTTCTTTTTAATCTTTCACTACAACCATTTACAATTCAAGCATGGTTCTTTACTAACGCCACAACTACAACAAGATAGTTCATTTACTAACATTATAACTACAACATGATTCTTTTCCTACAACTTAACTATGACATAAGTATCTACTACTACTTCAAGCATGGGCCATTCTACAACTCAAGCATTAATACAACTTAAGCTTGAATACTTACTACAACTTAAGCACGGATATTTACTACTACTTAAGCATGAATCTTCTACTACTACTTAAGCATGGATGATTCTCCTACTACTACTTAAGTATAGACAATTGCTACAAATTACACATGAGTATGTACTACATTATCCTACAACAAATTATCATGGTATACAACGTAGCATGAGTTGCTTTACTACATTACCTACAACAACTAAGCATGGTATATAACATAGAATGAACCTACAACAATCTTAAGCATGAATACAACTTTCCTACAACAATCTAAGCTTGGTTTACAACAATCTAAGCATGGTATATAGCTTTCCTACCACAATCTAAGCATGGTATATAACTTTTCTACAACAATCTAAGCATGGTTTACAACAATCTAAGTATGGTAGATAACTTTCCTACCACAATCTAAGCATGGTATATATCTTTCCTACAACAATCTAACATGGTATATAGCATGGGCATCAACCCTACAACAATTTTAGCATGATATACACATAAGCATGGGTTTCCTACAACTTGGTAGACAACACAAGCATGGATTCTACTACTAAGGATGGATCTTTATTACTACTTAAGCATGGATTTTTACTACAATATTAAGCATGAATAACTACTATACTTAAGCATGGTATACAACATAGGTATATGTTTCTTACTATATTCAACCTACAACAATTTAGGCATGGTATATCAATCTATAACAATATAAGCATGGTTTACAACTTAAAGCATGGGTTTCAACCTACAACAAATTAGCATGAATAATTTACTAGCTATTACAAGGCTACTTCTCTTTACAAAAATACAAGCCTTGAAATATTACAAAATCTAACTTTAGGTTACAAAAATCTACTCTTTTTAACTTACAAGTCCTACATATAACCAAAAGTCTACTTCTTTTGAATTAGAAGGTCTTCATACCACAAGTCTACCTTTTTATAAACTAGGAGTTAGCAAGATTGATATTTTAACAAGTAGAGAGCAAAAACAATAAAGACTTATTCTTTTGTTAAGATTATTAAGATCTATAACCCCAAAAATGGGTATGCAAGTGTTTCTTTTACTAATCTTTTATATGCATATAGTGATTAGTCCTTGTTTGAGTTCTACAATCCAAGGATGGGTATGTACACAAATATTCATATTCATGAATCCAAATTAATTTCTACAACCCATGGATGGGTATGTACACAATCTCCATGTGCTTGTGTCCATTTAGTCCAAACAACGAAAACAAAAATTTCAACAATCCAAGATTCTACCATCCATCCTTCTCATGTGGTCATGCCATCATTCATATGCTTAGAAGATTAGTCCAAGTTGTTAGTTTCTTTTATTACCCAAAATAACAATAATAAGAACAATAGGCTAAAGATTCAATCTTTATGTTCTTTATTTGTTTAAGTTCTACCATTCATTTTCATTCATGTGGTCATTCTTTTATCCACCATTATTTATGCTCATGACCATACACAACAAAAACAACAACACAACAAAAACAACCCACAAAAGAGAACCAAAACAACACACAAAAGAAAGCAAAAATTAAACGGAGAGAACTAGAAGGGATGAAGAAACCTGCACCTTGTCTTTCAAGTTGGAAGAACTAGCCTATGCACCTTCTCCTTTACCTTAGCTCCTATGAAAAATCTCTTAAGAAAACCTACAAATGAAAACTCTCTTAGTTAGGCTTTCTCACTTTCTTTTCCTCCCTATGTAAAATTAAGACAAGAGATGGGGCGAGGGGGTATTTATAGGGTTGAAGAGAGGGTGGAGAGTGCAAATGTACCAAGGGGATTTTGCAAAAATTCCATTCCATAAAAAAAGGGAAGGCCATACCTAGGTGAGGTGAAAGTATGGTGAAAAGGGGTGAGGTGGAAAAGAGAGGTCTTCTAGAAGAACATCTCCTAATACTCTTATGCATCTTAACCTAGGTTTAATTCTCCATCAAACCTAATTATCTAATTAGGTTGTCATGACAAAAGAGATTGTTCAAACATGAAAAGAAATAAAATAATTTTGTATTTATATAATAATAAAAAAAATAATAAAATAATAATTTATACAATGTAATATCCGTCCGGAATATTACAGTGCGGTTGATCGACATCAGCTACTGATTGTTTTTCGGCTTACGAGTTTAAAGGCTCAATTGCTATATTTGTGTTTATCTTTTAAGGTTTACTTGGGGAATATATATATATGGCCATAAACTCTAGGGTTTAGTTAATCCTTGATCATCCACAGAGAGAGATTTGGTGAGCCGTTATCATTGTCCAACTTCAGGAGAGAATTGTGCCGAGTGTTTCAAAGGTGAGAGAGAAAATGAGAGTTGTAATGTAATATCCCGATCGACTATTAATAATATTATTTTATTAACATCCGACTACTTGTTTATTTTTATATTTTCATTTCACAATTGAGTTATCTTTTAATTAGGAATTAATTGTTAGTTAAACCTAGGGTTACAAAGACATAAGAGATTAAGATTTCTTCTAGAAAAAATTCCTCCTCCATATCAATCTTCCCTCACATAACACCTCCCCCACCTCCCCCCTTCTCCTAGGTATGGCCGGCCCCCAAAAGATGGGGGGGCTTTTGTACAATTGTGTGGGTGCACAATTGAAATCTCCACCCCTCTCTCCTCCTATAAATACCCCCTTCCTTTCACCATAGTCTCATTTTAGAAAGATCAAAAAAAAAGAAAGAAAGAAAGGAAAAGAATGAGTGGACTAACTTGAGAGTTTTATTTGTAGGTTTGCTAGAAGTTCTAGGAGAAAGAAGGAGAGTAGCTAGTGTTTCCATCAAGAAAAGAAACAAGGTGGGGGGTCTTCCTAGGTTTGTTGTTTATGTGTTTGTTTGTTTGTTTGTTGTTGTTCTTTGAATGGTGTTTGATGATCCTCCTTCTTCTTACCCTCTTGTTTATTTTTCTTTTGGTGTGGTTACTTAGTAGTGGTATGGTTGTATGAGTTTTCTCATTTTGAATGTTGTTAACTACTTGGACTAAAATAACATATGCATATAAATTTTTACATACAACCATGCAAGGTTGTAGGACTTGAATGTGAGACCATACATAAGGCATATGAATTTGTTTACAACCATGTAAGGTTGTAGGACCTATGTTGAACCTTGGACTAAAAGAGAACACATGTTGATTAAACCCAAAAAATGAAGTGTTCTTACTTGTTGTGTTATTGTTTAGTTTTAAACTTAAAGTATGAAAAAGAAACTAACTAAATCACTAGTTGTAGAATAAATAAATAAAAAGATCTTTTCTTTTCTAAACACTAGTTGTAAAAAGATTAAAAAGATTTCTTTTATATCCACTAGTAAGAAACCTATGCTAATAAAGATCTCCTTTTTGTAGTAATTTAGTTGTAGAGGTTTATGCTAAATTTTAATTAATGCTCATAGTAGTAGTAGTAGATATATATGTTCTAATAAAGTTGTAGTAGTAGTAGATATGTATGCTTCAATTTAAATAGCAATAGTAGATGTGTATGTTTCCACTAAAGTAGTAATAGTAGATATGGAATTTATTATATCATGTTTAGAAGCCATATTCATGCTTTAAATGTTGTCGGATCACTTCTAAAAATATTAGAAGCCATATTCATGCTTTACATGTTGTAGGATCACTTCTAAAAATATTAGAAACCATATTCATCCTTTACATGTTGTAGGATCACTTCTAAAAATATTAGAAGCCATATTCATGCTTTACATGTTGTAGGATCACTTCTAAAAATATTTAGAAGCCATATTCATGCTTTACATGTTGTACGATCACTTCTAAAAATATTAGAAGCCATATTCATGCTTTACATGTTGTAGGATCACTTCTAAAAATATTAGAAGCCATATTCATGCTTTACATGTTGTAGGATCACTTCTAAAAATATTTAGAAGCCATATTCATGCTTTACATGTTGTAGGATCATTTCTAAAAATATTAGAAGCCATATTCATTCTTTACATGTTGTAGGATCACTTCTAATAATATTTAGAAGCCATATTCATGCTTTACATGTTGTAGGATCACTTCTAAAAATATTAGAAGCCATATTCATGCTTTACATATTGTAGGATCACTTCTAAAAATATTAGAAGCCATATTCATGCTTTACATGTTGTAGGATCACTTCTAAAAATATTTAGAAGCCATATTCATGCTTTACATGTTGTAGGATCACTTCTAAAAATATTTAGAAGCCATATTCATGCTTTACATGTTGTAGGATCACTTCTAAAAATATTAGAAGCCATATTCATGCTTTACATGTTGTAGGATCACTTCTAAAAATATTTAGAAGCCATATTCATGCTTTACATGTTGTAGGATCACTTCTAAAAATATTAGAAGCCATATTCATGCTTTACATGTTGTAGGATCACTTCTAAAAATATTAGAAGCCATATTCATGCTTTACATGTTGTAGGATCACTTCTAAAAATATTAGAAGCCATATTCATGCTCTACATGTTGTAGGATCACTTCTAAAAATATTAGAAGCCATATTCATGCTCTACATGTTGTAGGATCACTTCTAAAAATATTTAGATGCCATATTCATGCTCTACATGTTGTAGGATCACTTCTAAAAATATTTAGAAGCCATATTCATGCTTTATATGTTGAAGGATCACTTCTAAAAATATTAGAAGCCATATTCATGCTTTACATGTTGTAGGATAACTTCTAAAAATATTTAGAAGCCATATTCATGCTTTACATGTTGAAGGATCACTTCTAAAAATATTTAGAAGCCATATTCATGCTTTACATGTTGTAGGATCACTTCTAAAAATATTAGAAGCCATATTCATGCTTTACATGTTGTATGATCACTTCTAAAAATATTTAGAAGCCATATTCATGCTTTACATATTGTAGGATCACTTCTAAAAATATTAGAAGCCATATTCATGCTTTACATGTTGTAGGATCACTTCTAAAAATATTAGAAGCCATATTCATGCTTTACATGTTGTAGGATCACTTCTAAAAATATTAGAAACTATATTCATGCTCTACATGTTGTAGGATCACTTCTAAAAATATTTAGAAGCCATATTCATGCTCTACATGTTGTAGGATCACTTCTAAAAATATTTAGAAGCCATATTCATGCTTTACATGTTGTAGGATCACTTCTAAAAATATTAGAAGCCATATTCATGCTTTACATGTTGTAGGATCACTTCTAAAAATATTTAGAAGCCATATTCATGCTTTACATGTTGAAGGATCACTTCTAAAAATATTTAGAAGCCATATTCATGCTTTACATGTTGTAGGATCACTTCTAAAAATATTAGAAGCCATATTCATGCTTTACATGTTGTAGGATCACTTCTAAAAATATTTAGAAGCCATATTCATGCTTTACATGTTGTAGGATCACTTCTAAAAATATTAGAAGCCATATTCATGCTTTACATGTTGTAGGATCATTTCTAAAAATATTAGAAGCCATATTCATGCTCTACATGTTGTAGGATCACTTCTAAAAATATTTAGAAGCCATATTCATGCTCTACATGTTGTAGGATCACTTCTAAAAATATTTAGAAGTCATATTCATGCTTTACATGTTGTAGGATCACTTCTAAAAATATTAGAAGCCATATTCATGCTTTACATGTTGTAGGATCACTTCTAAAAGTATTTAGGAGCCATATTCATGCTTTACATGTTGAAGGATCACTTCTAAAAATACTTAGAAGCCATATTCATGCTTTACATGTTGTAGGATCACTTCTAAAAATATTTTGAAGCCATATTCATGCTTTAAATGTTGTAGGATACATTCTAAGAAATACCTACCATGCTTAGATTAATTTATTTGTGTTTAGAATGTTGTAGGATTCATTCTAAAAATACCTACCATGCTTAGATTAATTTATTTGTATTTAGAATGTTGTAGGAGTCATTCTAAAAATATCTATCATGTAAGAATGATATTTGTGTTTAGAATGTTGTAGGATTGATGTAAAATTACTTACCATATTTTAGGGATGATGTAGAAGTATATACACATGCTTGAGAATGTTGTATGTTCATACTAGCTATATGTATGCATGCTTGGGAATGTTATATGTTCATACTAGTTATATATGTATCCACGCTTGGGAACGCTACAAGTGCATGCTAAAACACACTCACAATCAAGAGTGTTATAAGTTGATGGTTATGTCATATACCATGTTTTAGTGGTGGTAGGTTGATGCTTGCAATTGCATAACATCGAATTGCCATAAGTCGAGTAGTAAGAAAGAGCCATGTGGAAATTGTAGGAGTAACTACCTTGGTGTAGTTAATGTTAGTATGGAACCATAGCATATGAGCACCCTTCATTCATAGCAATAAGGGTTGAGAAGTGCTAATAGTTGTAGCTTGAGAAAAAGCTAGTTTAGGGTCTTCAAGTACCCTAAGGGTCATCGACCATCAAGACCACATCCTACCCCCTTAGAGTAAAATGGATAGATCTCACCTCGGGTGTCGACGGATCTTAACCAATGTAGGTTGACCGTGGGCCGAGAGTGTTGGTAGAATCCGAGTTAGGGGTAGGAATGAGTGAGAGAGATATTATTACCAGAGTCTTGGATCGAGGGACCACGAGTTGGACCATGATTGGAAACTATGCAAGATCGCATAGGAATAATAACCTCCTTAGGATAGTGACTTATAAAATCATTACTTAACCTTTTGTCCGAAAGAAGGGGAGTTGGTAGTAGGGTGCACCGTACGACCAAACCTTTCTTTAGGGCCGATCTTAGGTGGTGTTATCGGGTTGTACCTTCCCGTCAAAGGGATACGTAGGGTGCCATCTCACAGGTTGAGGACACGGGTTGTGTATCTCGCTCTGTTAATTCCTGAAATACCGGGACTGGGGTGCCACAGGATGCATTTGGGCAGTCCTGCGCTTGCGATACCCCAGAGGGTGCCACAGGGTAGGCTTCGTGCTACCCTGCGCTTGCGAAACCCTATGGTTTGATTTTGGAACGATGCCCGATATACTGGGATCGAGTGAGGTCCGGCATGCCGGGTAGTAGTGGAAAACGGAGACACCATAAGCAGACTGCATAGGGGGACTTGACCCATTCTGCAACCTCACAGAGTCATGGAGTATTGTCAGGAACAGGTTGTGTACAATTAGAATTCATAACGCGGGTTCAATCCCTACATATGGAGAAACGGCTTGAGATGGGGTCGCATGTAGTATGGGCTGCATGTCGCTTTCGGAGACTTGCTGGCATTAGAGTATGAGCATCCTGGTTTAGTTGACATGGCATTAGAGTATGAGCATCCTGGTTTAGTTGACATGGCATTAGAATAAGAGTATCCTAGCTCAGTTGACAGTGTATTAGTGTTCCAGTTTAGTTGACAGTGCATTGGTATTCCAGTTGGATTGACATTTATTAGATTCTAATCACTGCACTCACGAACACTTAAACTACACCGACATACTTCACCCTATGTATATATATTGTTTGTTTTGGAGATCCGCTGCTATATGATCAGCCCTTAAGCATCAGTGAATACTGACGTCCCCACTTCAATAGGTTGTGGACACAAGACCGCGAACCAGAAGGACTCTAGCCGAGGCATATCTACAAGTGGAAAAGCAATGATTATCTTTTATTTATGTACACTCTGATGTAACTTATTGTATTAGTAGAAACACTCGGCCTGTAATATTATGTTAATAAAAAGTTTTAAATTTTCCTGTTTCTGTGTATTGTGACTAGTTGAATGAAAAGGTCCTGGCTCGTGTCTCGGTTTCCCAGTATATGGAAAACGGGGCGCTACAGAGTGGTATCAGAGCCGACTTCAATTTATAGTCCAAACATAGAAGGAAAATACACTTAGGTGCCTTGTAGGGATTAGGTTTCCTTTTAGCTGGCTGTAGACAATTATAATTCATATTGTTGTTCCTTCAACTTATGTATTATGATGTTCTATATCTATGCTAATTTCTGTACCCACTCCATACAGGATGTCGAACGGAGTAGTTCCCCCAGGAAATGGAGTGACACACGGAGTTGCAATCGAGGTGGGCTCGGACTTGGAACCCCTCACAGATGGGGACGAGTCACCGGTTGGAGTAGGATTGGCCAATGGGGGCACCGTAGCTGCCGCAGCAGGGGGTGCCCCTGCCAATGGCCAGAACCCAGCACCACCACCGCCACCACCTCCCCCACCTAACCCAATACAGCAAGCTTTCGACCAGGTCTTTCAGGATCTGGAAACATGGGGATGGTGCCATGTCTGCCTGGAAAACAGGATGGACTCATGTGAGTTCGCAGTCCTCAACAATGAGAAAGAAATAGCGGAGTTAAGGAGGGCAAGGGCAAGGGCAGATCGCAAGATAGTAATCCTGAAGCACACCCACTGTGTGCAATTTGCGCGCCTGGAGCGCAAATGCGCGGAGCTGCAGGCACAGGTTTCACAGCTACTTGCACTGTTGGCACCACCTGGTGAAGGGGACGGGACCTCTAGTAGTACTGACTAGGTAGTTAGGTGCCCTAGGCTATTTTGTTATTTTGGATGTTTTGCTTCCTACTGTGAGATATAAATGTAAGGAAGGTAATGACTATGTAAGACCTGGGGTAATGATATAATGAAGTTAGCTTTATGTTTTCTGCAAATCTTATGTGCATGTTAAATTGGATGGATGTTATTATTACAAATATGATGCCCTGTGTATTCCGTTACTCTCTTCTGCCAGATGTCACGCAGGACCAGGAGTGGTAGGACCGACAATCTGGAAGGTGAGGGCAGTGGAGGCAATGGTACAGGTCTTGATTTGGAGACAGAGTTTGCTCGTATGTACCAGGCCTTGGGTGACCTCGCAGAAGCAAGCCGAAACCACGTGCAGCAACCAGGAGCACCCGGGGGTAATCGGGGAGCAGCAGCTACCGACCCTGTTAAGATGGTCGAATCATTCCGAAGAATGAGGCCGCCTGTTTTTGAAGGCAAGGCAGACCCGACAGCGGCTGACGACTGGATTCGTCAAGTCGAGACAGTGTTTGAGGTGATGCTGACGCCAGAGGATAGCAAGGTCAGGTTAGCCAGCGTTCTGCTAGAAAAAGATGCCGGAGTCTGGTGGCAATCAGTAAAGAGAGGCATAGGCGAAGGGCCCATTACCTGGGAGGATATTTTGGCAGAATTCAGGCAACACTATTTCCCACTAGACATGCAAGAGGAAAAAGCCATGGAGTTCCACAACCTAAAGCAGGGAAACATGACGGTCCGAGAATATGAGACCAAGTTCACCCAGCTTTCCCGCTATGCTCCGGAAATGGTACAAGATGAAGTCAAAAAGACCAAGAGGTTTGAGCAGGGGCTCAGGCCCGCACTTCGGACCAAGATGATACCGCTTTGCATCCGGAGGTTCGAGAAGCTAGTCCGTCGAGTAGCTACGACGAAGTTAGACATGAATAAGGGGCCAGAACTGCAAGGAAACACTGGAGGGTGGAACAAGGGAAAAAGGCCTGCACCAGCGTCAGGATTCAGAAGCCAGGGTGGGAACCAAAAATTTCAGAAGAGGGTTAGCAACACCAGCAACATCAAGCCAGGGAGCTGTTTCACATGTGGCGAGCCAGGTCATTTCAAGAGCCAATGCCCCAAGAATGGGAACCCTCTGAATGATGCCCGCTCCTGTTTCAATTGCGGGAAGGTCGGCCATATCCGACCAAATTGTCCCCAACTTCAAAGGGGCAATGGAGGGCCAGCTCCCAAGGCAAATAGAAAGGGGATAAACCGCCAAGAGAGGGTATTCGCACTCACAGAGGAAGACGCCAATGAAGACGAGGGAGTTATCACCGGTAGGTGAAGGAGTATGACTAAGCTTTTGTAGTATTTTGAATATTTTGGCATAAGTTAGTATTGATGTAACCGCTTTTGTAAACAGGTTGGATTAATATAAATGAAATCCAGGCAACTGTTTTATTTGATAGTGGGTCATCTCATTCCTTTGTGTCTGGAGCATTCTCTAAGAAGTTGAAACACACCCAGGAGGCAACTCCGGAATCAGTTTTGCTAGTAGGTACCCCGTCCGGAGCAACTCTCCCTGCAAGTTCATGCTACCAGGGATGCAATCTCAGGATCGACAGAGAGACCCTGAGTATAGACTTGCTAGAGTTGGGCTTTGTAGGGACGGACGTGATTATCGGGATGGACTGGATGTCCAAGCATAATGCTAGCATCGATTGCAAGGAGAAAAGGGTCACCATTACCCCATCCGAAGGACGGGAGCTTGTGTTCCAAGGAAGGAAGAAGCACAATGCAGAAATTCTTACAGCTGCAACTGAGGTGCTAGTGCCAAGTGAAGTCAAGGCAATACCAATCGTACGAAAATTTCCCCGCATATTTTTGGAAGAATTACCCGGACTCCCACCACATAGGGATGTTGAGTTCAGCATTACTATCCAGCCAGGTAGCGCACCAGTGTCAAAAACACCCTATCGGATGGCACCAGTAGAGCAGAAGGAAGTAAAGGAGCAAATTGAAGAACTGCTGCAAAAAGGATTCATCAGGCCAAGTGCCTCACCCTGGGGAGCACCCGTGCTCCTAGTAAAGAAGAAGGATGGAACCTCAAGAATGTGCATCGATTATCGAGAGTTGAACAAGGTGACGATTCGGAATCAGTACCCCATTCCCAGGATCGATGACCTGTTTGATCAGCTTCAGGGAGCGGCTGTATTCTCAAAGATTGACCTGCGTTCAGGCTACCATCAAGTTCGTGTCAGAGAAGAAGATATACCCAAGACGGCGTTTCGGACTCGGCACGGTCACTACGAGTTTTTAGTAATGCCATTCGGGGTGACAAACGCTCCGGCAGTCTTCATGGACATGATGAACCGCATCTTGCGACCATTCATCGATTCCTTCGTAGTTGTCTTCCTAGACGACATCTTGGTATATTCAAAAATAGAAGAGGATCATGCTGAGCATCTAACTGCAGTATTGATCAAGCTACGAGAACACCAGCTATACGCCAAACTGACGAAATGTGAATTTTGGAAGTCAGAAGTGGCATTCTTGGGTCATGTCCTTTCTAAGGAGGGAGTGGCTACAGACCCGCAGAAGATAGAGGCAGTAAGGGATTGGCCTCAGCCGAGAACTGTGAAGGAGGTCAGAAGCTTCTTAGGCATGACCGGGTACTACAGGAAGTTCATCCAGAACTATGCCAGAATTGCCATACCACTCACTGCCCTGACCAAGAAGAACGTAAGTTTTGATTGGACTGAGAAGTGTGAAGATAGTTTCCAAGAGCTGAAGAATAGACTGATTACCGCACCAGTTTTGGTTCTGCCTCAACCAGATAAGGGATACATAATCTTCAGTGATGCTTCGCTTTTGGGGTTCGGATGTATTCTGATGCAAGAAGGAAGAGTCATAGCATACGGATCAAGGCAACTTCGACCACACGAGAAGAATTACCCGACACACGACTTAGAATTGGCTGCAATAATCTTTGCTCTGAAATTATGGCGGCACTATGTCTATGGATCAAAGGTGGAAATGTTTACCGACCATAAAAGCCTGAAGTATATCTACCAACAAAAAGACTTGAATCTCAGGCAAAGGCGATGGTTGGAGGTTCTGGAAGACATAAGACCAGAAATTTTATATCACCCGGGAAAAGCCAATGTCGTGGCCGATGCGCTCAGCAGAAAACGAATTGTAGCCATGCTCACTGTGATGAGACGAGAGCTACAAGATGAGATCAGACAAGCCGGCATTGAACTAGTGGTTGAAGATTTAAGTGCCATTTTGGCCAATCTAGAGCTACATCCTAGTCTAAACGACCGAGTCAAGAAGGCTCAATGGGGTGATGCAGAGATTGAAGCACAAAAAATACTAGTCAACGAAGGAAAAACCCCAGAGTTCAGTATAAAGGAAGGGACGCTTTGGCTTGGGAGCAGGTTGTGTGTGCCAAGAATCAACGAATTACGAGAAGAAATCATGAAGGAAGCACACTCCACCTTACTCACAGTCCACCCAGGAAGCACAAAGATGTATAAGGATATAAAACAATATTTTTGGTGGGCTGGAATGAAACGAGATGTGGCAGAATTTGTGGCCAAATGTCTTACATGTCAGAAAGTCAAAGCAGAGAACCAGAGACCAGGAGGTCTACTACAGCCACTACCCATTCCGGAGTGGAAATGGGAGAACATCAGCATGGATTTCATCACGGGACTGCCCAGAAGTTCAAAAGGGAACGACTCGATTTGGGTAATAGTGGACCGCTTGACAAAGTCCGCACATTTTCTCCCAGTAAAGACAACTTGGTCGGTAGAAAAGCTAGCCGAAGTCTACATAGAAAGCATTGTGAAGCTACATGGGGTGCCAGTGTCAATCGTTTCCGACCGGGATGCCAGGTTTACGTCCCGATTTTGGCAGAGTCTGCAAGAGGCCTTGGGAACGAGACTAGATTTTAGCACAGCTTTTCACCCACAAACGGATGGGCAGACAGAAAGAGTTAACAGAATTCTCGAGGACATGCTGAGAGCGTGCATAATGGACTTCGGAGGAAGTTGGGAACGACACTTAGCATTGGTAGAGTTTGCATATAATAACAGCTACCAAGCAAGTATTGGGATGGCCCCATATAAAGCATTGTATGGAAGGAGATGCAGGACCCCGGTGTGCTGGTTTGAAGTAGGTGAAAGACAAATGTTCGGACCTGAAATAGTGCAACAAACGTCCGAAAAGATCGAACAAATCAGGAAAAGGATGCAAGCAGCACAAACCAGACAGAAAAGCTATGCTGACAACCGCCGGCGAGACCTAGAATTCGAGGAAGGTGATTCGGTATTCCTGAAGGTCTCACCTACAAGGGGAGTGGTCAGATTTGGAAGAGGCGGCAAGCTGGCACCAAGATATATTGGACCCTACCAAATTTTGAAAAGGATCGGGAAGACGGCATACAAACTAGAGCTACCAGCCGAATTGTCCCAGGTATATGATGTATTCCACGTTTCAATGCTGAAGAAATATGTACCAGATCCAAGTCACCAGCTGCCGGATGTCCCTGAAGACCTACAAGTGGACCTTACATATAAGGAGCGGCCGGTGAAAGCCATCGATCGCCAGGATAAAGTACTGAGAAACAAGACTATTCCAATGGTCAAGGTTCTTTGGAGGAACCAACTCGTGGAAGAAGCCACTTGGGAGACGGAAAGCCAGATGAAGCTCTCTTTTCCCGAGTTGTTTTGAGTATCGTTGTTTCTCCTCGTCCCACTTAGTACAGTTCTGAGGACAGAACTATTCTAAGGAGGGAGTATTGTAATATCCCGATCGACTATTAATAATATTATTTTATTAACATCCGACTACTTGTTTAGTTTTATATTTTCATTTCACAATTGAGTTATCTTTTAATTAGGAATTAATTGTTAGTTAAACCTAGGGTTACAAAGACATAAGAGATTAAGATTTCTTCTAGAAAAAATTCCTCCTCCATATCAATCTTCCCTCACATAACACCTCCCCCACCTCCCCCCTTCTCCTAGGTATGGCCGGCCCCCAAAAGATGGGGGGGCTTTTGTACAATTGTGTGGGTGCACAATTGAAATCTCCACCCCTCTCTCCGCCTATAAATACCCCCTTCCTTTCACCATAGTCTCATTTTAGAAAGATCAAAAAAAAAAGAAAGAAAGAAAGGAAAAGAATGAGTGGACTAACTTGAGAGTTTTATTTGTAGGTTTGCTAGAAGTTCTAGGAGAAAGAAGGAGAGTAGCTAGTGTTTCCATCAAGAAAAGAAACAAGGTGGGGGGTCTTCCTAGGTTTGTTGTTTATGTGTTTGTTTGTTTGTTTGTTGTTGTTCTTTGAATGGTGTTTGATGATCCTCCTTCTTCTTACCCTCTTGTTTATTTTTCTTTTGGTGTGGTTACTTTGTAGTGGTATGGTTGTATGAGTTTTCTCATTTTGAATGTTGTTAACTACTTGGACTAAAATAACACATGCATATAAATTTGTACATACAACCATGCAAGGTTGTAGGACTTGAATGTGAGACCATACATAAGGCATATGAATTTGTTTACAACCATGTAAGGTTGTAGGACCTATGTTGAACCTTGGACTAAAAGATAACACATGTTGATTAAACCCAAAAAATGAAGTGTTCTTACTTGTTGTGTTATTGTTTAGTTTTAATCTTAAAGTATGAAAAAGAAACTAACTAAATCACTAGTTGTAGAATAAACAAATAAAAAGATCTTTTCTTTTCTAAACACTAGTTGTAAAAAGATTAAAAAGATTTCTTTTATATCCACTAGTAAGAAACCTATGCTAATAAAGATCTCCTTTTTGTAGTAATTTAGTTGTAGAGGTTTATGCTAAATTTTAATTAATGCTCATAGTAGTAGTAGTAGATATATATGTTCTAATAAAGTTGTAGTAGTAGTAGATATGTATGCTTCAATTTAAATAGCAATAGTAGATATGTATGTTTCCACTAAAGTAGTAATAGTAGATGTGGAATTTATTATATCATGTTTAGAAGCCATATTCATGCTTTAAAGGTTGTAGGATCACTTCTAAAAATATTAGAAGCCATATTCATGCTTTACATGTTGTATGATCACTTCTAAAAATATTAGAAGCCATATTCATGCTTTACATGTTGTAGGATCACTTCTAAAAATATTAGAAGCCATATTCATGCTTTACATGTTGTAGGATCACTTCTAAAAATATTTAGAAGCCATATTCATGCTTTACATGTTGTAGGATCACTTCTAAAAATATTAGAAGCCATATTCATGCTTTACATGTTGTAGGATCACTTCTAAAAATATTAGAAGCCATATTCATGCTTTACATGTTGTAGGATCACTTCTAAAAATATTTAGAAGCCATATTCATGCTTTACATGTTGTAGGATCACCTCTAAAAATATTAGAAGCCATATTCATGCTTTACATGTTGTAGGATCACTTCTAAAAATATTAGAAGCCATATTCATGCTTTACATGTTGTAGGATCACTTCTAAAAATATTAGAAGCCATATTCATGCTTTACATGTTGTAGGATCACTTCTAAAAATATTTAGAAGCCATATTCATGCTTTACATGTTGTAGGATCACTTCTAAAAATATTAGAAGCCATATTCATGCTCTACATGTTGTAGGATCACTTCTAAAAATATTAGAAGCCATATTCATGCTCTACATGTTGTAGGATCACTTCTAAAAATATTTAGAAGCCATATTCATGCTCTACATGTTGTAGGATCACTTCTAAAAATATTTAGAAGCCATATTCATGCTCTACATGTTGTAGGATCACTTCTAAAAATATTTAGAAGCCATATTCATGCTTTACATGTTGTAGGATCACTTCTAAAAATATTTAGAAGCCATATTCATTCTTTACATGTTGAAGGATCACTTCTAAAAATATTTAGAAGCCATATTCATGCTTTACATGTTGTAGGATCACTTCTAAAAATATTAGAAGCCATATTCATGCTTTACATGTTGTAGGATCACTTCTAAAAATATTTAGAAGCCATATTCATGCTCTACATGTTGTAGGATCACTTCTAAAAATATTTAGAAGCCATATTCATGCTTTACATGTTGTAGGATCACTTCTAAAAATATTAGAACCCATATTCATGCTTTACATGTTGTAGGATCACTTCTAAAAATATTTAGAAGCCATATTCATGCTTTACATGTTGAAGGATCACTTCTAAAAATATTTAGAAGTCATATTCATGCTTTACATGTTGTAGGATCACTTCTAAAAATATTTTGAAGCCATATTCATGCTTTAAATGTTGTAGGATACATTCTAAAAAATACCTACCATGCTTAGATTAATTTATTTGTGTTTAGAATGTTGTAGGATTCATTCTAAAAATACCTACCATGCTTAGATTAATTTATTTGTATTTAGAATGTTGTAGGAGTCATTCTAAAAATATCTATCATGTAGGAATGATATTTGTGTTTAGAATATTGTAGGATTGATGTAAAATTACTTACCATATTTTAGGGATGATGTAGAAGTATATACACATGCTTGAGAATGTTGTATGTTCATACTAGCTATATGTATGCATGCTTGGGAATGTTATATGTTCATACTAGTTATATATGTATCCACGCTTGGGAACGCTACAAGTGCATGCTAAAACACACTCACAATCAAGAGTGTTATAAGTTGATGGTTATGTCATATACCATGTTTTAGTGGTGGTAGGTTGATGCTTGCAATTGCATAACATCGAATTGCCATAAGTCGAGTAGTAAGAAAGAGCCATGTGGAAATTGTAGGAGTAACTACCTTGGTATAGTTAATGTTAGTATGGAACCATAGCAAATGAGCACCCTTCATTCATAGCAATAAGGGTTGAGAAGTGCTAATAGTTGTAGCTTGAGAAAAAGCTAGTTTAGGGTCTTCAAGTACCCTAAGGGTCATCGACCATCAAGACGACATCCTACCCCCTTAGAGTAAAATGGATAGATCTCACCTCGGGCGTCGACGGACCTTAACCAATGTAGGTTGACCGTGGGCCGAGAGTGTTGGTAGAATCCGAGTTAGGGGTAGGAATGAGTGAGAGAGATATTATTACCAGAGTCTTGGATCGAGGGACCACGAGTTGGACCATGATTGGAAACTATGCAAGATTGCATAGGAATAATAATCTCATTAGGATAGTGACTTATAAAATCATTACTTAACCTTTTGTCCGAAAGAAGGGGAGTTGGTAGTAGGGTGCACCGTACGACCAAACCTTTCTTTAGGGCCGATCTTAGGTGGTGTTATCGGGTTGTACCTTCCCGTCAAAGGGATACATATGGTGCCGTCTCACATGTTGAGGACACGGGTTACGTATCTCGCTCTGTTAATTCCTGAAATACCGGGACTGGGGTGCCACAGGATGCATTTGGGCAGTCCTGCGCTTGCGATACCCCAGAGGGTGCCACAGGGTAGGCTTCGTGCTACCCTGCGCTTGCGAAACCCTATGGTTTGATTTTGGAACGATGCCCGATATACTGGGATCGAGTGAGGTCCGGCATGCCGGGTAGTAGTGGAAAACGGAGACACCATAAGCAGACTGCATAGGGGGACTTGACCCATTCTGCAACCTCACAGAGTCATGGAGTATTGTCAGGAACAGGTTGTGTACAATTAGAATTCATAACGCGGGTTCAATCCCTAAATATGGAGAAACGGCTTGAGATGGGGTCGCATGTAGTATGGGCTGCATGTTGCTTTCGGAGACTTGCTGGCATTAGAGTTTGAGCATCCTGGTTTCGTTGACATGGCATTAGAGTATGAGCATCCTGGTTTAGTTGACATGGCATTAGAATAAGAGTATCCTAGCTCAGTTGACAGTGTATTAGTGTTCCAGTTTAGTTGACAGTGCATTGGTATTCCAGTTGGATTGACATTTATTAGATTCTAATCACTGCACTCACGAACACTTAAACTACACCGACATACTTCACCCTATGTATATATATTGTTTGTTTTGGAGATCCGCTGCTATATGATCAGCCCTTAAGCATCAGTGAATACCTGACGTCCCCACTTCAATAGGTTGTGGACACAAGACCGCGAACCAGAAGGACTCTAGCCGAGGCATATCTACAAGTGGAAAAGCAATGATTATCTTTTATTTATGTACACTCTGATGTAACTTATTGTATTAGTAGAAACACTCGGCCTGTAATATTATGTTAATAAAAAGTTTTAAATTTTCTGTTTCCGTGTATTGTGACTAGTTGAATGAAAAGGTCCTGGCTCGTGTCTCGGTTTCCCAGTATATGGAAAACGGGGCGCTACATGTAATCTCTTTTGTAATCTTTGTATTTCTTTGGGAATAATAAGTATTGGTTATCTCTGCATATTGGTTGTGTTCTTGTGAGATCCATATATTGTGGTGGCTTGTTCTTGGTTTATCTAAGTCTTAGGATTTTCTATTGCTTATGGTATGTTTTCGCTATTAGCACTACGAGTTTGGAGTAGATTTCTTCGACAAGTGGTATCAGAGCAGTTGGTTCGAGATGAGCGATAACAAGATGAAGATCGAGAGATTCGATGGGAGTGACTTCGTGATGTGGAAGATTCAGATGATAGCGTATCTTCGGCAGAAATATCTTGATGGTCCGTTGTTTGATGAGAAGTCGGTGGGTGCAGACAAGGATGCGAAGATCTTGGCTGAGTGGAATCATTTAGATCAGAAAGAACTGGGGCAGATTCAGTTGGGGCTGAGTAGGAAGGCGTTATTTCATATCTCAAAGGCAAAGACCACAAAGGAGGCTTTGGAGATTCCTACGGATATGTATGAAAAACTATCGGTATCTAATCAAATTCTTCATATGAAGAAATTGGTTAATATGAAGTTGAGGAAAGGGGGTTCAGTAGCAGAGCATGTGAACAATTATTGTATAGTTTACAACTAGATGGAAGCTACCGGTTTGAAGTTTTTAGAGAGAGAACAGTCATTATTACTTCTATCTACTCTACCTGATAGTTATGGTACTGTGGAACAGACTATTACAGGTACTATGACAGATTCGACGACTTTACTGGATATGGTGAGTAGCATTCTGAACGAGGAGGTGAGAATAGTGAGAAACGAGTGATATCCATCATCATCTTCTAGAGATTCCGCCATGTACGTTGTGAAGAGACGTGGGAGATCTAAGAGCAGTCAAAGAAGAAAGGATCAGAGTAGTTCATCTGAGAGTGGGTCTGATGACAGCGATGGAGGACATGGGCCTGAGTGCTGGTATTGTCACAAGAAGGGTCACATGATGCGCAGTTGTAAGGCTTATATGAAGAAGAAGCAGGAGAAACCGAAGAAAGATAACCCAAAGGAAGTTCAAGGAGGACTTGTTAAGGAGTTATGCTTATCAGCTCGGGGGGAGTTGGGCACTCAAGATTGGTGTATTGATTCGGGAGCTTCTTTTCATTGCACTCCAAGGAGAGATATTTGATACTACGAGGAGGGTTCTTTTGGAGTTGTGATCGTGGGAAATGGTCACCGGTGTCCTGTACGTGGAGTTGGTACTGTTCGTGCGAACACCATTGATGATCAAAGTGTTATCTTGCGGGAGATAAGGCATGTTTTAGACTTGAAAGAAAATCTTATCTCGATTGGAAGGCTAGACAAGGAGGGGTTGTCTACTACAGTTGGTAGTGGGTAGTGGTTTATAGCTGCAGATTCAAGGGTGATTGCAAAAGGAAAGTATGAGGGAACGCTGTATTTGCTTAGAGACGTGAGAGGCGTTTCTCGTGTAGTTGACTCTCAGCCGGAATCGAGTAGTAGGTTGTGTGGGGTGCAACCGAGTTCTTTCAGTTGTTGATGGAAGGTTACTAATTTAGTGGGAGCTGCTGGCCGTAGAAGTGATCCTAGTGGACAAGACGTTGACGCGGTGAGGGTACTTTGCGATTTGGCAGTTGAAGCTTCAAGTCGCTCATGTGAAGTAGAGTGCACTGGTATCGATATGGGGGTGATATCGATGAGGGTAACCGAATTGGGACTGTAGGGGTTGAACAGTCTACGGAGTTTATGGAAGTGTCATCCACGGAGGTTTCTAGTGCAGAGAGTGGATTGAGAGGTTTTGAACCATGTTCGGTGTTGATGGAGATCTTGCGAGGTGGGGAGTCTCATAACACGGAATCCGACACGGGAGATTGTTTCTTCGGTATTCGTGCTCTATGCGATTGGTGGAGCACATCCTTTATGAGGTGATGAGGGGTGGTTGGTGCACTCCACATGGTGGAGTGGCGGGGGTGCTCTTCATGAGAGTGAGAAGTTCTTGGGTTTTCCATGAAAGTGGAAGATGGCAGAGATAATGCGGGGGAAGATTGTAATAACTTTGAAACGTGGTGTATTTGGTACAAGTGGGAGATTGGAATTGTGGCATCAAATACACGTAGGCACAAGGGTACTTTAAGTAGGAGAAGAAGAGGAGGGGACAAAGAAGAAAGAGAAGACAAGCAGCAAGTAGAAGAAGAGGAGCCTGGAGGGTTGCGTTCGACCGACCAGGGGGTGCGGTTGACCGATCCTAGGCTGAGAGTTCTTCGAGTGTATAAGTCCAACAGAGAAGGGGACGGTCGACCGACCTAGGGGGTGCAATCGACCAGTCAGCGCTTTGGGTTGGTTCTACACTTTGCAGTCGACCATCACTAGGGGTGCGGTCGACCGACATCGGTTGCTGATTGTTTTTGGACTTATTAGTTTAAAAGCCAATTGCTATATTTGTGTTTATCTTTTAGGGTTTACTTGGGGGCTATATATATTGGCCATAAACTCTAAGATTTAGTTAATCCTTGATCATCCAAAGAGAGAAATTTGGTGAGCCGTTATCATTGTCCAACTTCAAGAGAGAATTGTGCTGAGTGTTTCAAAGGTGAGAGAGAGAGATTAAGAGTTATAATCTCTTTTATAATCTTTGTATTTCTTTGGGAATAAGAAGTATTGGTTATCTCTGCATATTGGTTGTATTCTTGTGAGATCCATATATTGTGGTGGCTTACTCTTGGTTCATCTAAGTCTTGCGAGTTTCTATTGCTTGTGCTGTGTTCCGGCTATTAGCATTACGAGTTGGGAGTAGATTTCTCCGACATTGACTTAAATTATATAAGAGCATCCACAGTCGTGATTGTTAGAAAATGCATAAATGCACATTTTACATATAGCATTTTGACAGTTTGGCGCAGTCGTCGAATGATATTTTATAGAAATTTAATATTAAAAAAAAAAATTTCTGACGGAACTTAACTTTGCGTCCCACGATTTTAAAGAATTTTTTAATGATTTTTTTATTAATTAAAAACATTTTTTAAGTAAAAAGAAAAAAAAGGGTGGGCCCCTCCTTAGACACAACTCCTCTTTGCGTCCAAGAAGTGGCCAGCTTGGTATATGTTTTTAGATTCCATTTTTTAAAACAAAATACGTCGGACAGAACTTCACTTTCCGTCTGACGAAAAAAATATTTTTTTTCGTCGGACGCAAATTGAAGTTGTGTCTCTTATATTATGCATTTTGATATATCTTGTGCCATTAGCATTGTACTGTTGCTTTTTATGCAAAAAAAATACATAAATAGCACACGACTGCAACTCGTCGTTTGCTATAAAATACATTTTTTGCATAAATAGCACAAGACTGTGGATGCCCTAAGCGAATGCTTACAGCACAATTATTTCAACTCTGAACTTTTTAACAATTCTATGAGTGCTTTCCTTGCAAACCAGTATAAAGTTAGTTTATGACAACATGCAGTAAAATCTCAAAAACTAACACAGATGGAAGAAAGAAAACGAATCAAGATTTGAATTTAAGAGGCCTTGCTCGTAGTCCCCCACCACCCCTCTTCTCAAGCTTGTAAGGCATGTAGGTCCCAAGAATTTTATCCCAAGTTATGAAAAATGGCAGGGAGAAATTGTAGTTGCTGCCATAGAGCTGATGGTGAAGATCATGATAAGCAGTGTTGTTCCAAAAAATACCAGTGAAATATGTTGAAGGGGAGCCACAATCCACAATGGTCATCAATGCCTTTAATGGTGGCAAAGGAGAAAAAGTAGATGGATGTCCGATGCGACATGGACGATATCACGAATGCAAGGGCCCCACAGGTTGCCCTCGATTGGGTGGTTGTATTGGATTCCAAATGCATAGGGGACGACTAGACGGTGGTGCCAGCAGTGGGAGTGCCGGTACAAGAACTTGTTGAGGTGCATGTATTGGTGCCAGAATTACTGCCACGTGTCCACCACGAGCATGACGATAAAGAGCTGTTTTGCGAGTATAAGAAATTAGGTGTCCCCAACTATACTGGCAGTTGTGCTCTCACCTCTGCTAAGCTGCAATGGGCCAGGGGAGAGAACGGTTAGTATGTGCAGTCTTTGTTTCATTAAAAACTTTTTATAAATAAACTGTATTTAGTGTTTGATTGACCCTTACGGCCATTTGCAGTATGAGATTGCTTATACTCATTCTCTTATTTATCTTTGTAGCAGAACATCAGACAATTTCTCACATTTACCACAAATGATAAACATTAACTTTTCTAGAGAATGCGATGAATATTGCATTTTAAAGATAACTTCTTTTTTGGACTGAAATATATATATATTAGGGAGGACTTAAGAAAACAAATATGATGGAATGAGAAAGTTTTAAAATGAAAATGAAGTAAGCAACAAGAGCTTGAACAAGCTGCTGGAAAAGAACACGGATGACAACATTGCGCATCCTCCTCCTTCATCGGATGCGACCGATACTTCTCCAAAGACCCGAGCATCATATAGAAGCCAGAGTATACACAGTACTCCCATGGGTGGATTCATGATTAAAAAGTGAGGGGAGCTAGAATTCTTTTTTTTTTTTTGGTTGGATTGGAGGGGAATTTTTATTTTTTATTTTTTTAAGGTTGCTAAAGTGGACATTTTGCTAAAGCAAACACACTCTTGACAATTTCCAAGTACTAATACTTAAGGATGGCAATATAAACATTCGTACGACAATGCTATAGTATCGACATATAGTCAGAACACTCAACGAGCAATATAAACATTCTAATTCAGTCATTTTCATATCAGGACCCAAGATATGAAAATTTTAATACTACGGAGTAACAGTAACAGTAACTTATATTATTTCAAACAACTAAATTTTAATAATGATCAAGACCCACATCAAAATAGAATTCATCATCTCCAACCAAATCATTTCAAATAAATAAGGAGTAACAATAACTTATTACTTATCAAAATAGAATTGATCAAATCAAAATCAATAAGGAGGGAGAGAGAGTTGCCGCTGCGCCAAAGAGAGAGAGAGTCGCTGCTGCGCTGGCGCAGAGGCCCCAGCGGCCCTGCTGTCAGGGGCGGATCTGGGAGGCAGTTAAAATAAGGGTATGCCAAAATGTTTTTTTTTTTTTTTTTTTTTTGGGGGGGGGGGACCAATGTGCACCAAAATGCCCAACATTTCATCTATAGTAATGCAGTGGTCCATCACAGAGTATAATTAAAGAGCACGTTTTTTCCCTTCCTTTTTCCCTCCCCTTCTTTTTACTGTCGATAGTTATGAAGGAGAAGGTTGATTTACTTTTTATAAAGGGAAAGGAGGTTGATTTATATATAAGATCTAAGGTTTTGGAACATATATGTAGCATTGATATAAATACCCGAAACTCGGATCCGATCCGGATCCGACCCGGACCCGGCATTGGACCGGAACCGATCCGACCTATCCGGATCCAGGTCTGGATTCTAAAATGGAACCCGTTGTACTTTCGAGTCCTGGTCCGGGTCCGTTCAAAAGAGACCTGACCCGGACCCGGACCTGTTCAAAAAAATCAAAAAAATCAACATAAAATTAAATATTATATCTTCATCCCTCACCTCCTTCCTCCTCAATTCTAAATATTTCTCTTCCAAACTCAAAACTCATACATTTTTCTTCTTTCTTCCAGTCTAAATCATCCACTTGCCGCCTCCGCTCGCCGCTCACATTCCCGCTGCTACCCGAACGGGTAGGAATATTTTAATAGGACCCGAACCCGGAACCGGACCCGGTCCTCACGGGTCCGGATCCGGATCCGGATCCAATTTTTGGATCCGTAGGGAACTAGATCCGGATCCGGATAGTGAAGAACCCTACCCGACCCGATACCAATGCTACATATATGAATTAAAGGGAAGCCATAGCCATAACAAACCAACTGAATATTTTAGTAGCTAGTTTAACTGGTCAATTACTACATATAAACACGTGACGGCCGTTTGCTCACTCTGTATATAATAACATTTATGGTATAGGTTTCTCTTGTATACCGCTTACATCAAAAAAAAAAGGTTTCTCTTGTATACTTCTCAATTAACGGATTCCCCAAAAGCATAATATGTGTTTTATATCTGCATGATACGACATGAAAAACCGGTGGGATCCTTAAAATTAATATATCAGCAGTATACATTTGAAACAAGTGAGAACCTTTTCTTTCAATTTTTGATCAAATCTAGGTAAAATTGACAAGAGACAACAAATTTCCTCTCCTGTTTCTTTATGAAAAAAGAAGAAATATAATATTAAAAATTGGCGAGTCTCCTTAAATTCTAGTCCCTTTAGTTATACTAGTATTATACACGTGCTGTGCACGTGGAAAAAAATTGAAAAGAATGAAAAGAGAAAAAAAAAATAACCTACACATGCGTTGTACGGGTTGGGTTAAGGACAAAGGCCTTCTCCCATTATAGTAGTAGAGATAAATAAAATATATAAAAGTTCTATTCTTTATCCGTATATTTGGGAAAGTAGTATCTATATATGCTTGTACTCATTCATGAGTACCCAAAGAATGGATCAAAGAGTGCTAGTGAAACATGAATATGGCTAGTAATGAAAATCCAAAAATTTCATAGTAAACTCATTCATGTGTACTCGAAGAATTGATTAAACAGTGTTGTGAGACATGCATGTGGTTAGCAAAGAAAAACAAAAATTCATAGTTCGAACAGTACTGGTGGTGATTGATGCCACCTTACATTAATTAAAAGGTTTTGTAATAAAGATAAGTATTTTAAATGATGAAATAAACCAACAACTATTTAGTCAAAAAATGGATATTCTCTACCCACTGTCGATATTAATGTTCTACGTTTTACATTGTTTTTAGCATTTTCTGTCTCTTCTGTTAACTTAATGGCAACCATATTACAGTTGCTCTCGAAATTTCACAGGGCTACTTATAATATTCCGGTCGGATATTATATTTGTTATTATTTTTAAAATAAAAATAATTTTTCTTAAAATTATATAGTTTTATTAATAAAAACTTATCTGTATATATATACTATTAAGTATATATATGTATTGTATCATATCGATTTTGTGCACTTGTACAAAATCTTGTAAAATACGTTTTTTATAAAATATCTGAAATATCCAGGTTGATATAAAAAATTATTATTTTATTATTATTTTTAGAATTGAAATATTTTGGTGGATATTACTCGGTTCAGTTAATAAACATTATATATATATATATATATATATATATATATATATATATACTGTATCAAATTGGTACAAAAATCTTCCGAGCGGGTAATAAAATTATTTTATTATTATTTCTGAATTAAAATATTTTCGGTAGAGATTATTCGTTTTAACTAATAAAAATTATCTGTATATATAGATGTATGTACGTATATGTATTGTATCGATTTCGTACGTTTATACGAAATCATGTAGTATGTGATTTTGGAAAAATATCTTTTATTTTTTTATCAATCATGATCAAATAGAAGGTTAGGATTGTATTAGGGTTTGATTACTATTTAAATTTGCAAATTAAACTCCAATTGATTAACCACAAAAGGGAGTGACACTTGGGTGTTTCTCACACCACAAGCTCACTCCCGCGCCCCCCCCCTCCCCTCCCCCCCCCCCCCCCCCCCTCCCCCCCCCCCCCCCCCCCCCCCCCCCCCCGGCCGGCCTCATCTCAAAGGGCAAGACACCCTTTTCATTTTGTTCTCATTTTTTCTCATCTCCGTCCCCTTCTTCTAGTTGTTTTGTTTTAATTTTAGAAAGAAAAAAATTGAGGAGAAAAGAAAAGAAAGAGAGATCAAATCAAAGAAATAAAATGGGTTCATTCTCATGAGAATTTCTTGAGAGGAGGAGCAAGAACAAGGAGCAAGGAGGAGAAGGATAGCAAAGCAAGTCCTTCCTACACTTTTTTTTTTGGGGGGGGGGGGGGGGAGGGGGGGGGGGGGGTTCTTAACTCGATTGTTATTATTTTGTTGTTTTGTTTTCTTATTATGTGAACAACTTGGACTAAATCATGTGCATATTATTGACTATGGACTAGAATAAATTGCATACAAGAATTGAAGTGTTAGAACTCAAATAGAACACTAAAGAATCGAATCTTGAAACTAGTATGTAGCTTTAATGGTTAGAACTAATTACTTGTGCTAAAGTTGGAATTTGACTCCAAATTAGTTTGAGAGGTTCTCATATGTGTTACTATCATGCTCTAATTTTTGTAGATTTTTTTGGATTAATTTACTAGGTTAAATAAATTGATTTCCCAAAATAGCGAGTAATCAAGCAAAAACTGCTATTTTTTTGGGTTAATCTTGAGATGTGTTTCAAAAGCAAAAACTTGAGTTCCTTACGGAATCTGAAAAGTGTCCAACTAGAAAGTTGTAATAGATGTTCCCCCCTTTCTAAAATATCCAATTTTGTTAGATTCCGATAAGTATAGCAAAAGTTATAAAGTTTACAAGTTTCAGCTTTTGCTGTGCTTTTGTCGTTTTTGAATTGTGTTCAAAGGACTAGATTTTGAGTTCCAAGCAGAATCTGAGAAAGAGATCAACTAGAGAATTGTAGTATATGTTCCCAACTTTTCAAAATGTCCAATTTTGTTAGATTTCGATAAGTATAGCAAAAGTTACGACCTTTACAAGTTTCAGCTTTTGCTATAGCTTTTGTTGTGCTTTTGTCGTTTTTGAATTGTATTTAAAGGACTGGATTTTGAGTTCCAAGCGAAATATGAGATAGGGGTCAATTAGAGAGTTGCAGTATATGTTCCAACCTTTCCAAAATGTCTAATTTTCTTAGATTCTGATAAGTATAGCAAAATTTACGACCTTTACAAGTTTCAGCTTTTGCTGTAACTTTTGTTGTGCTTCTGCTGTTTTTGAATTGTGTTCAAAGGAATGGATTTTGAGTTCTATAAGCAAACTGAAAAAGTGGTCAACTATAAAGTTGTAGGAGAAGTTCTGAGCTTTCCAAAAAGTCCAATTTTGTTAGATTCCGATAAGTATAACAAAAGTTATAAGCTTTACAAGTTTCAGCTTTTGATGTGCTTTTGGGTGTTTTTGAATTGTGTTCAAAGAACTGGATTTTGAGTTCCTTACGGAATTTGAAAAAGTATTCAACTAGAAAGTTGTAGTACATGTTCTCCCCTTTCCAAAGTGACCAATTTTGCTAGATTCCGACAAGTATCGCAAAAGTTATAAGCTTTACAAGTTTCAACTTTTGCTGTGCTTTTTGTTATTTTTGAATTGTGTTCAAATGACTTGATTTTGAGTTCTATAAGAAATCTAAAAAAGTGGTCAACTAGAAAGTTATAGAGATGTTCTGAGCTTTCCAAAAAGTTCAATTTTGTTAGATTCCGATAAGTATAACAAAAGTTATAAGCTTTACAAGTTTCAGCTTTTGCTGTGCTTTTTGTTATTCTTGAATTTTGTTCAAAGAGCAGGTATTTGAATTCCATTCAGAATATGAGAAAGTTGTTAACTAGAAAGTTGTAATAGATGTTATTAGCTTTCGAGGAAGTCTAATTTTGTTAGATTCCAACAAGTATAGCAAAAGTTATAAGCCTTAGAAGTTTTAGCTTTTAGCTGTCTTTGTTGCTCTTTGTATTGTGTTCAAAGAGCTGGATTTTGAGTTTCATGCGGAATCTAAGAAAGTGGTCAACTAGAGAGTTGTAGTATATGTTCCCACCTTTCCAAAATGTCCTATTTTGGTAAATTCCGACAAGTATAGAAAAAGTTATGCGCTTTGGAAGTTTCAGATTTTGGGCTGTCTTTGTTGTTCTTTATATTGTGTTTAAAGAGTTGGATTTTGAATTCATAAGGAATCTGTAAAAGTGTTCAATTAGAAAGTTGTAATAGATGTTCCCCTCTTTCCAAAATGTCCAATTTGGTTAGATTCTGATAAGCGGAGTAGGAGTTATGACCTTTACAAATCACAGCAGCTAGCCTTTTGGCTGAAGCTTTGCTGTTTACGTTGTTCGAGATTTTTCTACCCCTTAGTGACTGAATATGAGGAGTTCATCAACTAGAGAGTTGTAGTAGAGTTTCTCACCTTTCCAAAATTTTCTATTTGGTTAGATTCTGATAAACGGAGTAAGAGTTATGACATTTACAAGTCACAGCAGCTAGCCTTTTAACTGAAGCTTTGCTATTTTGGTTGTTCGAGGTTTTTCTACCCCTTAATGACTGAATCTGAGAAGGTCATCAACTGGAGAGTTTTAGTAGAGTTTCTCACATTTCCAAAATATCCTATTTGGTTAAATTCTGATAAGCCGAGTATGAGCTATGACTTTTACAAAGTCACGGCAGCTGGCCTTTTTGGCTGAAGCTCATTTTTTAGGCTGTTCGAGGTTTTTCTACCTCTTATTGACTAAATCTGAGAAGGTTGTCAACTAGAGAGTTGTAGTAGATGTTCTCACATTTCTAAAAATATCTAATTTTGTTGAATTCTGATAATAGTAGCATGTTTAATTACTTCTAGGTTGTTAGAAGGCTTTGTATGTTGCTTTTATGTATAAAAGATCAAGTTTTGCTAGTAGCATGTTATTTTGCTTCTAGGTTGTTAGAAGACTTGTATGATTTCTTCTATACGATTCATTTGTTGCATACATAGTTAGCTGACTCGTATGTAATTCGTTTGGCTCATACGTAGCTAGTCGGCTCGTATGTAAGTTGTTTTGCTCGTATGTAGCTTATTAGCTAGTACGCAGTTATTGTGCTCGTCTAGGGTGATATCATTGCCCTAGAAGCCATCAACCATCAAGACGTGTATTTATTTTACTCCTCGTGGACTATGGACGGGTCACCCCTCGTGCACCGTCAGATCTTAACCGGTGTAGGTTGATCGCAAGCCGGGAGTGTGGATAGATACTATGTTCAGGGTAGTAGCATGCGAATACGTTCGCATTGCCAGGGTCTTGGATCGATAGACTATGAACAGGGTCCTTAGGGATTCTAGTAGTCTAGGTTGAGCACCTAGTGGAATTATCTTGTGAAGTCTTATTGTGTTAATACTGTTGTCATCCCTCGGATTGTTTACGGTAGTAACATCGTTAGGGTCGTAACTTATGACTATTACTACTTAACCCTTACTTATTATCATTTTCGCCGAATGAAAATAGTTGGTATTAAGGGTGATACCTTATGATCTAACCTGTTCAATAGGTGCAACCCCTGTTTTTTATTTTTCGTATTTTTGATGTATTTTTTTCGTTTTGGTGTATTTTTCTCTCTTGTATTTTTTTCTGAATCGTATATTGGAGTTGTTTTCAATATATATTCAGGTTATTTTATTTTGATCTCTTCGTGTGTGATTGGTTGTCCCGTTTGTTTCGTTCTTCATTATTTTGGTTCTTTCTTCATTTTTGGTCTCGTCTCTTTATTTTTATTTTTCTTGGTATTTGTGGTGATGATGGATCGTCCTATTTTCCAACCTTTTTGTTGAACCCTATTCGACTACCAAAGCCAAATTAAAAAGTCCAATCCTATTTGTATTCCTAATTGATTGCCCCAATATCCAAAACCCATTTGTAAACCTACTACTACTCCTAAAACCCATTAACCCACTAACCCACAACTACCCCCTATATATATATAACCCATCACAAACCCTAAACCCTAACCCTAATTCCTCTCTCTCTCCCTCACATCAGGCCTCCCTTCCTCCTTGTTTGCGTAGCCGACCCTGTTGATAATTTCAGTTATCTAAATGAATAGATAATCTGAACACAAATTTAAAACATCGCAAGTGTGCGAATCATTTACAGAAGCGTAGTGAAAAGCAAGGGTCGACCCCTCAGAGATTGTAGTAAATAACTTACTAATCAGTAAAATAGAATGCTTGGTATAAAGTCTCTCTTTTTTTTTCTTTTTTTTTTCTATATACCTGAAGGGAAAAAGAGATTAAAATATAGACCAAGAAGTTCTCAATTTGGTAAATTTGAATCAAGAAATATCTATTGAATTAGTTGGGCTCGATTTTCACCTATAGTCAAGAATGCTAGAACAACTTCTACACTACTCTGATCACTCATACTTGTTCATTTAAGAGTATGGTATCTACTCTTTATATTAAAGATTTCCCTAAGCTAAGAATTAGGAATGATATCTACTCTAATCCCTTTCTCTCCTTAAGTGTTTAGCATGATATCTACTAAGTTGCACTTGAAGAAAGCATAGAAATGGTGGAAGTTGACAAACACTCAAAGATCTAGAAGTTGTCATCAATTCTAGACCTCCAAGTTGATTAAACCAAATAACCTAGTCGATTCTTGTGTTACTAGTTATGAGCATAAGACTCGGTCATCTCAATTACTCATATAACAGATTCAATTCTATAATAAGCAGACTTGATAACTCAACTTTGGTTGTGTTAACCATGGCATATTAGAGGAGCATATTGAGACATGAGTGTATATCAGTGTGCTCAAATAGAGTGATATTGAGTATTCATCAATAAATAAGTTGAGTTAACAACACTTGAATAGTAAGGATATCAAGCATCAAATACTGCATATTATAAACTTTGATCAAGAACTACCAGATTTAATCAATAAGTGATAGGTGTAGTGCTTTAGAAGATTTGTAAACATTACATGACCAAGGTTTCAATCTGCCCAAATGAATTTAGTTACACATAATCCAACTTTTATTGACTAACAATTTTGAATACATGACTCTAATAATTTAAACAACTCAAGAACAAAATTAGAGAGAAGAAGTAACACTGATTTGTGTGATGATCAGCTTTGAAGCCAAATTTCCCTCCTCTTCGTATTCGATCTCCTCTGGTTCTCAAGTTCTCAATCCCCTCCTTTTTTCGATGATCCTGCAGTCTGTGTTTTCCCCATTTTTTATAGCCTCCTTTTCCCCCATCTGCAGATCTCTAGCTCAAGATTGCAATCTCCTCAAATACCGGTTATGGATTGAGTCAAAATCCCCTTCATCAACTACCAGACCAACTAACTAGCTTGATTTTTGGAAATTTGTTATTTGCAGCTATACAATATTTGTTTCCAGGATTTTGACAGCTCAATCTGATTTGTATTGCAGATTTGGTGTAGTCAGGGTGTATCTCAACTGTGCATATCTCTAGCTCCCCACAGATTCTTTTATTTTTGCTCTCCTTCTTAGCTTGTAGTTTTGATTGATCAATTATGAATCATGTATCTGTGTGGAGCTGATATTGTAGCACTTTTAAAAATGCACAGCTGATACACAGCTGAGTGTATCAGCTTAATGAGTTGCACAGCTGAGTGTATCAGCTGCTGAGTTGCACAGCTGAGTGTATCAGCTGATCTTGCTCTAATTCAACTATACTCTGCTAGTTGAAACCCTTTTGGTAACTTCTTCCAAGTCCTAGAGATTTTTCATGATATGGGCTTGATCAATTTAGAGCTTCAATCACCAGTGCTTCATAATTGATAGGGAGTAAAAGGACTTTAGAAAGTGAAGAATGGGGACAGTGAGCTTATGAAGTGGAGGTTTCAAGAAAGCACAACTGATCTGCACAGCTGACTTGCATTGCTGACTTGCATTGCTGAGTTACACAGCTGAGTTTCATAGCTGATGTTTGGTGCAGCTTAATGAATTTGCCTATGATAACACTTCTCAATACCTGGCTCCTCACACATAATTCTTGCCTCATGAATTAGCAGCTCAACTGTGAAGAAGACTTTACATCTAACTCAAGTATTTGTGGTGCATATAGCAGATATATTCATAGCTCTTGCAGGAAGTCATTTTTCACTTCACTTGCAATATGCTATTTGAAGTGGAGTTAATTATGAGGCTTGATCAATATGGAGCTTCAACCACCAAAAGGGTAACACCTGATAGGGAGTTAGAGAGTGAAGACTAGAAGTGTGTGAGCCTTGAAGTGGAGAATGCACAGCTGATACATGCACAGCTGATACATGAGTTGTTTTGCCCTTCAACTACACTTCTTGTAATGGGCAGTTGCTGTTTGAGAAGCTTGCAAGCTTGCTTGAATTTAGGATTGATCAACACTGAGCTGCACTTTCTAGGAGGTGAAGAAAGGAGTTGGAGGGTAAAGAAATGGAGGTTGTAGGCATCTGCACATCTTCTTTGCTCTTCATGTTTGAATCAAAAACCCCACATTTTCAACCTTGTCGACACAATGCTCCTACAAATGTTTTGATGCCAAATTAATGTTCTCCATTCCAGTGCTTCATCCTCTCAGTGGTAGATTAGTCCTGAGTAAGTCTTGAATCCACTCAATTTGTTTACTGTTTTGGACTGTGTTAGAGTCAGTATCTTAATTTCGGTATAAAACATGAGTTTTAGAGAATTTCATCTATTTTCAAAACCCTCTGAACTTGTTTGATTTTGATTTCATATGACCGAGTTATGACTGTTTTAGTATAGAGGTGTCGATCTTTTCCAGATTCTGTTTTCGGTAAATTTGATGACAAATCATTTTAAAGAATTATGCTACCTATATTATTTTGATACAAAACTTGGGTCAATTTTTCTTTATCTATTTAGCGATTACCTAGAATTTTGGTGAATTTTATTGATGAGTTTTATGTGATGTTTCATGCTCGTTTACGAAATCTCTACTTGCTGTATTTTGTTCGCTGATCTGTAAAGAACCTTAATTTCACTATGTTTCAATTTACTGTATGAAAAATATTTATGAAATGTGAAAGTTAGTATATTTTATCTCTTTTCATATTCCCTTTGGCAGAATTGGATTTCGTTTCACGGCTTGCGAGGTATTTCAGTTTTCGTACAGCAGTTTAGTGAAATCCAGATTTTCCAAAGTATCGATTCTTGATGTTTTCGTATTTTTGACGACTGAAAAAATTTTACTGGAATATTATGAAACTTTATATTTTGATTCTAGACATATAGGGAAATACCCCAGATTTTTCTTGAATTTATTTGAGAAGTTTTGTAACACCTGTTTCCCCAAATTCGTATTTTCTATGTGATTTATGTATTTAAAATTTATGTACTATTTTCTGTTTCAAAATCTTTTTTTTTTGATAAAATGTATTCTTGGGTCTTCTTTTGAAGTCTAAATTTTTTTAATCAATAATTGTAACTAGTTCCCATGATTCTTATATTATATTACAAATCTTATTATTATTATTATTATTGTCTTGATTATTAAGGAAAATATTATTATTATTATTACTGTTATTTTCATTAACATTTCATTATGATTATTATTATTATTGTCACTTGATTGATTATTAAAAACCTAGTTCTATGTATTAATTATAATTGTACTCATTTCGAATAAATTCTATATTTTAATACAAATTATATCTTATTTATAAACCCTATTTCCCCCATTGGATTTTACCTAATACCCATTTGCCCATACTGGATTTTAATTATATAAATTGGTTTGTAACCTAAACCCTTTACCCGTTCTCTTATTGGATCCAAAGCCATCTAAACCCAAACCCATAACTCTAATTATTTAAACCTACACTTAACCCTAACCCTAACCTATTAAACCTAATCTACTGTTTAGCCCCCCCACACACAGCCGCCTCCTAACCTTCTCCATCTTCTTCCTCTCATCCATCCCGATCCTTTCACCCTCTCTCCCTCACCTCGACATCAAGTGACCCCCGACGCTATGCTCCTCCGCCGGTGCCCCGCCTGCTGTGCCGCCCCCCGTGTCCCCCCGTCGACACACAACAAACGGCAGCAACGACTGCGGTGGCCCCTGCGCTGCCCCGTACCCTGCAGTTCCCTCCACAGCACCTCCGCCCCGATCGCGCAATAGTCGCGACCAACCCACCGCAATGCAATGCCTCGCCACCCTCAGCGGCAACAGCCCCAACCTCAGCGATGCCAGCAGACTGTGATCCCCCTTGTAGTCGCACTGCACCATCCCGATGCTCCTCGGCAGCACCGCCCTACAAGCTTCGACGACTGCACCAGCCCAGTCGACACACCCCCCCTCTCCGCCACCTTCGCCGGTGCTTCTTGCCGTCCCGCCGCCTGTCCAGCCAGTCACCACCGCCGCTGATCCTCTCTCTCTCGTGCTCTGTTTTGAAGGAGGGAAGAAAAGAGCAGCGGTTAGGTTGGGATTTGATCTCAACCGTTGGATCTTCAAAAAATTTTGATTTGATCAGATCTGATCTTTTTAGCCAGATCGGATCTCAGCCGTCCATCCGATCGTGACCCTCAGCTCAGATCTAAGCAGATCCAGCCGTCCGATCGCCTTGATCTTGATCTCCTATCAAGATCCGCTCTGGATCCGATCTTGTGTGAGTGTTTGTACGTATCTTGTACGTGCGCGTGTCCGTGCTAGTGCCTCGTCTCTCGAGATTCTCATCCCGTATTGGTTCGTGTTCGGATTCTCCGTCATCAAGGCAAGTATTCCTTTTGTACACATTTTTGTTCTAGTACAAGCCTTCATTGAAAATATTACAAATAGTTAGAAATTGTGACTCCTCCTTGACTGTCGTTGTTGATCAATATTAACCCTCATCAATTTTATAATCTTAATAGTCACAATAATTTCATTGTATTATATTATAACTACTTGGACTCATTTGATCTCCTGAACACATGAACACATGAAATTAAGGAACCCTAGATTTGTATACATATGTTATATCTTGTATTTGATGATCTTACAACCATATGGCTTGAAAAACAATTATTACTTGCTATTTTGACAACCATTACCCCGTATTTATATCGCACATTAACCTAGATGCCTAATAACCAATTTTCATGTAACATATACTAGTAAGATACTCCCACATGTTGCTGTCCTGGATCTTATTATGCTGTTTTGATCCCTTTAACATCAGAACCTGAACCCGAACCCTGAACAGTAAATGTAGATCTAGATGTCTAGATGTCGATAGCCTCCGAAATTTTTGAATTCGGAGTTACGATATAGGAGTTACCGCAGTTTTACTGCAGTTGTGTCAGTGGACGCAGATTCACAAAACTGCAGCACACCTTTAGATTGCGAATTAATTTAACTATGATTTCTTGACTTGTTTCGCACACATGTATGCTTGCTTGATAAAAATTAATAAATGTAATAAGCCGGGGTTTAAGAGAAAGACCGTAATAGTGGACAATATAGGTATGTTTACTCAGAAGGGGGCCCGTGTTTCCCAGTACTCTGTTCATGAACTTGTTGCACTTGATGTATTCACGGAGTCAGTTACATGGCTCATGAACTTATTGTATTATGAACCCACTGTGTGGTTCTTGAACTTGTTAGTATTCACGGACTCGCTTCATGAACTTGTTATTTATTTTCGTATTCATGAACCGTGCTTGCTTGATACTTGATACCTAAGTACGCCGCTCTATAAAATCCATTACTAGGTCTAAACGAAATTGCATTGATTGTAGCAACCATGTAGTAAAAATATGGATACATGAAGTGCTACCTAAATAGTAATAACTACAAGACTTGGACATGATACATGCTTACTCGATACTTGATTACATGACACATGAGATATGAAACTTGAACTTGATACATGTTACTTGATACTTGACAACTTGTTACTTGAGACTTGGCACTTGAATATAAAATTTGACACTAGACTTGAGACTTGATACTTGACACTAGACTTGATACTTGTTACTTGACACTAAACTTGATACTTGTTACATAACACTAGACTTGAGATTTGTCACTTGAGGTTAGATATCCCTACAGGTTCACTGGTCACTTGTTTCACCATTAGTAGTTGTTATCCAGCCTGTTCGCTTGAGTTGTCCTCCTTGCTAGCTAGTGCTGGATTTCCAATACTTGTTGTATCCCTGTTACACTCTTGTCCAATTCTTGTTCCCCATTACTTATACTCGTTTTTACTATTTGTGGCCCTAGCTTGCACTAAGGGTATTTTCTCTTATTTTCCCTGTTTTTTCCCTTTTTATTTATTAAACAGACTTTGGAGACGAGCTACCTGCTGGAATTGGTGAGCAGGGGTTTTAGCCTTCAAGTAGAGAAAAGAATTGCTTAGAATATTTGTTTTCTTGAATTATTTATTCTTTCTGTTTAAGAGCTTGTAACGGGCTGATGTTCCCGAGTTTTAACTTGATCCAGACTTGAAACTATTTGGATATTATTCTTGTGTATTCAATTGTTTCTGTTGCTTAATAAATTATTCATGCATGCTTGGTTGTATATATATTTGTGATGTTCTTGTTGTGATGCTAAGTCGATCCTACAGCTTATGGATGACGTTAAAATCATTCGCTGGGCTTCGTCACGTGCTCGTATTCATATTTTTGGAAAGCGGGGCGTGACAAGGTTTTTAGTGCTATCAGAGCCAGATTTGGCTAATGTGTTAGTTTGACTAATACATTAGACAGGCTTGACTCAGTCAGGATTAACTCAACATTAAAACAGGCCATGCAACCACATGAATAATTTAATAGTCAACTCAATCTGGACACAAGTCTTATCCCATTCATTTTGATCCCTTCATATTCAATTCCTTGATTCATTGCTTCCTTTCCATCTCTTACAGTCGTCCCGATTTGTTGATTGCATATTGAGTATAAATTTATTCTTTCCGGACTCATATTCTTTTGATTTCGGTGCAGACAATCTCTTATTTCTGCTTGCCTCGTTGATTCCTTCTTATTTCAACTCGTGTGTCGTTCATTGTTTTCCCTACCTTGCATTCATTTTTATTTGTTGATTCATATTGAGTATCATGTTGGTTATTTCTTCCCTGCTATATTCTCTTCAATTTCGATTTTGCCCTTGTTCATCCCCGTCCACATTCAATTTCTTAATTTCCGTTTGTCCCTTCTAGTCATCTTCCTCTTTAACTCTTTATTGGGCATAGCTTCGTTTTTCTCCTACCTATTTTTCTCTTTATAATTATTTTTTTCGAATATTTTCTATATTTCGATTATTAACTGTTATATTTATTTTCGATAATCTATACAAACGTTTCCCAACAAAGATTTCGTTATTCCGAACAATGGTGTATTCTAACTTCACTTTTCATTTTTGATCGACTATATATTCCTATTGGCTTATTTTGATAAGACAAATTCTTATTTTGTTGTATAATGCTATTATTACTACTATTATTATTATTGCTATTATTTTCATTGTCATTACTAGTATTATTATTGTTGTTACTACCATTGATATTCTTTCATTATTTTATTATTATTGTTAATATTAAATTACTTCCACAAAAATGTTGGACCCAAACTATATCTTGTTTTGCATTACTACTTTTTCTAGTGTTGTTAATATTTCTATATTATTGTTATTAATATTATTATTATTGTTATCATTCTCTTTGCGATTACTGTTATTATTACTGTTATGATCATTGTTATTATCTTTGTTATTCTTATTGTTATTAGTATCGATATTTGGCTATTATTATTATTATCAGTATTATTATTTTTATCGTTACTATTATTGTTATTATTAATTTGTTTTGAACCTGAGCATGCCCAATTTTATATACATTTCACCACTTCGGTGCAACCTAATGACGAGATGGCAAATATGCAACTCGATATCAATGGAGGCAATTTGCAACTGGATATCGGGATGGCAAAATGTACAACCGAATATCCAGACGATAACCTGCAACCTGATGTCGTGAAGGCAAACATGCAACTTGATGTTAAGGAGGCAAGATTTTATACCTATTTGCTAATTGATATTTCAAGACTCTTTACTTATGCAATGAACCTAAAGGTAAAGAAATATTTTCTTTATGACATTTTGTTTATACAATTACATTTTATGTTTCCCTACAATTTGAACTAGTATACTTGATTTTACTCTATTTTGTGTATAAAATTATTATTACTATTATTATTATTATTGCTATTGTTTTCGTTATTATTTTTGGTATTGTTATCATTATTATTATTGTTATTACTATTACTGTTATTATTTCTGATAAAGCCATTAGTTTTGATCTGTATCGTATCTTTTAATTATTTAGATTGAAGCTCAAGCTCTATATCCATGTTGCATTATTGCTTATCTCTACTTGGAGCCCATATTCTCTTTGATTTTTGGTGCCTCATTATTTTCTTGCTGCTCAGATCGTCGCCTGGTGTCACATGGTCTACAACGACATGTCTGGAACTTGGACCGTCACCATTAGAGTAGCGCAGCAGAAGCGTGGTGGGCCCATAACCCACAGGTCCCAGGATCCTATTGTTGTTTCTTCTTTTCCTTGCATTGGTTGCTATTCCCTATCTCTTGCATTTGTTCTCATCCGTTGACTCATTGTTTGGTTCATCTTTTTCTTATCGATCCCTTCTTCGATTCCAACTCTTTCTATTCCTCCATCTCCTTGCTTTGTTATCTTGCAAGCCTTGTGGTGTTCTTCTTCATTTTGATGTCGGTTACTTCCAGCTTGCATTCCATTTGGCCATTATTCACCCATTCATTATTTGATTCAATTCTTCGCTAATTTTGTTTTTCTCTCTTTGATTTCAGTTCTACCTTCTCCCTTATTGCTTCGTCATCTTGTGTTGTTTCTTTTCTTTTGATACTTTTTATTTTCTTTCATGCATTCCATTTGACCCCATTGTCATCCACTGCTTCTTTTTCGGGTGATGTCACTGCTTGTTCCTTCCCCTTTAAATTCTCTGCCTTGTTACCCCCCCATTTGCTTAGCCCTATCGTATGTACCGCCAAAGCAAATTTCGAGGACGAAATTTTTGTGTAAGGTGGGTAGGATTTGTAACCCCTGTTTCCCCAAATTCGTATTTTCTATGTGATTTATGTATTTAAAATTTATGTACTATTTTCTGTTTCAAAATCTTTTTTTTTTTTTGATAAAATGTATTCTTGGGTCTTCTTTTGAAGTCTAAATTTTTTTTAATCAATAATTGTAACTAGTTCCCATGATTCTTATATTATATTACAAATCTTATTATTATTATTATTATTGTCTTGATTATTAAGGAAAATATTATTATTATTATTACTGTTATTTTCATTAACATTTCATTATGATTATTATTATTATTGTCACTTGATTGATTATTAAAAACCTAGTTCTATGTATTAATTATAATTGTACTCATTTCGAATAAATTCTATATTTTAATACAAATTATATCTTATTTATAAACCCTATTTCCCCCATTGGATTTTACCTAATACCCATTTGCCCCTACTGGATTTTAATTATATAAATTGGTTTGTAACCCAAACCCATTACCCGTTCTCTTATTGGATCCAAAGCCATCTAAACCCAAACCCATAACTCTAATTATTTAAACCTACACTTAACCCTAACCCTAACCTATTAAACCTAATCTACTGTTTAGCCCCCCCACACACAGCCGCCTCCTAACCTTCTCCATCTTCTTCCTCTCATCCATCCCGATCCTTTCACCCTCTCTCCCTCACCTCGACATCAAGTGACCCCCGACGCTATGCTCTTCCGTCGGTGCCCCACCTGCTGTGCCGCCCCCCGTGTCCCCTCGTCGACACACAACAGACGGCAGCAACGACTGCGGTGGCCCCTGCGCTGCCCCGTACCCCGCAGTTCCCTCCACAGCGCCTCCGCCCCGATCGCGCAATAGTCGCGACCAGCCCACCGCAATGCAATGCCTCGCCACCCTCAGCGGCAACAGCCCCGACCTCAGCGATGCCAGCAGACTGTGATCCCCCTTGTAGTCGCACTGCACCATCCCGATGCTCCTCGGCAGCACCGCCCTACAAGCTTCGACGACTGCACCAGCCCAGTCGACACACCCCCCCTCTCCGCCACCCTCGCCGGTGCTTCTTGCCGTCCCGCCGCCTGTCCCACCAGTCTCCGCCGCCACTGATCCTCTATCTCTCGTGCTCTGTTTTGAAGGAGGGAAGAAGAAGAGCAGCAGTTAGGTTGGGATTTGATCTCAACCATTGGATCTTCCAAAAATTGTGATTTGATCAGATCTGATCTTTTCAGCCAGATCGGATCTCAGCCGTCCATCCGATCGTAACCCTTAGCTCAGATCTAAGCAGATCCAGCCGTCCGATCGCCTTGATCTTGATCTCCCATCAAGATCCACTCCGGATCCGATCTTGTGTGGGTGTTTGTATATGTCTCGTATGTGCGCGTGTCCGTGCTAGTGCCTCGTCTCTCGGGATTCTCATCCCGTATTGGTTCGTGTTCGGATTCTCCGTCATCAAGGTAAGTATTTCTCTTGTACATATTTTTGTTCTAGTACAAGCATTCATTGAAAATACTACAAATAGTTAGAAATTGTGATTCTTCCTTGACTGTCGTTGTTGATCAATATTAACCCTAATCAATTTCATAATCTTAAGTCACAATATTTTTATTGTATTATATTATAACTACTTGGACTCATTTTATCTCTGAACACATGGACACATGAAATTAAGGAACCCTAGATTTGTATACGTATGTTATATCTTTTATTTGATGATCTTGCAACCATTTGGCTTGAAAAATAATTATTACTTGATATTTTGACAATCATTACCCCGTATTTATATCGCACATTAACCTAGATGCCTAATAACCAATTTTCATGTAACCTATACTAGTAAGATACTCCCACATGTTGCTGTCCTGGATCTTATTATGCTGTTTTGGCCCCTTTAGCATCAGAACCTGAACCCGAACCCTGAACAGTAAATGTAGATCTAGATATCTAGATATCGATAGCCTCCGAAATTTTCGAATTTGGAGTTACGGTCCAGGAGTTATCGCAGTTTTACTGCAGCTGTATCGGTGGACGAAGATTCACAAAACTGCTACACACCTTTAGATTGCGAATTAATTTAACTATGATTTTTTGACTTATTTCGCACACATGTATGCTTGCTTGATAAAAATTAATAAATGTAATAAGCCGGGGGTTTAAGGGAAAGACCATAATAGTGGACAATATAGGTAAGTGTACTCGGAAGGGGGCCCGTGTTTTCCAGTACTTGGTTTATGAACTTGTTGCAGTTGATGTATTCATGGAGTCAGTTACTTCTCTCATGAACTTGTTGTATTTATGAACCCACTGTGTGGTTCTTGAACTTGTTAGTTTTTACGGACTCGCTTCGTGAACTTGTTATTTATTTTTGTATTCATAAACCGTGCTTGCTTGATACTTAATACGTGAGTACGTCGCCCTATAAAATCCATTACTAGGTCTAAACGAAATTGCATTGACTGTAGTAACCATGTAGTAAAAATATGGATGCATGAAGTACTACCTAGATAGTAATAACTACAAGACTTGAATATGATACATGCTTACTCGATACTTGATTATATGACACATGAGACATGAAACTTGAACTTGATATATGTTACTTGATACTTGACAACTTGTTATTTGAGACTTGGCACTTGAATATAAAATTTGATACTAGACTTGAGACTTGATACTTGACACTAGACTTGATACTTGTTACTTGACACTAAACTTGATACTTGTTACATGACACTAGACTTGACACTTGTCACTTGAGGTTAGATATCCTTACAGGTTCACTTGTCACTTGTTTCTCCATTAGTAGTTGTTATCCAGCCCGTTCGCTTAAGTTGTCCTCCTTGCTAGCTAGTCCTGGATTTCCACTACTTGTTGTATCCCTGTTACACTCTTGATTCCAATTCTTGTTCCCCATTACTTGTACTCGTTTTTACTATTTGTGGTCCTAGCTTGCACTAAGGGCATTTTCCCTTATTTTTTCTATTTTTTTCTTTTCATTTATTAAGCAGACTATGGAGACGAGCTATCTGCTAGAATTGGTGAGCAGAGGTTTTAGCCTTCAAGTGGAGAAAAGACTTGCTTAGAATATTTGTTTTCTTGAATTATTTATTCTTTCTGTTTAAGAGCTTGTAACGGGCTGATGTTCCCGAGTTTTAACTTGATCCAGACTTGAAACTATTCAGATATTATTCTTGTGTATTCATGCATGCTTGGTTGTATATATATTCGTGATATTCTTGTTGTAATTCTGAGTCGATCCTACAGCTTATGGATGATGTTAAAATCATTCGCTGGGCTTCGTCACGCGCTCGTATTTCATGTTTTTGGGAAGCGGGGCGTGACAAGTTTTAATGCTGTTTTTCTGACCGTGAGTTTGTTTTACTAATTTCTGGCTGAACGTGTTTTCTGAATTTAAACCTGTTTTGAGCTATGATGTGGTGAATTTCTATATGACATAATTATTTTCGCTGGATTGGTGTGGAAGTCTATTTTCCAGATTCTTCGACGGATACAAATTTGCATTTCTGTAGCGACGGGATTCACTGGTTTAGTACTGTATTGTCATGCTGTCCTGAATATGAATATACATTGTTGTGCTCGTTTGTGTGACTATATATCATCTAAGACAATTTTTTTGTTTTCCTGAACCTACTACTGATTATACCATTTTAGTTTGACACTATTTCTGTACACATTCAAGTCAGTTGATAACCATAATAAAAGTAACCAAGCCGGGGTTTAAGGGAAGGATCTAGTAGTGGGAAAGCATAGAAATGTGTACATAGAAGGGGGCCCATGTTTTTCATCTGATTATCAGTTATCTGTTATGAGATCATGTTATATGATCGTCTGTTATCTGCCTGTCTAGATCCGTTATCTGATATCTGTCTGAACCATGAGTATACGGCCCTATGTGATACCCTACGAAATCTACAAACGTAACTGTTTTGAATGTAGCAACCATGTGATAAAAGGATGGCACATGAAGTGCTACCTAGTTAGTAATTAATACAAGACTTATAAGAACATGACATCTGTACCTGTATCTAAAATCTAAATCTGAATTTGTTATAAGTATCTGGCTATCTGTTATCTAATCATCTGATTACCTGCTATCTTTCTGACATTATCACTTGACACCATATTTAACACTATCTGTATATCTGTCTGTTTGCCTTTTGACTTTGACACTTGACACATGTTAGTATACCATGCTAGGTCTGTTTCTGCTATTATTTAGATTTGTTTAGTTTTTTCCATGTATTTGTATTCTACATTATAAGTGGCTCGTAACTTGCAATTGACGGGTACTTATTTTCTTTTTTCTTTTTCTGCAAATTTACTAATTGCAGATCAGGATGGTCAGCTGCCAGATGGTATTAGCAAGATGATGTATTAATGCTGGATTTTCTACTTTATTATTATTATTATTATTATTTTTTGCTTGAACTTGAACAAAATGTACTTGATTACTTGGATATTTATTTGTATTTGGGCGATGTGACCCAGGATATTTGACTCGTTCAGAATTTGATTATTTTAGATTATTATATTTGGTTTCAGGTAATTTCTGTTGGTATCATGTTTCAATTATGCATGTTAGTTGATACTTTTCTGGCTTCCGACTCTGATTATTTCGGTAATATGTTGGAAAGATTCTTGAACAGTTTATGGATAATTAAAATCATTCGCTGGCCTTTTGTCGTATATCCGTATTCCGTATTCGTTTTTGGAAAGCGGGGCGTGACAATAGGCCAACACTATGTGGTATTTTTGGTTGTACCCTTCCTGTCAAAGGGATACGGTCTGTGCCTTCTCACGAGTTGGGAGCACGGGATCCGTATCTCGTCTGTTAATTTTTGAAGTGCCATGATAAGGGCGGGAAGTATCCTTTCGAAGCTAGGAGATGGACTCCCGGAACTCCGTCATGCTCTATATTAAGAGAGGTGAACAAGCCATAGATTACGGTGTAAAAGCTAAAGGGCCATGATAAGGGCGGGAAGTATCCTTTCGGAGCTAGGTGATGGACCCCCGGAACTCCGTCATACTCTATATCAAGAGAGGCGAACAAGCCATAGATTACGGTGTATAAGCTAAGGGGCCACAGGGGATGCTTCGAGCTAATCTGGGTTATAGTTAACTCCGAGGGTTCGTCAGATTTTTGAGTGAGGTTCGGTACGCGGGGCAATAGTGGAAAACAGAGACACCACTATATGACTGCAAATGGCGGGATTAGACCATTTCAGGGCAATCTCATCAGTCACGTTGTATTTTCAGAAACAGGTTGAGTACAAGAGTAAAATTCATGACGCGGGTTCAAATCCCTATATAGGAAGAAACGGCTTGTTATAGGCGTATGTAGTATGGGCTGCATACTTTTCTGGAGACTTGCTTGCATTAGAATAAGTGCATTATTGCATTGGTTAATCTTGCATTAGAGTCTAAGTCATAGCATATACAGACCCATCAGTTATATATACACTTTTCTCTTTTCATCAATCTGTTTGTTTAAAGTTGAGAATCGCTGCTAGTCATCAGCCTTAAAGCGTCAGTATATGTACTGACATTCCTACTTCAATAGGTACTGGATTGCAAAACTACAGGTACAGAATTCAGGAGGATTCAAGACAAGAGAAGCAAAGTGTTGATTTTATTTCAATTGTAACATCTGTTGTAAATTTAATTATGTTTAAAAGTATCCAAGTGAAAATACCAAGTGTTATATATTATTCATTGTACTCTGATATAATTTTTGTTGAAAGTTTGTAAAACTTGGGTTTGTATGGCATTGTTGTAACACTGATGTAATGTATTGCAGTCTTATAACATTCGAACTTGTAATACATTTGTGTTGAATATTTTTTTTTAAAATTTTCCTGTTTTTCTGTGTATTGTGACTAATTGGAAAAAAAAATTCTACCTTATGTCACGGTTTTTCAGTGTATGAAAATCGGAGCGTTACACTACTTTAGGTAATGCTTAATTCCTTCCGCGTAGAAGAAGTCAAGACAGAAAGGAACTTGCTGTCACATACAGACTGTGGATCTCGATGCCTCCACCTATGAGCAGGACCTGGTGGTGATGACCGAGAGAGACTAGGTTGCCACAGGCTGTCGAGTATTTTTTTCTTTTGGGCAACTCCTTCAGACTTCCTGAGAGAGGGCAGTTGTAAGTATTTTTTCTACAATCATAGTGGCACTAGCCTGTAACCTTTCATTAATAGACGATGATTTACTGAAAAAGTCCTGTAGCATCAAGTGATTCAAGTCTAGCCTCTATAACATCGAGAGTTCACAAAATACACGAGTCACTGTTGTACTAGGCTTCTGTTGTAATTAATTTCTTGATCTTGTAAGACTTTGGGACGTTGATTATCATACTTGTAGGGAGTATAAGCATCATGCTCGGTAGTTTTTTTCCTAACCTTTTTGTAATTATGTGCGTTCTCTCTATATCATTATAATGGATTATCTTCCCACTTTGTGCGTACATAAAAGTAAAGAGAGTGAGAGAAAGAGAGAAATTTGACCTCCTTATGTGACACTCTTTTATTTTTTTACTAGATTTGCCCGTGGGCACGCGCTTACGGCTCGTTTTCGGAACGATAAACAGTAAAACAACAATTATGTAGCTCAACTTTGAATAGTATGACAATAATTAGTTGTAAAATAAAAGTTCATGTTTCCATTATTATATGTTGAAAAATAATTATAAATGAGGGTGCAAAATTCAATTTCTTAGAACTTTGAGAGTGGAAAATGATGAAATTTAACTGTTGAGAAGATATTTATTATTTTTAATGTAATATGAGCAATAAAAAAAAACATAAAAAATCTGAAAATTTACAAATCTAAAATCTGAAAATCTAAATTTCTAAGTAAATAAAGAGAGAATGAGAGAGAGGGAGAGCGAAAGAGAGAAATATAAAAAAAGTGAAGAGAGAAGAAAAAGATAATAATAAAGTAAAGAGTTTTTTTAATTTTGGGGGGGAAAAAATGGTTTTGAGGAGAAAGTTTTTTGGAGGAAAAATATGTTTTGTGAGAGTGAATCTGAACCATTAATTTTGTTTCAATTGAAGGGAAACCACTTGATAGCTTTTTTTTCAATTTTTTTTTTGGCGTTTTATTATATAGATTTTGTTGGGAAGAATCCTTTTGTGAAAGTTGATATCCAATAAGGTAGGCTTAATTGCTTTGCAACTTACAAATCAATTTCTAGTTCATAATTTTCATAATTTATTTAACATTAGTCTCTATATGTACATTTACTACAACTTCTGTATGTTAATAGTTTACAGAAAAACTTCCATATCTTAATATGATTATACTACTAGCTATATTTATTTGAACATATGTTGTACGTTCTTTATATTAGTTTTTGGGGTTTAGGACAGTCACTCACCATCATAAACTTCAATAATTCCATTTAGAAAGTAACAAATAGTGAAATAGGTATATTGTCTTTGTTGCATTACAGCCTGCATTTAAGTGGAGGAGGGAAGAAATCAGCAGCAAGAACAGCCAGTTGAGTGGAGCTCAAACCAGTCGACTGAAGTTGAAACTACAGAAAAACGGTGGATCCTAAGTTTGATATGTACAAAATATATTCTTGCGACTAATATTTTCAGTTAAGAAATGTACAGGATAATAAAAATTCGAAATTCAAATGTAAAGAATCGTTGATTGAATATTGAGTTAATGAAAGAATATAATGTGGATTCACCTTTCCAGTAAGTCGCGGTCTCCCTAACAGTCAACCGCACTCTATGTATTTTTGATGCAGTCGACTGTCAATCTCTTTGCCTTCGAGTAATGAGATTGACGGTCGACTGCTCATAATTGCAGTCGATCGCAACCTGCACAAAACCGTTCATATGTATTTCTTTTTCATTTTTTGGAAAGAAATTATTTCTCACCCTATAAATAGAGGCAAATTCACCGAGTATTACTCACCCCCTTCAACTCTAATTCTTCTGAACTTAATATTCTATCAACGATCAGAGAGTGCATTTTTTGTTTTCTTAGTCAAGATCGACATAGATCTTGATTGTTTTCATTTCTTTTCGCTTCGGCGGCTTTACAGGGCTTATACATAGAAGTCATGTGGGTATAATAGGACTCTCGACCTGAATACTGAGAAATCACTATATGAGGTTTTAAGTATAGTGGAATGCTTGTAACAGAGAATTACTACAAGCAGGCGGTGTGGACGTAGACCTGTGGATCGGACCACGTTATATTGTTGTTTCCTCCGTGCTTGCTCTGTTTGCTTTCTCCATCTCTATCTCCTTACTTTACGCATTTATTTTCAGCTTTTAATTCCCCCTCCAGTGTGATTTACATTGGTTTTAGAGCGAGGTATTCATTAATAGCTTAAAAGCAAAGAGCAATAGATCCAAAGGCTAAATCCTTCTTCCCGAAAACTTGTACACATCGGAGTCATCTAACTCCAATGGACCAAGTCTCACACGTTCACCTTATTTTGATGGAAAATGATATGATGTTTGGAAAGTTCGTATGTCTCACTTTTTGCAAATGCTTGGAGAAGAAGTATGGAACGTTTGCTAGATAAAATAGACATCAATGTTAGTGATGGAAAAAGGATCTTCACACTCGCTGAACTATCACTGAAGACTGCAAACTACAAGTCATGACAACACTTTATACAGGTTTAAACAATGAAGATCTTACAAGGTGTGGGCGCAACTACAAAACAGCTTACAAAATTTGGAACAATATACCAAAATATCATGAAGGAACCGCATCTGAGGTAAAAGCCAATATGATTCCAGGAGAAACCATAGACCAGATGCTAGCTCGTTTTGATATTATCGTCCATGAACTTGAGAGCTTAGACAAGGGATTAGATGAAGACCGAAAGGTCAGAAAACTCATAAGTTGTCTCACACCCGAATGAGATATCAAAGATGCTTCAATAAGGGAGACACTCAAAGAGAATGGATTCGACTACTATACTTTTCAGGGTAAACTGAAAACGTATGATGTAGTGCCCCGAGTTTCATATACCGGAAACTCGTGACACATACCTAGAATCTTCAAATGAGTCCACAACACAGAACAGTCACAGGAAATTAAAACTTTTATTACATTATGATAATGTACAATGTAATCTTACAATATAATTTATATCACAAATTATACCAATAAAATACATTGTATAAAATCTTTATCATCTTCTTGGATGCTCCATACAGCTCGAGTTCCCAGATCCACGATCCACAATCCTACAACTAACAAATTGTGTGCACGTTAGTTGAATGCAATTGATGCAATGCTGATAAAATCAGGGATCCCAAAATCTCAACAACCAATAGTCGTTGCAAAAGGAAAATGTGAAGTATACCAAAGGTATCGGTGTATGCAATGACCTACATTCTAATGCACAACTCAAACGCACACGATGCTTATATTCTAATAAAAATTGAATTGGAAACATATGCATCCTATACTACATACTTTTCAAATCGAGTTCATGTTCTCCAGATGATAGAGTTCGATCCCTCACTATGCATCCTACTCTTATACTCTTTCATGTTTCTGATATTTATCTAGTGACTGATGAGGTTGCAATGGTTCAGTCCAATTCAGCCTCTGCAGTCGGAAAAATGGTCATCTTATTTTGCTACTATGCCGGAACCCTATGGTTCTTCCCCCCACCCCTCCCCCCGGTCTTAAAATAGTTTGCTCAACCCGGTCCATGTGATCCATTTCCGCCCCCAGATAATGTCGGTCCCTACGGGGCGTTTCCACCCCGGACCTCATCAAAAGTTATTACGAACATAAAGGTTCCCCTGCAGGAATTTTCCGCCCCACCAAGAGTCTTAGAGTTGCTTTTGCTCTCTGTCCGCATTAAACAGTATAGAACTTTAGATGGATGCTTAGGGGTCCATCCCCTAGCTCCGACCATTCGTTCTTACACTAGATTACAGAAATTAACACTCGAGACAACACCGCACATGTCCCAGACGAGACAACGCTGCACGTGTCCCCATGATAGGTGAGTACACGTCTAACTAGTGTGTATCCTAACAGATGATATTCTACCCATCTATTTAAGTATCAACCACCTAGGCCTAGGGTCTCCAAACTCTATTCAAATGACCCTACATAAGCACACTACTATAGGGCCATACTCTACAAGTTGTCTCTACAAAGGAGGAGCTTAAAGACCCCAAAACGTTGGATTTACAAATTCAAACAGCAAGCACATCGTGACAATTTATGCTATTCAGGGTTCCTTCCGGACTTGTTTCGAAAGTGAAACATGCCCGGGTGGAAACCCAAGTCTTATTTCATTATAGAAAGCAATTTAGATCACCATTTGTGCATATTTCAACCCTATACACTAGCACAACATCATATAAAAAACATCTTAAACATTACCTCCTAATCAGTGGGAAAATAGCAACTAGTTGCTCACATGGACTTGAAAAATCAACTTTACCACATACAATTTATCATCAATTGGTACTTAAACTCATCTACACATCGTGAATTAGAAATCCTAAAACATGCATTTTTAAAGTCAATTTTGAAGCCCTTAAGATCATGGCAACTTGCATAACATCAAAGCAGTAAGCTGAAAATTCGACATGCAGTTTCTATTTATTGTAAAAGTCTCTAAAATTCATATGCTCCTTGGATTTTCGATTTCTCAGGCTTTACAGAAATCTCTAAGAGTATACTACAAGTTCTTAGTTGGAAGTTTTATCAAAATACTTCATTTAAGATGCTAAAATGATCAAGAACTAAAAGGTGTACAAATTTTCAGAAACTAATAAACTGCTAACTAGTCATGAGTTCAAAATTAATTTAAAATACTAAACACTGTCCAAAATTGATAAAATTTGATGAGCATGTTCTAGACACATACAAGTATCACATATAAAAATTTCAATATGAAATACCACATAGGTAGAGGGAGATGATTTTTTTGAAATAGAAAGTAGCAACCTCGCGACAAACAAAATCAGAATCAGATCACGAAGAATCTGACAAAGAAATCGCGTCGCTGACCAAACAATTCAGTAAGTATCTTAAACATAAAAAGTATGGCAGGTTTCAGGGAGGAAGAGACAAAGAAAGGATGTGTGTTGCAAATGCAAGAAGTAATGACACATCCATGCAAGCTGTACTCTCTCTCTCAAGATAGGAACAAGGTGTACAGTCCTAATCCAAGATGCAGAAAGAAGGGATTAAAGAAAACATTAGGGCTACAAATGATCCGAGCTTAGCCGAGTACCTTGAGGCTCGAACTCCGCTTGACTCATGTTTTTCAAACTCAAACTCGGCTCGAGCTCGTTTCGAACTCTAACAGTGAAGCTCGAGCTTGGCTCGTGTGAGCTCGCCCAAGCTCGAGCTTGACTCATTAAAGCTCGTTAACAAATCGAGCTCGGTTCGAGTCGAGTCGAGTCGAGCTCGAACTCGACTCGAAAAATGTTGAAGGCACAAATATCAACCTGAAATGCTGCAATGCAAAAATTTCAAGATAAATCAGAATTTATCAAACTACGACCGCAATTGTGCATCCATATCAATCCTTCAAACCGACATAAAAAAGTGATAAAGTTATCAAACCAACAACAACATACAAAGTTCTCCAACCATATAAAGGAAAACTAACATAACATAGTTGATGGAGCTTATTATGATGATCTATGAAATCAACAACACACAGAAGGTTCTCCAACCAACATAACAAAGTTCATGAACATAACAAAGCTCAAATCAACATGACATAGTTCATCAACATCAACATAAATCAAACATTACAATAAAGTCCATCGACATAACAAAAATTATGTTGCGGAATGAGGGAATGGTAGAAGAAACTTCTTAAATGCATCATCATCCGCGGCCTCCAACCAAGTATACCAAATAACCAAGGTAAAATTTGATACTAATAAAGGATATATAATTAACATTTTGATGATAAATAACAAAGTTTAGAATTAATTCTAATGAGTTGATATTAAATAGGGAGTGCACATTCTAAAGACCATTCTAATCAAGAGAAGAATGACAAATCATTTAATCAATAAATAAATAGATGCAAAAAAACATCAATGATTCAATTTGAAAGGCAGGAATTCTAAACTGTAGTGCCTCCAAATTGGAAAAAGTCAATAGCTGAAAAATTATTAATGTTTTCCAGTGAGGGATCTTCACTCTTTTGTTTGAATCAATGTTCTAGGTGGAATGTTAGTCTGTGTTTGTGTGTAGCTAATGTTACCTTATGTGTGTGTGTCCCCACATGTTTTTTTCGCAAACAAAAATTAGAAAGATTATTTGTACTTTATACAAAAAATGAAAATGCATGTGTAATTGTGTATACACATAGATAAGCTAACATTTTTTGATGAACCGGATAGAGTCTTGTGACTCCAGCCATCACAAAAATATATAAATATGATAATTTGTACAAAAGGGTTTCACAAGCAGTAAAACCAACGAATACAATGAAAGACACAACGGAAGAAAAAGGACGACAATATTGGCATACAGAAGAAATCACAACAAAGACAAAGTCGAAAAAGCGCAAGAGAACGGGAGGAGCAAGACGCTGAAGACAAGCCTGCAACACGCGCAGAACACTCGCGCCAACACCCTCGACCAACAAGGGTAATGCCTGATGCGACCAAAATGCGCAACGGCCCGGCTGCTGCTGCTCTCCGAAAAAGGCCACGGAAGGAGTGCCTGAACCCCTCGACATGCCACAAACAACCTGAAGGACATCTAGGGACCAAACATCCCCCCACCAGCATGACAAGGGCTAACCACCACAACGGAACACACCAGAGCGGAACCAACGCAGCAGCCCAAAGAAAAGAGCCAACAGGAACCACAAAGCAAACAGGAAAAAACAACCTCACAACAATACCCAACCAATAAGAGAAACAATCAGACAAAAACCTCAAAGGCCATTGCTCCAAGTGATGCAACGAGCCAAACAAAAAGAGAAGAAAAATGCATCGCAACAATCAGAACATCATCATCAGAATCATAGCCACCGCACACACAACAAAATGAGAAGAAAATGGCATCGCAACAATCACAGAATCAGCAACAAAAACATAGCCACTGAAAGTCGATCAAAAAGCAAACACATCGAAATCGCAAGGCAATAACCACATGATCATCAGCCACAAAGAAACATACATCATTAATAGACCTGAGAAGCCAAAGTCCCATGCTTTCCACCACCTAGACACAAACTGCCACTATGGTAAGAGAAGCCAAGACCACAAAAAACTAGAGGATACAACAAAAGAAAAGAAACTTAACCAATACAATACCCCTGGATAAGAAACGCTCCTGATGAAACAGAGGATACCACCTCAGCTGATAGAATCAAGTAGGAGAAAAGATAGAAACACTGATGCAAAACAAGTACGGCGCTAGCTTTGCCAAACCCAAAAAATCAGTGGTATGTAGCTGTGAAAAGAGAGAATGCATCTCCCGCCTCAACCCTGCATAAAAAGTCGAATGTAATAAATAAACGCCGATGCATAGAAACTCAAAAAGCATTAATAGTGCGGAGGCAAGTAACAGAGTCATCCAGTCTACGACTACACAGCGACTCTTTAGCTTCGATTTTTAACGCCGAAGACCAGAAATTGAAAAGAAATAAAAATTCCTCAATTAAGGGATAGATAGGGGAAGCACAGTGCCTGAACAATCTCTTATTTCTTTCCAACCACGTAATCCAAATGATAATTTGGACGGAAAGGTTCCATGATCTGCGGTACTTGAAATTCGTCTGACTAAAAGACCAGCAGGAAGATAAATTAGAAGGGATAGAAGGGATCTCTCACGCTAGAGCGCTAATTTTCCACAGGGGGCTGATGAAGTCGCATCTAACAAATAGATGATCAACGTCCTCCTCCTAGATAGAGAAAAGGGGACATAACTGCCCCCATGCTAGATTCCTTTTATTGAGGATGTCAGCAGTAAGTAACTTGTTGTTAAGGGCAAGCCAGGAGGTGATTTTAACCTTAAGAGGAGTACAGGAGCTCCAAATGAAATTGGCAAAGGGGGAACTGATGCCTCGATAGTTAAGAAAGTTGTAAAAGGATTTAACAGAGAAGATCTCTGCCGAATTGCATCGCCAGGAGAAGTCTTCTTTAGGGTGCCAAGAGTGGTTATAGAGGGATGAAAGGAGGTCATTACGCACCGAGATTAGGTGCGAAGGAAGGTCTTCCGAGAACGGAATATGCCAAAGTCTTTGCGAGTTAACCATAGTGAAAGAGTCAGCCACTGAGGCAACAGGATTGGAGGCCATTCGGTACAGTGACGGGAAAGCGAAAGCGAGTTTGAGGTTACCTATCCATAGATCAGTCCAGAATCTGGTCTTGGATCCATCGCAACAAACATGAGAGATACCGCATTGGAATGCATTCGCCGCTTTCCAAACCCCTTTCCAAAAAGGAGAAGCGCTGCGATGAATAGTGGTGGGGAATTCCCACCACTGGTGAGAAAAGAAACAGTTGGCCTTGATACTCAGAATCCAAGGTAAATGATCACATTTTAGAAATCTCCATAGCCATTTGCCCAATAATGCGATGTTATGGTTCCTAAGGTTTAAGACCCCAAGACCCCCAACCGCTTTGGAGGTGCAAACTAACTTCCAATTGCTCAGGTGGGTGCCCGGCTTGAAATTGGAGGACCCTGTCCAGAAAAAATTAGTTCTGATTTGGTCAATCCTTTTGATGACCCAAGAGGGAATATAGTAGAATGATATCATACATAGGGGAATAGAAGAGAGAACTGAGTTCAACAGGATGAGTCTCCCACCACGGGAAAGAAGTTTTCCAGCCCAAACGTTGAGTCTGGATTCGACTTTATCCACCATGGGAAACCAGTCAGATTTTTTCAGCTTGCCCCATCGAAGGGGGATCCCTAGGTATGTGATGGGGAAGGAAGCAACATGGCAGTTAAAGAAGTTGGAAATCTCAATCTGGCGATTCGGGAAACCTCCCAGCTAAAGGACTGAGGATTTAAGATGTAGCGCCCCGAATTTCTAATATGATATCTTAGAAAATACGTGGCACTTTTTCCAGCATCAACTTCAATGTAATAGTACACATAGCCCAAAAACACAGATAATTTTATTTCAACTTTTATTACAAAAATCATTTACAACACAGTAGAATACAAAACACCTTGAATTACAAACTTTCTTTTACAACACTTCCTTTTACAAAATTTACACAAAACTCTATTATATTAATTTATCTCAGGCATCCAAACCCCAAGCTCTAAGCAACAACAACCTGTAAAACATAAGACTAGAGATGATCCCTAACCCCCAAAACTAAAGGGGTCAGCCATAAAGGTGTGAGTGACATAAAACAAGCAACATAATTAATCATAAAACATAGAGTCATCCATAACATGTATCATTAACAAGAATAAAGGAATGAGAAATGATAAATAAGTAAAGCATGAAAACATCAAGGAATATAAGATAGTAGATAGTCATTCATGAAAATATCAAGTGAATTCTAGACTAAGTGTCAAGTGTAGGAAAACAGGAAAACACAAGCATAAACCAAGTCAAGAAAACACAATCCTATATGCTGAATCTCTAATGCATACTTGTCGGATTCTATGCATTCCATAGTACATAGGTCCGGTGCAAGCCCTTAACGATCTCCACTTTATAGGGATAACCCCTCATTATGCAACTAATCCTACTACGGTGATGGGAAACAAGATCCAGAATACTCCGCGAATAGGCACCACAGCCCTCGACGCGCAAGCATCATGTAAGATAGCTCAAAACAACAACTGGAGAATCATCTCCCAAACCCGTGTACCCCATGAATAGGCTTGCAAGGCCCTCGACGTGCAGATACACCAGGTACATTCCGTGAATAGGCCTGCCGACCCTCGACACGCGAATGCACCCTGCATGCTCCGTGAATAGGCCTGCAAACCCTCGACACGCGAACACACAAATGTCCTCTCGAGACAGAACACAACAAACAATCCTGGAACGCATCCGTTGGACTAACAAACCATGAGCCTATACTTACGTTTCCTAAGTTCCATCACATCTCCACTAGTGCCTGTACTTAAGTTGATATTATTAAACCATAAAATCCTCATCTTTAGAGTTAGTGTATCCTGCAGGACTTAAATACTCAACAACAACTAAACCAAGACTTCCTAGGTCTAACTCAACAAATCTCAACTGCCGGTTTACAGGACTCCCACTCAACTCCTAGAGATCTCAACAAGTCTAAAACTCACTAATCCAAACCCCAAGAAAATCTCCATCTCTAGAGTTAGTGTATCCTGCCGGACTTAAATACCCAACAACAACTAAACCAAGACCTTTCCAGGTCTAACTCAACAAATCTCAACTACCGGTACTAGGACTCCCACTCAACTCCTAGAGATCTCAACAAGACCAAAACTCACTAATCCATCGTCAAAACGATTCAAAGGGAGAAACCTCTCAAATCAACAAAACCCAAATCTTTATAAAATTTCCAGAATCCAAATCCAACAATAAAATATCCTGAAAACATATGTTCTATAGTAACAGTAACATTTAGAATAATAAGTTATAGATCCAAAAATATTTAAAGAATCTATCATTTTAAAATAGCATGAAAACATCTCAAAACATACCATTAACAGTCGACTGCAACGCACAGTCGGTAGACTGCCCAGAGCGAAAATCCAATATTTCTAAGAAAATAATACTAAGTGTTGACGGTCGACTGTAAAAGACACCAATCGACTGTCCAGAATGAGAATTACATGATTTTAAGAAATAGTCTAAGTGACATAAGTCGACTATAAAAACTACCAGTCGACTGTCCAGAGAAAATCCAATAATCTTTGAAGAAAATATTCTAAGTATAGCAGTCGACTGTAAAGTATAGGTCGACTGTCCAAAGAGGAAAATTACAATAACTTCGAGAAAATAATCTGAGTGTTACCAGTCGACTGTCAAAGTCATCAGTCGACTGTCCAGAACCAAATTTTAAGAATACTATTGAAAACAACAGCCGGGTCGTGCCAGTCGACTGTCGACCTACAGACTGTATACTTTGGTTGTGCACATTTCAACCGCCACAAAGATTTACTTTACCAAAACGAAATCTATTAAAAGTATATTTCTGATATGATCAAATACAACTTATAGAATATACAAAGATCCATAAAAACCAATCATAACCACTTGGATTGATAAAAATAGCTTTTTGATAAACTTCTTCAAAATAAAACATAAATTGTGCATATAATCAAAATAGAGTTTCTAAAATTAATTGTTCATTGAAATTGCTTCGCATTCAGATCCAAACCACATCAAAACCAAATTTTAAAAGAAAATTCCAATTTGGATATATTTCCTCAAATTCAACTAAAGCTCAAATTTTAGTCATCATAACTCAAATCCTCAAACATGGTCTTTTATTCCATTACTCATTCTCAAATTTCTCAAACTCAATCTCAACTAATCTCAATAGTTGAATCATAAACAAAAACCAATTTATCATCAACATGGCCAAGTTATTTTCATCCAACTCACCAATAGTCCCAAAAATCTCATCTTTAATTAATTAATGCATAACATCCATCATACTCAATTAAATCAGCAATAATAAAAAAGAAATAGCCTACTCACAATTTATATTAGGTTCTTCAATAAATCTAAAATTATTCACATGCAAATATCTAGGGTTCTTCTCAAAGATCCAATTTTTCATCCATCCAACATACATATTCATACCAAACCCTAGCATGCTTTCTAATAGATGAAATCCAACATTCAAGATCAATCAAACATTCATATCATTCTCATACAACATACACAAATTAAAAGAAAAACAAAAATCAACAAAACAATTTACATCACTCACCTCAAAATCCAATTGAATACGCAAAACCCTTCCTTGCGAAATCCAAGATCTTCTCTTTCAATCTCCAAGAAAAATAAAAATAATAAACCTTGTGTTGTGCAGCGAAAGACGGCTGCACTCCACCTTTATACAGGCCAGAAATGAAGAATTATGGTTTGAAACATATTTGCAAAATAATCCTTTCAAAATATAACTTTACATATATAAACCTTTCTTTATAAAATAGTTAAAATAAGTTAAATAAATTTAAAACAAATCAAATCCTTTTACTACTGAGTTGTCCATCAATCTAGCACAGCCCAGAAATAAATAAAATTCGGATTTGCACACAGGGTGGCGATTTTGCATAAAAGTCCTTCTTTTTGTAATATTTGCAAATACACCATAAAATATTCGTAAAAATCTAGAAAATTCAGAAATAATATCTAATAATACATATTATATTTTCCGATAAAAATATCTGACTTTTACTTTCCAGAAAAATATTTGCACAAGATCCAACATAAATTTCATATTTGCAAAAACACCACATTTGTCTAAATCTTTACCAAATCGACTCTAAATAAAGTTTAAATATATTTTAATTTGAATGATGACCATGGAAAGCCCAAAAATCAGTAAAAATGAATAATCATTATTTATTTGAGATCAAAACGGCTTTTTACATAAAAGTCCCATCTCTTTCGAGGTATTTATAAAAATAGTTTTTTTACTCAGAAAAATCCCAAAATTTAGAATATACTCCATTATAAGTAGGAGAATTTATTTAAAATATAAAATTGGATATTTACACCAAAAATATTTGCACGTGTAAAAAGATAATTCTTCAGAAAATATTTATTAAATCTCCAGAAAATCATTTTAATTTATTTATAAATCTTTAAAATTATATTTAAAAATACGGGGTACTACATAAGAAAATTAATAGAAAGACCCGTTGCCAACTCAAAACTGTACAGCAGCAGTTTGAGGTTACGAAGAGAGTTAGAGTTTGGTTTAGCGAAAATAATGGTGTCATCAGCATATTAAAGGTTGAGCACACCACTGAAATGGTGTGATTCCCCTAAATCTTCATTGACTTTCGAATCCCAGGCATTACGAAGAAGCTTACTAAAAACATCACCGACCAGGGAGAACAAGAGAGAGGAGAGCGGATCCCCTTGATGGAGTCCACATTTAATCTTAAATTTATTGCCTTCCGTCCCATTGATGAGGATAGAGGAGGTGCCAGAGAAGAGACTGGATTTAATCCATGCAATTCATTTGGGGCCGAAATCCGATTTAAAAGAAGTTCTAAAAGGAAATTCCAGTTAACGTTGTCTAATGTTAGCTTATGTTAGCTTATGTATATATTACATTAGATAACATTAGCTAACCACACAAACACACTCAGTCAAAAGCAAGTGTTGAAGGTGGATAAAAGCAAACCAAACTAGAAGAGTGGGTCACACGTACCGCATCTTAATCATACATGCTGTCAAATATTTTTTCGTGCATGTTTTCTTTACTGAATAAATGTAGAGAACGCTACTGAAGGTTTCTATCAAACATGAACTACTTCTAGCAGAAACATCGAGCATTGTCTCAAATTTAAAATCATGATAGGTGATATGGTATAAATGATGTGGCCCCATCAGGGCTATCAGATCTCCTCAGATTTTACTCCTCCATGATCATCAAGTCAAGTAAGTCCAATGGGTTTCTGCCATCTCAGGCCCACTGGCAAATGAGTCCGACCCCGCCCGGTACGGTCCCAGACCTGTTTGTCCCTGCCTATAAATACCAGACCCCCTCCACACTGCAGCAGGTAATAAATTTTTTTCCATCTGAACCCCAGCTACTGTTGCATTCTCAGTGACTGACTAGATCGTCGAAGAGCCTGTCGCCAGGACTTCTCTCGGTGTTCCTAGGCAGTGTGCAGATATGAAAGTCCGAGCTGAGCCACAAAGATCCGAGCTGACCTACGAAATCCGAGCCGAACACCCAACCTCTACCTCTCTCCTACTACTCCCGAGCCGGTCCTACAGCCTAGAATCGGATCAACGCTAGTACCTCATCTTCCGCTTCACAAATTACAAGAACTCACACCTGCTGCCCCCACACCAAAAAACAAACAACATCAGGTTAGCGCCATCTGTGAGAACATTACGTACTGACACCGGTCCAATCCCAGCCAAGAACGTCATCTCGAATCCAGGCTCTTTCATGGCTCCCAAAGCCAGAAGGTCCATCACCTCTGGATGTCGTTTAGACCCTCCACCCCTTCACAGCCGTGCGGACGCCCAGGGCTCTAACCAACCATGGCCAATGGCGCAGCCGGACCTGGACCAGGCGCTTCTCACACAATTGTGACTAATTTGCGGCATGTCATCCAGAATCGGCAGACTAGTCAAACAAGGGGAAGGGCCGCTTCAAACTCAGTCCAGAACCATGGTAGATAGCCGATCCCAGAACGGGAACCAGGGCACAGCCACTCACCCTGAGGAACTCCACCCTCGCGTGGCCCTGTGGAGTAGGCCCCAGTCATGAGGGCCGAGTTCCAAAACTTTAGGAACGAGGTCCTCCGGGCAATCAAGGTGGTTCTAAGACCAAGGCGCACAACAACTGCTACCCTCAGTCAGAAGCCAGGGGCAGTGAATCCCACGGATCGACCTGCCCATTAGCACAAGAAGACGTCGTCCTTCAATGCATCAGTGAACCGCCTCGCCCATCTTGGCGAGGGCGGGCCGATGCCAGGCCGAATCGAATCCCATTCTCCACCCAAATCTTTGGAGCCGAGATCCCCAGAAATTCTAGGCCTCCCCAATTTGAGATATACAACGGCGAAGGTGATCCCGCTGATCACATGGAACGCTTCAAAACTCTCATGTTGATTCACAGCACTTTGGATCCTCTCCTTTGCCGTGCCTTTCCTGCCACCCTGTGTGGCCCAACTCGAGAATGGTTCTCGAAGCTCACCCCCGGCCCGGTCTTCTCTTTCGACCAGTTAGAAGCAAGCTTTCTAGCCACTTCGTGACCAGTAAAAAAGTCGAGAAGACAAGCGCGTCCCTTCTGGACCTCAGGCAGAAGGAAGGGGAACCACTCTGCAAGTTCGTTCGGAGATTCACCGCCGAGGCGAGGTTAGTCTCCTTCCTCGATGCGGGCATTGCTTCCACAGCCTTTCGACGCAATGTTCGCCATTGACAACTGAAGGCCTCCTTAGCCAACAAACCACCCCTCGACATCCCCGACCTCCTCAACAGGATCGAGAAGTACGGGCAGAAGAGGCTCTACACCCCGAGGGCACCAAAGAAGCCATAGCCAAGGTGAAGCGCAAGGCGGACGAAGCCGAGCCGGCCAAATAAAGCCACGAAAGACGCAGTTGGTCGGAAGAGGCCTCCTCTGGTCCCCCATTTTGAAAGATATATGCCGTTGACCCTGAACGTGTTAGACATCCTCTTGGAGATCGAGGACAAAGGGATCGTCCGACTCCCTCCCCGACTGAGCAACAACAAGAAGCAGGACCAGAGATTCTACTGCCATTTTTATCGGGACAATGGGTACGAGACGGGCAACTACAGTGCCGTTAAAGACGAGATCGAGACCCTTATCTACCGAGAGTATCTAAGGGATTTCACCTAAGCCAACCCAAGAGATGGGATGGATTCGAGGAATCTGAGGCCTTCGCCTCCCCCTCGAACGATCAATCGACGACCCGAGCAGGACCCCGAGCCTGAGGAGACTGGAGGGCAGCCATCCTACACTGCGTCCATGGTGGACCCATGGGAGGGGAATTGAACACTTCCCATAAGGCCTTCCTGCAAGAAGTTAATTCTGTCCGCGACCATCCCTTCCCAGGTTCAGCAGCGGACAGTCTCCTTCTCCAGATAAGACCTAGAGGGCGTCAGGCTCCAGCACTACGATGCCCTCGTCATCAGCCTTGTCTCGCTGAAATTCAAAGTCCGCCAAATTATCGTGGACAATGGGAGCTCAGTCAACATCCTCATCTTGGAAGCATTTGAAAACCTCAAGCTCCCCCGCGATAAACTAAAACCGGCCGGGTACACCCTTTACAGGTTCTTGGGCGTTCCCATACAAATCAAGGGGATCATGACACTGGATGTAACAGCCAAGAAAACCCCTATCATACAGAACGAATCAATGGACTTCATGGTGGTCAACGTCAAGACGGCATACAATGCCATTCTTGGCCTGACCCGGCCTCTGCTTATTTCAGGCAGTTCCTTCGGCCTACCACTTAAAACTGAAATTCCCTACTGACCTCGGGGTCGGTGTTGTCCGAGGGAACCAGGAGTCTGTACGTTCATGCCACATTATCGCGATAGGGGGCAGGGTGTTCCCCCTTGATGCAGTCAAGCTTCCACCTGAAAGAAACAAGTCCGAGTCAGAGCAAGCAGACGAATTGGAGGAGGTCTCATTTGTGGCAGAAGACAAGTCTAAGTGGTTCTATGTGAGCCGCTCCCTTTCCCCCGATCTGAGACTGACCCTAATTAATTGTATTCAGCACAATATCGACCTCTTCGCTTGGACCCTATCCGAAATGCTTGAGATTTTCGAGGACTTAATCATTCATAAGCTGAGCATCCACCCTGGGTTCGAAGCCTGGTCATCGAAAGCGACGCAAGTTTGCCCCGGAGAGGCAATAAGCAGTAAAAGTGGAGGTAGACAAACTGTTGGTTTGCCCGGCTTATACAAGAGGCCAGTTATCCCGAATGGCTGGCTAACGTCGTGATGGTAAAGAAGGCTAGTGGGAGCTGAAGGATCTGCATAGATTTCACGGACCTCAACAAGGCGTGCTCCAAAGATCCTTTCCCTCTCCCAAGCATCGACACTCTAATCGCCGCAACGTCGGGTCATGACCTACTGACCTTCATGGATGCCTTTTCAGGCTATAACCAAATCCGGATGTTCCTTCAGGACATCGCCAAGACGTACTTTGTAACCGACCAAGGTCTCTATTGTTACCAGGTTATGCCCTTCTGGCTTAAGAACGCCGGTGCCACCTACCAGAGACTCGTCAACCGAGTTTTTAAAGGATAGATCGGTGAGGTATACGTCGACGACATGCTCGTCAAGAGTCAACGAGGGCAGGATCATGTGGCTGACCTCGAGGAAGCCTTTGGCGTCATTCGGTCCCACAATATGAGGCTCAATCCCGCCAAGTGCGCCTTCAGCGTCTCCTCGGGAAAATTTCTTGGGTTCGTCATCAGCCAGCACGACATAGAGGCGAATCCCGAGAAGATATAGGCCATAATCGATATGGCCCCTTTTAGAAGTATTAAGGAGGTTCAACGGCTTATGGAAAGACTGGTGGCCATCGACCGCTTCCTCTCAAAGTCCGGAGAGAAGCCATTCCCCTTCTTCAAGGCTCTACGAGGAGCGAAAGGCTTCGAATGGGGCGACCCCCAGCAATAGGCATTTGACCAGCTAAAGACCTACCTCACCAACCCCCACTTCTGAGCAAACCCGAGCCGGGCGAACCCCTATTGCTTTACCATTCCCTCGAAAAATGCGCTCAGCACCGTGTTGGTCCGAGAAGAAAACGAGGTTCAGAAGCCTCTCTACTATGTTAGCAAAGTCCTACTCTCGACTGAGGTCTGCTACGCTAAGATGGAGAAGGTCGCCTATGCCATGGTAATGGCCGCACGGAAGCTCTGTCCTTATTTCCAGGCCCGCTCGATCCAGGTCCTTATGGACCATCCTCTCAAGGCCATTCTCCACAAGCTAGAAAATTCCGGCCGCATAGTCATGTAGTCGATCGAGCTAAGCCAGTACTACATCAGCTATCAACCTAGGACAGCCATTAAAGGGTAGGCCCTCGCCGAATTCATTACGTAGTGCACCATTTACGATCCTTCCAAAATTTAGGAATGAGATCCGATTTGGGAAGTCTATGTCGACGGCTCGTCTTGCGAAGTCGGAAGCAGCACGGGTGTCATCCTCAAAGGTCTCGATAACTTCGTGCTCCAGTATTCCCTACACCTAAACTTTTCCGCCTCTAACAACGAGGCAAAACATGAGGCTATAGGTCGCAGGGCTCACACTGGCACATAAGGCTGGGGCAAGGCAAATCAGGACCTTTAGCGACTCCCAGCTCGTGGTTAACTAGATCACAGGGGAGTATGAGGCTCGTGACGCTCGGATGGTCCGATACTTGGCGCTAGTCCAACAACTCTTGACTACCTTCGATTTCACCTCTGTGGAACGAATCCGAAGTGAGAAAAATGCCCAGGCTGACTCCTTGTCAAAGCTCGCCTCATCGTCCTTCGAAGGCCTCGACCATATCATCCTAGTCAAAGTTCTCCTCAAGCCTAGCATCGACCTCCCTGAGGCCCTCTGCCTTGCTATCGAGCCTCAATCGGACAACTGAATGACTCCCATCTGGAAGTTTCTAGCGGAGGGCGAGCTTCCTCAAGATCAAACGGAGGCGAGAAGGACTAAAGTCCGTTCAGAGAGATTCATCAGAATCAATGAGACACTCTTCAAGAGCTCGTACACAAAGGTAGACGGAAGACCTTACCTCCACTGTCTGGCCCCTGATGAGGCCAAGTACGCGCTGAAGGAACTACACGAAGGAATTGGGGGATGCCATATGGGGAGCAGGTCGCTCGCCAGAAAAGCCCTAAACCACGGCTACTACTGGCCGACCATGTTACAAGATGCCCAGGACCTCGTCAAAAGGTGCAGCACTTACCAGAGATTCTCCTCAGTGAAGCGGCTTCCACAAGCCAACCTCACTCGCTGGCCAGTCTAATCCCCTTTGCCATGTGGGTGATGGAATTGGTCGGCCCCTTTCCGAAAGCAACGGGGCAGAGGAAATTCTTGGCGGTGGCCATTGACTACTTCACCAAGTGGATCGAGGCAGAACCCTTGGCCACGATCACAGAACACGAAACTCAACAATTTTTCTGGAAGCACATCATTTGTCAGGTTCGGAATCCTACAGGTCCTCATCACCGATAACAGAACCCAATTCGCGAGCGAGAACTTTCGAAAATTCTGCGAAGATATCGGCATCCAACAGCGCTTCTCATCGATATGTCATCTCCAATCAAACATCCAGACTGAAAATGCGAATCCCCAAATCTGGATGGTCTCAAGAAGCAGTTGGATAATTCTCCCAAGGGAATGTGGGTCAACGAGTTACCGAGCGTCCTTTGGGCACACCGAACAATTCAGAGAATCCCCACGGGTGAATCACCATTCAACCTAACCTACGGCACTGAGGCATTCATCCCCTTAGAAATCGGGCTCCCTTCTCCCAGGATCATGGCCTTCAACGAGGAGACCAACTCAACAGACCTCAGAGCCAAGTTGGATCTAATCGATGAGGTCAGAGAAAATTCATCATCAGAAGAAGCATATACCAACAACGGATCGAAAGATTTTATAACAAGAAGGTCCGCCCTACCGATATCAAGCAAGGTGATCTTGTGCACAGAAAACTAGCGGTATTCGATCCGAGCAAGAAGAGAAAGTTGGCCCCTAATTGGGAGGGCCCGTATAAGTTCTCCGAAGTACTATGCCCCGGCACATACCGACACGAAGACCTGGGGGGCAGGATAGAAAGGAGGCCCTGGAATGCAGAGCACCTCATCAAGTTCTTCGAAGGGGAGGACTAGATTCCTTTTGTAACCGAACTTACCTAACCGACCCCCTGTAATCAGCACTACGTGCCCCTATTTTTGTTTAAATAAAAAATAGTAGAAAAAAAAAAGTGTAATCTTTGTTTCTTCCCATCTTTTTTGTTTTGGTCAAATTTCTGTGCATTCTCACAAGCTGGGGGGGCTCGATATTTGGCATACACTACGAGCAATGCCCTAGCTTTCTCAGAAACTGGGGGGCTCGATATTCGGCATGCACTGCAAGAAATGCCCTAGCTTTCTTACATGCTGGGGTGCTCGACATTCAGTATACGCTGCAAGCAATGCCCTAGCTTTCTCACAAGCTGGGAGGCTCGACATTCGGTATACGCTGCAAGCAACGCCCTAGCTTTCTCACAAGCTGAGGGGCTCGACATTCGGCATGCTCTACGAGCAACGCCGTAGCTTTCTCACAAGTTGGGGGGCTTATGGTCGGCGATACCTCGAGCAACGCCCTAGCTTTCTCACAAGCTGGGGGCTCGACATTCCGCATACGCTACGAGCAACACCCTATCTTTCTCACAAGCTGGGGGGTTTGACATTCGGCATGCGCTGCGAGCAATGCCCTAGCTCTCTCACAAGCTATGGGGGCTCGACATTTGGCATGCGCTGTGAGCAACGCCCTAGCTCTCTCACAAGTTGGGGGGCTCGACATTCGCATGCGCTGCAAGCAATGCCCTAGCTTTCTCACAAGCTGGGGGATTCGACATTCGGCATGTGATGCGAGCAACGCCCTAGCTTTCTCACAAGCTGGGGGGCTTGACACTCGGCGTTTGCTACGAGCAACGCCCCAGCTTTCTCACCAGGTGGGCGGCTCGGTGTTCGGCGTGCGCTGCGAGCAATGCCCTAGCTTTCTCACAAGCTGGGGGGCTCGGCGTTCGACATGCGCTCCTGAGCAACACACTAGCTTTCTCAGAAGCTAGGAAGGCTCAATACTCGGCATGAACTTCGAGTACCCACTAGGGATTCCTCAATCTCACGACCTTTAGCCCTCTCTCGGATAACACCTGCTCACGCCCTTGCCACTCGACATGAAAATCAAGCACCTTGGGGGGATTCATCAAAATGGGCCAAGTCCTAAACGTTTGGCTGGAACTTCAGCTGAACTTGGTACCCAAAATTTTTGTTAAAATTTATGGTCCTCGCCCATGGCGAGAACCACCGACTCCCTAACCACAGATCGACTGACCTTTCATACACTAGCAACTGGGGATAAACCTGCGATTATAGCTGTTACCCCTAATTGTTAGAGGGTGGGAAGAGAGCCACTGGTAGAAGTTTCATTCAGGGGGCTCGCCTAAGACAAGCACTCCAAGCCCCGTACTCCAAGACCGACCCTCCTTTCACCCACTGGCAACTGGGGGTAAAACAGCGTCATAGTCGCTTACCCCCAATTGTCGGAGTGTGGCAGGAGAGTCACTAGCAACGGGAACTCACGGTGAAGTGAGAAGATTTCTGATGAGGGGATGAGGGTTATATATCCCTCAGGTTAGGCGCATTGATGACATGGGGAAGACAAAATGCCTGATAGCCATTAATGAGATTGACAGACGAAACGCCCTCCATTACCAGGCTCTCCGAGTCCCTCGCTCTAGTTGTCAGCCTTCGGCTTGATTTCCGATCCAAAAGTGGGATCCCCTGACCCCACGTCCTTGCTATCTGGGCAACAACTATGAGTGAGAAATCGGGGATCAGTCGGTCTCTAGGCCCCTCTCGACCCGTCGACGCTAGATCTCATAAACAAGTTAAGGAGGGTCAGTAAAATCAAATTTCATTTATCATAACGCCTTGAAAGGCCACAGTACAATACGGATTATTACAATAGTTTTTTACCTTAGCCTAAGTGTTTGTCAGGGGGCTTTTTGGGCTTACACAGGCCATCTCAAGCCCCACCGAGTGGGTCCGCCCTCCAGTGAGCATGCCTGGCATCGTCGGCATTGCCAAGGTAGACGTTCCAGAATCATAGCTCTGCGCATCCGCTGGCCTTGCCATTTCCAAATATAGGGTCAGAGAGAGACCCATGACGGAGGGTCCATCTCCCCCAAAAGAGCAGAGTTGGGATCCACCTGTATCGAGCATGACCTTCAACCTCTGAATCTCTAGTTCCTTCTCTACCATGACCTCATGAAGAACGGACTCAGAGGTCGGTCACCTGGTGGAGGCATCAGACATCGACCAGGCCATCTCAGTAGTCCCCTAGTCTCGATCGACAATAACCTTCTTTAGGTATGCTGCCTCTAAGCTGAGCTCCTTGGACTTGTTCATGAAATAGCTTACGGCAGCTTCCCGATCGTGGGCCTGTTTACGATAGCGGATCAAAACAGTCTCCTTGAACTCTAGCTTGTTCCGAAGGTGCCTGATCTCAGCAGAACTGAGGTCGGCTCCTAGGGTCTCGTCCATCTGACATAAAAAGATGAAACCAGATTTCACTCCAAGCTTTCCAAAACAAGCTTTTCAAAAACGAAAAGTCATACAGTTCGGCCAAAAAAAATATGTATATATTGATTGTCCCAAAAAATCGTTATAGAAAGCAGTGGCCAGTCCGCGCACGGCAAATACAAAAAAGAAGAAAATATTAAAACTACATCTTAGGGGGAAATCTCTCTTCGTCGGCCGCTGCTCCTCCTGCTTCTTTCTCGAGGGTTGGGTCTTTTTCCACCTCGTCACCTTCTTCCCCGGGAGTCAGCAGAAGCACAGGCGGCTCCCAGCCATAGTGGAGTTGATTGATCTTGGCCTGAGGATAAAGAAGCAAGATGTGATCCTTCGCCCGATCATAGGCCTCATCTTGGACATTCATCACCTCCTCCCCCGCTGCGACCTGCAGCTCCTCGTACTCCGCGACCACTTTTGCTCGGACCTCCGCTAAAGCACGTAGATGTTCGTTTTGTTCGGTCGCAAGATCGGCTTGAAGGGCCTGCGCTACCCCCTAAGCTACCGTCAGCTCGGTCTTCAGATCCTTCGCTTCGCGCGAGAACCTGTCAGCGTTCCTCTTCTCATCCCTCACCATCTTCTCATATCACCTCTTTAGCTACGCCCCGGCCATGGATGCCTATGAGTGAGGAGTAATAGGAGAAAATCAGAAAGAAATGTCACTAAGTATAAAATTAAATAGACAGGCGGAAACCTACCACCACATGGGCTTGGGCCCACTTCATGTAACATGTCTCGACCATCTCGGTCACTAGGATAGACCGATCGTATGGCGTGGCAAGTTTGTCCACAACCTCGATCGATATTGGGCCCTCCGCCAGTGTGTTGGCCTCCTTCACCGACTAGTTGGGGCCCACGGCCAGAGCCCCTTCTTACCCACCATCGCCTAGGCATCGGGGCGCAAAGAGCGGGTCCTGGTCTTCAGGACCTCAGCAACCTTGCGGCTGCTAGAGCTTGGTTCCGGCTCAGGCGCTGCTCAGACGGAGATGGCCTTCGCCTTCTTATGAGGTCATTCCGAGGGGCCTTCGGCACCCCCCTAAGCGGACCCCACCTTCGGCTCAACCTTCTCAGCCCTCTTCTTCTGGGCCAGGTCCTTTAAGGCCTTCCTTGGATCAAGCTTCGCATGGTGCATCGCTGCAGGGGAACAGACAGAATGTTAATACGAAGGCAAAAAGTTAAAGTAAAATGAAACGAAACATACAAGGGTCGACGGGGCTCAGTCCGGTCCGGGCCAAGTGCAATTCGGTCACATTCGGCCAGCCAATGCTGTGTCACATCAGCCGATTCTGCCTCTGTCAAGTTTCTCCTCTTCGGGGGTTCGTGGTTTGGCTTATAAGAATTCCAAACGGTAGGAATTTCCCAAGGCTTATCGCTTCGGATCACGAAGTATTTAGCCTTCCACCCCTTGATGGAGTCCGGATGCCCGTGCATCACCTTCTTGTGGGGCGAGGCGATATATAGTATATGTAATATCCCGGACGGATATTACCGTATATAAATTAATATTTTATTATTATTTTATTATTATTTTGTTTTAATTCCAAAATTAAATTATTTTGGTGATTTTTACCCGGTTTGCTCCTAGACATTATCTGTATCCAGATATCGGTCAGTATATATCCGTATTATATCAAATTGATACCGTGATCTTCCGAACTAATAATAAAATTTATTTTATTATTATTTCTAAGATTTAATTATTTTTATACGGATTATGCAAAGATTTTCCGGTATACGGGCATATAAGCGCACATACGTGTAGTATGTCGATTAGTACATCATACAAATTGTGTGTTGTGTATTTTTGGACAACACTTGCCTTGTTATGACAAACCTATTAGAGGGTTAGGGTTTGATTTAGAGACTAAACCTAGGGTTACAAAGACATAAGAGGATTAGGAACTCTTCTAGAAAACTCCTCCTCCATGTCAATTTTCCCCCACATAGCACCTCCCCCACTTCCCCCCTCCTCCTAGGCATGGCCGGCCCCCTTCTTTTGGGGTTAATTTGTGCCAATAGGTGCACTTACCTCCTCCATTCTCTTCTATAAATAGCCCTTCATTCTCCTCCTTCTCTCATTTTAGAAAACAAAAGAAAGAAAGAAAGAAAGAAAGAAAGAAAGAAAGAAAGGAAAAGAAAGAGAGAACAAAAGAAATAACTTGAGAGTTTTGTTTTGTAGGTTAATAGAAGCTTTCAAAAGCTAGGGGAAGGAGAAGGTTAACTAGCTAGTTCTTCCATCAAAGAAAGAAACAAGGTGGGGGTTTCTTCACTTTGATTTCTTTGTTTGTTTGTTTGTTTGTTTGTTTGTTGTTTGTTGTTTGACTTCTTCTTCTTGCCTTCTTGTTTTGTTTCTTTCTTTTGTGGGTATGTTGTTATGTTGTATGAAAAAGAAAGAAAGGAGTAATAGTAGCTACCGAAATGCATAAAGATCACACCTTTAAGTTGTAGTTGTTGTTGTGGACTAAGAACTCACATATTGCATATTGTTGAACAATACAACCATTGTTCGTTGTAGGACTTGATTGAACTAATGTAATAATCAAAAAGATCTTCTCTTTCTTTACTAAACACTAGTGGTAGAAATAATAAAAAAATCTTCTTTTTGTTTAATCACTAGTTGTAACTTAATAAAAAGATTTTCTTTTTGTTTAATAACTAGTTGTAACTTAATAAAAAGATCTTCTTTTATTTTTAACCACTAGTTGTAATTAATTAAAAAGATCTTTCCTTTATTTTAAATCACTAGTTGTGATTAATTAAAAAGATCTTTTCTTTAGTAAAGTAAAATAAATAAAAAATAATCTTTTCTTTATCACTAGTAATAAATAAGATTAGTAAGAAACTAAGTAGTAGAAAGCTAAAATAATAAGTAGTAGTATGTAATAAATGAAGTAGTAGTAGCATGTATGTAATTAATAAAGTAGTAGTATGTTTATGTCCATAAAGTAGTAGTATGTTTATGTCCATAAAGTAGTAGTAGTAATGGATAGTTGTATGTGATGATTTTGTTGTGAATGAAGTAGTGGTAGTAGTAGTAGTTAGTTGTAGGATTGCTTCTAAAAATAATTGGAAGCAATATTCATGCTACTAAGGTTGTAGGATTCCTCCTAAAAATAATTTGAAGCCATGTTTATGCTTCAATTGTTGTAGGATTACTTCTAAAAATAATTAGAAGCCATATCCATGCTTAGTTAGTTGTAGGATTGCATTAAAAAAATATCCTACCATGCTTACCATGCTTAGTTAGTTGTAGCTTTGCTTCTAAAAATAATTAGAAGCCATATCTATGCTTAATTAGTCGTAAGATTGCTTTAAAAATATCCTACCATGTCTACCATGCTTAGTTAGTGGTAGCTTTGCTTCTAGAAATGCTTAGAAGCCATAATCCATGCTTAGCTAGTTGTAGGATTACTTATAAAAATATCCTACCATGATTCTATGCTTAATTAATTGTAGAATGTTTTATAAACTTATCCTACCATGCTTAACGTTTAGAATGTTGTAGGATTCTTTTCCTAGCATGCTTGGTAATGTTGTAGGATTCTTTTCCTAGCATGCTTGGTAATGTTGTAGGATTCTTTTCCTATCATGTTTAGTAACTCACTTATACTAGAATTTTGTAGGATTCATTCCTAAAGTTTCCTATTATGTTTAGTGACTTAGTTATGCTTAGAATGTGTAGGATTCAATCCAAAGGTTTCCTACAATGTTTGGATAAATTTTATTGTGCCTAGAGTGTTGTAGGATCCATGATAAAATCATATACCATGCTAGTTTAATTGTTGGAAAGCGATATATCATGCTAGCTTAATTGTAAGTATTTGGCATATCATGCTAGTTTAAATTGTATGCAAATTGTATACCATGCTAGATAAATGGTAGAGAAGTGTATACTATGTTAGTGAATGACCATGATTCATGCTAAGTAAGTAGGGATCATGCAAATTATTGATCATATTAAGTTAAGGATACCCATACTAGGATGTTCATGCTTAGGGTAAAGAAACTACCCATGGCTAGTTGTAGTGATTTATGTTGGATTCTATGCCATGCTAGAGTAATACATGATTAGAACATTGTAGGAGTAATGTTAGAATATCTACTATACCTTGGAATGATTGTATGTTATATTAGTTATCTATCCGTGCTTGTGTTATGGTGATTAGCCAAGATAAGTAGTAAGCTTTCATGCTCGCTTGACTATATTAGACTCTATGTCTAGGTCGTAGTGATTTTATGCTTAAGCTCGATGAAAGCACAAGCATGAATAATATTCATACTTAGGAGTGTGATGGTGAGTAGTTCTATTTTGTAATTGGATTGCCTTAGGAAGATGTCTACGAGTGTATGTCGTACTTAAGGCATTATAGGTCGAAATAGTGAGAGTGGGAAGACCACTAGTAATAACTAGTTGATAAAGGCCGTTTGTCGCCTTCGGATTCTTCCTTAGTAGAATACCGATCATAGACTACTAGTAGATCTCTTTGTTGCTTCTAATAGTAGAAGATTAAGTTTGTTAGTAAGCACATGTGGTTGCTTCTAAGATTGATTACCTATATGGTTGTTTGCACACGGTCGTGCTCGTACGTGGCTCGACTGGCCCGTACGTAGCTGTGGGTCTCATACGTAGCTCAGTTGGCTCGTATGTAGGTTGTTGTCTCGTACGCGGCCCGACCGGCCCGTGCGTAGCTGTTGGTCTCATACGCAGCTTATTTGGCTGGTATGTATGTCGTTATCTCCTACGAGGCCCGCCTGGCTCATAGGTAGTTATTGTTTCATACGTAGCTTAGTGGCTCGTATGTGGTTATTACTCGTGTATAGCTTGTTAGCTAGTACACAGTTAGTTGTGCTCGTCTAGGGTGATGTTACCACCCTAAGGGCTATCGACCATCAAGACATATGTTTCTACCCTAAGGAACTGTGGAGGAGTCGCTCCTTGTGTACTGTCGAATCTTAACCAGGGTAGGTTGATCGAGGACCGGAGTATAGACAGAATCCAAGTCTAGGGTAGCGGCGTGCGTGTATATTCACAACGGCCAAAGTCTTGGATCGATGAGCCACGAACCGGGTCCTGAAGGATTTTGGTAAATCTAGGTTGAGCGGCCTAGTAGAGTTGTTTTGCGAAGCCTAATTTAAGGCCTAGCATGTTGTGTTATAATATCGTCATCCCTAGGATTGTTCGAGTCAGGGACATCACTAGGATAGTGACTTATAAGGATCAGTTTACTTAAACCCTTTTGCCGAGAGAGAGGGGTCAGTTGTAGGGGGCCCCGACACTAACTCGTCTCTTGAGGCAGATCATAGGTGGTGTACCGGGTTGTACCTTCCCGTCAAAGGGATACGTACGGTGCCGTCTCACAAGTTGAGGACACGGGTTGCATATCTCGCACTGTTAATTCCTGGAGTACCGTGGCTAGGGGTGCCCCAGGATGCATTGTGCAGTCCTGCGCTTGCGATACCCCAGAGGGTGCCACAGGGTAGGCTTTGCGCTACCCTGCGCTTGCGAAACCCTATAGTGTGATTTTTGGAATGACGCCCGATACGTTGGGATCGTCTAATTTGAGTGAGGTCCGGTTAGCCGGGTCGCGGTGGCGAACATAGACACCACGGGCAAAATGCAACAGTGGCACATGACCACATCTGCAGCCTCGTGAGTCACGTGTAGGTGTCAGGAACAGGTTGTGTACAATTAGAATTCATAACGCGGGTTCAATCCCTATATATGGAGAAACGGCTTGAGATGGAGTCGCATGTAGTATGGGCTGCATGTTGCTTTCGGAGACTTGCTGACATTAGAATAAGAAGCATCCTAGTTTTACCTTCCCGTCAAAGGGATACGTACGGTGCCATCTCACAGGTTGAGGACACGGGTTGCGTATCTCGCGCTGTTAATTCCTGAACTGCCGTGGGTGGGTGTCAGGAACGGGTTGTGTACAATTAGAACTCATAACGCGGTTTCAAATCCCTGATATTAGAATAGGAGCATCCTAGTTCTATGTAAACATCGCATTAGAGTCTAGTCATAGCACTCACAAACACTTAAACTACACCAACACTATTGCTATATTTTGTATATTGTTTGGAAGATTCGCTGCTATATGATCAGCCTTTAAGCGTCAGTGAATACTGACGTCCCCACTTCCATAGGTACTGGATCGCCAAAGTACAAAGGCGATATTCAGGAGGACTCAAGGCGAGGAAAGCAAGGAGTCAGTATTAAGTTTAGTTCCGCTGCAAAATATGTATTGATTCTGTATTAGTTAAGAGGTACTCTGATGTAAGAGGTTGAAGGTTGTAATACTTAGAAATGTAAAGGTAATATTGTAACTCTATTGTAAGATATTACAGTTGTACAGTATTCAGACTTGTAACACATTGTGCATTGAATAAAAAGTTTTAAATTCTCCTGTTTTTCTGTGTATTGTGACTAATTGAAGAAAAGGTCTTGGCTCGTGTCACGGTTTTCCAGTATCGGAAATCGGGGCGCTACAGTATATGCCCTCCTGATCTCCAAAGCGAGCTCACCCCTAGGACGGTCCGGAAATACTTCAGTTTTAGGGGCACCTTCTTCTCCTCACATTTCAAAATGAAGAAAACCAACTGCTTCCAAGAGTTGGGACCTTACTGCATCGGACAGAGGGCCCCCCACCTCAGGACCCTCTTAATAAACGGGTGCAATGGAAGTCTTAGCCCCGAAACGAAGGCATCCTTGGGAAACATGCAGAAGTCGGGGGTCAATTCGGTGGTAGGGCGGAGACAAGGGCTAGGGTTCATCAGCTCATACTCCCGCCAAATGAAATAACTGGCCCATATCACGAACATGTGGTCGACTGTCAGAACACACTAAACTTTGTCCATCTGTATCTGTGACCGGCCTGGCAAAGATATCTCCACCCTAAATTGGACCAAGTTCTCGACATTGTCAGGACACATCCTGATGGATCGCTGGTTCTTGACGTACGGGACATCGAACCCGTACTTGGGCTCGAACTCATCCGGTGTCCCTGGACTGTCCGGAAGGTGCCACTTCCTCTTCATCTTTCGGATACGAGGAGCCCTCAGAGGAGACGGTGTCGCCAAAGGCAGGAGAGTGGGGAGAAACTCTCCTTCCTTACTACTCTCCTCCGCTATTCCTTCCTCAACTTCCACGACTTCCTGATCCACCACTCCTTCACCGGCTCCCTCATCCGCCACTCCTTTCTCGACCTCCTCACCTAGTACTTCCACCTCACCAGTGGAACTGCTGGACTCCACCATATATGGCTTGCGGCTACGAAGTGGCACTACATCCAAAACTTAGTCGTCGAGATCCCAGGAAATGGGAGTCCGACTGATAATCCCCCTTATCCCGACCAGAGGCACTCGCTTCGGAACCGGACTGAGATCGCGACATAACAAAAGCAATACTAACCTAGATTTCGTAAATGGGATGTCAACGAAAATGTTATCGCCGACGGCTAGAGAGAGAAGCTCCGAATTTTTAGAAAAAGAAAGCAAAGCAAAGAAATGGAGGGGGGGGGGTGGTAGATTTATAGAGAAACTATCGATGCCTCGAATTCCATTTTAGAATCTTGACCGTTCGAACTTAATCATCAAAATTTAACAGCTGATAAGATTTCAACGCCTCGATTCTCCCCCCATGACGTCAGCATCACACATGTAGCACCCTAGCTTTGTCAACAAGCTATATGGGCTCGATGCTCGGCATTGACCTCGAGCCACACCCTAACTTTTACCAAGCAAGGGGGCTCGACGCTTGGCATTGACCTCGACCCATGTCCTAGCTTTCTCAAGCTGTTTGGACTCGATGCTTGGCATTGACCTCGAGCGATGCCCTATCTTTCTCAAGCTGTATGGGCTCGATGCTCGGCACTAACCTCGAGCCACGCCCTAGCTTTCTCAAGCTGTATGGGCTCAACGCTCCGCATTGACCTCGAGCCACGCCCTAACTTTCTCAAGCTGTATTGGCTCGACGCTCGGCATTGACCTCGAGCCACGTCCTAGCTTTCTCAAGCTGTATGGTCTCGATGCTCGGCATTGACCTCGAACCATGCCCTAGCTTTCTCAAGCTGTATGGCCTCGACGCTCGATATTAACCTCGAGTCACGTCCTAGCTTTCACTAAGCAGAGGGGCTCGATGCTCGGCATTGACCTTGAGCCACGCCTTAGCTTTTACCAAGTAGGGGGGCTCAATGCTCGGCATTGACCTCGAGCCACGCCCTAACTTTATCAAGCTGTATGGGCTCGACGCTCGGCATTGAACTCGAGCCATGCCCTACCTTTCACAAAGCTGTATGGGCTCGATGCTCGGCATTGACCTCGAGCCATGCCTTAGCTTTCTCAAGTTGTATAGGTTCGATGCTCGGCATTGACCTCGAGCCACGCCCTAGCTTTCTTAAGCTTTATGGGCTCGATGCTCGGCATTGACCTTGAGCCACGCACTAGCTTTCACCAAGAAGGGGGGCTATACGCTCGGCATTAACCTCGAGCCATGCCTTAGCTTTCTCAAGCTATATGGGCTGGACGCTCGGCATTGATCTCGAACCATGCCCTAGTTTTCTCCCAACAGGGGGGGTCGATGTTTAACCATCGACGCTCGACCCTCGACGCTCGGCATGAACTCCGAGCTAATTCCTTGTTTTGTCACAGGCTAGGGCTCGACGCTCGACGCTCAGTGCCCAACCTTCGGTGCTCATTGCTCATGGTTTTTACTCTTCAAGGGGTTTTTCCGTCCTACCCCATAACCGAGCCCACTTACCTCTCTGAGACTGTACAAGTCATACTCTCCTAATACACCGCTCCGCTCTTCCTACAAAGACAAACTACTCCTCCACGACTGGCTTACACAGCCCTCCAGGAGTGGGGGGCTCCTGATATGGTATAAATGGCGTGGCCCCATCAGGGCCATCAGATCTCCTCAGATTTCACTCCTCCACGATCATCAAGTCAAATAAGTCCAATGGGCTTCTGCCATCTCAGTCCCACTAGAAAAAGGGTCCGACCCAGCCCGTTAAGGTTCCATACCCGTTTTCCCCTACCTATAAATACTAGACCCCCTCCACACTGCAGCAGGTAATAATATTTTCCCCATATGAACCCTAGCTGTTATTGCTTTCTCAGTGACTGACTAGATCGTCGAAGGACTTGTCGCCGAGACTTCTCCTGGTGTTTCTAGGCAGTGTGTAGGTACGAAAGTCCGAGCTGAACTACGATTATCCAAGCTGAGCTACGAGATCCGAGCCGCACATCCAGCCCCTACCTCTTTACTACTACTCCCGAGATGGTCCTACAGTCTAGGATCGGATCAACGCCAGTACCGCATCTTCAGCTTCACAAATTATAAGAACTCACACCTGTTGCCCCCACAACAAACAACAAACAACATCAATAGGCATTACCAATTTGAATCTTTACTAATTCTATTTGTAGAAGATATTGTGTTTACTATTTGTCCATATATATACATTTCTATTCCTTTTTTTACTTTCCACCAAATTTACCAATTTACACAACTAATTTTGGGATATCAATCTTTTAGGAAAACTTGGCTACGGAGCGAATATTTCGTGGAACTCTGCCATTGGAAAATGGGATCAAATGATAAAATGTGCATTTGATGTAATGAGGGTTAATCAATGGCAGTGCACCATATCATCTATTTCTTGTGTTTTTCAAGATCTCATATTTGGTGTTCATATTTCATGAGGTATGGCCAACTCATATATATATATATATATATATATTAGTTGAAATTTGCCGTGCACCAAGTGCACATGGCTTGGTGGATGTGTTAGCATAATATTTTAACAATGTTTTATGGTTAATGGCAAACAATTATTTGGTAAAGTTTAAAAGGATATAGTTTAACGTCTTCAATACCCGAAATTCCTCATATATCCCCAAAAATCTCATATGGCTTAATTTTTTCCCTAATTCTCCTAAATCCTAAAAATTTCTCAGACCACAGATAAAATTCTCCCATGATTTCATAAAGTAGTTGGGGAATATTTTAGGATCAGAAGAGAACCAGGAGGAGAATCGGGACGACGAAAGTATAATATTTCTGCACAAGTTGGATGCCCATTTGTCAATACATAAATGAGTAAAACTTAAGAGGAATACAAGGAACTGTATAAGTTGGCCTGCGAAACAAAGTGATTGCATCCTGACTCATATAGTATGGAACAAGTGATGCAAACACCTAGGCTCCTCCAACATATAGAATTAAGAAATTTGCTCTTAATTTTTGTTAACATTATGGGAATAACTTTTATTAAAAAAAAATTGGAACATCCAAACAAACAAAAAAAATCAAAACTGTAATGCTATTGGCTAGCAGATGCATGTGACTTATCAACTTCATCATAATTAGATGAACAATAATAGTCTCAGGTGAAAAATTAATCCCTTCACATTTATCTTAGATCAAAACCAATATTCGTGTACACTGGCTATCAAATTCTTTAAAGCATACGTTATTAATCGTTGTATAATTCTGTAATGTTGCAGTTTATGATTATTTTAGTTATTGTTTGATGTTGCCCTATATGTCATACTGTCATGTCCAAAGTTTTTCAGATCTACAACTTTCAGTAAGCTTCACTGTTTTCTTAGAAGATGTGAAACCTTAGTTAAAAAACACATAACTGAATGCAATATTTGAAATATTTAAATAAGTAAAAGATTTCGGTTTTTCCTTGTTTTTTTTCACCTAATACACAACCATTCAAATTCACATCTTAGACAACACCTTCCTGAATAACCTATCTCAAGTGGTTGAGCATATAAGTTTTAATATATAGTTATAACTATAGGAGCAGCAATATTAAAGCATAAATATATCACATATCATATACTTATATCATGTAACAAAAGTTACGAGAAGAATTGTTTGGACCCTTACCTTTTTTTTTCCCTCCTTCCTTTTCCTGTCTACTATCTTTAAAGCATACCATGCCTTCATAGAACAATACGAATTTAGATATTTGTGAGCTACATACACCCAGAAAATGATGTTTAACTAAAGATAATATTAACTTAGCGCTTGCGACAGGCACACACAATAATATGATACTGGAATTAATATTTAAGGAGCACTATTTTTTAATGTCTTAAACCAAACTTTTAACAAAAAGAAATACAACTAAACTAATTCAAATGAGAAACAAAAATAAATTTACTGCTTATCTTAAAATCTGTTAGAATAAAAAACAATATAGAAGCTTAACAATGACTCACAGTTACAAAAAAGGAAGAATACAATATGAAATTCAACGTTGATTCATAAACATAATAACATAATATTACAAGCGAAGACAAATTTGGTTAAGTTTTCACTACCGAGCTCTAGTTTAACATTACTTTTCATCCAATCAGACAAAGAATGCGGAGGAAAGACAATGACTTCTAAATTCAAAGCAGCGCTACATTTTTTCAAGGTGCAAGTAATTTGCACCATTCAAGAATTATGGTGTAGTATATCTTCAACTTGTGAAATATCTATTGCGAGCTTACAAGGAATATCAGGTTGTTTTTGATAATCTTGAAATCCACATGCAAAAAAATAAAATACAGTGCAAAGTTGTGACATCCTGAGTTTTTTTTTTATAAGAGTTTGTGATTTACTTGTTTTGCACGTATAATTTCATATGCATTTTTCTAGAGATAAATATTTCTTCATAGCCTAAGCTATTAATTATTCTCTTGATTTCCTAAAAGATCTATTTTTATAGCCTAAATGAAATCCTAGGCCTGATTAACTCTCTAGCCCAATATAATTAATTTATTAATTAATTCTCTTGAGCCCATGGTCTTTGGGCCCATTAGTGAGCCCAATTAATTAAATTTCTCTTTTAATTAACCTAACATGTAGTGTAGACCAACTTAACAAACAATTAATTAAATGTGCATGAACAAATTTTGGTAAGGGGTACTAGTTTGCATATGCATTGCACATTCACGTGCAAATGCACCATGGAGTGTGATATGGCTAAAAATAGGGGTTTAATCGAGACCGTCCAAATTGGGCACGAATCCTGGAGTTCAGGGGTAAAACGGTAATTTTACCTACAAACGGGTCTGAAGCGGGTACTGGGTCTCCTTCTCACAGATCCGATAACCCGCGAACGGATCCACCTCAACTGGGTGCAGGATTCAACCCGCAACAAACCCGGTCCAGCAGGATAGAATTAGGGTTTCTGATTAATATTAATCAACGACCCTGATTCATATCTATCCTTTCACTGGGGATTAGGGATTACATTCCTTACCTATACACAGGAATTACATGCCTAATCCGTTCCCTAAGACGCCTATAAATACCCCCCACCCATCTCCATTAAGTGGTAATCAATCTTTCACCAGTTTTTGCGCTCTCTCATAGTCTTCCAGATTACTGACTTGAGCGTCGGAGGGTGCGTCGCCGGGAACAACCCCGGTGTTTCGCACTTTTTGCAGGTGTACGGCGGGAGCGACGATCAAACCCCGACGGAACAGGTATACAGGTTTACTATTCAGTTTCCCTAAGAATCCACAAATACTATCTGTTTGCCCCCACACCAAATTTAGCGGCAACAGATTGGCACCGTCTGTGGGAAACGAACGAATAGAAACCTCTCCTCTTCCTGGTGAACAGATCTCCAGCCATGCCTCCGAGGAAAGTCAGATCAAGGGGGTCCAACCGAGGACCCAACCCTGATCAGCAGCAAGAGGTCCTCCCTAATCCCGCTCAACAACAAGGGCAACTTCCCCCTACCGCGGAAGACCCGCTCCAACAAGACCTTCCTCCTCCTAATCAGACACCCCCGAAAGGTCCTAACCCTAAAAAACAGCCTCTTCACCAGGAGCACGTCTCCATCCACAATGCCTCTACGGACTCTATGGCTTCCCATCACCCCCGAGCCTCTAGTCGCCACAATACCTCCCTCAACCGCCAGAAAGATGACGATCTCCGCCGCCACCTAAATGAAAAGCGGGCCCGAGAGGGAACCTCCCGCCAACACCATCCGGGCGAGCGGTATCCTCGCCACCGGTACTACAGGTCCCCCGTCCGCAGAGGGAGGAAAGAGTCTCCCGAGCATTACCGAAGAAGGCCCTCACCCACAGGTCGGCAACAGCCCAGGAACAATGAGGCACCAATAACCCGTGCCGAGTTCCAGCAGTTCCAAGCGACCGTCCTGCAGGCTCTCAACCTCCGTCAAAACCCAAATGAGCCAAAGGCCCCATCACCTCCTCCAGTCCGGAGCCCTCGCCGATCTCCTCATCCGGTCCGAAGCCCTTGCTGACGGTCCCCATCTCCTCGTCCTGCTCCTAGCAACTCCCGGCATACCCCAAGTCCTTGTCGCTCCCGAAGTTACCATCGCCATAGCCCTCGCTCTCCCTCATACGAAGACGAGTCTAGGGGTTTGGCTGATTACCGCCGGAGGGATGACACCATGCACCGTCGTCTTCATGAAGTAGAGAGGTGCCTGGGCCAGATAGACCGAGAAGAGGAGCTTAGGGGGAGGACCTTACGTCCTAGCCGCCCCCCTTTCTCCCGAACCATAGTGGATGCGCCTGTCCCGTTCGGCTTCAAACCTCCCCAATTTGAGACTTACACCGGGGAGACCGATCCAGTAGATCACATCGAAAGCTTTAAGACTTTGATGTTCCTCCATCAAGCTTCCGATGCCCTCCTCTGCAAAACCTTCCCCACAACTCTCAAAGGACCAGCTTGAGAATGGTACTCTCGCCTCGCCCCCTCCTCAATATTCTCCTTCGAGCAGTTCGAAACCCTCTTCGTCACACATTTCGTAAGCAGCCGTAGAGCTGAGAAAACCAGCATCTCCCTGTTGCACCTCCACCAAAAGAAGGGGGAGAAACTGAGAGACTATGTGAAGAGGTTCACAGCTGAAGCCAGGACCATAGCGTCCCTCGACCAGTCGGTCGCTACGGCAACATTTCAATCTAATGTCCTCAATTCTAACCTCCGCTCCTCCCTCACCAAGAAGCCTCCACAGAACTTTTCCGACCTTCTCCTTCGCTGCGAAAAGTACATCCGGGCCGAAGAGGCTGAGCAACAACCCAACTGGGAGGGATCTTCCTCCGGGTTTAAGAGAAAAGGAACAGAAGAAGAAGGGGCTAAGAAGCTCCAGAAGGATAATGCCGGCCAGCGCCGACCTCCCCGCAGATTCGAGAAGCTCACTCCCCTCACCACTAACATCTCAACTATTCTGATGGAAGTCGAAAAGGAGGGGATCTTACCTCCAGCTCCGAGGATGAATACCCCCGCCAAGAGGAGGGATAAAGAAAAATGGTGCCATTATCACCGGGACCATGGGCATGACACCAACAATTGCCGTGCTCTGAAAAACGAGATCGAAGCCCTTATCCAGAGGGGGCAGCTGACGAAGTTTGTAAGAAAGGACCGAGCCGAACTTCCTTCCCAGCCTCGGGGGGCTAACAAGCGTCCGGAACGAGAAGAAATGCCAGACTTTGAGGAAGAGCGAGTCCTCCACCTCATCCATGGGGGTCCAATGGGGGGCTCATCGAACTCCTCTCGGAAAGCATTTATAAGAGAGGTCAACTCAGTCCGAACCACCCCTCCTCCCAAAGGCCTCGGGGTGCCCGTCACCTTCTCTGACGAAGATCTTGAGGGTGTCCGCACCCCTCATTGTGACGCACTCGTCATCAGTCTCCACATGGCCAACTTCAAAGTAGAGAGGATCTTAGTAGACAACGGCAGCTCCGTCAACATCCTCTTCCTCGACGCTTTTAAAGGCCTAAAGCTCTCGCGGGACAGACTCAAGCCCACCGGTTACACGCTCCACGGGTTCACGGGAGTGCCAGTGACTATTGAAGGGGTGATTACCCTCGACGTAACTGCTGGCAAAACTCCTACTACCCGGACGGAGTCGATGGACTTCATGGTCGTAGATGTCCCGGCAGCCTACAATGTCATTTTGGGTCGGCCCGGTCTGGCCGCCCTTGAAGCCGTCCCTTCCGCCTATCATCTCAAAATGAAATTCCCCACTCGAGCCAGAGTAGGAGAAGTTAGGGGCAATCAAGAGCAGGACCGCAAGTGTTATATGACCTCTACCCTCGGACCCGTCCTCTCCTTAGAAACACTGGAAATCCCCTAAGATGCCGCTCGGCCGACTTCCGAGCCGGTGGACGAGTTGGAGGAGGTACTCTTCTCTGAGCAGGAGCCGACCCGCAAGTTCTTTGTTAGCAAGACCCTCCCGTCCGCCCTATACTCAGATATTGTAAAATGCATCCGAACTAATCAAGACCTCTTCGCATGGTCAGCAGCAGATATGCCCGGTATCTTCAAAGAACTCTTGGTCCACCGCCTGAGCGTTGATCCGGGGTCCAAACCGGTTCAGCAGAAGAGGAGCAAGTTCGCCCCCGAGCGTCAGCTCGCTATCAAAGAGGATGTGGACAAGCTGTTGAAGGCCCGATTCATACAGGAGGTAAACTATCCTGAGTGGTTGTCAAACGTAGTAATGGTGAAGAAGTCCAACGGGACTTGGAGGATTTGTATTGATTTCACCGACCTCAACAAGGCCTGCCCCAAAGATCCCTTCCCTCTGCCGAGTATTGACACTCTGATTGACGCAACCTCGGGACATGAGCTCCTCAGCTTCATGGATGCTTTCTCAGGTTACAATCAGATAAGAATGTTCCCCCCGGATATCCCGAAGACCTCGTTCATGACCGACCAGGGGCTCTATTGCTACAGAGTCATGCCGTTCGGTCTAAGGAATGCGGGGGCAGCATACCAGCACCTCGTCAACAAGGTTTTCCAGGCTCATATCGGCCAGAACATGGAAGTATATATTGACGACATGCTTGTGAAAAGCATCCGAGGTGCTGATCATGTGGCTGACCTCCAAGAAGCATTTGACGTTCTCAGAAAGCACAATATGAGACTTAACCCGAACAAGTGTGCGTTCGGCGTCTCATCAGGGAAGTTCCTCGGCTTCATGGTAAGCCAACGAGGAATAGAAGCAAACCCGGAGAAGATCAAGGCCATACTGGACATGGCCCCTCCTAGAAATGTCAAGGAAGTTCAGAGATTGACTGGTCGCCTAGCCGCCATAGGGCGCTTTCTGTCGAAGTCCGGGGAGACGTGCCTCCCGTTCTCCAAAGCCCTCAGGGGGGCTAAAGGATTCGAGTGGGGGCAGCAGCAACGAGACTCCTTCGACCAGCTTAAAACTTACCTCGTCAATCCACCTCTTCTCAGCAAACCAGTACTTGGCGAACCGCTCTACCTCTACCTGGCAGCTTCCGAACAGACGCTTAGTGCGGTCTTAGTCAGAGAAGAAGAAAGGGCTCAGAAGCCCATCTACTACGTCAGCAAGGTGCTTCGGGACGCCGAGCTCCGGTACCCGAAGATTGAGAAAATGGCCTATGCCTTCGTAATGGCCGCGAGAAAGCTTCGCCCTTACTTTCAGTCCCATTCGGTGGTTGTTCTTACCAACCAGCCGCTGAAACAGGTTCTTCACAAGCCCGAGACTTCCGGTCGCCTTATGAAGTGGTCGATCGAGCTGAGCCAACATGATATAACTTATCATCCTCGGACCGCGATCAAGGCACAGGCACTAGCCGAATTCATAGTTGAAACTACTATCCCCGAGTCCAGCCAAACAGTGAAGGGACCACCCGTCTGGTCGGTCTATGTCGACGGGTCCTCTTGCAACGAGGGAAGTGGGGCACGGGTCATCCTGGCAGGCCCGGATGACTTTATCCTCCAATACTCCCTCCGCATAAACTTCAAAGCCTTGAATAACGAAGCTGAATACGAGGTGCTCATAGCCGGCCTTGGAGTGGCCCGAAATGCAGGGGCACAATGCCTGCGGATCTTCAGCGACTCTCAGTTGGTCGTCAATCAGGTCCTCGGCGAGTATGAAGCCCGCGATGACAGGATGGTTAAATACTTGGCGAAAGTCAAAAGTCTCATGGCACTGTTTGAAGAGGCCCTCATCCAAAGAATCCCCAGAGAAGAAAATGCTCAGGCCGATGCCCTATCCAAATTAGCCTCCTCTTCCCTTCAAGGCCTCGAACAGACTGTTTTGATAGAAGTCCTCCTGAAGCCGAGCATAGAGGACAATGCACTCGACTCCGTTGAAACATTGTCTGTCCTCCTCGAAGACAATTGGATGAAACCTCTCGTCGAATTTCTAAGAGACGGATTCCTCCCCCAGGATCCGAAGGAAGCACGAAGAATAAGAGTTCGAGCCGAGCGTTATACATTAATCGAAGGCATCCTATATAAACGCTCCTTCACCCAGGTAGATGGTCGGCCTTACCTAAGGTGCCTCTCCCACCGGCAAGCCGACTACGCCCTGCAAGAACTTCATGAGGGCATTGGCGGGGCTCATTCTGGCTCCAGAGCCCTAGCGCGCAAAGTGTTGAACTACGGGTATTATTGGCCCACTCTCCTACGGGACGCCGAGCGACACGTTCGGCAATGCAGCTCCTGCCAAAAGTATTCCGACATCCGACGCCTTCCACAAGCACCACTCACCTCCCTATCAAGTCCGATCCCCATCGCAATGTAGGGGATGGACTTACTGGGGCCATTTCCGCCAGCTCCCGGATAGTTAAAGTTGCTAGTCGTGGCAGTCGACTATTTCTCAAAATGGATAGAGGCCGAGCCCCTGGCTACAATCACCGAGCATAGGGTCGTTCAATTCTTCTGGAAAAATGTGATCTGCCGATTCGGCGTTCCCCAGGTCATAGTTACAGATAATGGAACACAGTTCACTGGGGCTGCCTTCCGAGCCTTATGTGAGGACCTCGCTATACAACACCGCTTCTCCTCCGTCTCTCATCCTCAGTCAAATGGCCAGGCCGAAAATGCCAACCGACAGATCCTCTCAGGCATCAAGAAGAGACTAGACAAGTGCTCCAAGGGCTCGTGGGTTGATCAGCTGCCCAACGTGCTGTGGAACTACCGCACCACAAAGCGGACACCAACAGGCGAGAGTCCGTTCAATCTCACCTACGGGTCCGAGGCCACCATTCCCCTAGAAGTCGGAATACCCTCTCCTCGTTTGATTGCTTTTGAGGAAGAGCAGAACGCTAGAGAGCTCAGAGTAAGTCTAGACTTGATAGACGAAATCCGAGAAAGAGCTGCCATACGGCAACAATTCTACCGGAGAAGGATTGAGCAAGCATACAACAAAAGAGTCCACCCAACGGACCTCAAAGAAGGGGACCTAGTCCTCCGAAAATTGGCCATCTCGTTCCCCGGACAGAAAAGCAAATTGGCCCCGAATTGGGAGGGACCCTACAAGATCTCCAAAGTGATCCGCCCCGGTGCATTCAAACTAGAAGATCTCGAAGGCAGAGAAATTCCCAGGACTTGGAATGCCGACCATCTTTTGAAATACCAAGAGAAAGCAACGACGCCTCTCTAAGTAACTCGAGATGTCGAACCATTCCCTTCCTGTTACTAGTAGTGATTTTTCCTTTATTTTTCATTGTAATAACGGCTAGCAACTTTAGAAGCAGCCGATCATTGGATATTAATAAATAAAGTTTTTTGTATTTTTGATACTATTACATCTCTCTGCTTTTAACTCCTCAATCTCACGATGGTTCGGAGTCCAGCACTCGGCTCGACTCTTCTTCCTCGGCTCGCCCATAGACGAGCCGGAAGTAGATCGCCGTTCGAAATTGCTCCTGCAGCCGTTGAATGGTTCGGAGTCCAACACTTGGCTCGATTCTACTTCGCAAGTTCGCTCCTAAGCGATCTAGAAGTAGCTCGCCATTCGGAACTGCTCCCACAACCCATAAATTAATCTCACGATGGTTCGGAGTCCAGCACTCGGCTCGACTCTTCTTCCTCGGCTCGCCCATAGACGAGCCGGAAGTAGATCGCCGTTCGAAATTGCTCCTGCAGCCGTTGAATGGTTCGGAGTCCAACACTTGGCTCGATTCTACTTCGCAAGTTCGCTTTAAAGCGATCTAGAAGTAGCTCGCCATTCGGAACTGCTCCCACAACCCATAAATTAATCTCACGATGGTTCGGAGTCCAGCACTCGGCTCGACTCTTCTTCCTCGGCTCGCCCATAGACGAGCCGGAAGTAGATCGCCGTTCGAAATTGCTCCTGCAGCCGTTGAATGGTTCGGAGTCCAACACTTGGCTCGATTCTACTTTGCAAGTTCGCTTTAAAGCGATCTAGAAGTAGCTCACCATTCGGAACTGCTCCCACAACCCTTAAACTAATCTAACGATCGGATCTCTCCTATGGCACGACTTTATCTCACCGGCTCGTCCTCAAACGGGCCGGGGTTGGACGGCCATCCCGACCTGCCCCCACGACTGTCGAGCCGAGCGGACGAGGTACCGACCCTCGTATATGGCGAAACCCCCCCCCCCCCCCGAGACGAAACCACCGTCAGATCGTCTCAGAAAGTGTGCTAGGGCGTGATAAGCGGATCTAATTCAGCCACGTGTCCACAAAACGACAAGATAGCATTTTCTTGGGAACTGGACCTGCCTCAAGATTCGTGCAACCATCTAACGGCTCTAATCATTTCACTTCGCTCGGCGAAAGTCACTTCGGTCATCAAGCTACGATCAGGCCACGTGGCCACAGCTTGGAAACAGCTGCACCTTAGTGACCGAACCGAGCCACACCTGAAGGGGCCAAGGTGCTCGACGAAGCGAACACTCGCCTCACGGTTCATTTCGAGCCTACACTAGCTAGTGCAGTTACAGCACAATGAGAAGACAGCAGAAAACAGATCGGATAAATCAACTCCAATTTTATTAAAAACTTGACAAGATTAAAAAAAAAAAAAAAAAAGAAGAAGTTCGAAAAACAGCCCGGAGGATGGTTCTAAAAGACATCCGAGGATATGACACGACCCGTTTACTGCCTCCGAGGAAGAGGTACGCTCCGGTTCAGCGACACCTTGGGTCGGCGCTTCTTGACCCCTGAGCTCGTCTCCAGATCAATGAATCGAGACGCCTCCTCGCCGCTGACCCTGACAGTCGCTCCAACCGAAGCACCGCTTGAAGACACCGCCACGCCACTTTGCGCGTCGGCTGCTGACCTACCTACGATAGGAGTCCGGCTCGCCGCTTGATAGAACGTGATCCCTCGCTCAATCTCTTCACGAGTGCACGAGGTGCTCCGGACGTTAGCCCTCACCGGCTGAGGCTTGAGCCGAGCAACCTCTTCCTCCAGTTCGACGATCCGATCCTTCAATGTGTCATCCTTTACTATCACTTTAAACCGAGGAAGCTTTGTCGAACCAGGGTACTCGGTGCTGTCGGATATAATACGGCGCAAGTGGGTCACCTCGATGCTCTTGTCGACCGTCACCCTTTGCAACTGCTCTACCTTCCTGGCGAAGTCGTCTCGTTCGGCCAAAACCCGAGCCAACTCTTCTTCCTTACCTGACAGTTCGGCCTCAACTATCCGTAGATGGTGCAGTTCGGCCAACGCCTCACTATGCCTAATCTCCAAGTTGTAAAGTATCTTCCTCGTCAGGTGAACCTCACCCTCGAGACGATCCTCCCGAGATCGCTTAAACAACTCGGCTCGGCGCCGATCAGCCGAGGTGATAAGAGTCTGCTCGGCAATCTGAAATGAGAAAGGGATAGCATTGAAGTACTATATTGCCGAACCAAACACTTAGACAAAATTTCGAAGTCAAAACATTTTTCACATTAAAAAGCGGTGGCCAGTCCGCAAAAGGCATTACAATGCTCGGAAGAAAACAAAACGAAAACTACAAAAAAATTCACAAGGGGATCAGGGGTCCACCTGCGTCGCCGCTTCGTCCACGGGCGCATTAACAGACGGCCCCTCAATCCTCCCCTCGACCTGGCCATCCGCCACAGGTGGCTCGGTCTCCTCCTCTTCGTCTTCACCTTCGGCCTCGTCGCCTTCGCCTTCCTCCCCCTCATCGCCTGAAGGCGACCTTGGCCACAGTCGGTAGCCGACCCGCTCGAAGCCAGGGATCCGATCTTGGACATGATCGAGTGCCCTCTGATAAGACAGCTCCATGTTCTCGCCCATGTGCTTCTTCGCCTCGGCCTCGGCCTCCTTCTCCACCTCGGCCCTGATCTTCGTCGCCAAGGCCTCCTTCTCCGCCTTCTCTTCGGCCAAGGACTTCAGCACCGCAGCCAGCTCCTCGGCAGCCTTGGCGGCCTTGGCAGACTCCGCGTCGATACCCCCCTTGGCTTTCTCCAGGTCGGCAACAAGGTCGGCCACCCGGACTTCCAGGGCCTCGGCTCGCCTCTGCTCGGCCTCAAGTTCCTTGACCGCCCTGTCTCTGTCGCTGGCGGCCCTCAGCTCCTTCTCCTGCTCGGCGAATGACTCGAGAAGGTGGCCGAAGTGGCAGGTTGCCTGCAAAAACAACAGTCAGGACAATATGCAAACCGGGCAGAAAACTTGAACGAATCTGCAGAAGGAAAACTTACCGACACGAGCGACTGAGCCACCTCATAGGTGTCGTCCCCGACCGTCCCCGCTTTCAGCGTGGCTCTGTCCTTCGGCGTCGCCAAATGCTTGACGACCTGAACCGACATCTGCGAGTTGCCGAGGAACTCGTCGTGGTTCTTCACCCTGCCAGTTCGGCACAAAAAGCTGCTTGTGCTGCTCGGTCAGGATTTCTTCGGCCGCTTTAGTCAACGGCGGAGCCTCAAGCGACAGCGCCGCGTTGACGTCAAAGGCCCCCTCAATCATGCCAGGGGCCACAGGGGCCGAGGGCTCCTCGGCAACAACAATCTCCGAGGGCGCCTCAGTAGTCGGAGGGGGCGGAGTGATGGTCGAGGCGACCGTGGGCTGCGGAGTCGACGAGGCAGTCGCGGCCGCCCTCTTCCTCTTCCTACCCCCGGCCATTTTTGACCTATCGGCCATCATGGAGTTAAAATCAATCTTCATTGCTTCTGCATCGGACAAAAAAAAAGAGGGAGAGACGAGTTAGCGAGACGAACTAAAGACTTGAAAGAAAAACGGAAACAAGTGAGATGTCAGGAGCGTACTCGGGTCGATGGGGCTAAGGCCGGACCCGAACAGCACCTCCTCCGTCAACTCCCTCCAACTCAACAGGGGAAGGGCCATGATCTTCCTCGCCACCTCCTCCTCGGCCTCAGACAGTACGGGGTCGGCTCTGGCGAATTTCGGTACTTCCACTTTCCACCGGGTCGGAATGTTCAGCATCGCCTCACCCCTTACTATAAAATACCTCAATTTCCAACCCTTAATCGAGTCGGGGTTCTCTACGATCCTGACACCCTTCCTCGGCCCCAAATAATACCGATGCTCCGTCTTGTGCTGCCGATTTATGCGATACATCCCTCGGAAGACCGTCAGGTCCGGCTTTACTTCGGCTCGGTAGCACTGAAGCAAGAAGGCGTTCACGTGACGCCATGTGTTCGGCATGAATTGGGTCGGCGCGAGGCAGAACCAGCCGAGGATCTGAAGGACGAAAGGATGCAGCGGGAAACGTAGCCCGGCATTCAAGGAGTCGAAGTCGAACATGCACATATCCGACGACGGCAGCTTGGAATTCGCTCGCATCCCGGGACCGGAGAGTATTAGTTTATACTCCGGAGGGATGGCGAAGGCCTTTCTGATCCGAAGAAGATCCTTCTCGGATAACACCGAAATGAGCTCGTCGGCTTCGGTGGGAAGAGCCGGGTTAGGTTCCTCGACGATCTTCGACTTCCCATAGATCGCTTTCTCCAAAAGGTCGCCCTCGTATTGCCTAACCCCCGAATGCCCGGACAGGACAGAGGGATATCGTCCCTATCTCGGGGGCTTGCTTCGGGTTCTCCACAATCACCGCCACTACGGGGGATTGGGTCTCCACCCTCCTCTTCTTCTCGCGTCTCGCCTCTGTAACCGACGGTTCGACGACCTGCTTCCCCTTCCTCCCAGCTTCCGCCCTTCTCCTCTCCTCCGTGCCATCATCGCCCGAAGACGAGGCCCCACTCCCCGAGTTCACTCTTGACATCTCTAGAAAAAGGTAAAGACTAAGTAAACTGACCTTTGAAGTGACGTTCACGGTCGGAATACGCTCGCCGGAAATAGCCTGGCCCACGCGATAGCTAACAGCACTGCCTTGGAGCGAGAGTCGCCACTAGCAGAGAACTTAGAGAACAAAAGTGAAGTCTTGAGAGTAAAGAGTAAGAAATGAGCTTAGGAGTGGGGGTGAAAACTTATAACCCCTGAAATGTTGGGCCTCCTTGGGAAACGTAAAAAGCCCACTAAGAAGCCAAAGCGACAAGCGGAAAGTTGCGACGTTACGAGAAGCAAAAAACTCTTCAAAACACTAAGTCCACGACTCGGCCACCGGTCTGCCAAGCCGAGCTATCGAACAGCCCGGCTGAGCAACCGAGCTACTACGCTCCTTCAAAACACCCAACTCAGCGCCTCGGCCAACAGCACTGAGTCTCTGAGCTGAGGTGCCGAGATACCGACCCTCGTATATGGAGAAAAATCATCCCGAGGCGAAGTCACCGTCGGATCTCCCCAAAATTCGCGACAGAATCAGATGGACGGTTCAGATTGCGCCATGCCCATAAGACGACAAGATAACGTTTTCTCGTGATCTGAACCCCATCCTCGTGATGCGCGCCAAGATGAACGGCCCAGATCCGCCCACGCGTACCATCCAAGCTGCCTGCCATCGGCCTGCTCAACCGAGCTACCAAACAGCTCAGCCGAACAGCCGAGCCACTGGGCACGGAGGGGCGGAATCTTCAAGCAACACTTCCTCCAAAACACCCAACTCAGCGCATCGGCCAACAGCACTGAGTCTCCGAGCCGAGGTGCCGAGGTACCGACCCTCGTATATGGAGAAAAATCATCCCGAGGCGAAGTCACCGTCGGATCTCCCCAAAATTCGCGACAGAATCAGATGGACGGTTCAGATTGCGCCACGCCCACAAGACGACAAGATAACGTTTTCTCGTGATCTGAACCCCATCCTCGTGATGCGCACCAAGATGAATGGCCCAGATCCGCCCACGCGTACCATCCAAGCTGCCTGCCATCGGCCTGCTCAACCGAGCTACCGAACAGCTCAGCCAAACAGCCGAGCCACTGGGCACGGAGGGGCGGAATCTTCAAGCAACACTTCCTCCAAAACACCCAACTCAGCGCCTCGGCCAACAGCACTGAGTCTCCGAGCCGAGGTGCCGCGGTACCGACCCTCGTATATGGAGAAAAATCATCCCGAGGCGAAGTCACCATCGGATCTCCCCAAGATTCGCGACAGAATCAGATGGACGGTTCAGATTGCGCCACGCCCACAAGATGACAAGATAACGTTTTCTCGTGATCTGAACCCCATCCTCATGATGCACGCCAAGATGAACGGCCCAGATCCACCCACGCGTACCATCCAAGCTGCCTGCCATCGGCCTGCTCAACCGAGCTACCGAACAGCTCAGCCGAACAGCCGATCCACTGGGCACGGAGGGGCGGAATCTTCAAGCAACACTTCCTCCAAAACACCCAACTCAGCGCCTCGGCCAACAGCACTGAGTCTCCGAGCCGAGGTGCCGAGGTACCGACCCTCGTATATGGAGAAAAATCATCCCGAGGCGAAGTCACCGTCGGATCTCCCCAAGATTCGCGACAGAATCAGATGGACGGTTCAGATTGCGCCACGCCCACAAGACGACAAGATAACATTTTCTCGTGATCTGAACCCCATCCTCGTGATGCGCGCCAAGATGAACGGCCCAGATCCGCCCACGCGTACCATCCAAGCTGCCTGCCATTGGCCTGCTCAATCGAGCTACCGAACAGCTCAGCCGAACAGCCGAGCCACTGGGCACGGAGGGGCAGAATCTTCAAGCAACACTTCCTCTAAAACACCTAACTCAGTGCCTCGGCCAACAGCACTGAGTCTCCGAGCTGAGGTGCCGAGGTACCGACCCTCGTATATGGAGAAAAATCATTCCGAGGCGAAGTCACCGTCGGATCTCCCCAAAATTCGCGACAGAATCAGATGGACGGTTCAGATTGCGCCACGCCCACAAAACGACAAGATAGCATTTTATGGGGATCCACGCTGAAATGGACGGCCCAGATGATGCCACGTACCTCGGATCCTTCGAGCCGAACTGCTGACCCACCGAGCCGAAGCGCTGGCTCTCTGAGCCGAGGTGCCGAGGTACCGACCCTCGTATATGGCAAAAAATCATACCGACCCGTGTCAGCCGTTGGATCTTGTGAAAAAGCGCGCTCGTCATGATGGACGGCTCAGATTTGGCCACGTCCACTAAATGACAAGATAGCATTTTATGGAGATCTACGCTGAAATGGACGGCCCAGATGATGCCATGTACGTCGGATCCTCCGAGCCGAACCGCTGACCCACCGAGCCGAAGCGCTGACCTTCCGAGCTGAGGCGCTGGCCCTCCGAGCCGAGGTGCCGAGGCACCGACCCTCGTATACGGCAAAAAAGCCTGCCGAGGAACAGGGGTCGTCTGATCATGCAGAAATTCGCGCCTCCGCTCTGATCGACGGTCCAGATGCAGCCACGTCATAAATAGGTATTTAAAAATCGATTTTTATTTATTTAAATCATTTTATTTATTTAAAAATTGCAAAAAATTCGGGAAAATTAGCTAAAAATTCTGGGAGATAATTAAAAATTTGGGAGGATATTTTTGAACCCCCTAACGAACAATTATTGTCTAGAATATACGGCTAAGACCCCCGAACGACTAGCTAACGCATCGCAAAATTAGATAAATAGCCCGAAAGATAGATAAAAACTTGATACACCACATGGCTTCAAGAAAGAAGAAGGAATTACCTTACCACCCACTTCGGGATTCAAAAACACCCATTCGGACTCCGATACAACTCCACTAGCCACTAAAACAGTCAAACTACTCCTCAAAGACTGATTGTCCTCAGCCTTTAGGAGTGGGGGGCTCGTGATATGGCTAAAAATAGGGATTTAATCGATACCGTCCAAATTGGGCACGAATCCTGGAGTTCAGGGGTAAAACGGTAATTTTACCTACAAACGGGTCTGAAGCGGGTACTGGGTCTCCTTCTCACAGATCCGATAACCCGCAAACGGATCCACCTTAACTGGGTGCGGGTTTCAACCCGCAACAAATCCGGTCCAGCAGGATAGAATTAGGGTTTCTGATTAATATTAATCAACGGCCCTGATTCATATCTATCATTTCACTAGGGATTAGGGATTACATTCCTTACCTATACACAGGAATTACATGCCTAATCCGTTCCCTAAGACGCCTATAAATACCCCCCATCCATCTCCATTAAGAGGTAATCAATCTTTCACCAGTTTTTGCGCTCTCTCATAGTCTTCCAGATTACTGACTTGAGCGTCGGAGGGTGCGTCGCCGGGAACAACCCCGGTGTTTCGCACTTTTTGCAGGTGTACGGCGGGAGCGACGATCAAACCCCGACGGAACAGGTATACAGGTTTACTATTCAGTTTCCCGAAGAATCCATAAATACTATCTGTTTGCCCCCACACCAAATTTAGCGGCAACAGAGTGTAGGCCGGATAGTACAAAAAGGGAGGGAGAGTTAGGAGTAGTGGTGAGGTGGTCATCTCATTCATGGGTGGTTGCTACAACTCCCAAACTCATCCTAGCCCTTGATCCATAACTATTTGGACTAATCTTAGCCATTCAATTCACTCAAAAATATGTATAAATACCCCCTCTCATCTACTCACTTTTGCACTTGAAAAAGAAATAAAGAAACATAAGAGTTAGAAAAAGAATGAGAGAAAGTGAGAGAAAGATTGAGTTTGTGTGCTAGTGTGCGTGTTCATCCCTTTGAAGGCCGGCCAAATCAGCAAGGAGCAAGGGGAGCTCGGGTTCCATCAAAGCACAAGATGGAGAAGGCAATTTGCGGCACAATCTAGGAGGAGAAGGATCGCTCTTTGTTCAAGGAGATTTCTAGGAGTTCTTTCTTTTGTTTCTTCAAATAGGTGGGCAATTTTCTCTAACTTCTAAGTAGTACCATGCTAGGTTGTGTTTTGATCACGCTAGAATAGATGAGTGAAAATATTGCTTTATGTTAGTAACTTGATTAAGGCGAAAAGAAACATATGTGAAATTGCATGAAATGACTAGTGAAATTGATTGAATGATATGATTAGAATTGTTGTTGTGATAGTTTGATATTGCTCTAGCATATTAATTTAGAATAAATGATTCTCCATGTTGAAATATTCATGTATGTGGGAAAAGTGCAACTTAACAAATGTGCATATGTGAAAAATACAAATTTTGAAAATCTCCATGTTATTAAAATAAGATTGACTAGAAAATTATATATGTTTATGGCTAGTATGATTGTTACTAATTAATCCTAAAGTTGCATGTTAGTTGTTGAAGAAATGAACATTTTGTAAGTTAGGCCAAATGCAAGTAATGATCAATTTGTGTGTTAAAAATGAAGAAGAAAAACTCATTAGTCTAATAAAGAGGAACTAAAATATGATTGAAAGAAATTAAGAAAAATGTCTCTTTGAAAAAGAAGTTGTGAATAGAACATTATGTGATTTTCATGTACACTTTGTATGAATAAGCGTAGGACTTTATATGGAAAAAATAAGATTTTAATGGCTTAAAAAACCCTAAAATTTATTGTTTATTTTGAAAGAAATTCAATCAGGAATTTATTTAGTTTTAAAGAAGAACAAATCACATTTTTGAAGAAATGAGTTTTTTTTTATGAACTAGAATAGTTACAGTCTTGTACAAAACAAATTGGAATTATTTCTCTACGGGTTAGTCACTCTGTCCATACTAGTCAGTGGGTGCAAATTAGAAGCGTCACTGTAGTAGGAGGTCATGGGTTCAAATCTTGGGATAGACTTTTTATTTCCTTTTTCGAAAATAACCCAATACCGAGACCTAAGTATAAAAGAATTAGAGCCCCCTTTGTATCACGTGGGCACTCTGTCCTCTTTGGTCAGCCGCTGTGCCATAGTAACGTTACTGTAGTGCATGCTGCTACTGTTGCTGGTTCGAAACCTGGCTTCGACCTAGGTTTTGAGTTTTTGATTTTTTTGGGAAAAAATCAATATTTTAATGATTTCTTTTGTAAAATTGTATTAGAAAAAATATGATAATTATCCTCAGATTAATTTGAACTTATCTAGAAAATTTCTGTCGATTGATTAAGAAATTTTAATCAAGATTAAATAGATTATAAGGGTGTTTATGTGATAAATTAAAGCAATATGTATTTCCTCTTCTTTAGGGTAAATTATGTAAAATTATTTTGAGAATTCATAATTTAATGCAAATGAGAATAATTTCGTTTAGGTTAAATAAATGAGATTTTAGACCTATGAATGCAAAGAAAAATTATGAGATTAAATATGTAAGTCGAGAAATTGTGAGAATGAAACTATCTTGTCTCATTATTGTGAAAAGTAATACATGAATTGAAATGAAGAAAATCATGATGACTTATGAAAATATTGATGAGTGTGAATACTCGATTTATGAACATGGAATGAGATTTTGAACTAGAGGGTAGCTAAGTCCTATTACCGACAGTTGAATGAATTATAATTGTTGAGATGAATCATAGAGATGAAAGACCAAGTTGGTCATGTTGTTGATTAAGACCGGTATTGAGAAAAGTGCTAACTCTAGGGGTTGATTTTATTCATGATTCTAACAAACTAAGGATTAGATATATAGTGGTGATGTAACGAAAGTAAGAGAAAAACACGAGTATGAGGACCATCGGATTGGGGGTGTGAGAGTGATTCACGGACTGCCTGCTTGATGCATCATGACATGGCGTGAGCATTACTCCAGAATTATCGTCCCATTGGCGACGCTTGTGGGGTGTTTGGTGACTGCGGGTGGTGCCATCATTCCATGACAGAGGTTGAATTATCCGTAGTCTGTCTACATGATGCGTCATGTCAGTGCGTGGGATTCCCCTTCAGACTGTCTGGATATAGGCTCGTAACTCATAGAATATCTAGGATACTTATCGTAGTTACCGTAGTAGTTTAAGTCATGGCAAGGGACTGAACCCTACATGATGAAGTACGATTAAGGGCTAGCCGTCGGACCTATGTAGTATGGGATGCATTAAATTCGAACAAGTGCGCATTAGTGTTATATAATATGAACAACTGCATTAAGGACTAAGTGCACGACATAACACAACATCTATTGGATAGTCCCCGTAGTTTTGCTTGTGACAAGTATGTGCTTTCTAAGTAGGAGAAAATTGATGTATTATATCCTTGCATCAGTTGAATGAGCTGACAAGCCCACAGTTTCCATGCAGGACAAAGTGAATGAAAAAGACTAAGGAGGAATTGATGCTTAAAGAATGTTTCAAGTGTTGTACAGTTCGTTCATGTAATTATTGTAAATTGCTTTCGCTGTTTAAATGTAATTTAAAGATGTAACTCTAATGTAAAGTAAGGTTTTAATTTCCTTGTAAAATTTTACTAAGAGAAGTGAAAAGATCCTGTGAAACTTCGAATTCAGTCTGTTTTGGAATTCGGAGTGTTACAGCGTGGTATCAGAGCCACGCTTCCAAGTGGTACAAATTTATACGGAATGACACCCTAGAGTGGATATTAGAGTGTCTGTTGAGTCTAGAGATTTAAATGTAAGTCACTTATATTTGTGTTGCTCTATGATTTATGCTTCTTCTTCTCCTTTCTCTAAGATGGCTGACCACTTTGACCCAACGGGAGATGATGACTGGCACATAGTTGAGGAGGATTACTACCCCGGGCAAGCTAATTCAGACGAAGAGGATCCTGAAGAATTCGAAAAGGAATGGCCTGAGTCTAGAGAGATCACTCTACCTCCGGATTCATCTGATGATTCCTCCGACAAGGAAGAACTAGTTCCAAGTAGTCTCATTGTGTCTCTTTAGAGGCAAATAGAGACTCAGAGGGAGAGAGCAGAGCTGCTGTAGGTACAGTGTGCTAAGTGCATGGAGAGCATTGCCACCCTCAGTCATCATGTTTGGGAACTCAAGAAGAGGAAAAATATGTATGATGTACTAAAGGAGGAAATGGCTGAACTACAGGAAGAGCTTCGTGAAGCCAAGAGAAACCGTAGGAACTAGACTGTTGTATCTTCTTACTGCTTTCATTTGATGTCAGAAATGTTTTAAATTCGAATGTATAAAGTTTGAAATTCAATGAAATGAAGAGTTGATTTAAATTCATATTTTCTACTTTGGATTTAATAGATCTTTTGCATCAGAATATGGCTAGAAGAGGAGCTCGAAGCGGAGAAGGTCTGGACTTGGAAACGAAATTAGTGAGGGTCTATCAGACACTAAATGCCGTTGCCATGAATCAGAATCAAGGGAGGGTGCTTGTGAATCTAGTACCCGAAGCAATCAAACTCTTGGAATTAATCAAACGGATGAAACCACCTGTGTTTGAGGGGAAGTCAGACCCTGACGCGGCTGACAATTGGATCCGACAGATCGATACTATCTTCGATGTGTTGGAGACTCTGGAGGACAGTAAGGTGAAGTTGGCGGCACTGCAGTTCGAGAAGGATGCAGCTGTGTGGTGGCAGTCGATGAAGCAGACGATGGGAGATATTGTCCTTGGTTGGGAGGAATTATTGGAGGAATTCCGTAGTCATTATTTTCCATCAGACGTCCAGGAGAAGAAGGCCATGGAACTTTTGGCCCTACAGCAGGGCAGCTTGTCGGTTAGGGAGTATGAGACAAGATTCAATCAGCTTTCGAGGTATGCTCTCGAATTAGTGATGGACGAGGCAAAGATGGCTCGAAAATTCGAGCATAGATTGAGGCCAAGTCTGAGATCCAGGATGATACCCCTCGGTATCAGAAGGTTTGACAAGTTGGTCAAACGAGCTACAGCCACTGAGGTGGACATGGAGCAGTTTCACGCTGTTCAGAATCGGAGAAACAACTGGAATGTGGGGAAGAGGCCGCAGTTGCTGGAAATATCAGGGGACGGCCGCCGGCCCAAAGGTTCAAACCGACTGGGGCGAACGTGGTCAGTGTGGTAGGAAGACTCAGGAATGCATGGGTGAGACCTCCTGTGGTGACTTGTTACAACTATGGGGAGATAGGTCACTACCGATCCCAGTGCCCTAAGTTGCAAGATGTCGTCCGAAAGAGACCAACTCTGCAGGCCAGGAAGAAGTCGTACCAGTAGGGGCGAGTATTTGCCTTGACTGAAGCTGACGCTGATGAGGTGGACCGCGTCATCACTGGTACGAGGGAGGATGTTTAAGAGTGTTTTCTGTTGTTTCTCTTTTCCCGCTTTTATAGTGAACTGTTATGTAACGAGTGTGTGTTATGTAACAGGAGAACTTTATTTGAATGGAAAGAAAGCTATTGTTTTGTTCGATACTGGGTCCTCTCATACTTTTGTGTCACCTAAGTTTACTAAAGTTTTGGGAGTCGAACCGAAAGTCTTTCCAATCAAGGTTTTAGCAGTAGATACTCCATTAGGGTAGACTTTAACCATTGATCAGTACTATGCGGACTACGAGATTGTGATTGGAGATAGAATTTTCGAGATTGATTTGATCGAGCTGAATGTCTTGGGAGTCGATGTTATCATTGGCATTGATTGGATTTCGGTGTAAAGTGCAAGCATCGAGTGCAAGACCAAAGAAGTAACAGTGAAGGATCCAGGTGGACCTGAAGTCACTTTCCAAGGGAAAAGGAGATGTTCAGGCTTGGTTGCTACCATCAACAATCAGAAGGAGATTCCTGTAGAGGTGCAGCAAATTCTAGTGGTTCGGGATTATTCGACGATATTCTTGTGTACTCCATGTCAGAGGAGGAGCACACGGACCATCTGGCAGTGGTTTTGAGGAAGCTTCAGGAGCATGAGTTGTATGCCAAGTTGTCCAAGTGCGATTTCTGGAAATCTCAAGTGGCATTCCTAGGTCACATCCTTTCTAAGGATGGAGTGGCAACTGATCCGCAGAAGATAGAGGCGGTGAAGGATTAGGCAAGGCCTACTACAGTGAAGGAAATCAGAAGTTTCCTTGGGCTAACTAGATACTACAGGAGCTTTATTCAGGGCTATGCTCAGATAGCCGTGCCACTCACTAGTCTGACCAAGAAGAATGTGAACTTCAAGTAGACTGAGAAGTGCGAGGCAAGCTTTCAACAGTTGAAAGGCTAACTACTGCTCCCATTTTAGCTTTGCCTAGAGCAGGTGTTGAGTATGACGTCTACAGCGATGCTTCACATCGTGGGCTTAGTTGTGTCTTAATGCAAGAAGAAAAAGTAATCGCTTATGGGTCTAGGCAACTAAGACCGCATAAGAAGAATTATCCGACTCATGATCTAGGGTTGGTTGCGATTATCTTCGCCTTGAAGCAATGGAGACATTACGTGTATGGCGAAAAGCTGAACATGTACGCAGACCATAAGAGGTCGAAGTACATCAATTAGGAGAAAGATCTGAATCTGAGGTAACATAGATGGCTGGAAGTACTTGAGGACATTCGTCTAGAAATTACGTACCATTCGAGGAAGGCTAATGTTGTTGCTGATGCACTTAGCCGCAAGAGCAGTCTAGCTAGTTTGATTACAACTCAGAGGCAGCTTGCAGAGAAGTTGGATCAAGCTGGTATTGAAGTTGTTCTGCAAGGCTTGGGATCATCTTTAGCTCAGTTGAGGCTTCAACCAATGCTGAATGAATGGATTATCACAAGTCAGAAGGAAGATGCAGAGATTAAGAAGATGAAGGAGCAGGTTGGTGCTAGCAAGTTGTCAGAGTTCTAGATCAGGGATGAAGTGTTGCGGTTTGGAGAGAGGCTGTGTGTTCTGGATCAAGCAGAAGTGCGGGACAGCATTCTTAAGGAGGCACATACTACTCTTTTGTCTGTACATTCTGGGAGTACCAAGATGTATAAGGACATTAAGCAACACTTTTGGTGGTCAGGTTTGAAGTGGGGTGTGGCCGAGTTTGTGGCGAAGTGTGAGATCTGTCAGCAGGTCAAAGCTGAGAATCAGAAACCCGGAGGTCTATTACAACCATTACCTATTCCAGAATGGAAGTCGAATAACATCAATATGGATTTCATCACGGGCTTGCTCAAGAGTTCAAAGGGAAATGATGAGATTTGGGTCATAGTCGATCGACTAACCAAGTCCGCTCACTTCTTGGCGATGAAACTCGCTTCGTCTATTGACAAGTTGGCTGAGCTGTATGTTGGTGAGATCGTCAGGCTTCATGATGTTTCATTAACCATTGTGTCTGAACGAGATGCACGGTTTACTTCGCATTTCTGGAGGAGTCTTCAGACAACCTTGGGTACCAAGACAGATTTCAGCACTGCTTTTCATCCACAGACCGATGGGCAGACCGAGAGAGTCGACCGTGTTCTTGAGGATATGCTTCGGTATTGTGTTTTATTTTGGAGGCAGTTGGGAAAGACATTTAGCTCTGGTGGAGTTTTTCTACAACAACAGCTTTCAGACTAGTATTGGGATGGCGCCGTACGAAGCTCTACATTGCAGGAAGTGCAGAACACCTGTCTGTTGGTTCGAAGTTGGGGAGCGGCAGATGTTTGGGCCTGAGATTGTGCAGAAGACCTCTGAAAAGATCGATCTGATCAGGATGAGGTTGGTGGATGATCAGAGTAGGCAGAAGAGCTATGCAGACAACCTGAGGAGGGACCTTGAGTTTGAGGTTGGTGACTTTGTCTTTCTGAAAGTTTCACCTAGCAAGGGTGTGATTCGCTTCGGCAGAGGTGGGAAATTATCCCCGAGATTCATAGGCCCATATAAGATATTGAAGCAGATTGGGAAAACTGCTTACGATTGGAGTTGCTGGAAGAGTTGTCTCAGGTGCACAATGTCTTCTATGTATCCATGCTGAGAGGGTACATTCCGGATCCGAGTCATTATTTGCCCGAAGTGCCGGAGGGTTTGCAGTAGGATCTGAGTTACATTGAGCTTCCGATTAAGATTGTCGATCGTCGGGAGAAAGACTTGAGGAACAAGACGATACCGATGGTCAAAGTAGTCTGGAGAAACTAGTTGGTTGAAGAAGGCTACTTGGGAATTTGATGAGAGGATAATGAAGGATTATCCTGAGCTCTTTGTTTGATTTGTATCTTCTTTCCTTTTTTTTATCTTCTTGTTTTATTTCTGTTTTCTCACCATTTAAGTGTAGTTCCGGGGACAGAATTATTCTAAGGATAGAGTGTTGTAATATCCTGAATTTTTATTTATAAGAGTTTGTGATTTACGTCTTTTGCACGTATAATTTCATATGCATTTTTCTAGAGACAAATATTTCTTCATAGCCTAAGCAAATAATTATTCTCTTTATTTCCTAAAAGATCTATTTTTAAAGCCTAAATGAAATCCTAGGCCTAATTATCTCTCTTGCCCATTCTAATTAATTTATTAATTAATTCTCTTGAGCCCATGGTCTTTTGGCCCATTAGTGAGCCCAATTAATTAAATTTCTCTTTTAATTAACCTAACTTGTAGTGTAGACCAACTTAACAAACAATTAATTAAATGTGCATGAACAAATTTTGGTAGGGGGTACTAGTTTACATGTGCATTGCACTTGCACGTGCAAATGCACCATGGAGTGTAGACCGGATTGTGCAAAGAGAGAGGGAGAGATGGGAGTAGTGGTGAGGTGGTTATCTAATTCATGGGTGGTTGCTACAACTTCCAAACTCATCCTAGTCCTTGATCCATAACTAATTGGACCAATCCTAGCCATTCAATTCACTCAAAAATATGTATAAATACCCCCTCTCATCTACTCACTTTTGCACATGAAAAAGAAATAAAGAAACATAAGAGTTAGAAAAAGATTGAGAAAAATTGAGAGAAAGATTGAGTTTGTGTGCTAGTGTGTGTGTTCATCCCTTTGAAGGCCGGACAAATCAACAAAGAGCAAGGGGAGCTCATGTTCCATCAAGCACAAGGAGTAGAAGGAAATTTGCGGCACAATCTAGGAGGAGAAGGATCACTCTTTGTTCAAGGAGATTTCTAAGAGTTATTTCTTTTGTTTATTTAAATAGGTGGGCAATTTTTTCTTAACTTCTAAGTAGTACCATGCTAGGTTGTGTTTTGATCACGCTAGAATAGATAAGTGAAAATATTGCTTTATGTTAGTAACTTGATTAAGGAGAAAAGAAACATATGTGAAATTGCATGAAATGACTAGTGAAATTGATTGAATGATATGGTTAGAATTGTTGTTGTGATAGTTTGATATTACTCTAGCATGTTAATTTAGAATGAATGATTCTCCATGTTGAAATATTCATGTATGTGGGAAAAGTGCAACTTAAGAAATGTGCTTATGTGAAAAATACAAATTTCAAGAATCTCATGTTATTAAAATAAGATTGACTAGAAAATTATGTATGTTTATGGCTAGTATGATTGTTACTAATTAATCCAAAAGATGTATGTTAGTTGTTGGAGAAATGAACATTTTGTAAGTTAGGCCAAATGCAAGAAATGATCAATTTGTGTGTTAAAAAGGAAGAAGAAAAACTCATTGGTCTAATAAAGAGGAACTAAAATATGATTGAAAGAAATCAAGAAAAATGTCTCTTTGAAAAAGAAGTTGTTAATAGAACATTATGTGATTTTCATGTACACTTTGTATGAATAAAGAGTAGGACTTTATATGGGAAAAATAAGATTTTAATGGCTTTAAAACCTCTAAAATTTACTGTTTATTTTGAAAGAAATTCAGTCAGGAATTTATTTAGTTTTAAAGAAGAACAAATCACATTTTTGAAGAAATGAGTGTTTTTTTATGAACTAGAATAGTTTTAGTCTTGTACAAAACAAATTGGAATTATTTCTCTATGGGTTAGTCACTCTGTCCATACTGGTCAGTGGGTGCAAATTAAAAACGTCACTGTAGTAGGAGGTCATGGGTTCAAATCTTGACATACACTCTTTATTTCCTTTTTCAAAAATAACCTAATACCAAGATCCAAGTATAAAAGAATTAGAGCCCCCTTTGTATCACGTGGGTGCTCTGTCCTCTTTGGTCAGCCGCTGCGCCACAGTAACGTTACTGTAGCGCATGCTGCTGCTGTTGCTGGTTCGAAACCTGGCTTCGGCCTAGAATTTGAGTTTTTGATTTTTTTTGGGAAAAAATTAATATTTTAATGATTTCTTTTGTAAAATTAAATTAGAAAAAATATGATAATTATCCTGAGATTAATTTGAACTTATCTAGAAATTTTTTTTGGATTTATTAAGAAATTTTAATCAAGATTAAAGAGATTATAAGGGTGTTTATGTGATAAATTAAAGCAATATGTATTTCCTCTTCTTTAGGGTAAATTATGTAAAATTATTTTGAGAATTCATGACTTAATGCAAATGAGAATAATTTCATTTAGGTTAAATAAATGAGATTTTAAACCTATGAATGCAAAGAAAAATTATGAGATTAAATATGTAAGTCAGGAAATCGTGAGAATGAAACTATCTTGTCTCATTATTGTGAAAAGTAATACATGAATTGAAATGAAGAAAATCATGATGACTTATGAAAATATTGATGAGTGTGAATACTCGATTTATGAACATGGAAAGAGATTTTGAACTAGAGGGTAGCTAAGTCCTATTACCGGTAGTTGAATGAATTATAATTGTTGAGATGAATTATTGAGAAGAAAGACCAAGTTGGTCATGTTGTTGATTAAGACTGGTATAGAGGAAAGATCTAACTCTAGGGGTTGATTTTATTCATGATTCTAAAAACTAAGGATTGGATACATAGTGGTGATGTGACGAAAGTAAGCGAAAAATACGAGTATGAGGGCCATCGGATTGGCGGTGTGAAAGTGATTAACAGACTGCCTGCTTGATCCGTCATGACATGGCATGAGCACTACTCTTGAATTATCATTCCGTTAGCGATGCTTGTGGAATGTTTGGTGACTACGGGTGGTGCCATCGTTCCATGACGGAGGTTGAATTTTCCAAAGTCTGCCTGCATGATGCGTCATGTTAGTGTGTGGGATTCCCCTTCAGACTGTCTGGATATGGGCTCGTAACTCATAGAATATCTAGGATACTTATCGTAGTTACCGTAGTAGTTTAAGTCAGGGCAAGTGACTGAACCCTACAAGATGAAGTACGATTAAGGGCTAGCCGTCGGACCTATATAGTATGGGATGCATTAAATCCGAACAAGTGCGCATTAGTGTTATATAATATGAACAACTGCATTAAGGACTAAGTGCACGACATAACACAACATCTATTGGATAGTCCCCGTAGTTTTGCTTGTGACAAGTATGTGCTTTCTAAGTAGGAGAAAATTGATGTATTATATCCTTGCATCAGTTGAATGAGCTGACAAGCCCACAGTTTCCATGCAGGACAAAGTGAATGAAAAAGACTAAGGAGGAATTGATGCTTAAAGAATGTTTCAAGTGTTGTACAGTTCGTTCATGTAATTATTGTAAATTGCTTTCGCTGTTTAAATGTAATTTAAAGATGTAACTCTAATGTAAAGTAAGGTTTTAATTTCCTTGTAAAATTTTACTAAGAGAAGTGAAAAGATCCTGTGAAACATCGAATTCAGTCTGTTTTGGAATTCGGAGTGTTACAGAGTGGTATCAGAGCCACGCTTCCAAGTGGTACAAATTTATACGGAATGACACCATAGAGTGGATATTAGAGTGTCTGTTGAGTCTAGAGATTTAAATGTAAGTCACTTACATTTGTGTTGCTCTATGATTTATGCTTCTTCTTCTCCTTTCTCTAAGATGGCGGACCACTTTGACCCAACGGGAGATGATGACTGGCACATAGTTGAGGAGGATTACTACCCCGGGCAAGCTAATTCAGACGAAGAGGATCCTGAAGAATTCGAAAAGGAATGGCTTGAGTCTAGAGAGATCACTCCACCTCCGGATTCATCTGATGATTCCTCCGACGAGGAAGAACTAGTTCCAAGTAGTCTCATTGTGTCTCTTTAGAGGCAAATAGAGACTCAGAGGGAGAGAGCAGAGCTGCTGCAGGTACAGTGTGCTAAGTGCATGGAGAGCATTGCCACCCTCAGTCATCATGTTTGGGAACTCAAGAAGAGGAAAAATATGTACGATGTACTAAAGGAGGAAATGGCGGAACTACGGGAAGAGCTTCGTGAAGCTAGGAGAAACCGTAGGAACTAGACTGTTGTATCTTCTTACTTCTTTCATTTGATGTCAGAAATGTTTTAAATTCGAATGTATAAAGTTTGAAATTCAATGAAATGAAGAGTTGATTTAAATTCATATTTTCTACTTTGGATTTAATAGATCTTTTGCATCAGAATATGGCTAGAAGAGGAGCTCGAAGCGGAGAAGGTCTGGACTTGGAAACGAAATTAGTGAGGGTCTATCAAAGATGTAGTGCACGACACAACACGACATCTATAAGATAGTCCCCATAGTTTTGCTTGTGACAAGTATGTACTTTCTAAGTAAGAGAAAATTGATGTATTATATCCTTGCGTCAGTTGAATGAACTGATGAGCCCATAGTTTCCATGCAGGACAAAGTGAATGAAAAAGACTACGGAGGAATTGATGCTTAAAGAATGTTTCATGTGTTGTACAGTTTGTTCATGTAATTATTGTAAATTGCTTCCGCTATTTAAATGTAATTCAAAGATGTAACTCTGATGTAAAGTAAAGTTTTAATTTCCATGTAAAATTGTACGAAGAGAAGTGAAAAGATCCTGTGGAACTTCGAATTCAGTCTCTTTTGGTATTCAGGGTGTTACAAAAGTTGATATCAAAACATCAGTTTTCAGTTCATATTCTCACAATGCAGCAAAACTTGAGAAAGAACCATACCTTGGTTTTGAAGAGATCGCGTATGTTGTTGATTCCATACATAATCATTGTTGGCCTTGTTTAACTGAGAAATATAGTAAGGTGAAAAGAGCTACAGAAGGTGTTTCTGGAATCACTAACATTAACTAAAGATTCATTTTGATTGGAACTGTAGAGGTTTGCTGACTTCAGTTATCACACCTCTACCTACACCCAGCAAAGATTACTCAAGTCCATTATTTTTTGGGTGTTTGGTAGGCCAATGGAAGTTATTTAATTCCATTATATTTAGAGAGAAAGAGAGCACAAGTTCTCAATAGAGAAATGTGGTTTGAGTGTAGTTAACTCAACTGTTCTTAGCCCAAAAGTTGAGATGTGCATATTTAACTAAACTCCAAATAGATATCCAAATAGTGCAAAAAGTTAAGAAAACAATTTTTTTGAGAGAAAAGTCTATAAAACTTCAGTTAGTTTGGTACAAAGGGTACAACTAAATATGCATCATTCTTTTTAAGGAAAAAAAAAACAAAATCCAATAAGAGCATCCACAGTTGTTTGCTATATTTACCATTTTCTCATATTTTGAGAAAGTTGGCGCTGCAGTCATTTCTTATTTTGCCATTTTATGGCAAATGCGCTACAGTACGTTCTCATATTTGAGAAACGAAATGGCGATTCTCATAATATAGGTTGTTCGGTCCCAATTATTATTATTTTTTTTAATCAGATCGGACGACACATATTGTTTCGTCTGGTTTTTTATTTATTTGATTTTTTTAATAATCAGATGGTATGAGTTCTACCGTCTAACAAAAAATAAAAAAATAAACAAAATAAAAAAAGGCCGGACGAGACATGTTGTCCCGTCTCATGAGAAAAGTTCTCAAACAGGACAACATGTCTCATTTGAGAACTTCCCCACTATTTAATTAGTGTTTAGGTCACTATCACACTTAATTAAACACTTAATTAAGGTATTAGTGATTATTTAAATATAGTTTAGGTTAATTTAATAGTTAATTAATTTACTAAATAATATTTTAAATATTAAACCCAATTTAATTATAAAAATTCATGGGACGGGACAACATGTCCCGTCTGCTCAAAAAGTTTTAAAATTTGCCATAATATAGCAAACGACCACTGCAGCGATCACGCCTATTTCCTATTTCTATTTGTGCCATTTTCTTAAATATGAGAAACACCATTGTGGATGCTCTAACAAGTTTAAAATATGCATTCAACTACAGCATATATCTATTGCCCTCTAAATTTACAGTTTCTTTCCTTTCCTGTTAAATTCAAATTCTGTCGCAAGCTTGCTCAAAATATGCTATGCCTAATTGGGCATATAAAATTCTATGATAGAAGGAAAGGGCCTTCAGATTTCCTCTAAAACAATGGCCCCTAAACGATTCTGCAGGATTTTGATTGGGGGTTACAGGGAGGGGGGGGGGAGCATTTGAGAATAATCGAGGCAAGTACTTCCTTTTTGTCATACAAATCCTATACTCAATTGGGCATTTAAATTTGTTTCCCCTAAGCTTGCAGCCGAGAAATGAAACACTGTAGACGCTCCCTGTGATTGATTTTTTCATTTATTTTAAAGGCATATTTAATAGACAAGTTTTCAATCATATAGGAAGCTTGACATTTCAAATTCTAATAATTCAGAGCAACACTAATTTTTACCCATCTATACAATCATATATGGTAGCTGGGTTTGATTTGCCCTCCCCTCTATTATTTGCTTGCAATAAAATGTTTTAGAAGGCCCAGAGCTAAATGGCCTTTCATCACTATATTAAGTGCACCATTTCAAGTACTCTTCTTGTTTTTCTAGTTTCGGTTCTTATCACTCTTTTGAAAACTTACAGTCCAATAAATAGACCATACATCAATATTTACTTTGCTGATAGAACTTTTTTGTTTAAATCTTTTCTAGAAGGATTCATTTCAAATTTATTTAACTATCTATCTTTTTTGACTATACATACATGATATATTCTTTTAATTGTATTTACATGCATTATAAACGTGTCATTTACAAGATATTTAGTAGTGAAATCACATTAAAGGAAAGTAGTAGTTAATCATCCAGGGGGGTGAATAGGGTGTTTGTGCGGAATTTAAAAAAATTAAAGTAAAAGTGCAGAGTAAATAAAAAGAGATAAGAAAAGCAAACACAGAGAACACAAGTGACGTAGCGATATAGCGTGGTTCGACCCCCTGGTCTACGTCCACACCTCCTACTTGCAGTAATTCTCCGCCACAAGCGTTCCACTATACTCAAATCCTTATACAGTGATTCTCGGATTCAGGCCGAGAGACCTATTACACCCATAAGACTTCTAACACAAGTCTCGTCAATCTCCCTGAAGTGAAAGAAAAGAAAAACTCAAGATCCTAAATGATCCTGACTGAAAAATACAAAAAATTATCACGCACACTCGGATTGATTGTTGAAAGATTAGTTGAGAAGATTTTTCTCAGAAGTAATAGGTGAAGAATACCCAGTGGGTTCGGCCAATTAAATAGACTGGGAAGTGTATCGATCAAAATTAGAAACGATATATTCCAAAAATGTGAACAACGCAAAGTACGGTCAACAGCAATTTTGGTGCAGTCGACTGTTCATCTCTTTGACGTAAAGTAGAGAGATGAAGGGTCGACTGCTTTTTACGTAACTGTGAGTAGTAGTCGACTGCGATGCGGTCGAACGTCATGAGGTGCGGTCAACCGATATCGAGCTGTTCATACTGAATCCACTTTATATTCTTAAACAAAACTAATCAATCACCAATCAATTTTATACAGATTAAATCTCACAAATATAGAATGATAACAACTTGTCTTGATAGCTTTCTTGGACACTAATCAATCAACTGCTCTTTTTGAATATCTTCTTCTTTTGCTTGATTTCTCAATCTTTCTTTATTACTTTCCTTCTTTGAATAATCTTGAATCTCTCTTGGATCTCTTATGGATATTATTTGATCCTGAAAATCTGAACAACTCAATTTAAACTTATTAGTATTTATGGACAAGTTTTGTGCACACCAAACTAAGTGTCAACAATCTCCCCCTTTTGGGGTGAACAAATCATGCCTTTGAATATTGAAAGTAAAATTTAAACAATTTGGCATATAAATACTCCCCCTAAATTTAGTACTTCTTGGAACACAGATTTTCATAGGTAAAGAGCTTTTAAGAGAGATTTGTAAATACCCCCTCTTAATTCAATACTTCATAGCATAGAAGATAGAAAAAAATATGTACTTTCAGTGTTAAAACCATTAATATTTACTTACAGTGTTAAAACCATTCTCCCCCTTTTGGGAACACACCAATAAGGGGCAAAAGAAACGTGGAAAACAGACTCCCCCAAAACTAGTTGGTAAATGAGAAGAACATTCATTAAGCGAAACAAGAAAGAAAACATGAGATGAGTTTTGAGAAATATAATAACTTTTAAAACGGAGGAAAATCTACTTACATGATACCGTTGATAGCGAAACTCTTCGATATGCAGGGAGAGCTCTTCCTGGTATCATAGATTTGAGATTTTCCAATACAGATGTGAGGCATAAAAACAGATGAAGAAGTGAGATTGAATAAACCGATATTAGAGAAGATAATAGAGAGTTCGAGCAACCAGAAAAAGAACTGGTCGACCGCAACACCAATTAAGCATACAAGTCAAAATTAATCCCGTATGGTCGACCGCATATCTTGTAAAGACAAAACACAAGTCAGAGGCTGAGCCGGCACGGTCGACCTCAAATACTAAAAGCCAACATTTTGAAAACAGAGTATAAAACAAAACGAAGCCCGAGAGTGTGTCGGTCGACCACCAAGTCAACCGTACACCCTCACAGGCGTACGGCCGCCCGTCCAGTCAACCAAAATGCATTTTCAAGCTGAAATATCAATAACATTCGGTTCTCCTTTCAAAGAATAAAATCGTTTTTCATCTAATGGCTTAGTAAAGATATCAGCAAGTTGAGAATGAAATGAGTTTAAATTTGCTTACCAGACAAAGAATTAAACTAAAATTGTTTTACCATAAAAAAATATGATCTTTCCTTTTCTTTTCTTGATAGTAATGCAAAAGTATTGTTTTCATCCATCATGAGATTTAGGCATCTACTATCAAGGTAATACCGGTCTTTAGGTGAAGTGCATTGATGTATCTACATTAAGATTAGTATGTATCCAAGTAGGTACTGATCATGCACTTGTATTATTCTCTATCCAAACGAACTTAGTATTCCTTTTTAAAGCACAATTATAAGAAATATGCCATAATCTACAACAATAGTGACAAGTAATGCGATTATGCTTTGGATCATGCACATATGCATAATTGTGTGTTGGTTTGTAACTATTTTGGTGACTATGCATATGTGTATAACAAGATTGCTTAGATTTTTGATGTTGTATTGTCTCATTTATCAAAGCCCTCGATTATCATGATAAGATCTTGAATTCGTTGTAATAAGGTAACTGGGCCCTTCATATTTTTCAACAATTTTATCGATCTTAATTACTCTTTTACAAAGTCTTTTCCTAGTCATCTCATCATCTTTAGTGTTCCAACGAAGAGTGTCTACGGTAGCATCAAGTATTCTATTTTGCTCAAGAGCTTCGTTACAACCTTCCACTACCTCATCAAATTTTCTTTTACATTCTTTTAAATCATCAGTGAGCTTAACGATATAAACAGATTTCTCATGAATTTCTCCTAAGTGTTCATCATGTGTTTCTAAGGATTCTTAAATTTGTTGTTTTAAGAGTTCATTTTCCTCTAGCAATACATCATGATCTTTTCTAAATGACCCGAATTTTTCCATGATCAAGGAATTTTTATTTTTCAGTTTTTATGTTTTAGCGATGCAAGAGTCATGAGATTCATTTGGAATTTGTTTATATTGTCTTAGTTCATGACTCAATTTCTTAGCATAATCTTTTAATCCATTACACATATCTACTAACTCATCATAAGTGGGTTCTTTGATTACCTCTTCTTGAGATAGGTGATTGCACCTCACCATTCCCAAGAGCCATGAAACCGACATTGTTGTGATATTGCTCATCTTCACTTGAATCTGAGTCTAGCCACATTGCCTTCAATGCCTTCTTTCTTAATCCTTAATTGGAGTGATGATAATCTTTGTTCCTACCTTTCGATAGGGGATAGTTTGGACATATATGTCCTGCCTTGTTGCATTTGTAGCACACATAATTTTTGTCTTTGTTTCTTTCTCCTTGTGACATGCTGTACTTTTTTGCATTTGAGATGCATACAGAATTGTTTAGTTGGCCGTATGAAATCTTCGTCTGATTCTTCATGGCCTAATTCTAATTTTGATGGACGTGATTTTTCTGCTTTTAGGGCAATGGTCCTCTCTTTGGTTTTTGGTTCAATCCCGATGTTCTGTCTATATCTTTTATTTTCTATCATCTCCATCTTGTATGTCTTCAGCTTTTCTTAAAATGTATAGTAATCGAATCCCTTTTCCTCAAGGGTTTCCCTCATTGCAGCAGCTTTTACATCCCACTCGGGCGTGAGACAGCTTATGAGTTTTCCGACCTTTCGGTTATCATCCAACCCCTTTCCTAAGCTATCAAGCTCGTGTGCAATGATATCAAAATGAGAAAGCATTTGATCTACGTTTTCTCATGGCAACATACGAAAAGCATCAAACTTATAAAAATATAAATTTACTTTAGCTTTTAGCTCAGAAGCAGTTCCCTCATGTCGTTTCAGCATGTTGTTCCAAATTTCGTATGTTGTCTTACAATTTCGCTCGCATCGCATTAATTCCTCATTGTTCAATCCTGCATAGAGTGCTGTCATAGCCATGGAATTTGCAGTTTTCAATGCTAGTTCAGCTTTTGTGAATGCCCTCTTTCCATCACTGACAGGAATCTCAGTTTTGTTTATGCACATGTTCCATACTTCTTCTCCAAGCATCTATAGAAAATGAGACATACGAACTTTCCAAACATCATAGTATTTTCCAACAAAAAATGGTGAGCGTATAAGACTTGTCCCATTGGAGACGAATGGCTCCAATGAGTACAAGTTTTCAGGAGGAGGAATTTTGGCCATTGGACATTTTGCTTAAGCTTTTATGCTTTTCATAAGCACCTCGCTCTGACACCACTGTTAATCACCCTAGGGGGAGTGAATAGGGTGATTGTGCGGAATTGAAAAAAAATAAGTAAAGTGCAAAGTAAATAAAAAGATATAAGAATAGCAAATGTAGATAGCACAAGTGATGTAGCGATATAATGTGGTTCGACTCCCAGGTCTACGTCCACACCTCCCACTTGCAGCAATTCTCTGCCACAAGCGTTCCACTATACTCAAACCCTTGTACAGTGATTCTCAGATTCAGGTCGAGAGACCTATTACACCCACAGGACTTCTAACACAAGTCCCTTCAATCTCACTGAAGTAGAAAAAAACTCACGATCCTAAATGATACTGACTGAAGAATACAAAAAATTATCACACACACTCAGATTGATTGTTGAAAGATTAGTTCAGAAGATTTTTTCTCAGAAGTAATAGGTGAAGAATACACAGTGGGTTCGGCCAATTAAATAGTCTGGGAAGTGTATCGATCAAAATTAGAAACGATACATTCCAAAAATGTGAAAAGCGCAAAGTACGGTCGATCGCAATTTTGGCGCAGTCGACCGTTCATCTCTCTGACATAAAGTAGAGAGATGAAGGGTCAATTGCTTCTTACGTAACTGTGAGTTACAGTCGACTGCGATGCGGGCGACCGCCATGAGGTGCAGTCGACCGGTATCACGTTGTTCATACCGAATCCACTTTATATTCTTACCAAAAACTAAGCAATCACCAATCAATTTTATAAAGATTAAATCTCACAAATATAGAATGATAACAACTGGTCTTGATAGCTTTCTTGGACACTAATCAATCAACTGCTCTTTTTGAATATCTTCTCCTTTTGCTTGATTTCTCAATCTTTCTTTATTATTTTCCTTCTTTGAATATTCTTGAATCTCTCTTGGATCTCTTATGGATATTATTTGATCCTGAAAATCTGAACAACTCAGTTTAAACTTATTAGTATTTATGGACGGATTTTATGCACACCAAACTAAGAGTCAACAGTAGTTACCTCCCAAAGGAAAGACCCCAACCTATAACCGAAACATCTTCTGGAAGCCCCATGGTTTGCAGCATTTCAAGTTTGAACATGCCCTAGTTTTCAACCTCCACCCATTTCTGGAAGCCCTCATGGTAGCTGCAACATAACCAAATAACATAAACAACAAAAACAAAGGGAAGGAAGAAATAGTTAAATACAGGAAAGTGAAAAAGAGAAAACACGGGTTTCATATAATATTATAGACTACCTGAAGATTTCCATACTCGGTTCTGGTGTAAGGATTATAAGCAGGCTTGAACTTTAGCTTTGACATGCCTGTATAACCAGGATAACAAATGCTAAATATTATAGAGAAACTGCAGAAAATTGACTCAAGAAGAAAATGGTTGAAACTGATGTGAGATCGAACTCAACAGAAAAGGTATATTAGATGAATAAAATAGAATGTCTGAACATATGTGGATGTTAGATATCACGATAGAATATTCACATAGATAAGATAACTGCAAGATAATCAATATAATACATTAAATATAATCCAATGATTGGGATGAACCAAGTTCAAAGAAAAAAATGAGTGTCAAAGCCAGAGGTAGTTTTTCCTCCCATCTTAAATTCACTTTTTCTTGTGCTTTAATTCGCCTCCTCAGCTATAGGAGAGCCAACTTGAGATGAAATACAAAGGTATTAGCCTCAATATAATAAGTTAATTTTCGACATCCGAATCTAAGTTGAGAGAATAACATTTCAAACACAAAATAATAATTTCAAGTTAGATCGAGGCTTCACAACTCGGTGATAAGAGCTTTTCATTTCCAATACAAATGGACCAGATCCAAATGTATGTGATATTCAAATTAAATTTAGCCTGAATAAGACTTCCTGTTTGTTTATTTATGTCAAATTTAATTTAGGATAATTCTCAAGAGTCTATTTGTTGACACTTGTTATTCAGGTTTCTCTCATATTCTGGCAATACTCTATTTGTTGCGACTTGTTGATCAGGTTTTTCTCAGATTTCGACAATAATTGGTACATAATGCGCACTCCTCTAAGTCTGATAGACCAATACAAATCATAATTTAAGGTACAGTGTTTGGTTGTAGATCTCTAACAGATAGAAGATTTTTCTCTAGTTGGTATTGGTAAGAAAATCTAAAGACCTCTATGTATGAATGGAGGCCTAAACTAAGGATAGATCTAACTAATTAAAATGGACCTGCACGCTTAAGCCTAGCACATGAACCTACTTTCTTAAAACCCTAAAGTAGCCCGGTTCATTATCTTGGGAACTTTTCTTAATCAGTTTAAACATATTTGTGATATTAGTTGTATATACTGCTTATCCTCTGCTCTTACAATTTGACAATCTTAATGCTTATGATCAATTTTCTTTGACAATATCAATATTTACACAATATTTACATAAATTATTAGATTTACTAATGGTCATGGATCAGTCATCATCAGCTACATGAGTCCAAAATGTCCATTTAACATTTTGAAACTAAGGGCAAAGTACTCAAATCTCTCTTACTTGATTAAGAAAATGTGAGCAAGAAATTCAAATTCTGTAGAGAAGAAATTCGATCAATCAGTAAATACTGATTACCTATGATCAACATGATTGTAACCCCTATTTCCGTATATATGTACTAGGTATGCCCGTGGGCACGTGCCTACGGCACGTATTTAGAACTGCATATAAATTTATTTGGAGTTATTTAATTGTGTGAACTGCATATAAATTTATACATTATACATGCTAAGATAAAAAGTCATTCACTATACCTCTTTAACAAATATTCGTTAAATTGTTTCAGTTTTTTAGTTATTTCATCTTTATTGCCATTAAAATTTTCAATATTGACTTATCCAATTCTTTAAAAACCTAGATATTTTTCAAGAAATGTGAGCACATCTATTAAAATTATGGACCATGCCAGAAGAAAAAGAAATTCTGAGTATAAACAAATACAACCACCTTTCTAATACAATTATCTTGTCTATACAGCCCTCCTTGAAAGTTTCATTGTTTCCTAATTATTTTCTAATACAATCACCTTTAAAATGTTTCCTATGGCACGTTATCGCGAAGAATGATTAATTAATTAAGCTATTTAGTAAAAATTTCGACAGTTTGCTCTAAAATTTTACAGGCAGTTAATATAAACCCTCTCCTAAAATTTTCATATTAGCCAAGATACAAAATAAAAACCTAGATTTTGTTTGAAAACGTAATGGATTTTTAGGAATTGTAGTAAAAATTTCGACAAAATCTCCCCTTAAATATTAGCCCTTTTAGAGCAATTCCTTACGGAATTCTGCTCAAAATAAAAAATTAACATCACATGCAGTCAATATGAATCCTCCCCAGGCGAATCCAAGCAACATCACACAGACATCATATATATAGGGCTCGGGGGGGGGGGGGGATCTTCATATGACTAAAGATACAAAATAAAAACCAAGATATCATTTGAAAACATAATAGTTAGTAAAAATTTCGACAGAATCCCCCCTAAAACATTAGCCCTTTTATAGCAATTCCTTACGAAATTCTGCTAACAATTACAAATATAACATCACAGACAATAAATATCAATCCTCCCTCGGCCAAACCAAGCAACATCACACAGGCATCATATATATAAGGCTCTGGGGAAAAAAATCATAATATAATGCAAGATACAAAATAAAAACCAAAATTCCGTTTGAAAATGTAATCAATTTTTAGAAAAATTTTTGAAAAACTTTTAAAAAACCAAACACAGAACCCAATACTCTACAACTTTGCAGGTACGGGTATTAACATAACTATATTATATCATCATTATATACAGATACTTACATAATCTCCCAAAATGCTAAATTTTACAACTATTACATCCTTCACCAAAATTTACACCAACCAACCGAATGAGAGGTAAAATTTTTTTACAGTGTTGTAGAAAAACACAATGCTTCTAGTCTTCAAAAATGGGACCAAACAGTGTACCTAAAAAACAGTAAGATTTTTGAAACAAATAGTAAGAGTGTACAATAATCAATGAAAACAATGTGAGTTTTAAAACTAACTAACAACAAACAGCAAACAATAACTATTTGTTAAGATACTAATATGAGATGGAAGTATTTATGATTAATTTGCTGAGGTACTAATATGAGAAATTTGTTTTTCAGAGGACGGTTCACAACTTTTGAGCTTTCAAGTGAAAGAAACTTCTATTACAATGTGGAAGCTATGTGTATGGACCCATAGCTCGATGTCAACATTCCATGAACAACACTCCTGCATGCTCTTGGTGAAAATTCATATATATCATTCTTAATGAATATTATCCATATCCATATGCAAGATTTCAGGAAGAGGTTTCATTGATATGGAAATAGAAGTATATATAGTAATTTCTTCAAGATAAAGTAAGGATTATAACGAAACATAAAACATAAAAAAGTTGCAAAGGTGGCTAATGAGATAACTTTTGTTTAGCAAATGTATCACCTATCTTCTGTGAAAAATGAAAGTTTGAATGCTAGAAAAAAAAAATCCCTTTTGAATTTTTCATCATGTTTAAGGCATCGTGCCGTGAAATTGACTTACATTATTTTTTTCAATCACACAACTATAGTGAATAGGTCTTTTTATAAAAAAATTAACCTGTTACAGGCATCATGTTGTGAGATAGAAATGATAAATTAGTAACATTATCACTACAAACAAAACCATCTTCCCAGGCATTTTTTTTTCCTTTGGCTGGCGTTTAAAAACGCCAGGGATATACCCCATGGCGTTTCCGAAAACGCCGCCGCAAACGCCGTCCATTCCCCCGCCGGGTTTGATTTATGGAAACCCCGGCGCTTCCAAACGCCGGGCAATGTTCAGGAAAGTACGTTGTTTTACAGTTTAAACCCGGCGCTTTACACGCCGTGGTTTCGATTTCGAATTTTTTTTTTTGGGATTTTTTTAATCCCCGGCGTTTTAGAAACGCCGGGGTAGGTCCTTAAAACGCCGTGGAAGGTTCTGGAAATGCCGTGGAAAATTTTGGAAACGCCAGGGAATTTTTTTCCCCCTATTTCAAAATACAAAAAAACAAATTAAATATTTAAATACACAAAAAACCTATACACAATTCATAATAATGATCAATACGATATATTTCATAATTAAGCAGTTCACCGAAGTCATTATATAACAACATACATACGAAATTTGTTTCATTGATCTTTAATCTCATACATATATAAAGTCTGATTTCCATTGTTCTTAGGGTACAAATTTGAACGAATAAACAAAGACATAAAACACAACTAAAGAAGAAAGAAAAGAAACAGAAACATTAATAGCCAAATCCTCAATGTACACCACCATCTCAAGCTACCTAGAATTAAATAAGATGCATATGGTTAGAATCTTCATATTGTTTACTAACTAATACAATTCTAACCGATACAACTTGAGCTAATCTAGAAGCAGAAACTTCTAACTGATACAATTCGAGAACATAATCATCCCAATGCAAACTCCAAGCACTAAGAACAATGGAAAATGAATAAGCAACAATTCAAACATTATCCTGATGTTGGAAATAATTGGTTGTGGATCAGCCATGACAGATTGTCAAAATTTTCTGTGAGTTAACTTGCAAAATACTTTAAATGGAACCTTAAAAGAGCCTCTACATTCCCTGAAAGTTTCAATAGACATATGTGGTTGTTATAGTCATGACTCATGAGTAAAAATAAAACATGGTTTACCTATCAATCTGTATATCTGATCATTCTTTCTGGGTACTTCAAATGTGAAAAGGACCACAGTTATAGTGTTGTCTTTAGAATTAACTGGGTTGTTCATACTAGTGAAAGATATTACATTCCTGAGTCTGATAAGTACTAGCAATACCAACAATTTACAAAGTACAGCCACAGTCTAAAGGTTGTGGATTTGTAGGCACGATTTTTTTGCCTAAATGACAGTAACCAATTCCTAACAAGTTCTAGCAGATAAATCGCAGTTAGCAAATGAAGTAAGTTTTCTTCAAATCAGTGTTTTCTTTGCATTTGCATGTTAGCAAGAATCTTTGTTTTGAGAATGCATACGTTTCTCCATGCTCCACATTTCATTTACCAAAACATGTTCTTCCTATCTTTACATTATAACACCAAAATTCATTCATGTCTCGCATTGTTCTACGTAAAGATTCAACAAGTTGATACTTCATATATGCAGCAAATTGTCTAAGAGTGTATAATCTTTAACAAGAAGTTAATTTTGCATCAAATATAAAATCCAATCCAAAAACCGATCATCAAGTAATCAAACACCACACACTAGAATTAAACCATGCTGAAAAGCTTCAATTAGCAACAGTTTTTATTTCCTTGTTCAACTATAAAGAGTTTAGTTCTAAACTACAATTATCAGCATTAACAACAAAAACAGCATGTAAAGTAAATATCCTTAATAACAGATCTATCCTTCCGTGACCGAAGACATCTAACCTGAAATCCTAACAAAACATTTGAAATAGTTTGAATGACAAACCTGAACCACTGAGACCAGTGATCCAAACAACACACCCTTTCTGATTAAGCAGCTTCTGCCTATCCTTCCTCCTAACTGGACATTCATGCCAGAAAATATTTGTAGCCTTCTCCAGTGAAGCCATTACCTTCAAAACCTAATACAAAACCAATCAATCAATCAAATTTAACATATCATCAATCAATCAATCAAATTTAACATATCATGAAAGGCTTCAAAGCTATTGTTATTATTTACTTTTTGAATCAAACCAAAATATTTGCATAAGTAACAAACTAACTAAATGTTTCATGGTAACCACAATGCCATTCATTCAAAATATTTGCATAAGTAACAAACTAACTAAATGTTTCCTGGTAAACAAATTTAAACAAAAAATTAAAATCCAAACACAACAAGATCTGAGATCGATTGACTCGCACAGAAATGAGTAAGTTGATCAAAATTTTCACATGGATTTAAAACTATACATACAACTGCGCAGTTTTTGTATATCTTCAAGTGATTCGTGTAACAAGCGGTCCACAAAGAGGCAGATGCCAGCACCACTGCAAGTTTTCAACCAGAAAAAAAGAAGAGGAGATGATTATACTGCTAACAGCACTAAATAAATAAAAACCCTAGTAGAACTATTATTCGGTATAAGTCATCAATACAGAACTTTAAAATTGTGTATCGAAATTATTCGGTATAAAAAGAGATGATTCCCACCAAATATTGTCACTTTCATTTATCTATTGCTATGTAATAATAATGTGCATTACCTCAAAGGCCCTAAAGGAAGCCAGGTTACATCCCACTGGAACTTTGGCCATCTGTAGCACAGGGGAAAAGAAAAGAAAAGAAAATGAAAAAGAATCAATTTCAATGTTATAACATCACACAAGCACAGATCGATCCCGAATCAAGCGGAGATGAGTGAGGGTTCAGATACATACCATTGATCCCACATTTATTTTGTAGTGCAGGTTGGCCATTCTTCTTACAATTTTGTGGATCTTCAATGAAAGGACAGCTTACATTGGTGTAGGAAAAAATATTGCAATTTTCTGCAGTGTGAGTTGTATATTGCAATGAATTAATAAAACAATCCTTTTTACAAGGCACAGAATAACAACAATCAACAATTAACCTCAGCATCTGTAACACTACTAACAAATATTTCAATAAAATGAATGTAATTTTATGCAGAAACACTATGAGCCAAGATAGTTCATCTAAAGCTCATAGAACATAATATGAATGTCAGGAACTGAAAATTACACTGATCAAGACTATATAGTTAACTCAAGGCTAAGCTCTTGTGCACAAGCAATATCAATAATTCATTCCCCCTCTCGATAAAGGAAATAGAAATAGCTAGTCATATCTCCTTATAGATGGTTTCCCCTAGTTAACCATCTTAAGAATATTGAACCTGCCGGAGCGATTCAGAAGATCGTGTTCAGTAGTGCAGTTCATTGCAATCATTATAGATAGTCTCCTTTTCATATGAAGTTTTGTTTGATATATTAATAGCTTTCAAACACAGATAATCTGACATATTAATTACCTTTCCTGGAATCCTGAACATCGACGACTATTGGTATTTTAGGAATCTCAATGCTGGAAGCATTTGGCTTCTGCTCCAGGGGGGATATCTGAAAAAGCAAAGCAGACAATGCAAGGAACAAGTTATACATGAATAACATTTGGCACCTTCGGAAATCATTATTGATGTAATATCTGAAAATTATATTCAGATAAGAAGTTAACCAGGCTTAAGAAGGCTACCAGAAGTTAATCAGAAAATTATATTCATATTCAAATTGAAAGCAGGCTTAAGAAGTTAACCAGATTACTAGTTTAATTAGATAATTGCAGTTTCGTATAAACAAAATTAATTTTGTGAACTTTAGTTATCTAAACTTAAACCTCATTTCCAAGCATTTAACGATTATTCATGTACAAAAAATCTACAATGCTACCAATAATCTCCACATGAACACCTTCCATTCTTAAACAAATGAAACTTCCTATAATCTCTCAACACAATCTCTCTCCCTTCAACCCTGGAAGCATATTTCACAAACACAAAATAACACAAATGAAACCTCCTATAATCTCTCAACAAAATCTCTCTCCCTTCAACCATGGAACCTCATATCATTATTGTAGCTAAATCAAACTAATGAGCAAATCCATACCTGGTGTTTCAGAAGGAGAAAGGACGACGACGGCGGTGGAAGCGAGAGCGAACGGTGACGGTGATGGCGGCGAGAGCAAGAGCAGGAGCGAGAGCTCGAAAATTAAAATCAGGACAGAAATTAGGGGTTTCGGAGAGAAATAGGGTTTGGCGAAGAGGGGGATTCGGGAAATAGGGTTTCAGAGTTGAAATCGACGTGGATTTAGAGCGAAATCGAAGAGGGAAATCGAAATAGGGTTTTGGGGCGAAAAGAAGTGAGCGCAAAATCTGAAAGAGAAAGAGGGAAGTGGCTATAATCAGGGGGTGCGGGGGTTTTATCAGATAGAATATATCCCCGGCGTTTTCAAGCGTCGGGGATTGATAATAGCCCGGCGTTGGTTAACAAACGCCGGGGATTCTTTGGACCCCGCTGGCGCTTTTATAAAAGTGCCGGGGAATGTCCCGGCAAAATATTTAAGCGTCGGCGTTGTTTTGCCGGCTATTCATTGATCTTTTGTAGTGTATGAACCTCTTAGCATCTTTGTGAACAAAAAATTCGAGTTTTTAAATGCAATATTTGTCAAAATTATGATGTATATGGCAATAGAATTTGATATGGTGTTATGGTTTTTAGTGCTGATGTTAGAATTCAATTGGGTTGGCAAAATCTTATGTATCTGAAAGATTCTATATGGACATTTTCGTGGCATTATGTTATCATTGTGATTAGTAAAAAGTTACAACATATTTCCTTCATTAGCATGATTTCACATGAACTTCATTTTGATTTCTACAAATCCATTTGTTTTCTTATTTTAATTGCATATATTTCTGTTGGGCTATATATCAATCTCATCTTGTGTGGTAAATATTTTTTTCAGATTAGGTGCAGAACCTTGTCTAGCATGGCCGCGAAAGGTTTGAGAACGACAGAGATCTAGGTGGTAGAAGCAGCCCCTCACTACAAAACAGACTCGATTTACCGGCGTTTTTTTACGTCTTTGCCGGCGTTTTTTTACGCCGGTGAAACCTTCACCGACATTTATAATTGCACCGGTCTAAATGCCGACGAAGCGAGCGTCGCGGAAAGGTAGGGGTCTACACCGGCAGTTTTACTGGATGCCGGTAAATATTACAACTACACCGGCGGTCAACGAATGCCGGTGTATGGGGGTCTCTGAGTGCCGTTCTTTTCCCCAATATACATTCACCGGCGGCCATATACCGCCGGTATTTATCCATTCACCGGCGTTTATAGAAATGCCGGTGTAGATTGAAAGTATATCGGCGGTCGTACACCGCCGGTGTATGTGCGTTTATGAGTACCCGGTTTTCCCTACTTACAAGCACCGGTGTGACCAAAAAATGCCGGTGTAGTTAGGTTCACCGGCATTTTATAAAACGTCGGTGTTCCTTGGTGCCGTTACAGCTGGCGGCATACACCGGCGTGTGTGGGAACGCCTTTAATCGCACACTGCAACTAATTCACTAGATAGACCGGCGTTTTATAAAACGCCGGTCTATCTATGCCCGTTTGTTTTTTGTGCTCCAGTTTTCCGTTCGATTTCAATTCACAGTTTCATTTATAAAACCTGTAAACTAATTCACAACTGATTCAACCAATTTCGTTGCATATTAATGCGCAAATCACAACCAAACACAAGAATAATTAAAGATAATAAAGTTTCACACGTGTCATATCATCGTCTAAATTCACGGCAAAATTAACAGTGTCATAATTAACAAATTGATATAGTGACGAACATCCCAAATATCCCAACAAACTAGTCTGACAACAATACAAGACATAACAACAGCAAGGAGGACATAAGAACAACAACTAGACTAGGCCGACCACAGATTCATACCCCTCGAGTAGCTTCAGTTCTGATCATCAGAATTTTCCTTCATCTGGGTGACCGCTCTGTGAAAAAAAAAAAATAATTTAATTCAACAGTAGACCACAATACAGAATATACATATTTTTTGAACTTGCAGAAAGATCTACCTGTATCTTAAATTATAAGATCAAAGTGCCAATTGCAAATGGAATTGTTAATGATATATAGAGAGGTAAAATAATTATATTGCAATGCTAAAAATCTAGTACTTAATTTTGTTTTTAAATATATCTAAAACAAAACAAATGAAAATTCAGTATCTAACTTGAAACCTTTATATTCTCCCCTGATTGGGAATATCTACTATCTAAAACAGTAAAACAAATAAAAATTCAGTATCTAAGCATGTCTTTCATGGATTGTTCAGACAATCCAAGAAACTGTCATCGTGGAAGGAAACCAAATATAAGAAAAATAAGAAAAATAAGAAAGGGCTCATATCAAGTGTATTTTTAGGGAACTGTCATCGTGGAAGGAAACCAAATATAGAAGCCAGAAATGGAAACAGAAAGAGGAATGGTAGAGACTTTGGATACACCAGGCTAACATAGCGGCATTTTCCTCATCTCTCTCTCATTCCTTCTTTCACTTCAGCACACGAACACAAAGAGACATCAGCAACAACAGCAAGAGCGACAAGAACAACAATAATAATAAATTATTATAAACGAGATGTCTCTATATGGGTTTCCAGATCTCCACTCGAGCCCTCTCTTTCTAATCACAACCCAATTAAGAACATAGACAATAGCCACTAAACAATCCAATCACGGCCCAATCAAAATTTGCCATCCTGGATCTTAAATCTTCAGATGCATGAATTCAGCTTCTTTAACAGTAAAAGAAAAATGATAACATAGCGGCATCTAAGCATATATGTTTCTCTATTAATTCTTCATCCCAACTAAATCATTGATGTTTGTGGCTCCAAAAGAAACCCACACAAGGTTTGTTCAGCCCAATTCTTGTACAGATTTGGAGGATTTTGGTATACGTACAGCTAGCATCCTTAGTTCAAAGTGAACCCATTTTGGTAAAAAAAACCCAGTTTTGGAGGATTTTGGTATACACAAAGCATACTTAGTTTGGAAGTGAACCCATTTTTTGTTAAAAAATCTTACCAAAGATGGCAATCAGGTTCTTTAACAGTATCTGAAAATGAAAATTTCCATTATCTGAGCATATATGTTTCTCTACTAATTCATCAGCCCAACTAAATCATGACCCAATTGTTGTACAGATCCGGAGGATTTTGGCATAAAGCTAGGGTGCGTTTGTTTTGTTGTTTTGAAAAGAGTTTTCTGAAAACTGTATTCAGAAAACTGTTTTTCTGAAAATGAGTTTAAAAGCTGTTTGTTTATATTTATTTATGAAAACTGTATTCTGAAAGCTGTTTTACTGAAAAAGAGAGTTTAAAAGCTGTTCTGTTATATTTCTAGCTGAAAACTGTTATCTGAAAGCTGTTTTTCTGAAAAAGACAGCTGAAAAGCTGTTCTATTATATTTCTAACTGAAAACTGTCATCTGAAAGCTGTTTTTCTGAAAAAGACAGCTGAAAAGCTGTTCTGTTATATTTCTAGCTGAAAACTGTCATCTGAAAGCTGTTTTTCTGAAAAATACAGTTGAAAAACTGTTCTGTTATATTTCTAGCTGAAAACTGTCATCTGAAATCTGTTTTTCTAAAAAAGACAGGTGAAAAGCTGTTCTGTTATATTTCTAGCTGAAAACTGTCATCTGAAAGCTGTTTCTCTGAAAAAGACAGCTGAAAAGCTGTTCTGTTATATTTCTAGCTGAAAACTGTCATCTGAAAGCTGTTTTTCTGAAAAAGACAGCTGAAAAGCTGTTCTGTTATATTTCTAGCTGAAAACTGTTATCTAAAAGCTGTTTTTCTGAAAAAGACAGCTGAAAAGCTGTTCTGTTATATTTCTAGCTGAAAACTGTCATCTGAAAGCTGTTTTTCTGAAAAAGACAGCTGAAAAGCTGTTCTGTTATATTTCTAGCTGAAAACTTTTATCTGAAAGCTGTTTTTCTCAAAAAGACAGCTGAAAAGCTGTTCTGTTATATTTCTAGCTGAAAACTTTTATCTGAAAACTGTTTTTCTCAAAAAGACAGCTGAAAAGCTGTTCTGTTATATTTCTAGTTGAAAACTGTATTCTGAAAGCTGTTTTGGTGATAAAGAGAGTTCAAAAGCTGTTCTGTTATATTTCTAGCTGAAAACTGTATTCTGAAAGCTGTTTTGCTGAAAAAGAGAGTTCAAAAGCAGTCCTGTTATATTTGTGACATTTTTTAAAATCAATTTGCATTCGTCATTTGCTGACATTTTTTTAATTGTTGCAGTTAGATTGCAATGTTGTACAAGTATTGCTACAAGAAACTTGAGCATGCATGTGAATGGAGCAAAAATCAGACGCCATCATCTCCAAGATTGATTCGTCACGTTAGAGTACAAAATTAGAAGAAAATCTTGTATGGAGGTTTTTGTGAAGCAACTAATCTCAGTTCATGTATTAGTTATGCAATTTGGATAAATGTGTTGATGTTATCACTGCCTCTTTTGGTAATTGCAGTACTTCAGTATTAACTGAAGAGTATTTTTGGTTTGTTTTATTGAGATTGCATGTGAAAACAAATAGGATCTATTTTTTCTTTTTTTGGATATGAGCAGTATTTGGATTTCTTGGATCGCGTGCAGTGTCTGGATAACTCTAACTAGTTGGATAAACTGATTCTGCTCAACCTGTAGGTTGCAGTTTTTCAAAAGATTATATCATGGATAATTTCTAAAGGCTGAGCCAAACAATTTATTCAGAAAAACAAGCACTACATATTCAAAATAAAAACAATCCCATTCAACTATACTCAACCAATTTATTCAACAAACCAAGCTTACTTCATTACTTTTGTTTACATTGTTCAACAATCTCACGTAAACTATCATTAATTGCATGGGATCGATACATATATTATGAAAATAAGTTCTACAATTTGTTGTCAGCAATCATTACAAACAAGCATGCTGTTAAATCTCCTATTTGTTGCCTACAGTCACTGCATGCCGCCTGGAGCTGCTGCTGCTGCTTCTTAACTCCCTGATTTAAAAACTGTAGAGCAGGGAGATCTATAAACAAAGAAACAAAATGAGAAACTTGCTGCATTAGAATTCAAAAATATTCAAGGAAGAATAAATTGTGCAGCAGAAACTTACTGCATTAACCATAGGAGGAAAAGAAAAAGATAACCAAAGTTGAAATTTGCTTAACCAAACATTTGCAGACTGAGGCCCCATGCTGAACAATAAGGAAACCTGGAACCTGAATCATTCTGAACCATGCTAAGAAGATTATATAAAGTGTAAGATAACAATGTTAACAATGCTGATAAGAAGCTGGACACCAGCTTAAGCAGATAACAATAGAGACTTTGTAAAGAAACTGAAAGCAAACATTACAAAATAAAATACGGGAGGGGTGCAAACATTACAAACTTTGTGAAGAAAATTTTTCTGGGCATGTCTTCCCACTTTGTATTGACTTGGAGGCATAGACTACAAAATAAAATACGGGATCAGCTGCCATCAACTCCCACTTTGTATCTTCCTTCACAACAAAAATATGTTCAAAAACTTCATACAGAGCCAGCTCAATTGCACATTTGTTGCATACCTATACAGCAGTATGCAATCTTTTTTTTTGTAATAATCTCCCACCATTTTTTATGTACTCATCACAGCATTGTATTTGTTTGTGTGCAGTATAAACCACACTGTATGTAACAATCTCCCACCATGTTGTTACCAATATATAAACCATCAGTAGGTGATAAAAAACCACCATGATGGATGGGCACCCACACTCAGCACAGCATTGTATCAGTTTGTGTGCAGTATAAACCATGAGTGTGCTAACAATCTCCCACCATGTTGTTACTAATATATAAACCATCAGTAGGCATTAAAAAACCACCATGATGGATGGACACCCACACTCAGCACAGCATTGTATCAGTTTGTGTGCAGTATAAACCATCAGTGTGCTAACAATCTCCCACCATGTTGTTACTAATATATAAACCATCAGCAGGTGATAAAAAACCACCATGATGGATGGGCACCCACACTCAGCACAACATTGTATCAGTTTGTGTGCAGTATAAACCATCAGTGTGCTAACAATCTCCCACCATGTTGTTACTAATATATAAACCATCAGTAGGTGATAAAAAACCTATCATCATTGCTCGGCACCCACACTCAGCACAGCATTGTATCAGTTTGTATGCAGTATAAACCATACAATGTGCTAACAATCTCCCACCATGTTGTTACTAATATATAAACCATCAGTATGCATTTAAAAACCACCATGATGGGCACCCACACTCAGCACAGCATTGTATCAGTTTGTGTGCAGTATAAACCATACAGTGTGCTAACAATCTCCCACCATGTTGTTACTAATATATAAACCATCAGTATGCATTAAAAAACCACCATGATGGGCACCCACACTCAGCACAGCATTGTATCAGTTTGTGTGCGGTATAAACCATACAGTGTGCTAACAAACTCCCACCATGTTGTTACTAATGTATAAACCATCAGTATGCATTAAAAAACCACCATGATGGGCACCCACACTCAGCACAGCATTGTATCAGTTTGTGTGCAGTATAAACCATACAGTGTGCTGACAATCTCCCACCATGTTGTTACTAATATATAAACCATCAGTATGCATTAAAAAACCACCATGATGGGCACCCACACTCAGCACAGTATTGTATCAGTTTGTGTGCAGTATAAACCATACAGTGTGCTAACAATCTCCCACCATGTTGTTACTAATATATAAACCATCAGTATGCATTAAAAAACCACCATGATGGGCACCCACACTCAGCACAGCATTGTATCAGTTTGTGTGCGGTATAAACCATACAGTGTGCTAACAAACTCCCACCATGTTGTTACTAATGTATAAACCATCAGTATGCATTAAAAAACCACCATGATGGGCACCCATACTCAGCACAGCATTGTATCAGTTTGTGTGCAGTATAAACCATACAGTGTGCTGACAATATCCCACCATGTTCTTACTAATATATAAACCATCAGTATGCATTAAAAAACCACCATGATGGGCACCCACACTCAGCACAGCATTGTATCAGTTTGTGTGCAGTATAAACCATACAGTGTGCTAACAAACTCCCACCATGTTGTTACTAATATATAAACCATCAGTGTGCATTAAAAAACCACCATGATGGGCACCCACACTCAGCACATCATTGTATCAGTTTGTGTGCAGTATAAACCATCAGTGTATATAACAATCTCCCACCATGTTGTTAGTAATATATAAACCATCAGTAGGTGATAATCTTGCAACATGATGGCCACCAATACTCAGCACAGCATTGTATTAGTTTGTGTACAATATGGAAATTAACCAAGTTAAACACAAATTGCTTTCTCATATCACAGAAGAAGTCATCCTCAAATTTGATGTAGAATTAAGGCCTTACTTTCGTTTAAAGCAAACAACAATAACTACTCCAAAGAGTATTAAAGGATCAGAATTTAACATCATCACTTCCAAAATTTGAAAGTGGGTAGTATCTATTACAAAATTCATAATATCCAGTAATTGCCTTATTTGTCAAATTCCAACAGCAGGTACATCATGGTGGTTTATCATGATGGATAACTTTCATCATATCCACTGATGGTATATACAGCACACAAACTGATACAATGCTGTGCTGAGTGTGGGTGCCCATCATGGTGGTTTTTTAATGCATACTTATGGTTTATATATTAGTAACAACATGGTGGGAGATTGTTAGCACACTGTATGGTTTATACTGCACACAAACTGATACAATGCTGCCATGAGCATTTGATACATATCAGCATGCTACCCAAAACCATGGAGCAAACCATTTTTTCGAAAAAACACAACAACAAATACTGCCCAAGTCATCAGAACATATCAGATGTTGCCCAAATCCATAAAAACAACAAAATCCATGTTTTAACATTCAGGGTAGCATGAATAATACCAACAAAATCGGATAAGAACATATCAGATGCTACCCAAACCTTGAAAACATGCTGGTCTGTTTGTTCTAGGTTCTTTTTTTATAATTTCCTGAAGTAATCACCTGAGTAGGCATTTGTTAAGAGTGTTTTTTTGGAAACACTATTCAGAATACTGAAACCCCACACTCTATTAAGGCAAAAAACCTCCTTTGCTATTTTCTTTTTTCACAAATAAGGATTCACAAATCCTGATACATCATAATACAAAATTGCAGAATGGTAAAACACAGTAGAATATACTGAATACAAGTGCAATTCATCGAAACAAATCAGATGCTCCCCAAACCATCAACACATGCTAGTCTGTTGTTCCAGGTTTTTTTCTTAAATTTCCTGAAGTAATATCCTGAGTTGGCCTTTGTTTTGGGTGTGTTTTTTTTGGAAACACTATTCAGAATACTGATACCCCCCTCTTGTCAAAAACCATGAAAAGAACATAATGCAGAAAAAATACAACCTGGTCGCAGTCTCAGATTCATCAAATCAATGATAACAACTCCATACTAGAGCTGCATTTTTTACAATGCCACGCCCACTAGTACAAAGCACATTGTCAATATTGACTAAAATCCGTTCATCATTGACTAAAACGACTTCATTTTCGTTAGGTTTAAAAAAAAAATTTGTTCACTTACTGCTCTTGAAGTATTCTGAATAGTGTTTCCAGAAAAACACTTAAAACAAAGGCCAACTCAGGATATTACCTCAGGAAATTAAATAAAAGAACCTAGAACAAACAAACCAGCTTGTTTTCATGGTTTGGGGAGCAACATGATTTGTTCAGATGAATTGCACTTGTATTCAGTATATTCTACTGTGTTCTATGATTCTACAAATGTATTATGATGCCCATCAGGATTTGTGAATCCCTTCGATATTTGCTGTGAAGGAAAAAGAAAATCATATTTGTCGTAGGCTCAGATTGTTTAAATCAATGATAAAAAATCCACAATAGGGCTGCATTTTTTACAATGCCACGCCTATTGCCACTAAGTACAATGTTGACCCCCCCCCCAACCCCTTCCCACATTGTCATCAACAATAACTGAATTCATCATCATTGTTTACCATAATTAATTCATTCTTACTTAACCTTTCATTCCAAACATCAACCACAAATCAGTTTAAAGGGTATTATACATCATTTCAGTGGTTGTTCAATCATATACCCCAATTTCAATATCTGTTGCTTGTCGATACAACCAAGCAGAAAGTGGCAGTGGGGTGGGGGAGGGACACATTCCACATTGAATGAAAACCTATCATCATTGCCTATTACGACATCAACTTTGTTTGTTTTCAAAAAAGTGTATTTCAAATCGCATACTGCTACTGACAATTCCATCCATTTTTCTGACCAATCATGTGCACAAAATTGATTCCGCGTGCAGTACCTGTTCATCCATAAATTGTCAAGATGAAATCACACACCTTGCAGAAAACATTACTTACGAAACAGTTCGAAAAAAATGATGCAATAAAAATGTTTACATTCAAATTACATTAGTGTGTTGCATTCCACATTGCCATGGCAATATCGTCTCTTTTCCTATTCATACAATTCAGTTGGGAAGATGATAAATCCAACCCCTGAGATGTGGAGGCGATATCTTCAGTGTGTGGGTCATGTACTAATTGTTCATCATGGAGTTCCTCCAAAAATGCATCGTTTTGTGAGTGTATACATATAAAATTGTGGAGTGCACAACAGGCTGTGACTATCATAACTTGCCTTGTAAACAGGTAGTTTGGCATGTTCTCAAAGATGGCAAATCTCTTCTTGAATACACCAAACGTTCTCTCAATCACATTCTGTAGCCTAGCATGTTGTTTATTAAAAAGTTGCCTTGGTTGAGTTGGTGCATGGTTGGCCCCTTGAAAGTCCTGTAAGTGGTATGGCTCACCACGGTATGGCGCTAAAAAGCCAGGCATATTTGTGTAACCACAATCTACTAGGTAATATTTATCGTTTGGTGGGATTTCCAACAGCCTTTGTGCTAATGCACTCTGTATCACACGGGAATCGTTAGCACTGCCTTCCCATCCCGCATAAACAAATGTGAACAACATGTTAAAATCACATGCTGCCAGAACATTTTGGCTAATAAAACCCTTTCGAGAGCGACAAGCATTGCTGCGAATAGCAGATACAGTAGCTTTGATTAATGTGCCATCAGCAGCACCAATAGCTCCCTACATTAATGAATTCGAATAATAAATATTACGTGCAAACGTTGAAAAAAATTTAATAGTGCATGACGGGGGAAGGTAAAAGAATACCTTAAACCACGGATAAAAGTCTGGATTATTAAGAATCCTTTGAGGTACTTCTGTAGTGTCGGGGGGGGGGGGGGTGATAAGTCTTGTTGCCACTCTTACCAAACCTTTCAATACTAGTGTAAAATGCTTTTGGCATGTTTGGAGTGAGTGGTTAAACGTATTGGCAACTAGTCGCATTCTTGAACTGTGACCGACAATATACAGGAAAATTGCCACACTTTCCTCGAAAGACACGCGCCTGCGTCTTGAAGACTGTTCTGTTTCGTCAAGATAGTTCCCATTTTTCAAAAAAACACACAAGGCCATGAAACAATCTTGGTTCATACGGAATATTCCATGAAACGTGGACTGGGAACCCTCTAACATTTCATTCAGATATTCACGTCCTGTTTGTTTTTGAGAGGACGTTGCACTTTCTTCATTGTCAAGTTCTTCACATAATTCAGCTAGGAAGATTATGTTCATCAACTGATCAACATTGTCACTACTGGATGAAGAAGTGTCCATAACAGAGGTTGCACTTGCAATAGTAACTCACTATGACAAAAAGATAGAAATCAAATGGAGAAAGTAATAAAGTTCACTACTAATAGCAAATCGCTTTTGGTAAAAAAATAAAACTCAATGTGAATGAAATAAGTACCGCAATGTTACACCATCCCACCGTCATAGTACATTATATCTCATGCAAATACGCAAATAATAGTAAAAAAATAGTACACATTATGACTTCTTCATCCCATTCAACCGAATGGGATGGCTACTGCCTACCATACATCCTGACCCAAGCCTCCTGATGTGTTGGGGTAAGACGGAGGAAACTATGACAAGCACGAGGATTTTCTACTAGATGGGCTATTGCTCTCACAGCTTCGTCGGGATCAATCCATGTCATCGCCATGATTTTATCCTGGCATTCATCCAACTCTGCCAAAGCAGAGTCAGCGGAGACATTACTTTCCACCTCTATTTTTTTCTTCAGCCTGCTTCTTTCTACCTCCTCAGTTTCCATACAGGAGCTAATATAATTTTTCACAACTGACATGGCTGATCCCCGGCCACTTGAGGTACCAGATTTTCTCTTATGAGAGCCCGACCCCAAACCTATTGGTACATCATCATCGTCCTCAAGCACATGTACGTTTGACTGATGAGGGTGGCCAAACTCATAATTCATCCTCCGCTCCTCATCATCATCCAACACCCTTTGGGTGGAAGCCCTTGTCGCATTGCCCTGGGCAGTAGACTCTTCCATTATTTTGGTCAAAGCATCAAAATCTGTCAACCCCTTATGTTCAAATCTTTTGGCGGCAGGATGCATCTAATCATAGAATTTGTTGTTACTATGCATGTATTAGAGTCAAGATGAAGTATAATAAAAAGGATTCACAAACAAAAATCAAACTTTGAGATTATGTATATTAACCTTAACATATTGTTCCCAGACTGGTTTCTCGATAGTCACGGTTTCGTTGACTTCATCCCAACCAAAACCGTTCTGTTTCTTCATATCAGAAAACACCTTCCAGTCTGATTTTAAGTCTCTGATATTTTGACTTCAATTGTGTTACCGTGAAAGAACGGCCACACGCGACTTGCATTTGTAGAGCAAAATTACTCCAAGTTTTTGCGTCGAATGTGTTGCTTTTTAGGCAATCACTGTCAACTGCAGCCTCCATAAGGTTGACAAAACAATGCACAATATGGGGAGGCCACTTCCCATAATCCTCCTCCACTGCCTTCTCCTTCCCCCTACCCATATTACTCATCTATATTGAAGAAATACCGATAAAAAAAATTAAAAAAAATGACAAATTCCTTCAATTAGTCCTTGTGATCGGATAACCGTCGGTTGCAAGGAGCCACCAGTTAAACAAAAAATTGGCAACAGCGTATCATCAACTAATCTCAGTTTGGACCGCATATCATCAAAAAAATTTTGGTCCAAAAGCCTATTAAAAATTGGCAAAAATTCGTACAGAAAAACAACCAAATAAAGTGCCCCACGGATCATACCTTTGATTGGAATTGAACAAGGAAGAATTTGTCAGCAAAGGATTCGACCTTGAGCAGTTTTTTGATTCGATTTGCCCTTCGTTCCCTAGCTCTTCTCCTGTATGCAGCACGGGTAGTGCAAACCATTAAACCCTCAACCGAAACCCCTCAACCCCTCACCAAATCGACAGAAAAAGAGACTGGTATTGAAGTCGCCAGCGAGAGAATCAGACGTTTGGGCTCGATTTCACAGTAGAATCGTTCCAAAAACATTGATTTGGGGGGGGGGGAGATCAGATCTGTTCTGAAAAAGAAGGGAGGAAGAAGATGCTGTACGGGTTTGAAGTGAGTAGGGTTAGCTTCCTCAAGGGAGAGACGGGCGAGAAGAGAGTTAAGGGGGTGTCACCGATAGTGAGGGAGACCAGATCTGGAAGAGACGAGCGAGAATAGAGCTCGTGAGTGATGTGAGAAGAGAGGGTGGAGTTTTCTTTCGAAAAGAGGGGGGGAGGAAGAAGACAACGAAGGCAGCGGCTCGTGAGTGAGGTGAGAGGAGAGACTGGGTATCAGTATTCTCAATAGTGTTTGGAAAAAGAGGGGGGGGGGAGGAAGAAGACAACGAAGACAATGAAGGCAGCGGCTCGTAAGTTTTCGAAAAAGAGGGGGTATCAGTATTCTCAATAGTGTTTGGAAAAAACACTCAAAACAAACGCCAACTGTGGATACGGTTTTCAGAAAAAAGAAAAAAAAACTCAAAACAAACGCACCCCTAGCATCCTCAGTTCACAGTGAACCCATTTTGGTCAAAAAAACATGCTAAGATGACAATCAGATGCATGAAATAAGCTTCTTTAACAGTAAAAGAAAATGAAAATTCATACAGCATCCTTAGTTTGGAAGTGAACCCATTTTTTGTTAAAAAATCATGCCATAGATGACAATCAGCTTCTTTAACAGTATCTGAAAATGAAAATTTCCATTATTAGAGCGTATATGTTTCTCTACTAATTCTTCAGCCCAACTAAATCATGACCCAATTGTTGTACAGATCTGGAGGATTTTGGCATACAGCTAGCATCCTCAGTTCTCAGTGAACCCATTTTGGTCAAAAAAACATGCCAAGATGACAATCAGATGCATGAAATAAGCTTCTTTAACAGTAAAAGAAAATGAAAATTCATACAGCATCCTTAGTTTGGAAGTGAACCCATTTTTTGTTAAAAAATCATGCCAAAGATGGCTATCAGCTTCTTTAACAGTATCTGAAAATGAAAATTTCCATTATCTGAGCATATATGTTTCTCTACTAATTCTTCAGCCCAACTAAATCATAACCCAATTGTTGTACAGATCTGGAGGATTTTGGCATACAGCTAGCATCCTTAGTTCACAGTGAACCCATTTTGGTCAAAAAAACACATTTTGGTCAAAAAAACATGCCAAGATGACAATCAGATGCATGAAATAAGCTTCTTTAACAGTAAAAGAAAATGAAAATTCATACAACATCCTTAGTTTGAAGTGAACCCATTTTTTGTTAAAAAATCATGCCAAAGATGGCAATCAGCTTCTTTAACAGTATCTGAAAATGAAAATTTCCATTATCTGAGCATATATGTTTCTCTACTAATTCTTCAGCCCAATCCAATCATGACCTAATTGTTGTACAGATCTGGAGGATTTTGGCATATAGCTAGCATCTTCAGTTCTCAGTGAACCCATTTTGGTCCAAAAAACACATTTTGGTCAAAAAAACAAGCCAAGATGACAATCAGATGCATGAAATAAGCTTCTTTAACAGTAAAAGAAAATGAAAATTCATACAGCATCCTTAGTTTGGAAGTGAACCCATTTTTTGTTAAAAAATCATGCCAAAGATGGCAATCAGCTTCTTTAACAGTATCTGAAAATGAAAATTTCCATTATTTGAGCATATATGTTTCTCTACTAATTCTTCAGCCCAATCCAATCATGACCCAATTGTTGTACAGATCTGGAGGATTTTGGCATACAGCTAGCATCCTCAGTTCTCAGTGAACCCATTTTGGTCAAAAAAACACATTTTGGTCAAAAAAACATGCCAAGATGACAATCAGATGCGTGAAATAAGCTTCTTTAACAATAAAGAAAATGAAAATTCATACAGCATCCTTAGTTTAGAAGCGAACCCATTTTTGTTAAAAATCATGCCAAAGATGGCAATCAGCTTCTTTAACAGTATCTGAAAATGAAAATTTCCATTATCTGAGCATATATGTTTCTCTACTAATTCTTCAGCCCAATCCAATCATGACACAATTGTTGTACAGATCTGGAGGATTTTGGCATACAGCTAGCATCCTCAGTTCTCAGTGAACCCATTTTGGTCAAAAAATGTGCCAAGATGACAATCAGATGCATGAAATAAGCTTCTTTAACAGTAAAAGAAAATGAAAATTTCCAGCATCTAATCATTTATGTTTCTCTATTAATTCTTCATTGATGTTTGTGGCTCCAAAACAAACCTCCACAAGGTTGGTTCAGCCCAATTCTTGTACAGTGTTTTGGTATACATACAGCATCCTTAGTTTGGAAGTGAACCCATTTTTTGTTAAAAATCATGCCAAAGATGGCAATCAGCTTCTTTAACAGTAACTATAAATGAAAATTTCCAGTATCTAGGCATATATGTTTCTCTACTAATTCTTCATCCCAACTAATTCATGATGTTTGTGGCTCCAAAGAAGATTTCACATTCAGGATGACAAATTTTGATTGGGCTTTGAATGGATATTGTAGTCATAGATCAATTCTTCATTGAAGAAAAATACGAATAGGGCTCATATCAAGTGTAGTTTTAAGGAACTGTCACCGTGGAAGGAAACCAAATATAGAAGCCAGAAAAAGGAATGGTAGAGAATGAGGATACACCAGGCTAACATAGCGGCATTTTCCTCATCTCTCTCTCATCGCTTCTTTCCTTTCAGCACACGAACCCAAAGAGACATCAGCAACAACAGCAAGAGCGACAAGAACAATAATAATAATAAATTATTATGAACAAGATGTCTCTATATGGGTTTTCAGATCTCCACTCCAACTCGTCTCTTTCTAATCATAGCCCAATTAAGAACAATTGTTCACAGTCACTAAACAATCCAATCACAGTTCGCCCTCAAAATTTGTGATCCTGGATCTAAAAACATACATAATTCCCAAAATCTGTACAAGAATTGGGAAGAACAAACCTTGTCCAGGTTTCTTTTGTAGCCAGAAACATCAATGATTTAGTTGGGATGAAGAATTAATAGAGAAACATATATGCTTAGATACTGGAAATTTTCATTTTCAGTTACTATTAAAGAAGCTGATTTCATGCATCTGATTGCCATCTTTGGCATGATTTTTTAACCAAAATGGGTTCACTGTCAACTAAGGATGCTGTATGCATACCAAAATCCTCCAAATCAGTACAACAACACGGCTGAACAAACATTGTTTGCAGGTCATACAATGTCATCTAAGCATGTTATGTGCCAAAGTGGGGTTGGTCATACAATGCATGAACGACACGTATTAGTTGTTTGTGAGTATGCAGTAGGGTGCAGCTATGAACAGGGCTCATATCAAGTGTAGTATTACGGACTGTCATCGTGGAAGGAAACCAATTTAATATAGAAGCCATATATGCAGCCAGAAAGAGGAATGGTAGAGAATGAGTATACACCAGACTAACATAGCGGCATTTTCCTCAACTCTCTCTCATCCCTTCTTTCTCTTCAACACACGCACACAAAGAGACATCAGCAACAACAGCAAGAGGGGGTTGGTCCAACAATAAGTATAGATTATAATAAATGAGATGTCTCTATTTGGGTTTCCAGATCTCCACTCCAGTCCTTTCTTTCTAATCACAGCCCACTTAAGAAACATAGACGAAATGCTTATAGACGACAGCCACAATGCAGACTCACAAACACTAATACGTGTCTTTCATGCATTCAAGACCATAATCTCTTTAAAAATACCAATTTAAAGACTTACCGAGGGTGGGACTTGGGATTGCTGCCCTATTAAATGGGCCATTTGTTCTTGTAGGAGTGCAACTTGTGCCTTTAATGAAGTCATCTCCTCGTCCCGATTGACACTTGAATTAGATTCACTCCGTCCGAATAGCCGCAAGGGGGTTGGTCCTAGCCCCATACCACGGACACGTCCATACCTCTCCTTTCCCCTAACCTCGGTCAAGGCAACTCTCTGTCGAGTACGGAAATCTGTGGATGCCGCCGTAGGGTCAGAATCTGAAGCGGAAGAGATTTCATCAAACCTTCTCCGAGCGTTAGTCTGTAAAAGGACATAACAATCAGAGTTAAAAGCCGATGAGATTTCGACTACTCATTAGATATTAGTTCACAAATAACCCGAATCCATGCTGCCTCAGGGCTCGCATACATCCCATCCTTCGATTTGTGGGTGGCATCGAAAAAGTCAATGTCGCCAAACTCCGTAGGACCCCCCAAATCTTCTTCCTATATATTAGGAAGATGAAATGGTTATAAACAAATAATTGTAAGTAAAAAATGTTCAATACGATTGCGCCTACCAATTCTTCCCGAACCAGAGCAAAGCTCTGTGTACCAGCGGTGTGCAACACTAGCTGCTTTGACCGACTGGCAACACCCACCTCCGTCCGTTTCTGTACATGCCACAATGAAGTTAGTAGAAAAATTCATTAGAGTAGCCATACAACCACATACTCATTAGATTTTTGTGCCTTTAATGTAAATACCTGACCGATCGCCGAACTCCAGTAGTGCACAAGGAATTGCCAATCTGAAGGCTCCACATTTTGTGGCACATCCCTTGCATTATCCTCCTCTGACTGGTCTTTGTCAAAATACTTAGCCTTCAAGTCACTCTTGTAGTCCCTCCACTTTTTGGAGAGTGACTTTTCAACCCAAGGCGTAAGGGAGTCGGCGAACGAGAAGTATTGCTGCAAAATTTATTACCCATCACTAAAAATACATATTTCAATAATATATTTGCGCCTACCAATTATTTATTTTAGATGGGAAATACCTTGATTGTTGTAATTGCAGTGGCCTTTGTCGTGGTTGGCACCTTCGGCCAACTCTCGTATGACAAAGGAACTATCAGTGGGTTCCTTGCTATAACCCCAATAAAGGAAGAAAATTTACTGGCGTTATCGCCAACCAGTTGCCCGACACCGTTTACCTCCACCACAATCCTTTCGTCATTCTTAAGTTTCCAAATATTCGTCATCTTAGTTCACCCACGATGTTTTTTGACAGTGGGCGGCGTGCTACCCTCCCCCTCATCTGTTTGACTGCCACTATTATGTAGTGGCTGCTCATCCCCATGGCTCTCGTTGCCATCATTTATGTTTATCCTTTTTCCACGCCTCGGCATGTTGTACTTGTCAAGGATTCAATAACTTCATTAGAGATGCAAATTTAATTAATAACTTGTTTATAATAACTATCATAAAATTTGTACTTTAGTAGGATTAACAAACCAACATAATTATAAAAAAATTAAAAAAATGAGATTTGTAACAAATTTAATTACAATGATAGTTTGATTCAAATGACACTAAGCATAGTTTAATGTAAATAACACCAAGCACGTAGAAAATAGAAAGATAATTAAACCGGTGTATTAAATTCACATTCAACATGTTCGGAATTATGGACATAATATTACAACAAGATTTAAGACACGAAAATTACAGACATAATACTGAGATTGAAAATCAAGTAAACTACAGTACGACATCTTCCAATATATCGCCCTCTTCTCCATCCTTGCGGAGCCAAGTCCCGCCAATTCCACGGTCGGCTGTGTTTACATCAAACATAGGAAACTCAGAAGCAATGTAACTGTTCATGAATTCACCGTCTTCATCTTCTGAAGTATCGCCCAGTTGGAATACATCTCTTGGTTGCATAGCGAGAGCCACTTGTTATAATATGCTCAAATAATGTAACTGTTCATGATCTCTTTGGCAGGGTTAGATCTTCAATGTAGAACACTTGTTGCACTTGGGATGGAAACACAAATGGCTCATGGCTAATGTGTGTACCGATGTGAATCAATTTTGAGAAGTTTACAACTGTGAAGCCTAACTTATCCCTGTTGTTAGCAAAATTCCTATCAAACTCAGCCCAATCCCCACGAAATAAGACAACACGAAAATGACCAAAATAATTCAACTCAATGATATCCGTGAGCACTCCATAATAGTTGAGATCTCCATCTACAGGCCTCGTGTTCGATTTGGAAGCATAACTTCTAGTCTTAGACGTCACTACCATTCCACTATTTTGAGACTTCAAATTACATTCACGATCCTTAGTATGAAATCTAAAACCATTGAATATGTATCCTCCGTATCTTTTGACCATCTTATAGGGACCTTTGGCAAGTACTTGTACTTCAGATGACACACCTTCAGGACCCAAAGAATGTACCTATTAATTTTGTGCAAATCGTACCAGCACCATAGAAAATGTAGATATAATGAAGATTAACTTGCATAACTGTAATTCACCTACATGAGATTCAATCCACTTGTGAAATTTTTCATTCATCAACTTGTTTTATTCACGTGGTGGTAGTCTTCTTGGTCTAGCCATTCATTTGATGTCCCTGACAAATTCGCTAAAAAACAAGCAATTGAAATAAGGAATAACAAAAGTAAGTTAATATCGAACTCTGCGGTTGTCACTATATTCGATTTAAATTCAAAAGCAACTTACTTTCGAAATGGTTCCACTGATGCATAGTGGTCTAGCACATATCGATGTGCCTGTTCCCACGTTAAGTTATCTAGCTCAAATGCATCAACTTTACCAACAGTAGTGCCAGCGGTATGAAAAAGATATTGAGCACCATCAAGGTGGGAAATGTCTGGATTTCTACGTGGTTTACTCAAAGATGTCTCTACACCCGGCAAATACCTGGAACAAAAATGTGAACACTCCTCTTATAGATATCCCTGAGCTATTGACCCTTCAGGATATGCTCTATTTTAACATAACCCTTTAGCCGGTATAGGTACCTGAACATGTACAATTAATGAATTAGAGCGGATTAGGGGATTGAAAGAAATGAGCTTTTGAAAATTCAATTTTGTAAGATGAATGAATTCTTTTACCTCTCAATGGGATACATCCACCGATAGTGAACAGGACCGCCGATTCTGGCTTCGCCAGCAAGGTGGATTATCAAGTGAATCATTATAGTGAAGAACGATAGAGGAAATATCATCTCCATTTTACTAAGTGTCAATGCCGCCCACTGCTCCAATTGGTCAATATCTTCAACACGAAGCATTCTTGAGCAAATACCTTTATATATGCTACAAAGATCTTTCAGGACAGTAGTGACTTGCTCACACATTGAAGACCTTAGGGCCACAGGAAGGAGATCCTGCATTAGGATGTAGTAGTCGTGTGACTTTAGACCCTGAAGCCTCTTCTCTTTAAAGTTGATACATCTTGCTATGTTAGAAGAATAGCCATCAGGAACATTAAGTTCCAGTAGTACTTTGCAAAACAATTCCAACTCCGATTTTGACATTGAATAGATTGCAGGAGGTAGGAGTACTTTCCCGTTCGGTAATTCTTCTGGGTGCAACTCATGTCGGATGCCCATTGACTTCAAATCAAGTCGGCTCTTGAGATTGTCCTTTGTCTTCCGGTCATCTCCCATAACTGTTCCTATACAATTTTCACCAATATTTTTTCTGATATGCATCACATCTAAATTATGTCGCAATAAGTTGAATTCTCAATACGGCAACTTGAAGAAAATACTCTTTTTCTTCCATGCACCTAAACTCGTCATGTTTTGATCCTCATCTTCGCCACATAGATCGGCCTCCTCACCTTGCTCCGGCCTTGCCCTTTTCTTGCCCTTTGTCCTGACTTCTGGTTCTTTTCCATATTTGAATTGATGACCATCTACCCGCCTCAAAATATCTGAACCAGAAGACGATCCAGGAGCATGTTCCCACTCGTCGGTACCATCAAATGTCGCTGTCTCTGCCCGAAATATTTGTGTGCAGGCAACCATCTCCTATGACCCATATAGAAAAACTTTCTGCCATTGTACAACCACCTTGAACTAGTTTGGTCAGCACAACATGGACATGCATAACGTCCTTTAGTACTATATCCAGATAAATTTGCATATGCTGGAAAATCATTGATTGTCCAAGACAACACGGCCTGAAGAGAAAATGTTTCTTTAGCCACAGCATCATAGGTTGGAACACCCACCCACAATTTCTGAAGTTCATCCATTAACGGTTGTAGGTACACATCTATATCATTTCAGGACCTTTCGGTCCAGGAACTATCATGGACAAAATAAATGAGAACTGCTTCATGCATTTCCAAGGCGGCAAATTGTATGGTATTAACACAACCGGCCATATGCTGTATGTACTACACATTTGCCTGAAAGGGTTGAAACCATCACTAGCTAGTCCAAGTCTCACATTCCGAGGATCTTCCGCAAAATCAGGATATCTTTCATCAAATTTTTTCCAAGATTGAGAATCAGCAGGATGTCTAAGAATTCCATCATTAGTGCGACCTTCAGCATGTCATTTCATATCAGAAGAAGTTTTCGTAGACATAAACAATCTTTGTAGCCTAGGAATCAGAGGAAAGTAACGCAGTATTTTGGCATGCTTCTTTTTCCTACTTCGCTTAGTTGATCCACTGGCTCCCTCGTCTTGATTTGGTCTTTCTATCCATTTCGAAGAACCACACACTTCGCAATTCTCCAGACTTTCCTTACCTCTCGTGAAAAGCATACAGTCATTTGGACATGCTGCTATCTTCTCATACCATAGATCGAAAGAACTTAGGAATTTTTTGATTTTATAGGCTGAGTTTGGAATACAGATTTCACGAAATGCTTCATTCAACAATTCAAGTAGCATAGTGAAGGACTTAGCAGACCACCCGTTTAAACATTTAATCTGAAATAGTCTGACAATGAATGAGAATTTAGAGAATTTGGTGCAATCGCGGTACAACGGAGTACTAGCATCTTCAAGTAACTTAGCGAAGGATTCTTGCTGCTTATTATTTTCAGGGGCGGGGTCAGGCATTTCCTCATCCACCCCACCACCAATGTGTGATGTTTCTGTTGACTCATTGTGAACTTGGGTTGTTGGGTTATTGGTGTGGAAAGGAACATTAAGAATTCCCATGGCATCTTGCAACAAAGCATGCATCTCATCGGAAACGCTTAAGTCTTCGTTCAATAAGGGCTCATCTTCATTTTCTAATACAACCGAACGAATAGGAGCTGACGTATGATCCTCTCCATGACAAAACCACCTTGTGTACCCTTGAAGAAAACCGTTGACAACCAAGTGTCTATGTACTACGTCACATGTCCTCAAATTACAATTTGTACACCCGAGGCATGGACAAAGGATTAGGTTGGGATCATGGGAATGTCGTTTGGCAAAGATAATAAAATCTTTAATACCATCACGGTACTCCTTGGATAATCGTGGTTTACTAACCCAACTTCTATCCATTATAACAATAGCACACAATCTGAAATTAAAATTTGATATATTAAATAGTAATAACAGTAAAAGGCATTTTCTATATTTAATTTCACCTTTTTGAAAACCATCCCTAGCTGCAAATAAATAAACGGTATAACAATTAACTGTAAAATAAAGAAATTGTGGTTCCAAAAAATGTACAAAAAAAAAATTAAATCTTAACACAATCTACTCTATTCACATAACCCTAAACTACCTTTTGTGGAAATTATCACAACCACCTTAGTGGTATTTTATCGCACACCCTGTGTTCGAGTGTAATATCAATTCGACTATAGTCTCCCCTGTATTTGGCTTTCCGTTCAAGGAGATGATGATGGTAAAGGGTATTTGCTGAGGAAGAGGAATCGGACGAATAATGAGGGCGTCGTGCTGTAAATACGGTAACAAGAAGATCTGATGACTCATGAACTATTCTGTTCATGGCTACTAATAATCACTTACTTATCTCATAATAATAATAATAATAATAATAATAATAATAATAATAATAATAATAATAATAATAATAATAATAATAATAATACTAAACAAAAGAAACTAATATGGCTACTAATATGTTTCTCTATTAATTCTTCATCCCAACTAAATCATTGATGTTTGTAGCGCCAAAAGAAACCTGCACAAGGTTTGTTCAACCCAATTCTTGTACAGATTTGGACGATTTTGGTAAAAAACATGCCAAGATGACGATCAGATGCATGAAATCAGCTTCTTTAACAGTAAAAGATAAATGATAATTTCCAGTATCTAAGCATATGTTTTTCTCTATTAATTCTTCATCCCAACTAAATCATGATGTTTGTGGATCCAAAAGAAACCTCCACAAGGTTTGCTCAACCCAATTCTTGTACAGATTCGGATGATTTTGGTATACATACAACATCCTTAGTTCACAGTGAACCCATTTTGTTAAAAAAAACATGCCAAGATGGCAATCAGATGCATGAAATCAGCTTCTTTAACAGTAAAAGAAAATGAAAATTTCCAGTATCTAAGCATATATTTTTCTCTATTAATTCTACATCCCAACTAAACCATTCATGTTTGTGGCTCCAAAACAAACCTCCACAAGGTTTGTTCAGCCCAATTCTTGTACAGATTTGGAGGATTTTGGTATACATACAGCATCCTTAGTTCATAGTGAACCCATTTTGGTTAAAAAAACATGCCAAGATGACAATCAGATGCATGAAATCAGCTTCTTTAACAGTAAAAGAAAATGAAAATTTCCAGTATCTAAGCATATATTTTTCTATTAATTCTTCATCCCAACTAAACCATTCATGTTTGTGGCTCCAAAAGAAACCTGCACAAGGTGCGTTCAGCCCAATTCTTGTACAGATTTGGAGGATTTTGGTATACAGCTAGCATCCTTAGTTCACAGTTAACCCATTTTGGTTAAAAAAACATGCTAAGATGACAATCAGATGCATGATTTCAGCATCTTTGAGTTTGAAAAAGAAGGGAAATCAAAAGATGTTACCGAAGAGAGAGAGAGAGAGCGGGGCGACGAGCGGGGCGACGACGCGGGGGCGTAGGAGATAGAGAGAGAGCGGGGCGATGAGCGGTGGTTTCCGATCACAAATTCACCTCCAAATAGAGAGAGGGAGGAGGGAAAACGAAAATGACGAAGGGACGAAGGGACGAAGACGAAGGGTCGAAGGCTGTCGAAGATGACGAAGGGGCGGAGGCAAAGCGCGCGAAGTAGAGCGAGAAAGGAGGGAAAACGAAGGCGACCCTTTTTTTTGGAGGGTTTGGGAAATTGGCGAGCGAAAGATTAGGGTTCGCGAGATTTATCTCAGCTAATTCACTGGCGTTTTTAATTAGACACGTCGGTGAATGTATCTGTATATTCACCGGCGTTTCTTATTAAAATGCTGGTGAATGATACACTTCACCGGCGTTATTAAATAAAACGCCGGTGAATACGCAGATTGCCCGGCGGTTTAAAGCGACCGCCGGTTTATAACCATCCCATCTGGCGCCCCATTCCTAGTCGCTCCCTACCCCGGCGCTACTGGTAAACGCCGGGGAATATACGCCGGTAAATCGAGTCTGTTTTGTAATGCCCCCCCCCAGCTATTATTCTTGATAATGGCCATTCGATCACCTATGCTAGACGAACAGGATAGGACCTGTAGTTCTTAGTGAGAGAGCAAGTTGCCAGGGAGCTGTACTAATACAGATCTTATGATCCAGTATTTTCCTACTATGAATCTCGGGACATCAACTATTATGCTAGAAGCTCTAGTCTTCTTATACGGAGCTATATGAAAATTCCAAAAATAACTCATTCACAAATAACGAAAACCCAAAAATATACCTCATTCACAAATAATATAACTCATTCACAAATTCGACTGAAGAACAAATATGAAGTTAAAATAAATTACCAAAAAAAATGCAGCCAAATTCTCTCAAGTGTAAATTACCAAGATCGGGACTTCACACCAGCAAAGTAATAATGCAGAATCCAGCAGAGTACCCATATACTTCTCTACCTAGAATAGCATGAAGTAGATCACATTAACCGTAATATCCAGTTGCTATTAGAGATGAAGATCAAGTGAATCCAAACCTACAATATGATAAAAACACTGTATTCAGATGTTCTTCTTGTCTAATGCATACAGTTCTGGCTGCTAATAGTTCACAATGGTTGATTAGATGAATAAAAAATTTGCAAAGCTAACAACAACAATGTTTTCTTAAAGCAGTAAGTCTAGCAAGTAATCAACTTATTAGCTTTGTAGCCAAAGTGTCCTCAACTAAAAATTAAAGTCATGAAGTTTCCTCATTCCAAGCAATTGAAAAAAGAAACTAAATACCAGTATACTACCATCTAACACAGTTAGTAATCGGTGTTGGCAGATATAAAGGACATACTGGTTATATCACATAGCTGTTGAAGACGACTGACTCACAATTCATATCTAAGCCTTTTCATCAAAATGAGGATTGTCAACAGGATATCAATGGATATATAAATACCGTCAGGACCTTAATAAATTTCCACTAATAATAAATCTTCTACTAATTCGACAATAAAAAAGTCGGCAGAAATAAATACTAAAAGGAAATGGGAATTAATAGTCACTAACCTGTTAAGAAAAGATTCGTACTGATGAGCATCAGCAGAAACACACCTAGTGCCAATATCAACAGGGTAGTCACCCTATAACTAAAAGCTTTCCATTAACAACAACTACTCCAAACCCAGCTTTTACCGAACCTGGCATTGGTGGAAGCTTTCGGTGCTCGTCGCCTATTGAACCCAAAACCTCCCAATCGGTTCCTTTTCCTTCAGTATCACCAGTCAAAACATAAATCGATTCCTCAAGCTTACCAACCTCCTTTCTCACAGTAATGAACTCTTTGCTTTGAATGAATGACCTCCACTTCTTGCAAACAGTACCCAAAATAGGTTCAACAATCCACAATTTTCCCAACCTTATTTAACAACAACAAATCAACAATCAACAATAAAAAATAATAATAATGATAGTATGCATTTGAACCTTACAATTTAAAACAATGTTGTATCGTTCTACATAATGAACCTTACAATTTAAGAGAATCACTTTCAATATGTTGTTTGGGGGAGGCAAAGTTGCAAACTTAGAGCCCTGAAATGAAAGGATATCAACATGTGTGTTCTTAAAATAGGAAGAGCTACCAAACTATTAGCTCATGTGACATAAGCTAAATATATACAAATAATGAGTTAATTGGAAAACCTGTTCATAAAGACTGTTACCTCTCGATGGTAATAGTTAGGACCAGGAAGTTGAGTTGAATAATGATCCGTAGAAATTGGGAAGCCTGCAGGAATATCTTCAATTGCAAATCAAAGAATAACAACACACTTATGGGAACTATGGTATCTAGTATCAAGAAACTTACAACTAAAACCGCGAACACTCGAGACCCGAGAAGAACTGTGTAGAAGCGTTCGCTCTGATAAATGAAAGGATGAAATGTCCGCTGTAGAAGGAAAGACATGTCAACACTCAAATAAATAACATAGATGATAAATCGATGGAGGATGCTATGCTAAGGCATAGAAGATGTTACTCTTAACTAATAGTACATAAATACCAGGATCACATATGAGACCTCATATCAAAACAAAGCTAAGGATGCAATGTAATACGGACCATGCATAATCATGAATACGAACAAATGTTGTTCTTCAGTTAGAAAATGGATAAAACATAATACAATGACAAGTGCTTCTCTTTAAAACATAACAAAAAATCTTAATTGATCAATAAACAGCAATGGCAAAATAGCTCACTGCCCCTAGTTATTTACTAACACTGAGTGCGAATTAGAAAATATGGACCAGGAACAAATTGATATAGCTTGGAACCCACTAACATATATGTTCTAAAACCAGCTATATTCTCTGCAGAGTGAAAATCTAGATTGTCTACATACAACTTTAGATAGGATATAGTCATTGCCTAATAGATGACTCAATACTTGAATAATTCAATTAATTTTGGATCATGAACTATAAAATTAGCATGAAAACATAAGTTTCTAATAAATTAGGCCATTTGATGTATATTGCATTGACAACTTAAGTTATCTGAGTTCTGCTGCAAATACACTTGACCAACTTACAAATGCATACTATCAAATGCTATAAAGATTAAAACTGGCTAAGAAATACACTTCAAGAATTTTAGCATACACATATTAAAAGGATGGGACTATATCATGGGTATTTTATAAAAGGTGAACAAATTAGAAAAAATCATAAACCTCATAGATACAAAATTCACAAATAATACAAACCCTAATTAGTCAACATTCTCAAATCCCAAAATACTTCACAATCCTTAATTATTCATCACACAATCCCAAATAATTTCATTCATAAATACGAAATTTATTAAAAGTTAGAAATATTCATATCTAGGGTTTGAGAGCTAGAGAGAGAGAGGAAGAAGGATGGCAGGCAAGGGCAGGGAGGACGACGGAAGGAACGATGGTGGCGAGTACACTGGAGGGGCGAGGGCGGGGATCACCTGAGGCAGAGCGGGCTATTGCGGCGATAGGCTAGGGCTCAGAGAGAGAGAGAGAGAGAGAGAGAGAGAGAGAGAGAGAGAGAGAGAAAAGGGTAAAAACAAATCGAAAAACTTGATGAGATCAGAAAAAAAAGAAGGAATACCCGGCATTTCCTAAAAAAATGTCGAGGTATAAATCTATAGCCCGGCGTGTTTCTTAAAACGCCGGAGTATATAATTTCTTTTTTGTTTGCAACGCAACCTACCCGGCATTTTATAAAAGTGCCGGGGTAAAAACGTCAGGGTAAGCTTATTTTGTTGTAGTGATCAATTTAGCTGCATTGAGGACCATTTATGCTATAGTCTTATGATATGAGTGCGCACTGTACTTTATATTATCTTTCGATGAAGAATCACATATCATATGAGAAATAATGCTTAGTCCTAGGAATTTCGTACCGAAGACCCAGATCTCTATTTTGAGTATTGATGAAATTGAATGTTAAATCTGTTTTCCACCATTCTACTTCCATTTCCCAGAGCCACATACATAAAAATAATACACACGTAGAACCACATACATAAAACATTTTAGGGAGATGGAGTGAAAGAGCTTACCCTTTATGCTGAGCAAGTGAACCGCGACAACCTGCTCTGATCGTTCACACAACGCCATCTACTCTGCACATTAATAACAACAAATTATTAGTTGAATTTCTTAACTTCCATTTTTTTAACACAATCACGAATTCTACACATACCTCCTTACCTTGTTAACTCAGTCACCAACAGAGACAATCCAGTTGTTCCATTTGCCCCATCTTTTCATCTTCATACCTGAATTCAAATCAAAAGAAAATTTACTTACTTTAAAAAAAAGAAAAAAGAAAAAAGGGATTCATTTACCTGAATTTGATGGCAATGAGAAATCCTCCTTCACTTTTGGCCAATTTCAAACGTGTAAAATTTGTTGGAAATCGGTCGAAAATTATAAAGGAAGGGGAAATTTAGAGTTTCGAAACGTGAAATCATTAAATTTGAAAGAAATCTATAACAAAATTCCCTCTTTGTTCTTGATGAATCAAGAGAGTAAACAAATCCCAAGATGCATGTTTCAAAAAAGGAAAAGGAAAGGCAGACTAAATGAACTCACCACCATGACGTCACCGCCGGAGTTTAATAGTGTTGCTGCTTAGGGTTTGGGGAAGCAGGGGCGGCCGGGGTGGGGGCTGCCTGGGGGCAGCCGGGGCGGGGCGGATGTTGAGAGTGGCAGAAGCGGGTGTGAGAGCGAGGATTTAGATTGGGAATTTTGGCATTCGATGCGATTGGTATTTCGGATCGGGTTTTGGATTTGCAGGGAGGTAGGGGTTTGGGATTTTGGGAAGAGAGAAGGGGGGATTCAGGATGAAAGAGAGAGAGATAGAGAGAGAGAGAGTGTGAGAGAGAGGAAGGGGGTTGTGTAAGAGAGAGAGAGAGATCGGGAGAAGACAGAGAGAGATAGAGAAGGGGTTCTGAGAGAGAGAGAGAGATCGGGAGAAGACATAGAGAGATAGAAAAGGGGTTTGAAATTTTGGGATTTGAAATTTTGGGTGGGAAAATGTGTTTTGTGAGAATGAATCTGGGCCTTTGATTTTGGGGAGATTGAATGAGAGCTGCTTGATAGCTTTCTTTGTAATTTCTTATATAGATTTTTTCGTATATTTTCTGTATTTAAAATTTTTATAACTTTTTTCTCGCTTTTAAATTTTTTTCCAACAGTTATATTTTCAATTGATCGAAGTTTAACAAAATATTATTATGGTTTCTAAGAAATTTTCTATTTCATTTTATTATTCAAAAATTACATTTATTTTGAATAACGGTGTATTTTAATTTTATTTTATATTTCTAGTTGATCAACTACTATATTCTAGCCAAATCAAATAATCAATTGCTAAAACCAAATCTTAGTTTATTTTGTAATTTTATTAACTATTATTATTATTGGTTTATGATAATTGTTATTATTGCTACTATTATTATTATTATTAATTTTGACTGTTTATTAAAAACCCATTTCTATGTGTTAATTGCATTTGTAATCATTTCAAAATAAATTCGATATGGTAATACAAATTAAATTTTATATAAATCATATAATTATTGGTTATTTTATTATTCTATTTGGATCTTCTTAAATAACCATATAACCTTATAACCCTATAGCTTTATTGGATATCCACTACCCATTGTACCCTGTTTGCCCCCAACCCGTCACACACCCAAAACCCTAATATACTCACCCTATATATAAATTTCCCCCCTTACTGTTAATCCCATACAAACCCTACAGCTTCCCCTCTAACCCTTCGTCTTCCTTCTCACACCGCTCCGAAACCCAAGCCCTGCACCCCCTCTGATCTCCTCCTCGTCCTCTTCCCTGACCTTCATCCCCATCGCCCTGTTCCTCCCTCCATCCTCGGCTACAACCAGTCAACTCCCCCTTGCATCCTCGTGTCTGTCCTCCTTCCCTTACCTCTCCCCGATCACCTCAGCCTCCGGAACCCATCTTCTCCCCGTCACACCTTGCTCCTCCCCCGACAACACCTTACTGCACCTCGTCATGCTGCCACCATATCCTCACCTCGACCATGCTCCCCACCATTAATCACAACCACCTGTCGACCTTGCTGCCCTACCTTTCCTCGCCAACTACACGCCAGAGTCGACGATCGTGATCTCCATCAACACCTTGACGCTCCCCGCCGCAGCACCGCAGCCTTGCCACCGTCAACCTCCCATCGCAGAGCACCACCCCCTGGCTCTATTGGTTTTGATCAAGCTATCCTGTCCATCTGATGCATTTTGATCATCCCGATCATGATGATCCTTGATCATGGAATCTGGGCCATTGATCAACATTGTGATCATCATCATCAGTAGTTATTTGATCTGATTCGTTCGATCGACCGATCGTGATCGTGATCATGATCATCATCTCCTCCATCATTAGATCTTGATCTCCTTGAATGTGGGCCGCCCGATCTGATCACCATCATCAAATTCATCTCAACCGTCCGATCTGATCGTCATCATCATCAACTCTTGGATCTAGCCATTCAATTATGTTCATGATCATCTTGTTCGAGATCCGTTCGTTGGTTTTGTGTTCATGCCCAGAAATCCATAACCGTTGTTATCATTCTTTGCATCGTTCCCGTCGTCATTGCAAGGCAAGTAACTTGTATTTCTTTTTGTTGTATAATATAAGTACTAAATACCGCCTGTAGTGTAGTTGCTTCAAGATCTATTCTTATGAAAACCCTTGTTAGATCTTGTCTCTATGTGTTGATCCGTCCATAGTTGTCTCATTACACACACGACATAAAAAAAATTAGATCTAATAAACTCTTGATGTATACATGCATGTGTTCGTGATTTATGAAGTGTCGTAAGGCCTTGTATGCTTGATTGTGTTAGTAGTAGTATAACTTGTTGTAAACTTGTTAAACACCCTATACCATATTGCTTGGACATCTATTATTCCATGCTTGGTGTTTTGTTTTGATTTGGATTTGTTACACATGAACTAGTCGATTTAATGCATAAGAAGATTTCTGTTTTTGCTATTACTCCATTTTTGTTCAACATTTTAGACACTATTAAGGTCAGTATATGAAATTATTTGTGAATATGAATCATAGATAATTATGTCTACTTTCCAGAATTTTTGACAGATTTCAGTTTCGATTTGTGAGTTGCCAGTTATTGCTGTTTTACTACAGGTGTGTAGAGAATTCCCGATTCTGTTTTTATATGAATTCTGTATGGTTATTTATTTTTATACTGATGCTAAAGATAATATTTTGATCCAATATTATGTTGAGTACAACTAGACTTGACTGAGATTAACCCTAATTTTTTTGGATTTAATTGATGTCTTTTATAAACTATTCTATACTTGCAAACAACTACTATACTTGCAAAATTTTCATGTTGTTCAGTAAAGAACCTTAATTTCAACATGATTCTACTTGTAGTTTGTAAAAACTTTGTGAATATGAATTGTGGCTTGCTGTATCTGTTTTATCATCCTTTTGACGGATCTAGATTTCGATTTATAATTTGTAATCTATTGTTGTTTTAGTACTGCTGTGTTTATGATTCCAGATTAAGAAATTTGCTGCATCTTTCTGTCTTCTGATTTTATTTGACTATACTATCTATATTGAAAAATTATAAAACTTTATTTGCTGATAATAGACATACTAGGGAATATCCCAGATTTTTCTTGGATTTAATCAGTAAGTTTTTGTGCCGTTTTCCTGTTTATGAATACAAACTTCTGATTTCTGGCTGAACATGCTTTCTGGATACAATTCTGTTTTGAGTCCTGTTTTTGTGAATTACCATTTGACTTATATATATTCGCTGGATTCGGCCAAGAGTCTATTTTCCAGATTTTCTGATGGATCCAGGTTTGCATGTTTGTGGCAACGGGAGTCTCAGATTTGGTGCAGTACTATCTTGCTGTCCTAAACTAGAATTTTCGTTGTCCTACCTTTTTATGTGTTGTCTATCACCTGTGCATGTTTATCTTCTGATTTGAACCTGTTACTTGTTTATACCATGTTATTCTTTCCCTGTTTTGTGCACGTATGTGCCTATTTAATAATAATAACAAGTAACCAAGCCGGGGTTAAGAGAAAGACCTTAGTAGTGGACAATATAGGTATGTGTACTCAGAAGGGGCTCGTGTTTCCCATTTTATGTTTGATTCATGTTGATACATGAACCTATTGCACTTTATGTTTGATTCATGAATCTGTGGATTGGTGAACCTGTTGTACTTTATGCTTTGATGCATGAACCTGTTGGTTCGTGTTCATGTTACCTGTTGATTCATGAACCTATTGATGCATGAACCTGTTAATTCGTGTACCTGTTTACTATTTGATTCATAAACCTGTTCCTGTTACCTATTACATGACACCTGATTACATGGCCCTATAGAAACCCACCACTAGATCTAAATGCAATTTGCATGTAAGTAGCAACCATGTGGTAAAAATCTGGGACACATGAAGTTCTACTGATATGGCTAAAAATGGGATTAAATTGGAACCATTCAAATTGGGCATGAATCTTAAAGTTCACAGCGGCAAAACGGTAATCTCACCTACAGATGGGTCCGAAATGGGAACTGGTTCTCTTCTCTAGGGCCCAATAACCCATGAACCAATCTGTTCAATTGGGTACGGGTCCCAACCCGTTAAGAGCCAGTTCCGAAGGATATGGAGAAATCTTGATTCATCCTCATCCTTAGGAGGTGGTTCTAACCACTTTTATCCAGCCACATCGGGGAGTAGAGATTCGTTCTTATCTCGAAATAGATCCCCACAGCGACTATAAATACCCCCTACCTTCAACCGTTACTAGGTGATCACTCTTTGCCTACCTAAAGCTCTTTCATATTCTTTTCTGAGTACTGAAAAGAGAGTCGGAGGGTCCGTCACCGGGATCAACCCCGGTGTTTCGAACTTCATGTAGGTCAATAGGAGCAGCTAGAAGCCAGCCCAACAACGGTGGAAGTGGTCAGGTTTGATCCATTAGATTCCTCTCAAACTCACAAATTCATCTGATTGCTCCTACACCGAAATCAGCGGTAACAGATTGGCGCCGTCTGTGGGAACTCGAATAGCAATCCGACCCTACTCCATCAACAAAAGCCACTCCTAGCTATGCCTCCGAAGAAAGGGAAGTCTGCAGCCTCCAACCGTTGAACAATTTCCATCCCTCATACGCCTCCAGGGGATCTCCCTCCACCCATCCAACCGGCCCAGCAGCTCGAACAACTGGTCCCTCAATCCGTTCAGCAGCTTCAGGGGCCTCAAGTGGCTATTGGAGAACCCTCTCATCGAAGTCACACTCAAGTGGCCTGCTCAAGTGGTATTCCAGACTTGCTTCGGCCCCCATTTTCTTCTACGACCAGTTCGAAGGTCTCTTCCTCACCCACTTCGTGAGCAGCCGCTGCTCCGAGAAGACTAGCACCTCTTTGCTCTTCCTTAGCCAAAGGAAGGGTGAACGGCTAAGGGACTACGTCAAGCGGTTCACGGCGGAAGCCAGGTCTATCGTCTCTCTGGATCAGTCCGTGGCCTCGGCAGCTTTTCAGTCCAATGTCACTAATCCCGACCTCCGGGCATCCCTGGCCAAGAAGCCTCCTTGGGATTTCTTAGAGCTCCTTCTCATGAGCGAGAAGTACATCCGAGATGAAGAAGCCCTCAACCGCCCTACTCTTGAAGGGTCATCTTCCGGGACAAACAGAAGACTGCTGAAGAAGAAGAGCTAAGAAGCTCCAAAAAGAAAACGGAGGTCAACGTCGCCCTCTTCCCTGCTTTGAAAAGTTCACTCCACTCAATGCGAGTGTCTCCGCCATCTTGATGGAAATTGGGAATGAGGTTCTTCTACCACCGCCTCCAAAGATGAACACCCCCGGAAAGAAGAGAAACCGGGATAAGTGGTGCTGCTTCCATGGAACTATGGGCACAACACAGACGACTGTCGGGCTCTGAAGGATGAGATTGAGGCCCTTATTCAGAAAGGGCAGCTCGCTAGGTTCGTGAGAAGGGACAGGGCTGATCCACCTTCGCCCCCCTAAGGGGGCTAACAGACGAACTGAACAACGTGTAGAGACCCCGAATGCCGAAGTCGAGGTCGTACTGCACCTCATACACGGAGGCCCAATAGGGGAGATTCCAACTCCTCCCGAAAAGCCTTCGTTCGGGAAGTGAATGCCGTGCAGAGCCATCCTCCTCCCAAGGGCATTGGTGTTCCTGTTACATTCTCCGATAGGGACTTAGAGGGCGTCCGCACGCCCCATTGCGACGCCCTCGTTATTAACCTCCGAATGGCTAACTTCGACATACGCCGGGTCCTGGTGGACAATGGTAGTTCGGTCAATATACTCTTTTTGGAGGCATTCAAAGGCCTTCAGCTGTCAAGAGATCGGCTCAAGCCAGTTGGCTACACTCTTCATGGATTCACCGGGGTGCCGGTGATGATCGAGGGAGTTATAACCCTCGACGTGACCGCTGGCAAATCCCCGGTTACCCGGACCGACCTGATGGACTTTATCATGGGAGACATCAAGGCCGCCTACAACGTCATCTTGGGTCGACCGGGTTTGGCCGCTATCTAGGCCATACCATTGGCCTTTCACATGAAAATGAAGTTCTCCACCACAGCAGGAGTGGGAAAGGTAAGAAGAAGCCAGGAGGCGGCTCGTAAATGTTACATAACCTCGATGGGAGGCCCGGTACTCTCCCTTGAAGCCCTCGAACTCCCACAAGGAAGTAGCCAGACTATCTCTGAGCCGGTGGACGAGCTAGAAGAAGTTGCCTTCTCCGAAGGAGATTCCACCAAGACTTTCTAGATCAGCAAGGCCCTTTCGCCTTCCATCAAAAAAGACATCTCCCAATGCATAAGGGAGAACCGCGATCTTTTCGCCTGGACCGCGGCGAATATGCCTGGGATCTCAGAAGAGTTCTTGATGCACCACCTCAGCGTTGCCCCGGGAGTCAAGCTAGTCCAGCAGAATCGACTTAAATTCGCTCCTGAGCGCCAACAAGCGATCAAGGAAGCGGTCGAGAAGATCTTGAATGCCCGATTCATCCAAGAGGTGAAGTACCCTGAATGGCTATCCAATGTGATAATGGTTAAAAAGTCCAACAGGAGCTAGAGAATATACATTGATTTTATCGACCTAGTATTGAGGAAGACAACCTAGAGCCGATGGAGACCATGCCCCTTACACTTGGGGAAAATTGGATGAAATCCCTTTTCGAGTACCTTAGAGACAGAGTTCTTCCAGCCGACCCAAGAGAGTCTAGGAGAGTCAGGACCAGAGCCGAGTGGTACACTCTCCTTGATGGAGTCATGTCCAAATGCTCCTACACTCAGATCGATGGCAGACCCTACCTAAAGTGTCTCTTCCCCGAAGAAGCACACTATGCTCTGAAGGAGGCCCATGACGGGATGTATGGTGCGCACCTGGGGGCAAGATCCCTCGCCCATAAACTCTTAAATTACGGTTACTTTTGGCCCACACTCCTTAGCGACTCCGAACAGTATGTCCGCCAATGCGGCTCCTGCTAGAGATTCTCTCCGATCCGCCGCCTACCACAAGCCCAGCTCTCCTCCTTGGCAAGTCCAATCCCTTTCGCAATGTGGGGGATGGACTTGTTTGGACCATTCCCCAGCGCCAGGCCAACTGAAGTTCTTCGTCGTGGCGATAGATTACTTCTCCAAGTGGAACGAGGCCCAACCCCTTGCAACGATTATGGAGAACAAGGTTCAGAAGTTCTTCTGGAAGAACATTAGGTGTCGGTTCGGCGTACCTCATATCCTCGTAACCGACAACGAAACCCAATTCGCAGGAGCAACTTTTCGCAACTTCTGCACCGACCTTGGCATCTAGCAGCGGTTCTCCTCAATATCCCACCCTCAATCCAATGGCCAAGCGGAGAACGTTAACTGACAAATACTCTCCAGCCTAAAAAAAGGCTTGATAAATCCGCCAAGGGGTCACGGGTCGAACAGCTTCCCAACGTGCTATTGAGTTATCGCACCACGAAGACAACCCTGACAGGAGAGTCCCCCTTTAATCTTACTTACGGCTCTGAAGCCATCATCCCCCTAGAGGTCGGCCTACCTTCGCCCCGATTGATGGCTTACAACGAAGAACAAAATGCGAACCAGCTTCGCAACAGTTTGGACCTCATCGATGAGATTCGCGAAAGAGCTTCCATCAGACAGGAGATGTACCGACGTAGGATCACCCAGTCCTACAATTAGAAAGTCCGACCTGCTAATCTCAAAGAGGGGGACCTAGTACTCCGGAAGCTATCAATCTATCTTCCAAGCAAGAAGGGCAAGATAGAACCCAATTGGGAAGGTCCATATAGGGTCTCCAGAGTTATTTGCCCAGACGCATATCAACTCGAAGACCCAGGGGGCAGAAAAATACTGAGGACTTGGAATGCTGACCACTTAATGAAGTACCAAGAGGGTGTTGTAACACCGCTCCAAGCAACTTCAGGCAACTCCTGAGTCGAGCAGTTTCTATTCCATGTTTTATCTACCTTGTTATTTTTCTTTTCAAAATGTAAGAGTGGCTTGCAACTCAGAAGCAACCACTCAAGTCATCTTTAATAAAGTCGAGTTACTTCCTCAAAATTTTTGTCTATAATAACCTAGTTGGTTTTGCTTTGAAACACGCAAAACTCTCTAAGAACAATGGCTCGGAGTCCAACACTCGGTTCAATTCCGGTTTAACTACTTTCTTATAAGCGAGTACGAAGCAGTTCACTGTTTGAAATGCTCCCACAGCTGTTGATATTCTCTAAACGACATGCTCGGAGTCCAACACTTGGTTCAATTCCGCTTCAACTACTTGCTCATAAGCGAGTACGAAGTAATTCACAATTCGGAATTGCTCCCACAGCTGTTGAAATGTTCTAGAAATGACAAGTTCGGAGTCCAACACTTGGTTCGACGTGACTTTTGCTACTTGCGAGCGAGCAAGTACAAAGTAGCTCACCATTTGGAATTGCTCCTACAACCGTTGACACTTGCAAAAGCTAGCAAAGCGCACTCACAGGTTCGAGAAATGAGTAAACTATTTCATTCACAGGTACAAGTCTGATTATAGACCAACAACTCATCTTTACATTGAGATACAACTCATGTGAAACAAAGATTACAAGATTACAAAGATCAACCCTAACCCCTCCTAGGGAGTGGGATACTTCTCTTAAGAGATAAGCAAGGTTGGCGAGCACCGTGTTACTGTGGCCTTATTTCCGTGGAGGTCTCCAAACCGGCGAGCTAATGTTGCATCCCCAGAACCTAAGAGCCTAAGTGTCGCACCGGCAGATGTTCAGCTCGACGAGCCAACCACTGTGCTCTGTGCGTCCCCGGGGCGCCCCAATACAGGGGTTGAGCGTAGCGCCAACTCATGGAACAACCTACTTTGTGCGTACTCACCTCGGGGTCAGGAAGTGCTCCTGACGTTACTCCCCTCGGAAAGCCATCGTAGTTGATGGTTCTTTGCCTCTAGCTCTACGACCCGTTCCTTTAGTGACTCGTCCGTCACCCTGATCTTTAGGCACGACATTCGGCTTGAGCTACCCGTACGAGAAGCCTCAGTGATAGTTCTCCGGAGTTGCGCCGCCTCCAAGCTCTTTTCGAGTACTACGTTCTTCAGCCCCTCTCTCTCCACCCTAGCGTCGAACAGAGACTGGTGAAGGAATTTTAACCTTAGGCCTTGGCTAACGGCCATCGAGGGACACATCTCCTCTCCTTCAAGGGGCACTTCATGAGCCTTCTTCTTTAGCCGTTTCAACTCAGAGTCTTGACCGGCCAACGTCAGCTTGAGGTAGTTCAACTCCGACTCGACTTTGTAGAGCCTCTCTCGGGACTGAGCGAGGCCTAGCTTTGTGACCCCAAGACTAGATTGGAGGCATGACGCTTCGACAATCTCCGACACTTCGACCATCCGAGATACTACGGCTATCTGAAAAAGTCAAGATACTAAGTTCAAACAAAGGTCATACAGGACATTTCAGAACAAAACACAACACGAGTTCAACACTTGGTCAAAAAGAGTTTTCCATTAAAAGTTCGCTAATACAAAAAGCAGTGGCCAGTCCGCTATTAGGCATCGCTACAATGAGACCCTAGATGAAGCCCTACAACTAGAATATAAAAGAAAAGACTATGAAGGAGGTTAAGTGTCCACCTCGGCGGATGGATCCACTAGCGCCAGCGTGCGACCGCTCCCCTCGGCCACCTCCGTCGCAGAAACCATGGTCAGTGGAATCTCTGCCTCAGCGACTTGCTCGCCATCCGCCTCATCCCCTCCCTCGGTCTCCATTTCCTCCCCCTCATCTTCGGGAAAAAAGTAATATCTCATGCGATCGAAGCTGGGGAGACGTTCGCCGACATCGTTCAGGGCCCTGACATAGGTTTTGCGGATGTTCTTCTCCAAGAGGCCGATGGCCTTCTTCTCCGCCGCTGCCTCAGCCTCTCGCACAACAACGTATCTCTAAAAGGCAGCCTTCTCACTCTCAGCAGCCCGCTCCCTAGCCACATCCTCCTTCTCCAAGGCAGCGGTTTCCTTCGTCTTCGCCAACGCCTCCTCCAGCAGCTTAACCTAAGCAGGCTTGCGTTTCCGCTAAGAGCGCGGCCACCTCTAGCTCCCTCTTTGCCTTTGACCTCTCGAGCCTCTCCCGATCCTGCAGAGCCTTCAGCTCTTTCTCCTGCTCTGCCACTCGCCTCATTAAGTGGTTGTGCGAGAACTAAAAAGACCACCGTAGACTCCGCTGAAAGCTCTGAATAGAACTTTTTTTCTGATGAGGTGAAAGTGAAAAGTGAAGTAAAAAGGAAAGGGGGTGGAGTTTTATTTCGAGATTTAGTGGACTTGGGCCGGAAAGCTTGATGGGCTCTAAGGAAGCCCAAAAAGTGCAGAATTTCTAAGTAGTCGGAATGCAAAACGACAAAAGGGAAGCAACTTGAAGCGACTTAAATGTCGTTGACCAGTCAATGCTCTTCAAGGTCGACACTTTGCTCGCCAAGCTCACCGCATATTTCGAATAGATGTGTTTCCGAGCTGAAAATAGCCAATATAGTGTTGACCAGTCAACGCTCTTCAAGCTCAACACTTTGCTCACCAAGCTCGCCGCTGATGTCAAACAGACGTGTTTCCGAGCTGAAAATAGCCGAAATAGCGTTGACTAGTCAACACTCTTCCAAGCTCGACACTTCGCTTGCCAAGCTCTCCGCAGATGTCAAACGGACGTGTTTTCGAGCTGAAAATAGCCAAAATAGTGTTGGCGAGTCAACGCTCTTCCAAGCTCGACACTTCCGTCGCCAAGCTCGCCGCAGATGTCGAACAGACGTGTTTCCGAGCTGAAAATAGCCAAAATAGCGTTGGATAGTCAACGCTCTTCCAAGCTCGACACTTCGCTTGCCAAGCTCGCCGCAGATGTCGAACAGACGTGTTTTCCGAGCTGAAAATAGCCAAAATAGTGTTGACCAGTCAAAGCTCTTCCAAGCTCGACACTTCGCTCGCCAAGATCGCCACAGATGTCGAACAGACATGTTTCCGAGCTAAAAATAGCCAAAATAGCGTTGACCAGTCAACGCTCTTCCAAGCTCGACACTTCGCTCACCAAGCCCACCACATATGTCGAAAAGATGTGTTTCTGAGTTGAAAATAGCCAAAATAGCGTTGACCAGTCAATGCTCTTCCAAGCTCGCCACTCCGCTCGCCAAGCTTGCCGTAGATGTCGAACAGACGTGTTTCCGAGCTGAAAATAGCCAAAATAGCGTTGACCAGTCAATGATCTTCCAAGCTTGCCACTTCACTCACTAAGATCTCCACAGATGTTGAGCAGACGTGTTTTCAACTAAAAATAGGCAAAAAGGCGTTGACCAGTCATCGTTCGCCTACTGTTCGCCAAGCTCGACACACCGTTTGCCATCTTCGACACACCGTTCGCCATGTTCGACTCACCATTCGACGCATCGCTCGTCCAATTCGCCGAACAGACATGTTTCCGAACTGAAAACGGGGAAACGATGCTCTTCTCCTAGCCATCGGATCACCCAGAAATGCTTGTCAAAACATGATGAGCGCCCAAAATTCAGTAACATCACCTATGCACGGGTCCACCCTCCGATCATTTAGATATTCGTGCCAGCAAGTGATGGACGTTCCAGATTCGTCCACGTCAATAATCCTGATTAAATCTATTTTTATTAATTAATTCGAATTATATATTTATAATTTGCAAAAATTGATTAAAAATTCAGGAAAATTAATTAAAAAATTTTAAAAAAATGCTTATAAATTCGGGGAAGTATTTCGAGCCCCTGGATAAATAATTATTGGTTAGAATAATTAGTTAGTGCTCCCGGAAAATAAATAATCACTTTCTAAAATTGAATAAATGATTCGAAAAATAATGTAAAAATAGAGAAAAATCACCAAAAATCCAGAAGAGCCTAAAGAACAATCTTGCGCATGTTACCAACTTAGAAAAACACCATTACTCCTCGAACAAGATTCGAACCCCCTTTTAGAACTCTAATAAAGTCCTGTACACCATTGAAAGAGCAAAACTACTTCCCAGAAGCTGTAGGAAACAGTATTTAGGTGTGAGGGGCTCGTGATATGGCTAAAAATGGGATTAAATCGAAATCTTTCAAATTGGGAACGAATCTTAAAGTTCACAGGGGCAAAACGGTAATCTCAGCTACGTACGGGTCCGAAATGGGAACTGGGTCTCTTCTCTAGGGCCCAATAACCCATGAACGGATCTGTTCAACTGGGTAGAGGTCCCAACCCATTAAGAGCCAGTTCTGAAGGATATGGAGAAATCTTGATTCATCCTCATCCTTAGGAGGTTGGTCTAACCACTTCTATCCAGCCACACCCGGGAGTAGAAATTCGTTCTTATCTCGAAACAAATCCCCACGGCGACTATAAATACCCCCTACCTTCTACCATTACATGGTGATCACTCTTTGCCTACCTAATGCTCTTTCATATTCTTTCCTGAGTACTGACAAGAACGTCGGAGGGTTCGTCGCCGGGATCAACCCCGGTGTTTCGAACTTCGTGTAGGTCAACGGGAGCAACTAGAAGCCATCCTAACAATGGCGGAAGTGGTCAGGTTTGACCCATTCGATTCCTCTCGAACTCACAAATTCTTCTAATTGCCCCCACTCTGAAATCAGCGGCAACAGCTACCTAGATAGAAATAAATAGAAGTCTTGACATGACATAATACCTGTACATGATTACCTGACACATGTTTACCTATTTACCTGCTTGCATGATATTTGACACGTGTTACATGCTTACTCGCTTGTTTGATACCTGTGACTTGTCAGATGTCATATGCACCTGTTATCTCACCATATGACTTGATTCTGTTCATGATTCATGCTAGTTGTTCTATTTTGTTGCCATGTTTATTGCATGCTATACTTGCTTCCGCTGTTACTCTATATTTGTTCATCTTTTTCTATACCTGTGTCTGCACTACTAACGGCCTGTAACTTGTATTGACAGGCATTTTGTTTCTTTTTCCTCTTTCAGCAATTTGTTAAATTGCAGATTATGGCAATCAGCTGCCCGATGGAGTAGGTGATCAAAGATTCTAGTTGCTGGAGTTCTCGCTATTATTATTTCCTGTTGCTTATTTTGAATAAATGTAATTTGCTATATGAATTTTGTATTGGGCAGTTTGACCCAGAATTTATGACTTGTCCAGATTTGATTTATTTGAGATTATTAAGTTTTGTTTCAAGTAAATCCTGTTGGTATATTAATTCATTCATGCATGCGTGGTTGACTATTTCTCTTGTGTATCTCTTGTTTATACTTGTACTCGTTGTAAAGATCCTGACAGCTTATGAATGGTGAAAGTCATTCTCTGGACTTAGTCACGTATCCGTATTCCGTATTCTTTTTGAGGAAGCGGGGCATGACGATGATTGTGTGATCCTCCACTTATTATTTTGAACTGGCATTTTTTACTGCTGTAATTTGACCTTATAATCCTTCTTCCATGAAGTAAATCTCTGCTTCAGTTTCTGAAACTCCAATTTTTGAAGGTGCTCATCTGGATTCATTTTTTCAAGAGGTTGCTCAGAAGCCTGCAATTTCACATCGACGAGTAACCTTTCATTTTCAAAAGCTTGATTTTTTTTCTACTCAAACTCTTTTTCCATTTGGTTCACTGCATACTGTGTGCCATCAGGTGTATCTAACTCAGCAGCAGGCATAGCGTCTTCGAAATCAAAACTACGTTGATTTGGTGTGTCATATTTTTTTTTGGCTGGCTTGCTCTGTTATTAGCAGCAAGACACTTTTTGGCTTCAGATAGTTTCATCTGTACAGAGAATGCAAAATGAGTTTATACAGATGTGATCTAAATTTTTATGCGATAAATTTGACAGATCAAGTTTTGACTGAATAATTGAACTTCGGTAGTTGAAAGGTAACTGATAGAGAAGATCCTATCTGCAAAGGTGTCAATTGTTTTGGTCACATCACCTCCATAGATTTCATTTTAGCTTCATAATCTAACCATTTTGTCTAATATTGCTGAATTTGTTGTTTCAGGGTGACATTTTCCTTTTCCTTAAGCTTCAAAGCAGCTTCTGCCTCTAATGCCCGTCTTTGGAATTCTTGCAACTCTTTATGCTGCATGCACTTGAGGTTTCTCCTTAATGGTGTGTTGTTGTTCAGAATTTTGTCAACAGTTTGAGAAATCAAGTGTCCGCATGTGTATGCATGCACTTGTGTACAATGAATGTTGATCAACATCTTTTTTTTAACTATAACTATAATGTGCAATATACGAATATGTAGTTCTGAAATCCCTGTAGGAAGATTGTGACCAGCTAATCATGCTTGGTTGGAGTATGGATGGAGTCAGCCTCATATGAAAGTATATATGAGTGTAATTTTAATAAAAAAATAATGTAACAGGTTCAATTGATTGTGACCATACAGACATGCATTAGGCATATGTGAGATTTCTTGATGAAAGATATTATGGATGCAAAGAAGAGTAACGAATAAATATAAAAACTATTAGTTGCAGCATTCATAAATTACTTTCAAAAGGAAAACAAAGATATCTCCTCCTCGAATTGGATCAATTGCTAATCTCAGTCAAGTTCAATGATATGAGATAGGGGAGCAGTCATCAGTTGGTGGTTAGTGAACCTGAGATAGAAATATGTTGAAAAATTACATCATGGATGAGAAGAAAGTAAGCAAATACACTTAAAAGACTAAATCAAACAGCAACAAATATAGTTTACATGATCTTAAATATGTCATACATGTCTAAAATAGCTACATGCCATATCTGATCATCGAAATTGGGAAAAGTAGCCAATTTTTTCTTCTTAATTTTTTTTTTTTTACTTTTATGGATGAGGTTCTAAAGAACCTCAGCCTATTATATATATAATAGCATAAAGTCATACAAAACCGAATTAGGGTGTCTCAAAAATGTACAATGTATCATCATAGGGACATAGCATAACAAAACAAAGAAAACAAAGTAAAGATAACAACTGCAAAGCTTCTGCGAGATATAACCTTGGATATATTGAAGTGATTTAGTATATCTAGAAAACCATTCAACAACAACGAAAACAACAATCAATATTGTCTCAAACAACCACAATTTTTTGTTGTTGTATCATTTAGCTTTTTGAAGTTCATCTCCTAAATGATATTAACAACTATCATATCCTGCTTAACTATCGCAATTTAAGTCCATTGCAGACTTGTGGCATACGTTTACTCTTAGCTCAAATGTCACAGTTAATGTGATCTTAATCTTAATTAATTACTCCTAAGCAAGTGAGCCCACATATTCATCACATTCTTTTAATTAGCAATAATCTCTTAAGTTTAGTTCGAACAACTGCTGTCAAAATCTCCTGGTTGTTAAGCTGCAAAACTTTACAATAACTAATTCTAATCCGTAGAAATATTGGTTACTCACTCTAAACTAAACAATACACCACAGTACCAATTATTACAATAATAACATCAAAAACACCTAAATTTCCAACCAAACCGGACACCAATCCACATAATTTCAATCCAATCCCCAATAAAAATTAATCAACAAAAAAATAACTGTTGTTAAAAGAAAATGTAACCCCTATTTTTGTTTATACGTATTTTTTATGTATTTTTTGTATTTCAATTTCTTATAAATTCTTCTCCGCTCTTAAATTCGTTTTTATTCATCTTGGACTTTCTGTTAAAGTCAATTCTAAACATCAACTGTATTTGTAGTTATTTTCAAACGATTATGTACTTTAATTGTAGAAATTTTATTCTTTTCTTATTTTAATTATTTATAACCTAGACCAGGTCCATTATTATTATTTGATTATTTTAATTAATTTGAAACTATTCTATAAAATATTATTTTATTTATCACTTTTGAACTTAAGCCCGATCCTGGTCCATTTGTCTAAATTATATATTTGGCAAACCTTATTTAATCCCTAGTCCATATTATTTTATTATCTTATTATTGATTGAAGCTCAATCTTTTATCCCTTCTATAATCATTTATTTTATTTTGGGAAGCCCAAGCCTAAAGCCCATGTCTATTAATCCAAGCCCCCACTTTTTAACCCTAAACAAATCCTATCGGATCCTAACCCAAACCCACATTTTAAAACCCATTACCCAAAACCCAACCAGTTCCCTTCATATCTCATAACTGCACCTACTTTCCCCTAATAACTGTCCACTATCACTCCCAGTAACCCCCATAATCAATACCCATTATAATATTAATATATTATATTATTATAAACCCCGCGTAGACCCTCTCTATCCCCCACTCTTTCTCACTCCCCGAATCTCTCTCTCTCTCTCTCTCTCTCTCTCTCTCTCTCTCTCTCTCTCTCTCCTCTTCTCCTTATTCCTCGTCCCAGACCCCGAAGCCCCTCCGTCGAGCTCCTCCTCGACGCTCAACCCCGAGTTCAACCACCACCACTTGCATCCGCCTGCAACCCTCGAGCTCTCCACGCATTGACAACACCTCGCCATCGCGGACCCCTGAGCACACCGCAACTCCTCCATCGACCCATTCCTCTTTGCCATAGCTCCACCATTGCTGCCTTCCGATCGCGCCTCACCAGCCACCATCGCATGTGCCTCCATCGACAGCTGCTCGACCCTGCTGCCTCTGGTCATTGCCCTCGTCCTCCCTGTAGAAGCCCTCCTCAACCACCTGCTTCGACCATAACCTTGCCCTCAATTGCTGCTCACCTTCCACCATCACGACTCCCTTGTCGCCTCTGCGTCGTCGCCACTGTCGAAGCCCCCATCCTGCCGTCGACTCTTCATCCCACAACTGCCTCCAGTCTCATCGTCGACTCCCCGTCGACTGCTACTCATCGTGCGTGCGCCCCACTATTGCACCACCACCGTAGTCTTTGCCTCAGCCCTCACCACCGCGACCACCCATCACGACCCTAACCACTTCCATTCTCCGACTGCTCCTTCCTCGATGCTCCTCCACCACCTTGCAGCACCCCCGTTGCCTCCTCGATGGCCAAGAACCACCGATAGCAACCGGCGCCCCTGTACCTTCCCTCCGACTCCATCACAGCACTGCAGCAGCCCCTTCGAAGCCCCGACCGCCCTGCTGCCTTTGTTCATCACAGCACCGTTGTTGTCGTCTCCCACTATGTTGCTTCTCTCTCTGTATTGCTGCTCTTTCACTATGTTGCTGCTATTGTTGCTTGCTGTTGTTGCTGCCCCATTAATTGCACATGTATTCGTCTCCGTTGAATGCACGTGTGTTAGTCTCTGTAGTTTGCACGCGTATTGCCATCGGGACTCTCGTCCCGTTATTCTTTTACATTCGAAGTCGTCATCTAAAAGGCAAGTTTCTCTTGAACTCATTTTTATTGTTTTAGTTCAAGGAAACATTCATTGAACTTCGATAAGTAGTAACTGAATTGAATATTGTAGCTAATTGAATTTCATTATTGATTCATTATTGATTCGTTATTTCCTTTATCGTATATGTTTTCGAATGAATTTAATCTTATCGTGCCATTACTATCGATATAAAACTCGAACCGTAAATATATCGTATTGTTGAACATTCAAATATGCTGTTCTGTCGTTTGCCCAAGTTTACACTGAGGTTTCAACCCAGTTCCTGACATTGAAACTTAAAACCTTGTACATGAAATTGTAGCACACTGTGTCTAGTTTCTAGAACATCTTACCTGATTTTCAATCCGATTTATCGATTGTAATTTATCACTTTATTAGTACTTGCATGTTATGATTTCCAGAACCGAGACTGTGCACGAACCCCGTAAAGAATTCATTGATCAGGCCTAGTTTCTTTGACTATCATGTATCGTGTAAATATGTGCTGGAATTGGCAGAGAGTCTACTTTCTAGAATCTTTGACGGAATCGGATTTGCACTCCTATAGCAGTGGGAAAGTGAATTTGAGTACCAATAGGTATTGCTGTCCAGAACGTGTTGTTATGTTTTTGCATATAAACCCGATATTTTTCATATTTAATGAATTAAACCAATGTATATTTCATGTATTGTACAACCTTGATAGCTTCTTGACACTGTATTAATGCTACCGTTCTCATTAACTGTACGCATTGCATAATTCCTGATACTACCGTTCTCATTGATCGTATTGATTGCATGTCCATAATTGATCGAAATAAAATGATAAAAAGCTGGGGCAATAAGGACAAGACTTAGTAGTGGATAATTTAGGAGAGTATGCTCGAAAGGGGGCCCATGTTTCCTGTATTGATATGTTATTGTTTTATCGATTAATTGCAATTACTGACTATAGTATCCCAATTTATCGTGTATTGTTTATTGATCATTGAGTATTGTTATTGCAAGACCTGAGTATATGAACCTGTAGGATTCACCACTATAGTCTAAACATTCACTTGATTGTATGCACCCGAACTTGTGGTATGGGACGCAGGATTGCTTGCATTAGTTAGGTTTGATAAAAGATAATAAACCTAGAGATTAACACTGAACAACGATTATTGATTTATTGTTATTGATTATTGGTCGTCAATTATTGATTATTGACTATCGTTTATCGATCATTGATTATCGAATATCAATTATTGATTATTGACTATTATTTGTTGACCATCGTACCATTGATTATTGACTTTTGATTTTGTTATCGTTTATCATTTATTGACTCTGATATCGTTTCAATTTATTGTTATTGTTATATAGTTCTTTACTTCCTTCACCACTTGCTGCTACCTGTCGCCCGAAGCTTTGCTCTAACGGGTATTCTCCACCTTTCTTTGAGTTACTGTTTATACAGGTACTGATGATGCGTCATTGAGGATCTTGACATATTGTTATCGTATTGTATATTCTCTGGCTATTCTGTAAGTTCGTATATCTCAGATATCAATTATTGCATTTTATTCTTGTTTATGTGATTATTATTTTATTGTTGAGCTTACCGGTATTGTACAGCTTATAGATGATATGAGTTAGCATAATTATATAATTCGCTGGGCCTCAGTTACGTGCCAGTGTTTTCGTATAATGGGAAGCGGGGCATGGCAGAAATTACCGCAGTTGGCAACCCTTCTTTCCCTCCGATCATCAAACCCAGCCTTGAAATAAAGTAAACTGATTAAGGAGGAGTTGAGCAGCTTCTACGACGGTGGATTTGAGGGGCAACAGGATTGGAGTGAGCAAGAGATGAGGGAAAAAAGGAGGAGGGTAATGTCTATGATGGTTGAGATGAAGGAGACGGTAGGGACCGAAAGTTGCCGCGGAGGACGACGGAGATGATGGACACGGTTGGGACTCAGTGACGGCAGGGGGTTTAGGGTTTGGGGTTTGGTTTGGGTTTCATTTCTTGCCCATCAGTGGAACTGAGAGGGATTAAAACCCTAATAACTTGATTGGTTGGATTTTGGGGATTAGGGTTTGAGATGGTTTGATCAAATTTGAGGGAGGGAGAAGAATAAAGTGGAATTATGGAAAATTGATGTAAACATTTGATATGATAGTCATCGTGTAATACACGTTCCCATTAAGTTATTTAATCTCTGCCTTTAATCGCTCATATCAATACAATATATAAACGGCTTCGATCGCCTCCTGACATATTTACATATTTTTTTTATTCTTGCTTTTTTAATATATATATATATATATATATATATATATATATATATATATATATCTTACCATAACCTTCTTAATGTAATATGCCAAAAAATAATTAACAATTACTTTTGTATAAAATCTTTTACATATGCACATTTTTGAATATATTAATAAATTGTGTATCAACAAATAAGTGTATATGGTTAGAAATTGTATTTTCCATTTTATAATACAAATAGGTTGAATAGCTTAGCCCAAATTAGCCCAACCATTTTTGTTCATGAATAACTTTGTTCATGAACATACAATTATAAATATGGACAAATGGAACCACAATTTTTGACATAGAAGGTTAGGGCTTATGTGTCTAACCTAGGGTGAATGAGGTGTAACCCTAGAAAGGGTTATGGGTAACCCTAGAAACCCTAAGAGGGTTATGTGTATGCTTATGTGTAACCCTAGGGAAGGGTAGGGGTTGCATATGTGTGCCACAGGGTTATGATAATATGGGACATATAAGCCACCCTAGAACATTCTCCACACACGCACACACCTCCATACTCACCCACACCCCCTAGCCTCTCCAAGCTTGGCCAGCCACAGAACCCCCATCCTCCCCCCCCCCCCCACTTCCTCACCTGGCTTCTATATTATATATGTGTGTATGAATGAGTATTCATGCACACACACATATATATGAGTGTGGGAGGTGAACTAAGGTGTATGAAACGACTAAGTTAATCTATAGACTTGTATGTTTAAATTCATAATTTTGTAATTAGAATAATGCATAAGATAATTGAGTGAAAATACATATTTGAGAGTGCACGTAAGGTGTTCGATGAAATGTGTAAATGAAAATATATACATATATGAATAATATAAAGACTAGTATAATAACAAACAAGCTATAAGAATGAAGTTGCAAATGAGTTCTAGGACATTATTTGGATATGGATTGGATATGGATTAGTATAATTACATGTGTAAAATAATGTAGTATGGAAGAAATTTTTAAGAAATATAAATTGACTGCGAAGTGTGCGTATGTGTAGATTCACACATACAGTGTAATTAGACGCTTGTATAGATGAAGGAAGAAATGATAATATGATTGTGGTGTAGGAAATGTAGAATAATACCCACATTCATGCATAATAGTGTTGTGTGTTAGATGTACAAGTTGACACTCATTGGGTTCGAATGACCTTTCGAACGGGTTCAAGAAAAATTTATCTGTGGTAGTTTTGTATATGGTGATGCCGTTCCAAATTGTTGATTCGCTATTGTTCAGATTTAGGCCGAGTTGGGCCAACAATTGACATGATTTAGATAGCCAAGTTGAGCCATAATTAAATAAGGTTGATTACTTAATATGAAACTAAGTTGTATCCACTGAGTGTTCAACCATTAAGTTAACCTTGTTAAGTGAACTTGTAGAATGATAAAAGTGGGAACTAGGATCACGTTATAATTAACCAATAATATAAATGTCAAGATAAGAAACTAGAAGTAATGATAATAGAGCCATTAGAATCGGGTAAAAATAGCAATTAATGAGCCAATATAGTATTACCACATTCACTAGTTCTAGATTGTAATAGCTTTAGTTTATGTAACCATTGTTATTGTAATGCCCCGAATTCAAAACACAGGTAATTCTTAGCAAAAACATGATCTTTTACTTCAACTTCGTACAAAAATACAGGGAATACACAATTAGGGTGGACATTAGAGTGTGAATGTCTGCATTAGGCATTAGACTCATATCATACACTTGCACAATTAAGATAGTCACTTTTCTATTTTCAAGTTTGTGATTGTTAAGATGGTGAAATCGTTGTAATATAGTATTGCATCAATTGTATGCAACTGACGTGCCCACAATTTTCTAGTTGTAGGATTGGATTTAACATCGACTTGAAGTCATTATAAGGAATGTCACCAGATTGAAGAACTTCCATTATCATATGTTGTATTGTACTTATTTATTTTCGCTGTGTTATTGTAAAGAACAATGTTCTAAATGAATTTTTAAAAATTCCCTGTATTTTTGACGAAGTTGAAGTAGAAGATCATGTTTTTGCTTCGAATTACCTGTGTTTGGAATTCAGGGCGTTACAGAGTGGTATTAGAGCCAACTTCAGCAAGTAGTACAAAACTATATGGAAAACACAATTAGGGTGGACATTAGAGTGTTAATGTCTGCATTATGCATTAGGTTCATATCATACACTGACATAATTAGGATAGTCACTTTTCTATTTTTAAGTTTGTGATTGTTAAGATAGTGAAATTGCTGTATTATAGCATTGCATCAGTTGTATGCAACTGACGTGCACATCGTTTTGTAGTTGCAAGATTGGATTTAACATGGATTTGAAGTCATTATAAGGAATGTCAAGAGATTGAAGAACTTTCATTGTCATATATTGTATTGTACTTATTTATTTCCGTTGTGTTATTGTACAGAACAATTTTGTAAAAGAGAAAGTTTTAAATTCCCTATATTTTTTTACAAAGTTTAAGTAGAAGATCCTGCTTTGCTGCGAATTACTTGTGTTTGGAATTCGGAGCGTTACAGTTATAAGGACAAGCAATAGTTGGGCGTGTGCTCACCTGTCAAGGGGACACGTGCAGCATCGTCTCGTCTAGAACACCTGCAGCGTTGTCTCGACTGTTAATTTCTAGGATCTAGTGACAAGAATGGAACACAGTCCTGTCGAAATCTAAGGGATGGAACCCTAAGAGTACGTCTATGTTATAAGTTATTAGTGCGAATAGGAAGTAAAAATTAACTTTGAGTCCTTTGGCGGAGTAGGGGAGGGCCTTGCAGATTTGCCATATGTTCTTGATAACTTTGGTAGGGTCAGGAGTGGAAAGAGACCACAGATTCCGGCAGAGCTGCGGCAGAGCCGACTGACTATCAGCTTGATCAAGAGTGGAAAAAGACCACAGATCCTGGCGGGGTGGAGAAAAACCCCAGATCTGAGCGAACAGGGTGGTCACTGTTGTTCGGAGTAGGGTGAAACCACTATACCGACTGTTGTAGCGGGAGTGGACCGCACAAACTGCAGGCTTTACCAGTCACTAGATAATGTCAGAAACATGGTAAGAGTACAAGAGTAGGTTTGCATTACAAGAGATCAAACCCTGTAATCAGAAGTACGTTCAAGCTGGATTGAGGAGTATGTAGTATGAGATGCATATATTTCTAATCAAGTGTGCATTAGAATAAGAGTATCATGTGCATTTGAGTTGTGCATTAGATTCTAGGTCATGGCATACATCGACACTTCTATTTGTATGACTTCCACATTTTTCTATTACATTAATATTGTTGTTGAAGATTTTGGAGATTCGCAGGTTTCATCCGTATTGCGTCGGTTGCATTCAACTGACGTGCCCATATTTGGTTAGTTGTAGGACTGATCGTGGGAGCAGGAGATTCGTGTAGTGGAGCATTCAAGTGGAGGATATAGTTCCTTGTACAATGTAACACCCTGCAAAATAGTATATTACTATTTTGCATATTGATCCGTGCACATTTGAGAATTGCACGTGTTAATATATATTTCATGGTTATTAGTTTTAATTGCGGAATTTTCAGATATATTATATATATAGAACCTGATGAGATATATTCGGGATATCTTCTAGATAAAATTGTGCATATTATTCTGATTGTTTAAACGAAACAATCTTTTGAGAAATAATATTTTTTTAATAAAATATTTTCTCATGTTTTACAAATAAATATTTTCTTATTTGTATATATATATATATATATATATATATATATATATATATGAATGCATGTATATTTTGATTGGATTGTATATGATATATATACATAAATACTTGTATGTATTTTTACATGTATATGTATATGTATATGTTAATATATATTTGTACGTATGTATATTTAATTGAATTGTATTTGAGTGGATTGTAAACTCGAATATACATATATGTATGTTAGAGTGCATGTATGTATAGATATGCACTATAGTAGGATGTAGAAGACTCACCCTCCATCACAACCTCTCATTCTTGATGTTTAAACAAACCAATGGTGGAGATTATCCAAGAGCATATAACCCACATCTTCATTCAAATATTTGAATGTTCTAGGGTCCTAAGTGATTAAATCCTCCACTCTCCACCTCACCCACTCTTCTCCCTTTCATCCACCGACCTACACCCCCCCCTTCCCCCCCCCCCTAGCCAATCCTTATATGCAGCCGAAACCCCAATCGCCCTCCTCTCCATCTCCATCTCATCTCACCCACATCCCCCACCCTCCATTCTCATCTTTATTTTCTTCTTCTTCCACTTCTTCTATTATCGAGAAAAGAAAGAGCAATATAAAGAAAGAGAGCAAGAAGAAAGAGTGAGGAAGACGGCTCATGGTGTTCTTGAAGCTAGGAGGAGATAAAGAAGAATGAGATGCTACAAGGAGGAGCAAGCAAGCAAGGGAATGAAGAATTCTTCATCGGATAGTGGGTGTTTTCTAAACACTTTTTCTTTAATTTGTGTTTATTTAATTTGTGCAAATGAGATGCTTGATTGAATGCTTGTTATTAGAATACATGGAGTAGAAGTTTGATTATGCCTGAGTTTGGCTTGAATGTGAAGTAGGGGTAGAAAGTTATAATTTGAGCTTATGAACTCGGTTATGTTAGAAAATTTGTAACTTGGTGATGCATTAGAATTTCGATTCTAAATTTTTACTGTATGATCTTGGATATGTATAGAGCAAGCTAGGGTTTACAAAATTCATTTCCGAAATCAGTAAGTAGGGGGAATCTGTAGTTTGCGGGTAAACAGTGAGTCGAGTTTGAAAATTCATAACTTGTTGTCTATAAGGTATCTTGAGTTGAAATTTGAAATGGAGCTAGTTGTATATGTTAGTAATGTTTATTCCAAATTTTGGAATTATTGGAATTTATTTTTATATTTTTACTGGATTATTTGGTTGACTGGGTTTCAGTAGAAACCTGCTCTGGTTGGAGTGAAATGTTGAACTTTGAAAAATCACAACTATCATTTGGCTTCAAATTTTGAGATTAAATTTTCTTTGTAGTATCTTGTATATGTCTACTACTAGTGTACCAAATTTGAGAATTTTTTGAGAACATTTAGTACCCTATTTGATCGATACAAAATGTCACAGCAAATAGGAGCAACTGCAGTGTGTGTTTATGATAGCTGAGATTTGTCCATGTTTGAAAATTCATAACTCTTTATTGGTATGAAATTTTGAGATACAATTAAAATGTAGCATCTTGTATATATCTAATACTATTATGTAAAATTTGAGAATTTTTGGAGAGGTTTTAATACCCTATTTGATCAATTCAAAATTGGGCAGCATAAGGGTGGAGCTGCTGCTTGGCTTAGTTTTGATCCATGTTCAAAAATTCGTTTCTCCTAGAGTACTTGGAGTTAGGAGCTAAAATTTGAGATTTAGGTTCTATTATATGTCTAGTATAGCTAGGCCAAATTTTACAATCTTTGGAACTCATTTAAATCACTTAAGAAATTGTGCAAGATGATGCAGCAAGTAGAAGAAGCAACTGTTGTGTGCTGAATATGATCGATGTTTGGAAATTCATATCTCCTAAACTATATGGTATTTAGAGTTAAAATTTTAGCATGTTGTTCTAATTTATGTCTATTACATCTCCACAAAATTTGATAATTTTTAGAGAACTATTGGTACCCTATTTGGTTAATACAAAACAGGACAACAAGAGGTGTAGCTGCAGTCTGTGTGTGTTTTCGCTGAGTTCTGATCCATGTTCAGAAATTCATAACTCCTAGGATATTTGGAGATAGGAATTGAAATTTTGGAATACTATTTTCATATATGTCTAGATGAAATCCACAAAATTTGAGAATTATTGGATGAAGTTTGTGGGGTCAAATAATTGCTCGTGTAGCTTGATCTATGAGGCCTGGCTATGTTTTAAGCTGAGAATTACCCTATATTCATAATGCTATAACTTCTTGTACACTTGCAATTTGAGGAAATGATCAACTAGAGAGTTGTATTTGAGACTCATATCTTTCTGTAGAACCTAGGATCATGTGATTCTGATTAGTTGATGAATTGTTGTGAATATTTGAAGATGCAACAACCAGATGTCTGTGAACTGCTTTTGTTGATTTGAGATATTTGATCATTATTTCCCTTTTAGCACTCGATTTGGGATATAAAAGTGTTCCTAAATACTTAGAACTCTTGATTGAGTCATGTTTAAGTGGGAAATGAGTTGTGCTAAATGTGGATGGTATATGTGACCAAATGTTAAGGGTTGTCGAGTTCATATACTTGGATAAGGCCATTCGATGATGGTTAGCGATGTTCTGGTCAATTTATTTAACTCGTCTAGAATGTGTTGAATCCCTAAGTCTGTCAATAATTGGATATTAATAGTTTTGTTCGTTTCACCTCATTTTTCGAAGACCTGCTGAGGTGTTGGCAATCGAGGAATGTCGATTCGTCGTGTTGGTTATTGTTGGTAGACTCGTTGGGGCTCTATCGTTTAGACAGCATGCGTGATTGGATGAATAGCATGTTTTGGCAGTTGATGTTACTAACTTATTTTTCATTATTCCTTTGCTTGAGGATTGAGTTGGTGTTAGGGGTACCCTATAATCCGATTTATTCTATGGGCCAACACTAGGTGGTGATTAGCAAGATTGTCTCTTCCTGTCGTAGGGATACGTGTGGTATCTTCTCACGAGTTGGGAGCACGCATTTCGTATCTCGCTCTATTAATTCCTGATGTGCCATTGTAAGAACGGGAAGGTTTCCTGGAGGTTCTATGTTGATGATGAACGGGCCATGGGTGGGGTTCCTTATGAGTCTTCGGCTCCACTTTGTATGTAGTATGATACTTTGTAGTTCGTGATGGCTTTTTGGTGAGATCTGGACCCAAAGCGGGGTACCGCAGGGATCGAGCACTAGTGGCAAATGGGGACACCACTATATGTCTACAGTAATGGGACTAGACCGAAACTGTAAGCCTCACCAGCAACGTTGTATCTGTCAGGAATAGGATAAGTACACAAGTAGAATGCAATGCATGACGAGTGTTCGAAACCCTGAATCTGGAGAAGATGGATTGATTTTGAGCGTATATAGTATGAGATGCATGCATTTCCAAACTATTGCTGACATTAGATTAAGTACATCTGTTTCTCTGTACATTGTGTATTTGCATTAGACTTCAGGTCATGGCATAGACAGACACTAGAAAATTAGGATGCACGTTTCCATTTTCATCAGGACTAATTGTGATTGTACAAGTTTAAACATCGCTATTTCTTATCAGCATTGCGTCAGTATACGTACTGACATGATCACTCAATTAGGCAAGAAGAGCATCCAAGTGGAGTATACAGTGTACATCCCCACCAACAAGCAGTTGCGGAATCAGAGTACCACAGCGGAAGACTCGAACTACGTGGCGCATCTCAGGGGAGCATCTTGACCACTCGATGGAGCTTCCAGTGGAGATTTTTTGACCACTGTGTTAGGGTACAGATGGTAACCGTTACAAAGTGGTATCGGTAGCAGTAATATGTCAATGTAAATCTTCTGAAGATATAATTGTATTTGTATTTCTTGTAATAAAACAAGATGATGATGTAATAACTCTGTTGGCCATAAAAGTTTTTAATTTCTTGTATTATTACTGTGTTGAGATGCATTTGAACGAAAAGATTCTAGTTATGTCACGAATTTTCGGTAGTGGGATCCGGGGCATTACATACAATGTAATTTAATTGTGCAATTCATGATGTAAATCTAATTAAGACTACATTGTACATTATGATAATGTAATAAAAAAATGTTAATTTCCTATGATTTTCCTGTGATGTGTACTCATTTGAAGTAAAGATTCTGGGTATGTGTCACGAGTTTCCAGAGTATGAAAATCGGGGCTCTACGGAAGTGGTATCAGTGCCAGACATCAAATTGTAGTACTAACAATGTAACACCCCGCAAAATTGAATTCTGATAATTTTGCTCCACGTGTGTTACACACATGTATGTTGTACCGTTACGTGTATTATTAATATAAGTTTTCTTACGTATGTTGTGTTTCGATTGTTTGTAAACATTTCTCCGTTGCTCAAATCCACTTTTGTGTTGAATATTTATTGATAAGCGTGATGCACGTGTTTACAGTGCATGTTTTGGTTGTATTCTTTTTCAAAATAAAATTAATGAAGTGTGTATGTTTATTTTTTTTTTTTGCATAAAAACTTTTATTATGATTAATTTAAACTAGTTTTATTAAATCCATATTAAATTGAATAACATATCTAATTGTAGAAATTTAAATCCTTAATATTTTCTGTGTAGATTACGTGCACACAAAACAATTTTCAAAACCCGTGCAGTGCTCACAATAAGTTAGCTGTCCAATGCATATGAGAGAGAGAAAAAGGAAGAGTTTGAATTGGTCTTGAGTTGTAAGTAGTTATTAGAAGTAAGTGGGTAGTTTTAGAAACTCCCCATATCTCACTCCCCTTTTTAAAACCTCCTAGTCCGGCCTAGAGCCCAAGGAGCTTTCATTTTCCATTTCAAAAAATTTACTCTTGGCTTTGGAGTTCTAGTCTTGGAGGAGGAGGCTTGGAGATTTTGTCATGCCCCGCTACCCAAAATACGGGAATACAAGCACGTAACGAAAGGCCGTCGAATGATTTGCATTATTCATAAGATGTAATATTTAACTCAAAAATATGCAATAAAAATTCAACCACGCATGCTAAAATGAAATCACATAACATGGATATTAAATGAAATGTCTCAACAATAACCAACAACTGGAAAGAACAAACTTCGAGTCAACAATGTCCAAAATACAATGTATGATAATAAAAATAATACTTGGATTTAAATGACAAGGAAAAGAAAATTATTGTGGGTCAATAATTCAGTTCCAATCCTTAGAAGGTCTTCTCACCAAGTCCTTCGGGCAATTCTTCGTGTGTTCATGCGAGCTCATAGTCTAGAGTGGGAAAAATGTACGTTAGAGCAAGTCACGTACAACAAGTAGTACAAGTAAGGAACAATAAAATAGTACATGTAAATATCAATGAACGAGGAACAAGTACTATATCAACGGTCCATGAAATTATCGATGACGAGGAAAGGACTATGGTCAACAATTTAATGAGTAACAATACAATAAACAAGAGTTCAAGTCGGTAACAATAATCGAGATCAATGCATCGTCAATCCTAGGTATATCATATTTTATTATCTTATCTAATACACGTAGTACTATGTCCCAGGTTTGGTGCATACAAACAGTGAACGTTTAGACTATTGTGGTGAACACTGTAGATCATTTACTCGGCACGATAACAATAACAAGAATCCACAATCCACGATCCATAACAAGAATTTATCCAAAATATGACACTATATAACAAGAACAATAAAGGGAAATATGGGCCCCTCATACGAGTACAGTCACTGATTGTTCACTACCAAGTCGACCCCTATACCCCGGCTTATTAATAATTTATTAACATGAAACATGAATTTGCAATGCAATGGAATAGTATCAAGAAACGATATATTAATGATTGTACAATGAACGATATGCAATGCAATGCAAAGTTTAAACAAATTTTTATTTACACATGAAGATTTCAATTTTTGGACAACAAGATGTTGCTGTACAGAAATTGACATTCCCGCTGCTACGGGAAAAAGAATCAGGTTCTGTCAGAGGTTATAGAAACTAAACTCTCTGCCGGTTCTGATGCATATTCACACGATATATTTTAATTACAGTACATGTTTCTACTACTTGGTTCTTCACGAGTTTACTGTTGAGGCAGCAACTCAGCATCACGTTATTATACGTATAATTCCACTATAAACTTAATTGAAATTCTCACAAAAATTATAATTAAGTCCCTGACATTGGTCACTAACATTTTCACGATTCTCAGGCCTAAATTCTTAAGTTATCCTATAGTTCCAACTAATTTAACATGCCGAGGCAGTTATTAATAGTAAATCTGGAATTTCGACAGAACAGTAGTAAAACCTGAATATTTTGTATTCTACAAGTCGGATTGAGAATCTGTCTAATGGTCTGAATTCCTAAAACAGAGGGATACCACTTTTGTTCAAGAAATTCTAAAAGATTCTAACCACAGCCAGGTCAAAAGTTTGGGTCTTTTACTGGTCTAGTGTTCTAAGAGAAGTCTAGGTCAAGTTAGCATATATGTAATGGGTCTGGAAATCTATCTAAAAATTTCATAAATTTATTTTTAAGACTCTCAATCGTGTCTAGTAACGTTCAAGTTAATTTCATGTTTAAATTTGCTATGAACATGGTGTTTCGATTAGTGAAAATGTGTCAACGTGCTCAACCCTGCAGTACAAAAAATGTCACAACTTATTTTCCATAACTCGGAATCCAGATGTAACGTCCCGAATTCCAAAATACACTAAATTCGAGATTCTACAGGATCTTTACACTTCTTTCGTACAATTTTACATGGAATTTAAAACTTTTCACTTTACAACAGAGTTATATGAAAACTTTACACTTTACATTCAACAGCAGAAGCAAATTTACAACATTTAAATAAATGTGCATCATCATTGATTAATCTCTAAGCATCTGTGCTTCTTTAATCTTTATCATGTCATTTACCGTGCATACAAAACTGTGGGTACGTCAGTTTATTCAACCGACGAACATTATACACGGCCATCCTCTCTATGCCGGAAATAGTATAACTGGTTTTCCATATTTAACATACACAAACTTGTCACATGTCAAACTAAAGGGAATACTTTCCGCTTTAAATATATGTTTCCGCTGTAATTTCATTGTAACAATTATTGGGATTTATTCATATTATGGGAGAGCATTGTAAAGTTATCATTGTAACACTGTTGTAACGTATTGCAGATTCATAATATTTGGACTTGTAATACATTTTGTGTTGAATAAAAAGTTTTAAATTTTCCTGTTTTTCTGTGTATTGTGGCTAATTGAAGAAAGATTCTGGCTTATGTCACGATTTCCCAGTTACCAGAAATCGGGGCGTTATAGAGTGGTATCAGAGCCGACTTCAATTTACAGTCCAACACAGTAGGAAAATTAAACTTGGATGCCTTTTAGGAGTTGGGTTTTAGCTAGTTGTAGACAATTAAAATTCATATTGTTGTTTCTTTCAACTTATCTTTTATAATTTTTCTATATCTGGACTAATTCCAGTATATGTGTCACCATCCTTAAAACACATGAATCGTATTCGAGGATATCCTAACTGAGGAGGTGTTGATAGAAGAGAGTGAACCGATATCGGTGGACGATCCGATGTTCTTGTGCGCAGAGCAGAAGAAGAATTCACCACCCCAGGGGCTAAGTATGGATCAACGCATGGCGGCGGCAGCTAACATATATCAAGAAATGAGGAAGCTAGTGAAGTACGTATCCAGGAAAGATCATCAAGCTAAGCAACTGGGTGATGCTTGCATAGCTGCATTAGCAGGCATGGCAGAGGAGCGAGAATATTTCAACGCCAGATTGGCACAACTAAAGCGTGAATGGGAGCAAGTTCTGGAGACCGCCAAGGCTGTAGTATGCCATTTCTATGAGGAGGATGGGCATGAGAAATCGGTCTGTCCACGAAGATAAGGGAAAAGATCTGCACCTATATCAGGGTTTGAGAACCAAGATCAGAAGCAGTAGACTCAGAAAACGAGGGGCAAACTTGGAGGCGCTAAGCCAGGAAGTTGTTTTCAATGTGGTGAGCAAGGTCATTTCATGAACTAGTGTCCGAGGAAGAAACCTTAGGTGGAGACCCGTACATGTTACAATTGTGGGAGGATTGGTTATGTCCGACCAGATTGTCCCCAGTTTCAGAAGAGTAGCAGCGGATCAACCCCGAAGATGAACAACAAAGGAAAGGAGTCTGTTCACCAAGGGTGAGAGTTCGCACTTACTAAGGGCAAACTGAAGAAGGTAGGAGAGCCAGTAACGATATGTGCATATGGAACTGCAACTAAGTCTAAAAGTTGTATCTTTTGAAATTTATTTTTTTTGGACTGAAGAATTAATATATGATGTAATACTTTTTGTAACAAGTTGGATTTATATATATATGAAATCCAGGCAACTGTTTTGTTCAATCATAGTTCATCATGTTCTTTTTGTTTGAATTGTATTTTTCAAAAGTTGAGATGTGGGCGGGAGGCGACTCTAGATTTGGTTTGTTGATTACACCATTTGGAGCGTCAGCTTTGAGCAAATTATAGGAGAGAATCCTGGAAGTCAGAAGTGATGTTCGTAGGTCATGTCTTATTCTAAGGAGGGAGTGGCTACCGAAGTGCAAAAGATCGAGATAGGTGAAGAATTAGACTCAGCCAAGGACCGTGAAGAAAGTAAGAAGCCAGATAATGAGATCTGGCAGGGCAGTATTGAAGCAATTACTCAAGATTGGAGCTCAGTTTTGGGTTACTTGAGACCCAGTTGAGACCCAGTTGAGGTGCAACCGAGTCAAAGTGAGTAAGGCAGAAGGCTTCAGCAGAAGATGCAGAGATTGAAGCACCAAAGTGGCAAGTTGATGAAGGAAAATCTCAGGATGTTGGTATGGACTTTGTCACATAATTACCTAGAAGTTCGAAATGTATGACTCAATTTGAGTTACTTGAGACCCAGTTGACGAAAGTCTGCACATTTTTCCGATAAAGATGACTTAGACGATAGAGAAATTAGCGGAAGTCCACATTGAAGGCGTAAGGAAGCAACATGGAGTACCAGTGTCAGTGGTTCTAACCAAGATTCAAGAGTTACATCTCAAATTTGGTAGAGTTTGTGGGCAGCTTTGGGATCGAGGTCAGGTTCTTTGGAGAACCAGTTCGTGGATGAATCACATGGGAGCCGGAAGGCCGTATAAGCTTTCTTTCCCCGAGTTATTTAGTGTATGGATGTTTGTCTGTTTTCCTGACTTAACGTAGTTCTGAGGAAAGAACTATTCTCAGGAGGGAGTATTGTAATATCCCGGACGGATATTATATTGAATAAATTATTACTTTTAAATTAAAATATTTTAAAAGAGGGTTTCTTGGTTTTACTCATGAAAAGTAACCTGGACATATATACTACTAAGTATATACAGGTATTGTATCAGTTTGGTGCACCTGTACAAAAACTTGAAAAAAATGCATTTTTGAGAAAAAACATCTGGAAAATCCCGGGCTGGTATTAAAAATAATTATTTTATTTATATTTTATTTATATTTCCAGAATTGAAATATTTTTGGTGGATATCACCCGGTTTTGCTAATAAGCGTTATATATATACAGATACTAGTCCGTATATATCTGTTTTGTACCAAATTGATACTGGAATATTCCGAGCCGATAATAAAATTATTTTATTTTTACTTCTCGGAATAAAATTATTTTTGTACTGATTTGTTCGTTTTCACGAACGAAAATTATCTGTATAATCAGATACATGCACGGATTTGGAACGTGTCAATTTCGGGTGTTTAAACAAATCGTGTAGTATGTGATTTAGGAAAATTATAGTTTATTTTTGATCCATCATGATGAGATGGAGGGTTTGGATTAGTTTAGGGCTTGGTTGTAAGATTTATTTGCAAATAAATCCCGAATTGTTTAAGCCATGGGAAATTGGACACTTGGCTTCATTTTTCACCACACAAACTCACCAATCTCCTTATAAAACACCCCCAACCCCTTCCCCTTTCATATTGGACGGCCTCCTTCTCTTCTAGGGTTAGATAAACCCTTCCATTCATCCCTTCTCAAATCCCAATCTCATCTCACGCAAATCTCTACTTCTACTTCTTGTTTTAGTTGTTTTACTTTAGAAAAGTTTGAGAAAGGAAAAGAAAGAGAGTGATTGAATCAAAAGAAAAGAGAAATAGGGTTGATTTCATGGGTTCCAAATTCATGGTGTTCTTGAAGTGAAGCAAGAACAAGGAAGGAGAAGGAAAGCTAGCTAGTCCTTCCTGCACGCTTCAAAGGTGGGTTTTCTCATTCTCATGGGTTTTTTAGGTATTATTAGGTTTTTTATGGTTGTATGTTATTTTATGGAACCTATTTCATGTGCATATAGAGTAGGATAAAGTGTATGCAAAATTTGAAGTGGTAGAACACAAATTAAAGGCATAAAGAACCGATTTTTAGGGTTGTATGGTTGATTTTAATTATCCATGTAAACGATAGAATCTTGACCCAAAATTTATGTGGGAGGTTCTCCTAGGTGTTAGTAGCATTCTATAATTTTTGGGAATTTTTCGGAGTTGGTTTTATGGGTGAAACGAGCCGTTTCCCCAAAACAGCGAGCTTATAGCAAAAGTTGAAAACTGTGTTTTTCGGGTTAAGTATCGCAGTAGGTTCAAGAGGATTTTACTAGGGTTTCCTTACGGAATTAGAGGTAGATACCCTGTAGGGAAGTTGTAGTAGACATTCTTCCCTTTCCGAATTGACCTCTCGCATTAAATTCCGTTAGGAGATGCAAAAGTTATGGTCGTTACAAAAACAGGGCAGTAACTTGACTGAGTTGCTCACTGTTTTTGTTGATTGTGGTTTTTGAGCTTCTTAGTGCTCGAATCTGAGGTAGAACCATTTGAGAAATTGTAGTATACAGTCTCCCCTTTCCGAATTGGCCTCTCGAGCTAAATTCTGATAAGCAGAGTAGGTGTTATGGACTTTGGAAAATACAGCGAAAAGTTGTCTGACTGAGTGCTTACTATTTTGACTCTTTGATGTTTTTTAGCCTCTTAATGGTTGAATCTGAGGTAGAGACCCATTATAGAAAAGACGTTCCCCCCTTTCGGAATTGGCCTCTTGGGTTAAATTCCGATAAGCGGAGTAGAAGTTATGGACTTTGAAAGTTTTAGTTTTCCTTAGTTAAGTCTGCTGCATTTGTTATCATTTGTATATGTTCAGCGGGTAGGAATTTGGATTTTCTTGCGGAATCTGAGCAACTGGTCAACTGGAAAGTTTTAGTAGATGTTCCCACCTTTTAAAATTGTCCAGTTTTGTTAGATTTCGATAAGTGGAGCAAAAGTTATAAGCTACGGAAGTTTCAACTTTTTGTTGAAAATCGGTAGTTTGGTAACTGTTTGCATATGTTCGACGGGTAGAAACTTGGATTTTCTTGCAGAATCTGAGCAATTGGTCAACTGGGAGTTTTAGTAAATGTTCTCACCTTTTCAAATTGTCCTTTTTCGTTAGATTCCGACGAGTGGAGCAAAAGTTACCAGCTTGCGAAGTTTCAACTTTTGTTGAAATTCTGCAGTTGGGTTAAACTGTTGTGTGTGTTCGATGGACTGAATTTAGGATTCCTTACAGAATCTGAAATAGTGTTCCACTAGAGAGTTGTGGCAGATCTTACTTTTCTAAAAATGTATATTTCTGTCAAATTTCGACAAGCACAACACTGGTTGCTTCTAGGCTGTCGGAAGGTTTTTATGTCGCTTTCCGCGCTTTTCTTTGGTAGTATGTTTGTACTAGACTGTTAGTAGACTCTTCTATTGCTTCTAATTATAGAAGATCAAGTTTTTCTAGTAAGTACATTTGGTTGCTTCTACGTTGATTATCTGTATGGTTGTTTTCATATGTAGGTTGTAGTCTCATGCGCGGCACTCCTGGCCCGTATGTAGCTGTTGGTCTCATACGTAGCATATTTGGCTCGTATGTATGTTGTTGTCTCATATGCGGTTCGACTGGCCCGTATGTAGCTGTTGGTCTCATACGTAGCTTATTTGGCACATATGTATGTTATTGTCTCGTACGAAGCTCATTGGGCGCGTATATGGGTATTGTCTTGAATAGGTAGGCTGTAAGTGAATCCGAGGAAATCTTGAGAAGTCTAGATTAGGACTTGGTTATTTATGTCGACTAATTGTTACAATCTCAAGAAGAAGGACACGTACGGTGCTTCTTCATGTCAAGTTAGAGGCACAATACATGTCTCGCCTGTTTGGTTAGAAGAAGGACATGTACGGTGCTTTTTCATGTCTAGTTGGAAGCACAGTGCATGTCTCACTTGTTTAGTTAGAAGAGGGATACGTACGGTGCTTTTTATGTCAAGTTGGAAGCACAGTGCAGGTCTCGCTTGTTTAGTTAGAAGTGGGACACGCATGGTGCTTTTTCATGTCAAGTTGGAAGCACAGTGCATGTCTTGCTTGTTTGGTTAGAAGAGGGACACATACGGTACTTTTTCATGTCAAGTTGGAAGTACAGTAGCATGTCTTACTTGTTTGGTTAGGGTTAGTGACATCGTTAGGGTAGTAACAGTTACTTAACCATTTTTATTTATAAATTGCCAAAGGGTGAGAATTGATGTTAGGGGTGATACCCTATAATCCAACCTCTCCTATAGGCTGACACTAGGTAGTGTTATCGGGATGTATTCCCCTGTCAAAGGGATACGGGCAGTGCTTTTTCATGACAAGTTGGGAGCACGGGTTCTGTATCTTGATTGTTAATACATGAATGTGCCATGATAAGAACGAGAGGGTTTCCTACGGAAATAGACCCTACGATCCCGGCAGGTTCTATGCCTTCTCATGACCAGTTGAGGGCACGGAAGAAGGTTGACAAGTATCTTGTAGTTCGTGTTGGCTTTTGAGTGAGGTCCGGTACGCTGGGCTATAGTCTCCAGTCATGTAGTATTATGTCAGGAACAGGATGGGTACAAAAGTAGAATTCATGGTGTGGGTTCAAATTCCTATATATGGAGAAACGACTTGATATGGGGCGTATGTAGTATGGGCTGCATACTGTCCCAGAGTCTTGGTTGCATTAGAATAAGTGCATTATTGCGTTGGTTAATCATGCATTAGAGTCTAAGTCATAGCATACACTGACACATCAAATATATATACACATTTCTCTTTTCATCAATCTGTTTGCTATAATTGACACTCACTACTAGTTATCAGCCTTAAAGCATCAGTATATGTACTGACGTCCCCACTTTAATAGGTACAGGATTGCAGAAGGGACAAATAATTTGTAAATCTGATTACACAAATAATTTTTATTAGTTAAAACGGACAATCTGTACAAAAATCATTTAATTCCGAGAAAATAATTTTATTACCGGCTCGGAAGATTCCAGTATCAATTTGATACAAAACATTCATATATCGACTAGTTTATACGTATAGATGTTGTTTAGTAACAAACCGGGTGATGCCCACCAAAAATGTTTCAGTTCTGAAAATAATAATAAAATAATATTTTTTTATATCTGCCCGGGATTTTCCAGATATTTTCTCAAAAATGCATTTTTCAAGATTTTGTACAAGTGCACAAAGCTGATACAATACCTATATACTTACTAGTATATATATCAAGATAACTTTTTATTAGAAAAACCAAGTGATTTCTATAAAATATTTTAACTTTAAAAATAATAATTATATAAATATAATATAGGTCCGGGATATTACAATACTCCCTCATTAGAATAGTTCTGTCCTCAGAACTACGTTAATTCAGGAAAACAGAAAAACATCCAAACGCTAAATAACTCGGGGAAAGAAAGCTTATACGGCTTTCCGGCTCCCAAGTGACTCATCCACGACCTGGTTCTCCAAAGAACCCAACCTCGATCCCAAAGCTGCTTGAAGAATCTGCCAAAGTTGAGACGTAACTCTTGAATCTTGGTCAGAATTGCTGACACTGGCGCTCCATGTTGCTTCCTTATGCCTTCAATGTGGGTTCCAGCTAATTTCTCTAGTGACTAAGGCATCTATATTGGAAGAAAATGTGCAGACTCTGTCAATGGATCTCCAATATCCCAAATTGAGTCATACATTTTCGAACCTCTGGGTAATCCTGTGACGAAGTCCATACCGACATTCTGAGTTTTTCCTTTATTAACTTGGCACTTCAGTGCTTCAATCCCTGCATCTTCTGCCTAAGCCTTCTGACTTGCTTTTTTCGACTTGGTTGCAGCTTCAATCGTGCCAAAACTGAGCTCCGATCTTGAGTAATCACTCCAATATTGGCTTGCCTGATCTCATCATCTAGCTTCTTACTTCCTTCACGGTCCTTGGCTGAGGCCAGTTCTTCATCTATCTTGACCTTTTGCACTTCAGTAGCCACTCCCTCCTTAGAATAGGACATGGCCTACGAACATCACTCCTGACTTTCAGGATTCTCTCCTATAATTTACTCAAGGCTGGTGCTCCAGATGGTGTAATCAACAAAACCAAATCTAGAGTTGCCTCCTGCACACATCTCAACTTCTTAAAAAATAATTCAGACAAGAATACGATGAACCTCAGTTGAACAAAATAGTTGCATGGATTCCATATATCTATAAATCCAACTGGTTACAAAAAGTGTTACATCATATATTACTTCTTACTCTAAAATAAATTTCAAAATACAACTCTTAAGCTTAGTTGCAGTTCCATATGCACATACTGGTTCTAGCACTCCTGCCTTCTTCAGCTTGCTAGTAGTAAGTGCGAACTCTACCCTTGGTGAACAAGCTACTTTCCCTTATTGTTCATCTTCGGGGCTGATCTGCCATTATTTTTATGAAGCTGGGGACAGTTCGGCCTAACATGACCGATCTCCCCACATTTGTAACATGTACGGGTTCCCATCTGAGCTTTCTTCCTCGGACACTGGTTCTTGAAATGACCATGCTCACCACATAGGAAACTGCTTCCTGGCTTGGCGCCTCCAAGTTTGCCTTCCGTTTTCTGAGTCTTGTGCTTCTGACCTTGGTTGTTGAACCCTGATGCTGGTGGAGATGTTTTCCCTTGTCGTCGTGGGCAGACTGATCCCTTCTGTCCAACTTCTTCACAAAAATGGCATGTTACAGCCTCGGTGGTCTTCTGGATTTGCTCATACTCATGATGTAGTTGTGCCAATCTGGAATTAAAGTATTCCTGCTCCTCAGCTAGGCCTGCTAATGCCGCTCTGCAAGCGTCTCCCAGTTGCATAGCTTGGCGACCCTTCCTGGTCACGTACTTCCACTGCTTCTTCATTTCCTCTCGTATGCTGGCTGCCGCTGCTGTGCGTTGATCCACACTTTGCTCCTACGGTGGTGAAATCTTCTTCGGCTCCTCCCTCAAGATCATCGGATCATCTATCAAAATTGGCTCACTCTCTTCCACATCCTCGGTTAGGATATCCTCGAACACCATCCTTCAAACGCATATACTGGGATTAGTCCAGATATAGAAAATCATAAAACATAAGTTGAAAGAAACCACAATATGAATTATAATTGTCTACAACTAGCTAAAACCCAACTCCTAAAAGGCATCCAAGTTTAATTTTCCTACTGTGTTGTACTGTAAACTGAAGTCGGCTCTGATATCACTCATTAACGCCCTGATTTCCGGCAGCTGGGAAACTGTGACATAAGCCAGAATCTTTTCTTCAATTAGCCACAATACAGAGAAAAGTAAGAAAATTTAAAAATTTTTATTCAACACAAATGTATTACAAGTTCGAATGTTACAAATTGCAATACATTATAACAGTGTTACAATAATACCTTTACAATCCCAAGTGTTACAACTTTTAACAAATTGTATCAGAGTACAATGAATAAAGAATAACACTTGGTATTTCACTTGGATGCTTCCAACAATTAAATTAATTACAGTAATGAATAAATGAAACAATAGTAAACAATATGTATTAGAGCGGAAACATCAATAAAATCGACTCCATGGTTCTCTCGCCTTGAGTCCTCCTGAATCATGTACCTGTAGCTTTGCAATCCGATACATATTGAAGTGGGGACGTCCGTACATATACTGACGCTTTAAGGTTGATAACTAGCAAAGAATCTCAACTGTACCAAACAAATTGATGAAAAGAGAAACGTGTATATATATATGATGTGTCAGTGTATGCTATGACTTAGACTCTAATGCAAGACTACTAATGAAAGTATGCTCTTATTCTAATGCAAGAAAGACTCTGGGACAGTATGCAGCCCATACTACATACGCCCCATATCAAGCAGTTTATTCATATATAGGGATTTGAAACCGCACCATGAATTCTACTCTTGTACTCTACTTGTTTCTGAAGATTAGATATAACTAATGAGGTTGCTTTGAAAGGTCTAATCCCGCCATTCGCAGTCATATAGTGGTGTCCCTGTTTTCTACTATTGCCCAGTCACACTGGACCCCACTCAAATATCTAACGAATCCTTGGAGTTTCCGTGGACACAGGGTAGCGCGAAGAATCCCCTGCCGCCCCCTAGCCAGACCATAGTCTATGGCTTCTTGCCCTTAGATACAAGACAAGATGGAGTTCTGGGGGTCCATCCCCCTTAGCACCGATAGGAATCGCTCCCATTTATCAAGGCACTTCAGAAATAAACAGACGAGATACGGATCCCGTACTCCCAACTCGTGTGAAGGCACAGACTGTATCCCTTTGACAAGAAGGGTACAACCCAATAACACCGCCTAGTGCCGGCCTATAGGACAGGTTGGATCATAAGGTATCACCCTTAACACCAACTCTTTTCCTTCGGCGAAAATGATAATAAGTAATGGTTAAGTACTAATAGCCATAAGTTACTACACTAACGATGTCACTAACCCTGAACAATCCTAGGGATGACAACAGTATTAGCACAACATGTTAGGTCTTAAGTTAGACTTCGCAGGATAACTCTTTTAGGCTGCTCAACCTAGACTTACCAGAATCCCTAAGGATCTGGTTCATGGCCTATCGATCCAAGACCCCGGCAATACGAACGTATTTGCATGCTACTACCCTGAACTTAGATTTCGTCTATACTCCGGTCCGCGATCAACCTACACCGGTTAAGATCCGACGGTACACAAGGAGTGACTCATCCATAGTCCCTTAGGAGTAAGGTAAACACACATCTTGATGATCGATAGCCCTAGGGCAATAATATCACCCTAGATGAGCACAACAAAACTGCGTACTAGCTATTAAGCTACATACGAGTAAAAAAAACACATACGAGCCAACAAGCTACGTTTGAAACCAACAACTACATACGAGTCAGGCGAGCTATGTATGAGACAACAACATATATACGAGCCAAATAAGCTACGTATGAGACAAACAGCTACATACGGGCCAGTCGAGCCGCGTATGAGCCAATCAACATACAAAAACAACCATACCGGTAATCAACCTAGAAGCAACCCAACATACTTACTAGCGAAACTTGTTCTGCTATAATTAGAAGCAACAGAAGAATTTACTAACAGTCTAGCACAAACATACTACCAAAGAAAAGTCCGAAAAGCGACATAAAAATCTTCCGACGGCCTAGAAGCAACCAGTGCTGCGCTAGTCAGAATTTGACAAAAATATACTTTTTAGAAGGGTAAGAACATCTGCTACGACTCTCCAGTGGAACAATTTTTCAGATTCCATAAGGAATCCAAATTCGGTCCATCGCACACATGCAAATAGTTTAACCCAACTGTAGATTTCCAACAGAAAGCTGAAACCTTTCAAGCTGGTAATTTTTGCTCTACTCATCGGAATCTAACGAAACTAGACATTTTGAAAAGGTGGGAACACTTACTACAACTCCTAGTTGAACACCTTCTCAGATTCCGAAAGGAAATCTAAATTCCTACCCGTCGAACATACCCAAATAGTTACCAACTACTGATTTTCAACAAAAAGTCGAAACTTCCGTAGCTTGTACCTTTTGCTCCACTTATCGGAATCTAACAAAAATGGACAATTTGAAAATATGGGAACATCTACTAAAACTTCCCAGTTGACCAGTCGCTCAGATTCTGCAAGGAAATCCAAATTCCTATCCACCGAACACACAAGTGATAACAAAAGCAACAGACTTAACTAAGAATAATTGAAACTTTCAATGCCCATAACTTCTACTCCGCTTATCGGAATTTAACCCAAGAGGCCAATTCGGAAAGAGGAGAACATCTACTACAAGTTCTCTAATGGATCGGCTCCTCAAATTCATCAAGTAAGACCCTTAAAAATGACCAAAAAGCTAAACAGCGGGTATCTAGTTAAAATAGCTAATTGCTTTATTTTGCAAAGGGCATAACTCCCACTCCGCTTATCAAAATTTAGCCCGAGAGGCCAATTCAGAAAGGAGAGGATGTCTACCACAATTTCTCTAATGGGTCTCTACCTCAGATTCAACCATTAAGACCCTCAAAAATTTCAAAGAGTCAAAACAGTAAGCACTCAGTCAGACAGCTTTTAGCTGTATTTTCCAAAGGCCATAACTCCTTCTCCGCTTATCGGAATTTAGTCCGAGAGGCCAATTCGGAAAGGGGAGACTGTCTACTACAATTTCTCTACAAGGTTACCTCCTCAGATTCGTCCAATAAGGGGCCTAAAAAATCATCACAAATCAGAATAGTGAGCTTCTCAGCTGGCTCGCTGTCCTGATTTTGTAAAGGCCATAACTTTTGCTTCTCTTATCGGATTTTAACCCGAGAGTTCAATTTGGAAAGGGGAGAATGTCTGCTACAACTTCTCTACAGGGTCTCTACCTCTAATTCCGCAAGGACACCCTAGTAAAAGCCTCTTGAACCTACTGCAATACTTAACCCGAAAAACACAGTTTTCTGTTTTTGCTCTAAGCTCGCGGTTTTGGGGAAACGGCTCGTTTCACCCATCAAACCAACTCCTAAAAGTCCACAAAAATTACAACATGCTACTAACACCTAGGAGAACCTCCCACATAAGTTTCGGCTAAAAATTCCATCGTTTACCTAGTTAAATAAAATCATTCCTACACCAATCAAAATCGGATCTTTATGGTCTTAACTTGTTTCCTACCACTTCAAACTTCGTATGCCACTCTATTCTTGTCCATACTACTCTTATGCACATGAAATCAGTCCAAATAACATATAACAACAAAATAAACAAACAAGACAACACGAGTGAGAAACCCTCACCTTTGAAAGGTGTAGGAAGAACTTGCCTCTCCACCTTGCTCCTTGTTCTTGCTCCTCAAGAACTCAAGAACTCCATGAAAATGAAACCCATGAAAAACCCCTCTTTCTCTTTTCTTTTGATTCAATCTCTCTTTCTTTTCCTTTCTTTCTCAATTTTTTTTTCTAAACAAAACAAGTAGTAGAAGAAGTAGAGAAGGAGATGAGATGGAGAATGAGGTGAGAAAGGGATTGGAAACAGAAAAAATTGAAATGCGAGGGGGGGGCATGATATAGGAGAGGGAGAGAGAATGATGTAGTCGAGAAAGTGCCAAGTGTCTCCATTTTTTTGGGTTAACAATTAAATGTTTTATTTGCAAATTAAAATTGCAATCAAACCCAATTAAATTTGCAATCAACACCCTACTCAATTCTAACCACTCATCTCATCAAGATTGATCAAGAATAAGAGGTATTTTCCCCAAATCCCATACTACATGATTTGTAAAAACGTACGAAATCGATACAATTCAACTACGTTCGTAAATCTGATAACACAGATAATTTTTATTAGTTAAAATAGACAATCTGTACAAAAATCATTTAATTCCGAGAAAATAATTTTATTACCGGCTCGGAAGATTCCAGTATCAATTTGATACAAAACAGTCGTATATCGACTAGTTTATATGTATAGATACTGTTTAGTAACAAACCGGGTGATATCCACCAAAAATATTTCAGTTCTGAAAATAATTATAAAATAATAATTTTTATATCTGCCCAGGATTTTCCAGATATTTTCTCAAAAATGCATTTTTCAACATTTTGTACAAGTGCACAAAACTGATACAATACCTATATATACTTACTAGTATATATATCAAGATAATTTTTTATTAGAAAAACTAAGTGATATCTATAAAAATATTTTAACTTTAAAAATAATAATTATATAAATATAATGTTCGTCCTGGGATATTACAAATTTTGTCCTTGAAATTCCTTCAAGCGGATCATTGGGTAAACCTGAAAAAGAAAGAAAAGAAACTACTCGAACAGATGAGGGAACTTCTTTGGAATCTCTTACTCAAGTTCCCAAGTCGACTCACTGGGTGAGTGAGGATTCCATGAAACCCGAACAAGCAGGATAACTTTATTCTTCAGGACTTTCTCTCGCCTGTCCAAGATAGAGATTGGTTGGACCTCGCATGATAAGTCTGGTCTCACGGAAAATTCCGAGTAGTTAATCACATGACTGTCGTCCCTTATGTACTTCATGAGCTGGGAGAAATAGAATACATCATGAACTCCAGAGAAGGCCGATGGCAATGCGAGTATATAAGCTATCTTGCCCACTCGTTCCACGATATGAAATTGATCAATGAATCGAGGACTAAGCTTACTTTCACCACCAAAGCGGATAACACCTCGCCACGGTGACACTTTGAGAAAAACGTGGTCGTCTGCCACAAACTATAATGGCTTCTAGTGACAGTCAGCCAACTTCTTCTGCCTGTCCTGAGATGCATATAAGTGCTTCCTGATCTGAGCCACTGCATGAACTGTCCTGGTGATCAACTCAGGCCCCAAAAGTTTTCTTTCGCCGATGTCGTCCCAACAGACTGGTGATCGACATTTGCGACCATAGAGTGCCTCGTACGGGGTTGCCTTGAGACTTGCTTGGTAGGCTGTCACGCCCTGCTTCCCAAAATACAGGAATACGAGCACATAACGAAGGCCCAATGAATGATTATACATCATCCATAAGTTGTACCAGTCTAACTCAATAATATGAAAACAATTCACAACCACGCAAGAGAAATATAATTACATAAACAAAGATTAAACTTCAAAATAATCATGAAATAAATTCACCGAATAGTATCTAACATCTTGGAAAAAGTAAACTTTGGGTTATAAAATTCCGGAATACAAAGTATGATAAAAGCAATAAAATAAGCAAATATCAAGAGATAACTATAGTAGTCTAATAGTCCAGTTCCGATCTTCATAGAGTTTGCTTACCAATTTCTTCTGGTAGTGTTCCTTCAGTACCTGTAAACTCGTGATCTAAAAAGAGACAAAATAATGTCCTTAGAGCAAGTCATGGACAGCAAGTAGAGGGAAACAGAGAACAAAAGAAGCATGTATATCAAGAATAAAGGACTGGATCAAAGTCAAAGAACAAAGCAAAGGTAGGTAATAATGTCTAAAGGGTTTATGTTTTATTTATGCGATAATCATTAATTGCAATTCATGTTCAATTACGATGACAATATACGAGTTCAAGCATGCGATGATATCCTAGGGTTACTATTCATTTTGATTAACCTATCTAAAGCACGTAGTACTGTGTCTCATTTGTTCCATACCACAGGTTCAGTGCATACAAACAGTGAACGTTTTAGACTGTGATGGTGAATTCACGGATCATGTACTCGGGGTCGATAATGATAATTTACAAACAATAATTAACAATGAATCATTTGCAATCAATACACCTACTGTAATGCCCCGGATCCCCGTTACCGGGACATCTGTGACGGAATCTTTGCCTTCAAATGCATCTCAACACGGTAATAACACGGAAATTTAAAAACTTTTTATTGCCAAATAAGGTCATTACATCATCGATTACAACCAATATCTTGTTCTTGAACAAGAATACAAATTACATTAATTCATTACATCTTATTACAAAATATTTACCAACTCCTCTTGTAAAGCTATCAGCTATCTCCTGGAATGGTAATCGACTGATCACCATCGATGCACCACTGATTTGTCAATATGCTTCCCTGGAACTTGCCCCTCAGCTGCGTGACTCTGATATTTCTGCACTTGCTCGAAAGGTAGGACCGGTACTGTAACACCGTGAATTCCAAATAAGAATGAATTCGAAGTTCCATGGGATCTTTACACTTCATTTCGTACAATTTTACAAGGAATTAAAAAACCTTTTATTTCAATAATAATTACATCAGAGTCTTTTACATCAACACGCAGCTGAATAAATAAAATACAACAATAACAAATGTACAATTATTACAACTTTAACATTTAAATAATCAACATCATCAAATTATCTTTATATCTTCTTGTAAACTCTAAGTCCTTAATGTAAAACTGTGGGCACGTTAGTTGCTTACAACCTGACGAAATATTATACACGGCCATCCTCGCTATGCTGAACAGTATAACGATTCTTAAAAACTTTAGCGAATACAAACTTAATCACAAACAAAGCTAAAGAGGGACTATCCTATTGATGTCGTGTTGTGTTGTGCGCTTAATCCTTAATACAGTTATTTATATTACATGACACTAATGCGCACTTGTTCGGGTTCTATGCATCCCATACTACATAGGTCCGAGGGTAAGCCCTTAATCGTCTTCATCTTGTAGGTTCAATCCCTCGCCATGACTTAAACTACTACAGTAACTATGGTAAGTACCCTAGATGTTCTATGAGTTACGAGCTCATATTCAGACAGCCTCGAGGGAAATCCCAGGTCTTGACACAACGCATCATGTAGAACGTGTGGACAATTCAGCCTCTGTCATGGGACATGACACCACCTGTAGTCACCAAACACCACACAAGCATCGCCTGTAGTACGAACTTCTGTAGATGTATCCACGTCATGACACGACGCATCGTGTAGACAGTCTGTGAACACTCTCACGTCGTAATTCCGAGGCCCTCATACTCGTGTTTTTCTTTCACTTTCATCACATCCCCACTATAGTGTAGTCCTTACATTTTTGTTTGTTTTAAAAGAAAATCATCACAACCTAGAGCTAGTTTACTCTATCGGACTTAAACCAAACAAAAGAGACAGTCAGCCTACCTGGCTACTTCTCAAGAGATGCTCAATCCACACTGGTTAGCTCTCAAATTCATTAATAAAAACTGCCGGTCACTAGGATCTCGCCTAGCCTCTAGATTCCAACATCTATCTTTTTCTAGAAATCACAATAAGTTATAATCAATCTCAAATTAATCTTTCATTTTCTTTATTCATATCTCTTTCTCAAAGAGAATATTTCTTTATAATCTTATAACACGACATAAGTCAAATCAACCTATTTATCAATTTAATCTCTTATAACATTGTATGCATTTCAAATAATCTCAATCAAGTATAGAAAATCATAAAATCTCATTAGCATCTTAATCACATATAACATATCTCAAACCACATCAAGTATTTCTTACTCAAAACAAGTATATGATCTCATTAAGAGAACCCATAACACAACAAATATTTTTCTCTTCTTCTCAAAAAAAAATGTCAGATTCTCAAATAAATAATTTTGAAGTCAATAACTCGTTGTCTATCTCATTTTCACTTTTAATTTCTCACCAAAATACATGAAATATTATGAAACTATTTCTAATAAACTCTAAATCATTTTAGAGAAATATTAGAATTTTTCCCAAAACTTTTATTTGCTTTAAAAGCCCCCAAAAATTAGAAAACACAAAGTGGCGCTTCCGGGTTTCGAACCCACGCCCAACAGCGAGCTACATTACCGACTTGTGCCACCTCCGCTGACCAAGAAGTCCATGTGACTTCTCTGTCACAAAGGCAGACAGAAAGTGATACATACTGTATTTCGGCTCTGTGGTTAATTAAAAATTAATCAAGAATAAAAATGGGGGTGCCAAGTTTCAAACCCAGAACTCGTGCTACAGTAACGGTACTGTGGTGCACCCAATAACCAGCAAGTCCATTAGTTACTACTGATATCAAAATACACGGTTATGCTTTTGTTCAACATTACTGTTAATCAATTACCTTTACAAAACTCGATTTTTCATTCGATCTAATCTTTCATTAGGCTGTAATTAATTCATCTAGACCAAGTTTACTTGCAAACAGTAACTCACGAAATTTTAACTGATATTTTAGACATTAAATCTATACCTCGAATTATTTCTTCTCATTAGTCTATATAAATTTGCATTTCATCAATTTGAGTAAAATAACAATTTGTATCTCTTACAACCAATTATATGATTCTATCTGTACCAATTAACTTTACTACAATTTATTTTAACTACAAGGAAAGTCTCAACAATTTTCATATAAGTTATCAAACTCGACATTCACAATTTAACAAGCATATTAGTATGATTCATGGCATTAATTCTTTTATTTAATATTCTTCTTTCTAATTAATAAGGCCATGTGACTCACAATAATATTTCCACACATCATAGCACAAATGTAGTAAAATAATGAAATCTACAAATTAACATACCAATCAACATTTAACAACTAAATTATATATAATCTAGCATGAAAAATCTACTCCTACATTAGAAAGAATTTTAGAATCACCCACCCAAAGAAATTTAATTCCTAGCAATTGCACTCCTAGAATGATAGCTCCTAGAAACTCCGATTTGTCTCATCAGATTCCGCACACAAGAGAATCACCCCAAGTCCATTCGGCCCGATCACAGCAAGCATCAACTCCATTTCGGCAACAACAACAAGTGCCCAACTTCATCTTCTTCGGCCAACAGGAAAAATAATCCCTTCATATATATATATATATATATATATATATATATATATATATATATATATATATATATATATACTAATATATGTACGTACACACATGATTGAACATGATATAGGTGTGCATAGGAGGAGTAGGAAACAATGGCTTTGCTGGATGTGAGGCTTGGGGGCTTTCGACAGAGAAGGACAAGAAAAAAGGGAAAATACACACATGATGGAACATGATATAGTTGTGCATAGGAGGAGTAGGAAACATTGGCTTTGCTGGATGTGAGGCTTGGGGGCTTTCGACAGAGAAGGACAAGAAAGAAGGGAAAATGTGTAGGGTATAGTTATAGGCATATATATATATATATATATATATATATATATATATATATATATATATATATATGGTGGACAAGAAAGAAGGGAAAATGTGTAGGGTATAGTTATAGGCATATATATAACTATACGCATATATATATATATATATATATATATATATATATATATATATATATATATATGTATATATATATATATTTATATATATATATATATGGTGGAATTTAGTGGATGAAGCAAAGAGTTTGTTGAACAATTGAAGAGGGACTGGTTTGCTAGGGGCTCACGGAAATGCATAGAGATGAAGTAGAGAAGGAGATGTGATGAAGAGGTAGGGGTGGGGGTATTTGTATAGTTGGATGAGTAGTTATAATAACTACACTCCATGAACACAATCCACTCATCCACTATCTTTACTCTCAAATTTTAAAAAAATTCTTTCTTTCCCTCCTCTCTAAAACAGCTCGGTTTTGACTCATTCATACCCCAAAACACGTGCATGTGCGTGCACTAGCACACTCTCCTCCTCAAATTAATTATTTTTAAAAACATAAATTGTAAATATACATAATATGTACGTAAAAAATATTTTAATTAAAATTTATAATGTTTCATGCACAAATAAAATATGTACACTGCAAAATATATTTTGAAAACCAATACGCTTAAATACGTGTATCGAACCAAACACATACTTTGCACGTGAAAACATAAAAATACTAAATTCGGTTTTATTAATGGAAAAATGTTAAAGATAAAAAAATACAATATAAGAAAAATATATTTATTATTTTTTATATATTCTACGTCGTAATTGTCACGTACATAGAAAACACTTGCATTACACGTACAAAAGTATTTAGATCAAAATGCGAGAAAAATGAATTTTCGTTTCATAGAAATGGATTTGAATACATAAAATAAATAATTTAAACACATAGAAAATATTACACGTAGCGGTAGAAACACATAAGTGATACGTGCATCAAAACACGTAGAAAGCACATAAAATATAGAGATTGAAATACTATATTTGAGTTGATTTAAATAGGATAAAAATATACGGGAAATGGATAAAGAGTCGGAATCCAAAATACGTAGTGAAAGCACATTACAAAATACACGTGTGCAACACACGAGGGCAAAATTGTCATTTCCAATTTTGCGGGGTGTTACAAGTACCTAAGCGGTGGGGAACATCTGTAATTCTACTGACGTAATGCTAATAAGAAACAGCGATCTCCAAACTGGCAACCACAAACCATCTTGAATGGGAAAAGAAACGTGCATCTTAATTCCCTAGTATTCGTGTATGCCATGATCTAACAACTAAATGCACCAGTCATATGCCTTATTCTAATACAAGCAAGACTTTGGGACTCTGGATCCGCATGAATCCCATACTACATATGTTCCAGATCATAACATGACATGGCCTAATCTAATGCACAAAATAAGGAATGCATACGATGCACCTACTCTAATACAATTTATTTGGGAACGTATGCATCCCATACTACATACTTCCCTAAAATCAACTTCAATAAAAACGTATGCATCCCATTGTAATGCCCCTAATTTCCGGTAACTGGGAAACCATGACATAAGCTAGAATATTTTCTTCTATTAGCCATAATATACAGAAAAACAGAAAAATTTAAAACTTTTTATTCAAAACAAAGTGTATTAAAAGTCTGATTGTTACAATTTGCAATACATTACAACAGTGTTACAATAATACCTTTATAATCCCAAGTGTTACACTTCCAACAACTTACATCAGAGTACAATCAATGAAGAACAACACTTGGTAATTCTCACTTGGATACTTTTCAACAAATAGATAATTAACATAAATATTACAGTGGAACTTAAAATGACATAGACTTGTCGCTTTCCTTACCTTGAGTCCTCCTGAATCTTGCACATGTACATTTGCAATCCAGTACATAATGAAGTGGGGACGTCAGTACATATACTGACGCTTAAGGGCCGATGACTAGCAGCGAATCTCCTAAAACAAACATACAACCACGTCAAATGTATCAGTGTAGTTTAAGTGTTTGTGAGTGCTATGACTAGAATCTAATGCAATATCAACTAAGCCTAGGATGCTTCTATTCTAATGCCAGCAAGCCTCCGGAACAATATGTAGCCCATACTACATGCGCCCATCTTAAGCCGTTTCTTCATATATAGGGATTTGAACCCGTGCCATGAGTTCTACTCTTATAGTCAACTTGTTTCTGAATATGCAACGTGACTGATGAGGTTCCCCTGAAACAGTCTAATCCTGCCACTGCATTCATATAGTGGTGTCTCCGTTTGCCACTATTGTTCGACCTCACTCAAAAATCTGATGAACCCTTGGAGTTACCGCAAGATAGGTTAGCTCGAAGCAAATCTTGTCACCCCCTAGCCAGACCGTAGTCTATGGCTTGTTCGCCCTTGGACCAAGGACATGACGAAGTTCCGGGGTCCATCCCCTAGCTTCGACAGGACTCACACCCGCCCTTATCATGGCACTTCAGAAATTAACAGACGAGATACGGATCCCGTGCTCCTAACTCGTGAGAAGGCATAGACTGTATTCCTTTGACAAGGAGGGTACAACCTAATAAAACCTCTTAATGCATGCCTATAGGACAGGTCGGATCATAAGGAATCACCCTTAACACCAACTCTTTCTCTTCAGCGAAAGATGATGATAATAATGGTTAAGTAGTAAAAGCCATAGTTACTACCCTAACGATGTCACTAACCCTGAACAATCCAACAGTATTAACATGACTTGCTAGGTCTTAAGTCGGCCCATGCAAGATAACCATACTAGGCTGCTTAGCCTAGACTTACCAGAATCCCTAAGGATCAGATTCATGGCCTATCGATCCAAGACCCCGGCAATACGAACGTATTCGCATGCTACTACCCTGAACTTGGATTTTGTCAACAGTCCGGTCCGCGATCAACCTACACCGGTTAAGATCTGACGGTACACGCGAAGTGACTCGTCCATAGTCCCTTAGGAGTAAGGTAAACACACGTCTTGATGGTCGATAGCCCCTAGGGCAATAATATCTCCCTAGACGAGCACTACAAACTGCGTACTTGCTAATAATCTATATACGAGTAACCTAAACACATACGAGCCAAACAAGCCACGTATGGAACCAATAACTATATACGAGCCAAATAAGCTACGTATGAGACTAACAGCTATACGGGCCAGATGAGCCACATACGAGCAAAACTGCATACAAGAACAACCATACAGGTAATCAACCTAGAAGCAACCAAACGTGCTTACTAGCAAACTTGATCTTCTATAATTAGAAGCAACAGAAAAATCTTCTAACAGTCTAAAATATGCATTCTACCAATGAGATGCCTAAGAAGCGACATCAAACTTTTATCAAGCTAACGATTATTAGTGACCTTCCCAACCCTTATTACCCATGAAGATGAGTAATGTTCATGTGATATGGTCCAACTTTACTTAGGGTCTCATACAACTAGAATCCATGGTTTCCCTTCCCAAATTGAACTAGAACTACATGCACTAGATTCTTGGGATCTTTCTTCAAGTTTGAGCTAGAATCACCTAGGACTAAATGCATGGGTTCTCTTATCAATTGAGCTAGAACTACAATAGTGTTAGTTTCATGGGTTTCTCTTTAAAGTTAACTAGGACAACATAGAACATAGGTTCATTTTATTAGTTTAATTAGAACACCTAGCTCAAGCATGGATTCATGGGTTCTTTTTAATCTTTCACTACAATCATAATACAATTCAAGTGTGGTTCCTTTGAATCTAGAACTACTATGAAAATCGAGTATTGCAACTACAATACGATGGTTCTTCACTAACGCTACCACCACAACATGATAGTTCTCTACTGCACTACAACTATAATGCGATAGTACTTTACTAACGCTACAACTACAACATGATAGTTAATACTACAACTATAATACGATAGTTCTTTACTCAACATGATCCTTTAACTCTAGCATGAATTACTACTATACTTAATCAAGGTATACAACTTAAGTATTACCCTACAACAATCTTAGCATGGTATGTCAATCTACAATGATCTAAGCATGGTATTGAACATAGGCATTAACCTACAATAATTTCAAACCTAGCATGGGTTTCTTTACTACTACATAAGCATGGATAATTGTTACACTTAACATGAGTACTTACTACCACTTAAACATGAATGTTTACTACTACCTTAACATGGACCCTTTTCTATCTAGAATAACTACACATCTTAAGCATGGAGCTATTACAATTTAAGCATGAGTAACTACTATACTAGAACATGGATATCTTCTACTACCTTAAACATGGATCGTTCTCCAACTTAAGCATGGATACAATTCAAGTATGAAGCTACTACAATTTAAGCATGTATATCTACTACTTACTTAAACATGGATCCTTTCTACAACTACTTAAGCATGGATAGTTACTACACCTCAATCATGAATATCTACTACTACTTTAAGCATGGACCAACTCAAGCATGAATGCTTACTTAAGCATGAATATCTACTACTACTTAAAGCATGGTTCCTTTCTATTTCTCAGGCATGAATCTACAATGATCTTAAACATGGTAGGTAATTTAAACACCAATCCTACAACATTCCTAAGCATGGTATATAACTTAGCATGAATCTACAACATTCTTAAGCATGGTAGGTAATTTAAACATCAATCCTACAACATTCCTAAGCATGGTATATAACTTAGCATGAATCTACAACAATTATAAGCATGGTATGTAATTTAACATCAATCCTACAACAATCCTAAGCATGGTCTATAACATAGCATGAATCTACAACAATCTTAAGTATGGTAGGTAATTTAAACATCAATCCTACAACAATCTAACATGATATATAGCATAAGTATCAACCTACAACAATCTAAGCATGAATACAATTTAAGTACGATCATATACTACTACAATCTAGCATGATGGGTTTCTTTACTATATCAAACCTACCCATTCTAGCATGGATACAACATAAACATGGGTTCTTACTATAATTCCTACAACAATTTAGCATGAGTACAACATAAGCATGAACTTACTACAACATAACATGAATGCTTACTATGTTTAAGCATGGATATCTATTACTACTTTAAGCATGGATTTCTACTACAATTTAAAACAAGAATGTCTATTTACTACTTCAACATAAACTTTACTTGTATTTAAGCATGAATGTCTACTAACTATTTAAGCATGGATGTTATTTAAGCATGGATATCTACTTACTAACTATTACAAAGACTATCTCTTTTTACAAAAATGCAAGCCTTGAAATTGATACAACAAACTAACTTATGAACAATAAATTTCATACAACAATTTACAGGTCCTACTTCCTACAATATTCTTTTCTTAACCACCTAGTTCATACATACAATATGGTTTACCCTTCCTTATAATAAGAGTTACAAGACTTGATAATTACCAAGTAGAGAGCAATAAAAAATTAAGACTCATTTTTTATTGAGTTCTACAACCTCAAAGGGTATGTAATAATTCTACTATGTGCTTATGCCAAAAGTCCTTGTTTGAGTTCTACATCCCAAATGGGTATGTACACAAATATATGCATATGTTCTTGTCAAGTTCTACAACCCATAGATGGCTATGTACGTTAATCTTTATGTTCTTGTGTCAATTTAGTCCAAATAACAACAACAAGAACAAAAATTGCCACAATCCAAGATTCAATCTTTTTATGTTCTTTTTAAAAGTTCCATCATCCTTTTATCTATACAAATCTTAGTTCTAATTTGTTTAACACAAACAACACACACAAAAGCAACAACACAACCAAACAAACCCACAAAAGAACCAAAAATAACACACAAGGAAAGCAACATCAAACAAGGAAAACAAAAGAAATGGAGAACCCCACCTTGATTTACCTTGAAGGAAGAACTAGTCTAGCACCCTTCTCCTTCCCCTAGCTCCTATGGAAAGCTCCTAAGAACCTACAAAAACTCTCTTATTAGTTAAGCTTTCTCTCTTTCTTTTCCTCTCCCTTTTTTTTGGTCTTTGTAAAAGTGAGACAAGAGAAGAGGGAAGGGGTATTTATAGGGTTGTAGAGAGGGTGGAGAGTGCAAAAGTGCACACACAAAAATGCACAAAACCCCCTCCACAAATCAAGGCTGGCCATACTTGTGAGCTGGAGGTATGGGTGTGAGGGTGAGGTTGATGAGAGAGGGAGCTTCTAAAAGAACAACTCCTAATTCTCTCATGCACACTTTAACCCTAGGTTAAACACTTATTAAAACCCTAACAATCTAATTAGATTTTTGTCATGACAAAGAGAACTATTTTATCTAAAAATGTATACCACACAATTTGTACAATGTACTAATTGACACAATACATATATGTATGTATATATATATATATACCGAAAACCTTCGCATAATCCGTATAAAAATAATTTAATTTTGAAAATATTAATAAAATAAATTTATACAACGTAATATCTGTCCGGGATATTACACCTATACTACATACTTTCCAAAGAGTTCGCCTCTTCTGATTGTAGGGTTCAATCCCTCGTCATGCATCCTATTCTTGTACTCATCCTGATCCCAATAGATTTTCATGTCTGAGGAGGTTGTAGTCGTTCGGTCTAGTCCCTTGCTGCAGTCCCTAAAGTGGTGGTCGCATTTGCTACTTACTACCCGCGCACTGACCTCACTCAAAAAGCCGTATCAAACCTTCCGGTACAAAACCATGTACCCAAATGACGTCAATGATTCTCATATAGAACAAAACCCACGCGCATAGGAACATGACGGCCTCGAGGGTCAAATCCCTTTATCTGACAGGAGCTCCTTTCCCGTTCCTTACCCCGACTCTTTGGGAATTAACAGATCAAGATACATCACCTGCAAACTCAAAACCTGAGAACCAAATTCGTATCCCTACGATAGGAAAAGTACAATACCTGACTGTGGTCTTCTAGTACTAATGCAATGTACAAACCCCTAATTCATCACTCTAATCCAAGACTCACTCTAACCATTTAGGTGACATAAAAGGGGTCCTCCCACAATCTTGCCTATCGACTCGCGGGCCCGGTGACACAATGTCCTACTCTCCACTTTCCCTAGCTTGGAATTCATCCCTCACCATGGCCCGCATTCATCCTTAAACGGCATGACTTCAACTTGACGGCACCAACTTGGACGTCCAATGCCTCGATGGAAGTTCACAATTAGGGTCGATAGATGTAGGGTATCACCCTACCCTTGTGACTAACTCGAGTCACAAACTCCATAATAAGAGTCAAACACCAACAAGACCAGCAATAGACACCATTCATCCCCAAATAGCAAGTTATATCCTCTGAGGTACACAAGGGGAAAGGTTTTACCAATACTTAGTCAAAATCATGACTAAACAAACTAGGGTGTTTCTGCTTGAAACTTAAAATGGTCATAACTCCCACAATATAACTCAGATTCGGGTGTTCAAGCCCAATATGGAAAGGTAAAAATCTAGGCTACAACTGTCTAGTTGATCATCACTTCAGATTCAATCATCTAAATCTTCATAATAGCCTCACAAACCTCAGCCTGTGTACTTCCTGTACATTGGCTACACCTTACCGATAGCATAAAACTCTACCTGCTCAGCCGAATGGTACATATCTAGGTCTTGTGGAAAGGTGTGAATGCCCTCTACAACTTTCTAGTTGATCACCAATCCCAATTATTTCATTTGATTACCCTAAAATAGTCATTTTCCTCAGGTTTATATAATCACACACAAAGCATACTCAAACAGAGCCTTCGGCTCAAAAATCTGGTTTCTGTCCAATCTTTCAAAACTCATATTTATTATTCTACTCACAGGAATTTCTTGAAATAGGGCTTTTTGGAAAGCTCTATATGTCTACTCCAATTTCTTAATTGTACACTTCCTCAAATTCTGCTATCACAGAGCCACAAAAGTACCATCTTATCAGAGTGTCAATACTGACTGAGTTATGCATAGTACATGCTAAAATATTCATCATAAATTACATACTTATCAAATGGTCATCAAATTTGCATTACAGAAACTAGACATCATCATGTATAACATGCAAAATGGTTCACACCCAAATTACAAGTATTCAATGAGTTCTACCTGTTATAAACATGCATAAAAGTTCTGCTGTTCTTCAATCACTATCTTGACTATACTTGGTTAATTAATTTTGAAAATGCATCAAATTTCATTCAAATAATTTCATGATTTTTCTTTAGAGTCTAGATGCATGCAAGATAACATGGTAAAAGTTTCAGAAATAGATCATGTGTCAATTAATTCTAAGAATTTCCATAAGTTCAGTTATCACAATAGAGAAATCCAGTCTCTGCCTTACAACTCAGTCCTCAAAATTAATTTTATTAAAATTCCAAATAACATCAGAAAAATCAGAAACAAATCATGTAGCTTCTAGATATACATGAGATCATTATGTGAAAATATCAAGATCAAGTTCCAACTATTTTGTTCTCTGGAAATTCGGAAATATGACATGTAGATCATGTTTTCTGTTTCCATTTTAAGATTCTAACAATCTACTCCTAATCAACCATGCTCATACTACTAATACTCATTTCAGGCAAGAAATTAAACAAGAATGAACAAGAACAAGTTCAGAGAACTCCCCATCCTTGGTTGGTATGAGAAGATGAGATTTGTCTTGAACTCCCTCCTCAAATCCTACTCAAAAAGCTTGAGAACACTCCTTCTTTTTGGCTCCTTTCACTCTCTCCTTCTCTTTCTTTTTTTTTCTTCTGAAATTTCAGAGCTCTAGGGGGTGAGAAGGAGGTGTTTTTATCAAGAGAGGAGTGAGGGTGAGAGGGACGGTGGCCAGGCCAAATAGGGGGGGTAGGGGGTGAGGTCACCAGGGTATTTCCCCAAACAATGGTTTCTAGCCCCTTGTTTTTTAGAGAGGAAGCTTGGCTAGAATTTTTGGTCTTGATCAAGCTCTAGATGAGAGATGCGAGGTTAGATTTGAGTGCATGCAAGGAATATCAATTATAGTACCATACAGTTATATATTTGCATGTGCACCGCACTCAAAACTAGTGTAAGTACTAGTATCGGTCATTCTCATTCTCGTGCACCATCAAGAACGCAACCATCCACACGAACCGCCCCGCAAGCATAACGCACTCCGTCATTCATATATATATAATCAAGCAATACTGCAATATATATATATATATATATATATATATATATATATATATATATATATATATTAGATTTTCCCGTGGCCATGTGCCTACGGCACGTCTTTAGAACGATACAACATATGAAATGTCTTGTAAACAGTAAATTAACAATTATGTAGCTGAAGTTTGAATAGTATGACAATAATTAGTTGTAAATAAAAGTCCATGTTTCCATTAGTGTTTGGTGAAAAATAATTATAAATTAAGGTATAAAAGTCAATGTTTCCATATATATATATATATATATATATATATATATATATAGAGAGAGAGAGAGAGAGAGAGAAATAGTAAAATAAATAAATGAGTTGTTTTGGGGGGATTTGAATTTGAGTTGTGGGAGGAAACTTTGTGCGGGGGGGGGGCGGGGGGGGGGATGTGTTGTAAATAAAAGTCCATGTTTCCATTAGTGTATGGTGAAAAATAATTATAAATTGGGGTATAAAAGTCAATGTTTCCATATATATATATATATATATATATATAATCTAATATTATAATGGGAGAAGGCCTTAGTGTCATTTGTCATATTGTCATTCTACCAACATGTGCAACACACATACATAACTAATATAAAGGAGGTTTCCGATTGAAAACTTCCCTACGTCAAGGTTTTTATTTTTATTTTTTGAAATTATTAAAACGTGCATTGCACGTGTAAATTACTAGTATATATCTCTAATATTATAATGTGAGAGTTGGAGTTTTAATGTTGTCAACAAACAAAACCATGTGTTGCACGTGCAACTCCAACTCTCTCATTAATTACAAAAAAACAAACAAATAAAAAAAATTCTACCTATTTAAAACGATAAGCCCTTCTTGATATTATCCGGGGTATTAGACCTCCTTCCATGACAATAATCAATATAACGATAAGGGCCCTGCCAAGTACAGTCTCTGATTGTTCACTACCAAGTCAACCCATAATACCTGATGTGTCTAATTTATATATAAATATTTGGACTCATTTACCCATTAAAATTGCTTGTTTTCGTTGATATTGTTTATAATTCATCTTATTTCTATAAAATTTCAATTAATTAATTATTTTTGAAGAAATAATATTTTTGATGCAAAAAGTGAAGATTTGTAGAAAAAATCAACAAACAAAGCAAAACTATGGATTTATTAATTTTTATTGTTTTGTTGAGTAAAAGTGCGATAAATAAAGGATTTTAATGAGCTAATATGATTTTTAGTTCGTTTAATTAATTTTAAACTAATTTATTTTATTTTATTTTTAAATCCTAAATTCTGGTTTTATTTTGTATATGCAGCAGCACGTGTTGGCAAGAAAAGGAAAAAGAAGAAGAAAATAGAAAGAAATAAATATCTGGATTAAAAGGGAAGGAAATAAATGAAAAGAGTGGAGTTTTTTGCAAAAGTGCAAACCCTAATTGCTCTTCCCGTTCTCAATAAATACATATGAAGGGCACGCAACTCAAGCAAGAGGTGACGGCTAATCATTAAAATAAATAAATAAATTAATAAAAATTAAAAGAGAGAGAGATAGTGTGCGCTGTCTCTTGCGTGCGTTTCAAGAGAAAAAGGGAAAGAAAGCAGCAGGATGATAGGACGGGATAGCAGGCACGTGCGACAGCGACGTGGATGCTCTTTCTTCTTCCACTTTGACGTGCTGACGTGGACTCCGATACCAAGCGAACCTGAGGGTAACTCGGCTCCGGGTCCCACGTGCCAAGGACGAAGTAGCAGGGAGATAATGGCTTTAAAGTGACAGAGACATGACAGTTCTGACGTGCTGACCTGGCGTGGTGCTGGTGAAGTGACAGCATCGTGCTGACAGGTGGGACCCTGTAGCTGACGTGGCGACAGTTTTGGGGTTCGGCTTTTGAGACAGAGACAGAAGAGAGATAAAGGCTTGGACTCGGTGTTAGGAGTTCGGTTTGAATTATTTTTATATTTTTTGTATATCTTCTTCTCTATTTTTTATGATGCAATCCCAAACTATTTTTGTTAGTTGCAAATTGAATATGAACTAAATTTATTGTTCTAGAGGCTAAGATGTAGCCTAGTTTTGTAGAACACAATTTTAATTCCTTATTATTATTCTATTTTTCCTGGTTGTGTATTAATTTTTATTATTTATGCGTACAATGGTGGATAGACATTTATATGATCTTTTAACTGATGAAGAGACCGAACTGGTAATTTGTGGTTAATAAAAATTAAACACCGTTATTGGAGGACGTGACCGTTAAGAAATCCAAACTTTCAATTAATAATTTGATGGATAGGCAAATTATTAGTTGAGAATAGTTTTTAGACTACGTGGATAGAGTGGTTAATATTTTTAGGATTTTGGTCTACAACATGGAAAGATCATATTTTTATTCATAAGAAGTTATAATTTGTGTGTGATAAACGAGGTGAAATTAAGAGCCCTAGAACTAATTTTACCATTAACAAATCACAAAAGCTTCACAGTTTCACAGCCCTCTCCCTCTTCACAAATTTAGTTAGTTTTAATTAGATTAATTTAATTTAGTTGTTTTATCATTTATAAATTTCGATCTTCCAAATAGTGATTCTTCTAGTAATATCGGTATTTAATAAAATATCTAGTCCTTGTGGGTACGACACTCTATTCACTTAAACTATACTACTTGTTGCGATTTTGTACACTTGCAAATATTCACACCAAGTTTTTGGCGCCGTTGCCGGGGACTAGTTATTCTTTGATTGATATTGAAAATTGCTAGATTATTGCTAGTTTGGATTTTTGTAATTATTTTTGTTTTATTATTATTTTAATTCTTTATTTTCTTTTGACTAACTTTTACTTTTATTTATTTTTCTTATTTTATTTTTTTAGTTTTTCTATTTTTTTTCTTTTTCGATACTTATATTTCAGGACATACATGTACATTATCATGGGGAATGATGAAAACAGGCCTTTGAGAGACTATGCTATGCCCTCAATTTATGAAGCAAGCATAAAGAGACCGGTTATTGAAGCTAACGATTTTGAGATTGAACCGGAGATTATTCTATTGATTCATAAGACTGTTCACTTTTGGGGACTACCGCACGAGGATCCTTATGCTCACATTTCAAACTTTCTAGAAATTTGTGACACTTTCAAGCACAATGGAGTATCAGATGATGCAATTAGATTGAGACTCTTTCCTTTTTCACTACGAGATAAGGCGAAGGCTTGGCTACATTATCTACCACAAGGTAGTATAACTACTTGGGAGGGACTTGCACAAAAATTTCTAGCCAAGTATTTTCCTCCAGCAAAGACAGCAAAACTAAGGAATGATATTTGCACATTTACTCAATTTGAGACTGAGTCTTTGTATGATGTATGGGAAAGGTTTAAAGAGTTATTGAGAAAGTGTCCTAATCATGAACTACCGAAATGGCTGCAATTGCAAACATTCTATAATGGTTTAGGAGTTACACATGGATCTATGGTTGACGCAGCAGCTGGTGGTGCACTGATGAGCAAAACTTATCAAGCAGCCTATGATCATTTATAGGAGATGGCATCAAATCATTACGAGTGGTCTTCAGAGAGAACGATGCTAAGAAAAGTGGCTGGAGTTTTTGAACTTGATCCTTTTTCTACTTTAAATACAAAAAATGATATTTTATCTAAACAAGTAGAAAATATGAATTTTAATGCTATTCAATCTAATATGATTTGTAATCTTTGTGCAGGAAATCATGCAAGTTTAGATTGTCAAGTGGGGAACCATTTTTCTCCATCAAATACCGAACATGAAAATTTTGTGTCAAACTTTCAAATGCAAAACAATCATTACGCAAATACATACAATCAAGAATGGAGAAACACCCCAAATTTTCCATGGAACAACAATCAAGGAGCAATTATATCACCCCAAAATTTTTCACTGCAAGAAAAGAAGCCGACACTCGAAGGCATGTTTATGCACTACATGCAAAGGGCAGAACAATACATACAAAAGATAGATTTGGCAATCAAAAATGTTACAAATTCAACTTCGGCTTCCATTCACAATCTTGAGGTACAAATTAGTCAATTTTCAAATATTCTTAACGAAAAAACTGCAGGAACATTACCACACAATACAGTTGTCAATCCCAAGGAGCATGTTGAGGTTAAAACATTAGGAAGCGGGAGGACAATTGAGCAACCACAAGAAGAAAATGGCGAACAGAATGTGGTTGAAAAGCAAAGTGAGATTGAACAAATTGTGGAGGAACAAATTCAGCATGAGCAAGTAATGTATGATGTTTTTAATTCCATAAAGTTTCCTCCTGAAGAACAGTCATCTATTCAAGTAAGTAAAATTGATTTATTTGATGGCGAGAAACATAACGCTGAAATTGAAAAATCACTTATAAAAGTATGTCCAACAAATTTAGAAACTTTTGAACATGAGAACGAAAATATTTTTGAACATATTATGTATTTGAATGCCGCACCTTCTATTTATTCATTTTTTCAGCATAAATTCAAAGAGGTGGGGGAATCAAAGACATCATCATCACGAAGGAAATGCCTCAAATTAGAGCTTGAACCTGATCCACACCTGAAGAGAAAAATTAGAAAGGATGTTTTAATGTTGTTGGATCTTGGCATTACATAATCATCTCACCCCCATGTCTGGCTGAAGACTTAAAACTTAGCGCTTCTTGGGAGGCAACCCATGTTTTCTTTTATTGCATTTAGGTTTGGTTTATCTTTTAGTTTATTTTATTTTAATTTTTGATTTTATTTTGTAGGATTGCATAAATTTTGAAAGTCGCCGGGCGGAGCTGTTTTGAACACCTTCATTGATGGCTATTTTTGAGCAGTATGGAGTCAGAATCTAGAAAACTGATTCAAACGGCGATTGTAGCCTATCGTCTTTGCTTTCCAAAAAAAAAATTCAGCCCATTTGGACATCTACAGCTCCAGATATCGCCAAAATACTGAACGTCGCGCGTGTAGAAATTTAAAGACGAATAAGGAGAGAAATTCTAAATTTTTTGCATTCTTTTTGTTTTTCTTTTTCTTTTCCATTGAGGACAATGTGATATTCAAGTTTGGGGGGAAGGTTTACAAATTTATTTTTATTTTTATTATTTTTGTAAAGAAAAACAAAACAAAAAGGATTTCAATTAGGCTCACCATTACATTTTTGAGTTCTTTATTGTGATGAGCATTGAAATAAATTCTTTTTGGGATAGACAATTTCTTATAAAGCAATATTAAGCATACTTATTTACTTTAGGATTATTGACATTTACAATTCCCTCACAATTGTGTGAGTCATGCTATTATATATAAAAGACAAATGTGATGCTTTTTCTTGTGATTATCCCCTTTGATCTAGTCCTAAACAGGGTTTAAGTAAATAGAGTAATAATATATATAAAAAAAATTATGAATAAAGTCAGTCTACTCCAATGTTTTGAGTTGCTTAGTAACTAGGGGTACTCATCACCAATGTTTACTTTTACGTCAAACGGCAACTTGAAATATGAGTATGCAAAGCATTTTAACTTTGTGACTTGTTGAGTAACCGGGTGAATTCATCACAAATATTTTGTATTCGCGTCAAAAGGCAAGTGACAATTTAGAGAAGAGACTGGAAAAAAAAATATTTTTCTATAACAAAAAAAAAGAAAAAAACTCTAGTTTGCTACTCGGTTCGTAGTAGAAAGAAGGGATAATCACAGATTAAGTTGTTACATACTACAATTACATTAATTGCATGAAAAATATGATTGGGTTGGGAATTATGAATAAATAATTGCACTCGAGAAAGTGGGTATGCTTAGTTTTACTTTATTTGCTATTGTTTATATTTTTAATTAAAATTTTGATGCATGATGAGAATTCTTAGTGTGATGGGTTGAGCCTACTCTTGATTATTATTTTCTTGTTCATGATTCTAGTTTTTGCTCGAGGACAAGCAAAATCTTATGTTTGGGGGTATTTGATGTGTCTAATTTATATATAAATATTTGTACTCATTTACCCATTAAAATTGCTTCTTTTCATTGATATTGTTTATAATTCATCTTATTTCTATAAGATTTCAATTAATTAATTATTTTTTAAGAAATAATATTTTTGATGCAAAAAGTGAAGATTTGTGGAAAAAATCAACAAACAAAGTAAAACTATGGATTTATTAAATTTTATTGTTTTGTTGAGTAAAAGTGCTATAAATAATTTTTAAAGAATTTTAATGAGCTAATATGATTTTTAGTTAGTTTAATTAATTTTAAACTAATTAATTTTATTTTATTTTTAAATCCTAAATTCTGGTCTTATTTTGTGTATGCAGCAGCACGTGTTGGCAAGAAAAGGAAAAAGAAGAAGAAAAGAGAAAGAAATAAATATCTGGATTAAAAAGGAAGGAAATAAATGAAAAGAGTGGAGTTTTCTGCAAAAGTGCAAACCCTAATTGCTCTTCCCGTTCTCTATAAATACATATGAAGGGCACGCAACTCAAGCAAGAGGTGACGGCTAATCATTAAAACAAATAAATAAAAAAGAAAAATTAAAAGAGAGAGAGACAGTGTGCGCTGTCTCTTGCGTGCGTTTCAAGAGAAAAAGGGAAAGAAAGCAGCAGGGCGACAGGACGGGACAGCAGGCACGTGCGACAGCGACGTGGCTGCTCTTTCTTCTTCCGTTTTGACGTGCTGGCGTGGACTCCGAAACCAAGCGAACCAGAGGGTGACTCGGCTCTGGGTCCCACGCGCCAAGTACGATACAGCAGTGAGATAACGGCTTTGAAGTGACAGTGACGTGACAGTTCTGACGTGCTGACCTGGCATGGTGCTGTTGAAGAGACAGCATCGTGCTCACAGGCGGGACCCAGTAGCTGACGTGGCGACAGTTTTGGGGTTCAGCGTTTGAGACAGAGACAGAAGAGAGATAAAGGCTTGGACTCGGTGCTAGGAGTTCGGTTTGCATTATTTTTATATTTTTTGTATCTCTTTTTCTCTAATTTTTATGATGCAATCCCAAACAATTTTTGTTAGTTGCAAATTGAATATGAACTAAATTTATTGCTCTAAAGGCTAAGATGTAGCCTAGTTTTGTAGAACACAATTTTAATTCCTTATTATTATTCTATTTTTCCTAGGTTGTGTGTTAATTTTTATAATTTATGCATACAATGGTGGATAGACATTTGTATGATCTTTTAAATCATGAAGAGACCAAACTGGTTAATAAAAATTAAACACCGTTATTGGAGGACGTGACCGTTAAGAAATCCAAATTTTCAATTAATAATTTGATGGATAGGCAAATAATTATTTGAGAATAATTTTTAGACTACGTGGATAGAGTGATTAATATTTTTAGGATTTTGGTCTACAACTTGGAAAGATAATATTTTTATTCATAAGAAGTTATAATTTGTGTGTGATAAACGAGGTGAAATCAAGAGCCCTAGAACTAATTTTACCATTAACAAATCACAAAAGCTTCACAGTTTCACAGCCCTCTCCCTCTTCACAAATTTAGTTAGTTTTAATTAGATTAATTTAATTTAGTTGTTTTATAATTTATAAATTTTGATCTTCTAAATAGTGATTCATCTAGTAATATCGGTACTCAATAAAATATTTAGTCCCTGTGGGTTCGACACTCTATTCACTTAAACTATATTACTTGTTGCGATTTTGTACACTTGCAAATATTCACATCAATACCCTGGCCTGTTATTAGTTTATTTTAATCCTATGTGAGCATGCAAGAAGGTGTCAATGTTTTATGATACTAAGTGTGGCTAATTCTACTCATTACACGCAAAGCAAAAGGCATTCATATTAAAACAAAACATGTAATCTGAACAGCAGGACATAAAATAATTTAATATGAATATGCAATAATTACATCATACAAACATACAATTCATGACAATTAACAAACAAGGTGATGTTTTATGATTAACATGCAGATTTTTAGATTTATGATGCAATTTACAATCATGGTAATTAACTCATCAAATCCAATTTAATCAAAAATATTCAATTCATCAAATAATTCTATAACATGGATCTAGGTGTTTTCATTATAATGTGCATATGCAGTGTGCAATAGGGACTAGGGTTCGAATCAAAGATAGCGGCACGGAGTCGAGAATATTGGGGTTAGCTCGTGTAAACCTTCAATGTACTCAACGGAATTCAAATAGCAATATGATAAAAAGAATTGGGATCTACTTACGGAGATCAAACAAATTCTTGAACAAAACAATAAATTAGTTCAAGAAAGAGACTTTCCTGTTGGACTATCAATTCGAATATATTAGAATAACGGGATGAGAATCCCTACAGTGACAAGTGCAAGACACGTACAACCAATACACGTGCAAAGCGCATAGTAGCAATTATAGCAAGAGCCCAACCAACAATTCTAGCAAACACAAAATAGCACACAGTAAGCTTCGTTCAAAATAGCAAACAACCGCAACAGTAGATCCAACGACACACAGCAAACAGCGACTCCAACATCAACAGAAGGCTTCAGCTACGGCTCGACTTTGATGGCGGCGGTGGAGGACTAGACGATGAGCGGTGGGGCTCGGGGTGTAGTCACAGGGGCTTAGGTGGCTCGAGCGAGAGGTGCTTGCAGGAGAGACGACGGGTGGATGATGGGTTCGAGGGCTCTATTTTTGGAAGGAAAACAGAGGAGCGGCGAGATGGCGACTGGGGGTGCGACGCTCAGGCAGGGGACTTGACGGAGAAGACGACAGGGAAGGTGGGAGGGGGTCGACGAGGCAGGATGAAAACAGGACAAGGAGTTGGATGATGAGGAAGAGAGTGATGGGTTTGGAGGTGACGAAACATGGAAGAAGAGGAAGTTGCGGGGTAGTGGGTGGTTGTGGTGGAGGTGGCGAAGACGAGGAGAGGGTGCTGACGAGGGCAATGGCTAGCGGGGAGCGACGGTCGGAAGGAAGAGCTTGAGCGGCGATGGGTTGAACGAGAAAAAAGAAAACGGAGGATGGGGTAAGGAGTGAGCGGCGGGAGGTTAGGGAAGAGAGAAAGGGGTGAAAAAATTCGGTTAAATAATAATTAGGGTTAAAGGGTATTTATAGGGTTTAGTTGAGATATTGGGTTATTGGGTAATTGGGTTAGAATCCAATAGGAGAAAAACATGATTTTGGGTTTCTAGATCCTACAGTGAAATAAAATAACCAAATAAAATCGGATTTATAAAAAATATAATTTGTTTTACATTATAGAAATTTATATGAAATAACTACAAATACAATTATTAAATAGAAATGGATTTTTAAGAATCAATCAAGAGTAATGTAGAGCCCCGGATCCCCATTACCGGACATTCGTAACACTCACCAGAATCTTTGCCTTCAAATGCATCTCAACACAGTAATAACACGGAAATTTAAAAACTTTTTATTGCCAAATAATGTTATTACATCATTGATTACAACCGATACCTTGTTCTTGGACAAGGAGTACAAATTACATCAACTAATTACAACTTATTACAAATATTCACAGACTCCACTTGTAAAGCTATGAGCTGCCTCCCGAAATGGTAGTTGACTGATTACTTCCAAACTTCGCTGAGTGGCCCATCGGCTCCACTGGGACTTGCTCCTTGGCTTGAGGCTTCTGCTGTGTGAATCTGATATCTCAGCACCTGCTCGAAAGGTAGAGCTGATACAAAAAACGTGGGGAACGTCAGTATTTCGACTGACACAAAGTTGATGATAATAACAATCCTCTAAAATTCAATAACAACAAATAATTTATGCAAAACAGAAAAGTGATGTGCCAAAACAAGGGTTTAATGTATTCGGGTTCTAGTGCAGTGATATGCCATGATCCTATGCATGCCTGATTCTAATGCAAGCAAGACTTTGGAGCATGAATGCATCCCATATTACATACGCCCCCAAATCTAGCCGTCTTTCCCCATAATTTAGGGATTCGAACCCTCGCCATGCATCCTACTCTTGTACTCAACCAGTTCCCAATAGATTGTCCGTCGTCCAAGGAGGTTGCAGTTGGGCGGTCTAGTTCCGCAACTGTAGTGCCTAAGTGGTGGTCGTGCTGGCCACTTGGTACCCGCATACGGACCTCTTCAGAAAGCTGCGTTTAATCCAGTAGCAAGACCATGTGATTCCCATGTCCACCCCTAACCCGGGCTATGGACTGACGCATGCGTGTTCACCCCTGATCGGGTTATGAACTTATATATATATAAACAATAAAACCCACGTGCATAGGAACGTGAGTGCCTCGAGGGTCAATCCCCTTAGCCTCCCGTACCTTACTTCGGCAAAACTTTGGGAATTAACAGATCGAGATACGAGCCAAGGACTCACTCATGAGTGCCGAAAACGTATCCCTACGACTGGAAGGTACAACACCGACTATGGTCTGCTAGGACTAATGCAATTATCTGACCCCTTAATATGTCATTCTAATCCCAGCCTTACTCTAATCACTTTGGGTAAAAGATAAGATTGCTTTCCACTTGTTTATCGACCTCTGGCCCTAGCGATGCCGATCTGGTTTGCCACTTACCTCGGCTTGGAATTGTCGAGCATTACGACCTACATTCGCCGCTACCCCGGCTGTGAATGTATGTTCACCCCTGATCGGGGCTATGAACTTATCTCAATGGTACAACTCGGATGTCCTACGCTTCGGCGGAAGTTTATAACTTAGGGTCGACAGATGCAGAGTATCCCTTACCCTAGTGACTAACTTGAGTCACATACCTATTATGAGAATCAACAACACCAACAACAGATACCAACATCCCTAAATGAGAGTTATCAACTCTAATAGTACACAAGGGAAAAGTCCTCACAATACGTAGTCAAAACCAAAGACTAGGCAATCTACGGGTTTCTGTCCGAATCTTAAAAATGTCATAACTCTCTCGATACAACTCCGATTGGAGTGTACGAGCCCAATCCGGAAAGGTAAGATCCTAGACTACAACTTTGTTGTTGATCATAAACTCAAATTCCATCATCTAGATCCCCAAAATAGTCTCTCAAGCCTCAGCCAGCGTACTTCCTGTACACGGGCTGCACCTTACCGGTAGCACAAAACACTGCTCACCTATCCGAACGCTACAAATCCAAGTTCTATAGAAAGGTGTGGATGTCATCTACAAGTCTCTAGTTGGACATGAGTCCAAAATACACCAATAGATCACCCAAACACACACATCTCTCACCAAGGTACCAAGTCGCACACTAGGACTTTCTAAATCAGAGCACTCAGCTCGATTTATAGTCTCTGTCCTGTATTACAAAAATCACAGTAAATCAATCATTTACTAGAGTCACCTCAAATAGGTCTTGTTTGAAAGGTCTTGATGTCTACTACAAATCTCTAATGAAACAGTTCCTCAAATTTTGCTCTTAAGGATCCTCAAATGTACAATCTCTACAGGGTACCAAAATTGGCTGAACCCAACACAGTTCATGCTAATAAAATCATCTTAAATTCCATACTCATCATATTGACACAAAATTTACATTTATGAAACTAGATATCATAATAAAAAACATGCAAAAGGTTTCATGTTCAAACTCGAATTATACACTGAGTTCTAAATAATTCAATTTAGCACAGGAATCAGCATATTCTTTAGATCAACTCTAGGTACTGTTTTAAAGATTAATTTTTTCCATGCCTATAAATTCATCCAAACATTTCACTGATTTTAAAGTAGAATCTATATAAAAGTACGAATAAAGTGTAAAAATTTCAGATTAATAACATGCTCCAATAATTATGAAAATTCTTACAATATCAGTCATCCTGTTAACCAACTGCTGATTCTGCCTTACGACACAGTTCTATCATTCGATTTTATTAAAATATCAAACCTTCACAGAAAAATCCAAAATAAATCATGAACCATATACACATGTATATGAACAATCTCAGAAAATTTCATGGTCTAATTCTTTATGGTTTGCTCTCGGAAAAATCTAGAAATTAGCATTCTGATCAAGTTTCTAGTTCCAGTTTCTGATTTCATCTTTCAAACTTCTTTGATATTCGTCCTAGCACTTACTACCATACATGCATGCAAGAATTCAATCAAGAGACAATAAGAAAGGTTTAGAGTAACTCCCCACCCTGAGTTGATGAAGAATAGTTGATCTCTTGAGCCTTCCTTCCCTTGAGAATCCCTCATAAGGCTTCTTCTTCAACCTCTCTTCTTTCTCTCTTTCTCTTCTTTTTTTTTCTTGGTGGAGTTCTGAAATTCCAGAACAAGAGAGGTGGGAATGAGTGGTTTTTGATGGAGAAATGAAGAAGGAAATAGGGGGAGAAGTGAGGCCGGATTTCAAGGAGGGGTAGGATAGGGTGGTAGGGTGGTTTTGAGCCAAAACCATAGCTTTAGCCAATGGTTTTGTGGTGGGATGTGTTGGCTGCCCATTTTATTCTTAAATGGGTTCTTTTGAATGCTAGACGAGGGGTTTATCGAGCGTACACAATGTATATCCGTCGTAGTATCATACGATGTTATATTTGCATAGGCGTCGTACCGAAACTAGTGTTAATACAAGTATCGGTCCTCCTCATTCTCGTGCATCTTTTAAAACGCAATCCTCCCATGAACCATCCCGCAACCCTAACCACACACCCCGATAGCAAAATCAACTAAAACACTGCAATCATATGCACGCATACAGACAATATACATATATATACATATATATAAGTATCGTATAATCCGGGGTGTTACATCACTCCGTCCTTAGAGTCGTTCTGTCCCCAGAACGTTCCTAGTGGGAGAAAAGAACACAACAAAAGAAGATAAACAGAAAACACTCAAAACAAATCCAGATATAAAGCCTTCATGTGGTACTCCGATTCCCACGTGGCTTCTTCCATGAACTGGTTCTTCCAGAGAACTTTGACCATCGGGATGACCTTGTTTCTCAGTACCTTGTCCTGATGATCAAGTATCCTGACTGGTTATTCTGTACAGGAAAGATCTATCTACAAATCTTTCAGAACCTCTGGCAACTGATGGCTTGAATTCGGCACATACTTTTGTAACATAGAGATGTGGAACACGTCATGCACTTGAGATAACTCGGCCGATAGCACCAACTTATAAGCCATCCTGCCAAACCTCCTCAGAATAAGCTCAATCTGTTTCGACGTTTGCTGCACGATTTCTGGTCCATAAATCTGCCGCTCTCCTACGTCGAACCAACAAACTGGTGTTTTGCATCTTCGTCCATACAAAGCTTCATACGGGGCCATGCCAATGCTTGCCTGATAGCTGTTATTATAAGCAAACTCTACCAAGGCTAGGTATTTCTCCCAACTTCCTCCGAAGTCCAAAATGCATGCCCGCAACATGTCCTCAAGAATCCTGTTGACTCTCCATCCGTCTGTCCATCCGTCTGAGGGTGAAAAAGCAGTGCTAAAGTCTATTCTAGTTCCCAATGCTGACTGTAGACTTTACCAGAATCAAGATGTAAATCTTGCATCTCGGTCGGATACTATCGACACTGGCACTCCATGAAGCTTCACTATGTTCTCAATGTAGATCTCGGCCAGCCTCTCGACTGTCCAGGTCGTCTTTACTGAAAGTAAATGTGCTGACTTCGTCAATGATCCACAACCACCCAAATTGAGTCATTCCCTTTAGGGCTCTTGGGTAATCCTGTGATAAAATCCATACGGATGTTCTCCTATTTCCATTCTAGAATGGGTAAAGGCTGTAGAAATCCTCATAGTTTCTTATTCTCGACCTTAATCTGTTGGCATGTCAGACATTTGGCGACGAACTCTGCTATATCTCGCTTCATCTCTGACCACAAATAGTGCTGCTTTATATCATAATACATCTTGGTGCTTCCAGGGTGAATCGCGAGTAATGTGGAGTGAGCTTCCTTCATGATGTCTTCTCTTAACTCCTCATCCTTTGATACACAAAGTCTATTACCAAACCATAGTGAACCTTCTCTTATACTGAATTCGTGCAATTTTCCTTCATGCACTTGCTTCTTCATGTCTTCCATCTCTGGATCTTCGGTCTGAGCCTTTTTCACTTGATCATTCAGGCTTGGTCGTAACACCAACTGTGCCAAAACTGCATTTAAGTGTTGTGTAACCACTTCAATGCCTGCCTACCTGATCTCTTCATCTAGCTCCCTCCGGATCGCTACCAATGTAGCCACACTTCTCTTCCTGCTGAGCGCATCTGCTACCACGTTGGCTTTTCCTGGATGATATATAATCTCAGGTCTGATGTCTTCGAGTACTTCCAACCATCTCCTTTGCCTTAAGTTGAGATCCTTCTGCTGGTAGTATATCTTAAGCTCTTATGGTCAGTGTATATTTCCACCCTTGCTCCATAGATATAATGTCTCCATAATTTAAAGCAAAAATTATGGCTGCAAGTTCCAAATCATGGTTTGGATAATTCTTCTCATATGGTCGTAGCTGTCTCGAACCATAAGCTATAACCTTGCCTTCCTGCATTAGCACACACCCGAACCCCAAATACAACGCATCACTGTAGATGACGTAGTCCTTCTCTCCTGAGATAAAACCAATAAAGGTGCAGAGATCAAATGGTTCTTTAGTTCCTGAAAACTTTCTTCGCACTTGTCCATCCAATCGAAACTGTAATGCCCCGAATCCCAAATACACTGAATTCGAGATGTTCTACAGGATCTTTCCGCTTCCTTTAGTACAATTTTACAAGAAAATTTAAACTTTTCACTTTACATCAGAGATTACATCAATATTACACTTTACATTGCACAACGGAAGTAAAATTTACAAGAATGAAACAAATATACAACAACATTGAGTAATCTTTAAGCATTTGTTCCTCTTTAATCTTTATCAAGCCATTTACCTGCATATAAGACTGTGGGTACGTCAGTTTATTCAACCGACGATCATTATACACGGCCATCCTCTCTATGCCGGAAATAGTATAATATATTTTCCATATTTAGAAAACACAAACTTGTCACATATCAAACTAAAGGGACTACCCTATTGATGTCGTGTTGTGATTGTGCACTTAGTCCTTAATGCATTTATTTAAATTACATGACACTAATGCGCACTTGTTCGGATTCTATGCATCCCATACTACATAGGTCCGAGGGCAAGCCTTTAATCGTTTTTCATCTTTGTAGGGTTCAATCCCTCGCCATGACTTAATCTACAACTGTAATTACGGTAGGTATCTTAAATGATCTATGAGTGCAAGCACGTGTACAGAAAACCTGGAGGGGAATCTCACGTCATGTCACGACTCATCGTGAAGAACCTGTGGCAATTCAGCCTCCTTCATGGCACACGATCCTCATGCAGTCACCAAACATCCCACAAGTGTCACCACCGGGACGGTACCCTGGAGCAGTATCCACGTCATGTCACGACTCATCGAGAAGAACCTGTGAAATACTCTCCGCCGCAAATCCGATGGCCCTCAACTCGTGTTTTTCTCCTACTTTCATCACGTCTCCACTATGTACTAATCCTTAGTTTTTATTAGAATCATGAACAAAAATCAAAGCTCTAGAGTTAGCCTCTCCACTAAACCGGACTTATTCATTCATTTCAACATGACCAACCTTGGTCTTTCTTTTCAATTTTCATTTCCAAATGCCGGGGGAGACTTAGCTACTCTTTTTGGTTTCAATTTTCAATTCACAATTTCTAAAATGAGGATTTCCAATTCATAAATTTCCATGTTGAGTCATCATACTCAAAAGTATATTTCTTTCCAATCATGATTTCTAATTCGTTTAAATAGTCCATAACTATACATGAATTTCATATGCTTTATCAATTATCACTTTTAATTTGAAATTCACATCACTAACGAATATTCACAATTCACATTTTTCACACTATTCTCGAATGAGAACAATTCACATCTATCACATAATAAAAGACTCATTCTTTATCACAATAATCTTCTAATTCTTCATTTCAAACTCTTTTTGCAAGGTATAATTTTCACAAAGTATACACATAGAACCATAGTTCTATTTATGCATTTTATTCTCAAATCATAGTCTATTTCATGCAAATAATTCCCCAAATCATTTTTATAAAGTCCCATATAATTTTAGAAGAATAACCATGTTTTTTTCATACTTTTTGGACAATTAAAAACCCCAAAAATAATTTTTTTCAATCTTGCCGAGGGCAAGATTCGAACCCAGTACCCCAGCGAACACAGCCAACCGCACAAACCACTAGGCCGCATGTGCTAAGCGGTATAAAGGGAAAGCCGAGGGTATTTAAGGCTCTTGATCGCTGATTCTTGCTTTTAAAAAAATTACATGAAACAATATAGTGCCGCAAGGATTCGAACCGGTCACCACAGGGAACCCACCCGCGCACTACAACCACTTGAGCTACGGGCTCAGGTTGTCACTAGTATAATTCCAATTTTATTTAACCCAGACTCTCTGTTATTTAGAACATTTCGACGTTCAACAAAGTTGCATATCACATTGTTATTACTAATATACTGAAAAAAATCCGAATTAATCATTTTCCATCATGAATTTTATTCCAGTATATGAAAATAATTTCTTAAATAATCAGACATAATTTCCTCCATAATTGACACATTTCTACCATACAATTTGGTTAATGTGACATACTACTAATACAATTTTTTTTTGACATTATAATTTCATCAATCTCTATAATAATTCTCTACTCTTATTCATTTTCCAAACATAAGAATTCCTCTTAATTTATTCGCTACCACGCCATACAAGGTTTCCAATTTAGCACAAAAAGTGACACAATCGATGTACTAACTTTTGCACATAATTTTTCTTGCTACTAACAAATGCTCCTTCACATAATTTATAGCCACATTCATATTGCACACAGCTTAAATTTTACTAATAACAACACACATAACTTGCATATCAATAAGTTAATCAATTAGAGATCATCCTTTCAATTAAAATGTGCATTCTTATTAGTCGTTTTCATGCATTATTTTGATAATTTAATCTAGCATGCATTCCTATGTTAGAAATAGGAAAATTTACCGACCTTGTTGAAGAAAAGAACAATTAGCAAACTCGTAGGCGAATGTCCTTGCAATGAGACGCTCCTCCTCCTTGAATGCCGCACTCGAGCCTCCAAAAGCACCAAAACCGAGAGCTCCTTCCCTTTGAATGCCGGCCTCTTCTCCTTTTGTAGTTGCAAGCACCACTCCCACACACAACTCAATCTTTTATCTCACAAAAATTACTACTAGATAATATAATTGGACTATAGGTTTGGAAGAGAATAGTTCGGCACAAGAAGAACCAGCCATGGGGGGTATTTATACTAAAAGTGAAAGGGAATGGAGGGCTAGGATCAATAGGTTGGTTGTAAGATGGAGGGCTAGGATGAAAGTAGGAGTTGCAATAACCACCCACATCCAAGTAACCACCACACCATGATCACCACTCAAAATTTGGGTTTTCCTCCAAAAAGTCACAACTGGCCATGGAAGAGTGCATTTTGCACGTGTACGTGTAGTGCACGTGCATGCAACTAGGCCCAAAAATTGTACATTTAATTTTTGTATAAAAATAAAATAGTCTTTAAATTGTATTCTACATGACAAGTTGCATAAAAATAGTCCATGGGCTTTAGTTTATGGGCCAAAATAGTTATTTTAAAATAAAATAAATAAATTACATTTTGGGCTTAAAGAAAAATGCTTTTTATCTAATTAAAATAAGGCTTTTGTATAAAATAATTAAAAGCACATATTAAAATGTCTTTACTCATCTTGATGAAAATATTAACCAAAATATTGCATGTGCAAACTACGTGCAAAATGAATAATTTTTCATTAAATGAAAAATCAGGCCATTACAACACTCCATCCTTAATAGTTCCGTCCCCGGAACTACAGTCAAGAGTGGGAAACAAAATACAACAGTCACACATGAACAAAAAGTTACAAAGATACAGTCAAGCAAAAAGCTCAGGATAGTCCTTCAACATCCTCTCCTCCGATTCCCAAGTAGCCTCTTCAACCAAGTGGTTTCTCCAGACTACCTTGACCATCGGTATCGTCTTATTTCTCAAGACTTTCTCTCGACGATCAACAATCTCGACAGGAGACTCGATGTAATTCAGATCCAACTGCAAAACTTCCGACACTTCAGGCAAATGATGACTCGGATCTGGAATATACCCTCTCAGCATAGACACATGAAAGACATTGTGCACCTGAGATAACTCTTCCGGTAATTCAAGCTGGTAAGCAGTTTTTCCGATCCTTTTTAATATCTTGTACGGGCCTATAAACCTCGGGGCTAATTTTCCGCCTTTGCCAAATCGAACCATACCTTTACTGGGTGATACTTTCAGAAAGACAAAGTCACCAACCTCAAACTCAAGGTCCCTTCTCCGGTTGTCTACATAGCTTTTCTGCCTGCTCTGAGCTTCCACCAACCTTTTCCTGATCAGAACAATCTTCTCAGAGGTTTGATGTACAAGCTCAGTACCAAACAACTGACGCTCTCCAACTTCAAACCAACAAACAGGTGTCCTACACTTCCTGCCATACAGAACTTCGTACGGTGCCATCCCGATGCTAGCCTGAAAACTGTTGTTGTAGGCAAACTCTACCAAAGGTAAATGCCTTTCTCAGCTGCTTCCAAAGTCTAGTATACAACACCGATGCATATCCTCAAGAATACGGTTGACTCTCTCGGTCTGCCCATCGGTTTGCGGATGAAAAGACGTGCTGAAATCTGTCTTGGTACCCAAGGCTGTCTGAAGAATCCTCCAGAAATGCGAAGTAAACCGCGCATCTCGATCAGACACAATAGTTGACGGAACACCATGAAGTCGGACAATCTCGCCAACATACAACTCAGCTAACTTGTCCATCGAAGCAGTAGTTTCATCGCCAGAAAGTGAGCGGACTTGGTTAGTCGATCGACTATAACCCAAATTGCATCATTGCCTTTAGGACTCTTAGGCAATCCCGTAATAAAATCCATACTGATGTTATCCCACTTCCATTCCGGAATAGGTAACGGCTGTAATAGACCTCCGGGTCTTTGATTTTCGGCTTTGACTTGCTGACAAACCTCACACTTCGCCACAAATTCAGCCACATCCTGCTTCAAACCTGACCACCAGAAATGCTGTTTGATGTCTTTGTACATCTTAGTACTCCCAGGATGTACCGACAAAAGAGTAGCATGCGCCTCCTGAAGAATACTCTCTTTCAGGTCCGCCTGATTTGGAACACACAGTCTATCTCCGAACCACAGCACTCCATCCCTGATTTGAAATCCGGACAACCTGCCAGCACCAACCTACTCCTTCATCTCCAAGATATCAGCATCAACCTCCTGACTTGCAATGATCCTTGCATTCAATGTAGGCTGAAGCCTCAACTGAGCCAAAGATGCTCCCAATCCTTGCAAGACAACCTCAATACCTGCTCGATCCAATTCCTCAATCAGATTCTTCTGAGTCGTAATCAAACTGGATAAGCTGCTCTTGCGACTAAGTGCATTAGCAACAACATTAGCCTTTCCTGGATGATACTTGATCTCAGGTCGCATGTCCTCAAGTACTTCCAAACATCTTCGCTGCCTCAAATTCAGATCCCTCTGCTGATATATATACTTCAAGCTCTTGTGGTCCGTGTACATGTTCAATTTCTCACCGTACACGTAGTGTCTCCATTGCTTCAGGGCAAAGATAATCGCAGCCATCTCCAGATCGTGAGTCGGGTAATTCTTCTCATGCGGTCGTAGTTGCCTAGACCCATAAGCGATAACTCTTCCTTCTTGCATTAGAACACAACCAAGCCTACAATGTGAAGCATCGCTATAAACATCATACTCAACACCTGCTCTAGGCAAAACCAAAATAGGTACAGTAGTCAGTTTCTCTTTCAACTCCTGAAAGCTCGCCTCACATTGCTCAGTCCACTTGAAGTTCACATTCTTCTTGGTCAGTCTAGTAAGCGGCACGGCTATCTGAGCATAACCTTGAATGAATCTCCTGTAGTATCCAGTCATTCCAAGGAAACTTCTGACTTCCTTCACTGTAGTAGGCCTAGCCCAATCTCTCACTGCCTCTATCTTCTAAGGGTCAGTTGCCACTCCCTCCTTAGAAAGGATGTGACCTAGGAATGCCACTTCAGATTTCCAAAAATCACACTTGGATAACTTGGCATATAACATCTGCTCTTCTAGCTTCTTCAAAACTGCTGCCAGATGCTCGGTGTGCTCCTCTTCTGACTTGGAGTACACGAGGATATCGTCGATAAACACCACGACGAAAGAATCAATGAACGGCCTCAGAACTCTGTTCATCAAATCCATGAAGATTGCGGGTGCATTCGTCACTCCAAATGGCATAATAAGAATTCGTAATGCCCATATCGAGTTCTAAATGCAGTTTTGTGCACATCTTCAGCTTTCACTCGAACTTGGTGATATCCTGATCGAAGATCTATTTTGGAGAATACAGCTGCTCCTTGTAGACGATCGAACAAATCATCAATTCGAGGAATAGGATACTTATTTTGAACAGTGACCTTATTCAGCTTCCGGTAATCGATACACATTCTCATCGATCCATCCTTCTTCTTTACCAAAAGCACTGGTGCTCCCCAAGGTGACGCACTAGGTTGAATAAAGCCTTTCTCCAACAGTTCCTCAATCTGCCGTTTCACCTCATACTGTTCCACTGGAGCCATTCTATACGGTGCCTTAGAAATTGGTGCACTTCCCGATTCAATAGTGATGCTGAACTCTACATCACGATGTGGGGGTAACCCAAGGAAAATCATCCAAGAACACGGTCGGATAGTCCTGAACCACAAGAATCCCTTGCATTTCCACAGGAGTCTCTTCCTTGCAGATAGCTGCCACCAGCTTAGAACATTTCTTCTTCCCTTGGAAAGTGACTTCAGGTCCACCTGGAGCCTTCACTGTTATCGTCTTGGTCTTGCACTCGATGCTTGCACTGTACACCGACATCTAATCAATGCCAATGATAACATTGACTCCCAAGATAGTCAGCTCGATCAGATCAATGCCAAAGATTCGATCTCCAATCACAATCTCACAATCAGCATAATACCGATCAGTGGTTAGAGTTTCCCCTGATGGAGTAGCTACTGCTAAGATCTTGCCTGGAAAAATCTTCGGTTCAACCCCCAACACTTTAGCAAATTTAGAAGACACAAAAGTATGAGAGGATCCAGTATCGAACAATACAACAGCTTTCATTCCATATTCTGATGTAAAAGGTCCATCAAATTCGAAGTATGAAACATGATCTTTCAAGTCAATATTTCCATTTCATTGAATTCCAAACTTTATACATTCAAATTGAAAAACATTTCTTGACATCAGAATGAAAGATAGTAGAAGCTACAATAGTCTAATTCCTACGGTTCCTCTTCGCTTCTCGAAGTTCTCCCCGTAGTTCATCAACTTCATCCTTCAGAACATCTGTCAAATTCTTCATCTTCTCGAGTTCCCATATCCGATGACTGAGAATAGAATAGTCGTCCTTTCGCTTTGCCAGCTGAGCCTCCAATAATCCGACTCTCTCTCTGTCACGCCCCGCTTCCCAAAATACGAAAATACGAGTGCATGACGAAGCCCAGCGAATGATCTTAACATCATTTATAAGCTGTAGGATCGACTCAGCATCACAACAAGTATATAACAAGAGAGATATATAAAACCAAGCATGCATGAATACTTTATTAGCAACAGAAACAACTGAAATATGATAAAACATCCAAGAAGTTTCAAGTCTGAATCAAAGTAAACTCGGGAACATCAGCCCGTTACAAATTCTCAAATCTCAAGAAATAATAATCCAAAATAAACAAATAATGCAAGAATTTAAATATTCTAGTCAGGTCCTTCTCCACTTGGAAACTAGAACCTTTGCTCACCAATTCCCGCGGGCAGCTCGTCTCCAAAGTCTGTTTAATAAATATAAACAGGAAAACAAGAGGGGAAACAAGAGAAAATGCCCTTAGTGCAAGCTAGGGCCACAAATAGTGAAAGCAAGTACAAGTAAGGGAAAAACAAGAATTGGAATCAAGAATAAGCAGAGTTATAAGAAGTAGTAGGCAAATTCAAAGACTAGCTGGCAAGAGGGAACATCTTAATAACTAGATTGGATAACAACTGCTAGTGGTGAAACACATATCAGGTACACCTATAAGGGTATTTAATATCAAGCGACAACCTCAAGTCTAGTGTCATATGTTATTTTGAATGTCAGGTCTCAAATGTTAAGTCCAAGTATCAAGTTGTCTAGCTCAAGTTATCAAGTTATCTAGTCTCAAGTATCAAGTTATCTAGTTCAAATTATCAAGTTCAAGTCTAGTGGTGATTACTATCTAGGTAGCACGACATGCATCCATTCTTTTACTACATAGTTGCTACAGTCAAACAATTTCGTTTAGACCTAGTAATGGATTTTATAGGGCGGCGTACTCAGGTATCAAGTATCAAGCAAGCCATGGTTCATGAATCGAAAATTAAATAACAAGTTCACGAAGCAAGTTCGCGAATCCACAAGTAAGTTCAAGAACCGCACAATGCGTTCATGAATCAAACAAGTTCATGAGCTGAGTAACCGACTCCATGAATCGAACAAGATACAACAAGTTCATGAACCAAGTATTGGGAAACACGGGCCCCCTTCCGAGTACACTTATCTATATTGTCCACTCTATAATCTTTCCCAAAACCCCGGCTTGTTATTTTTATTAACTCTTATCAAGCAAGCATACAAGTGTAATACGTTGTGATTTAATTCTAGAAAAATTTGGGGATGTCCTATATAGTGTTCAGCAGCTACATATAAAATTTGGGGTCAAACGCTCGCTGTTTACACAGCTAAAATAATTCGCAAAGTAAATAATTACAGCAGTTTTTACAAAACTGCGTCTACTGACACAGCTGCAGTATAACTGCCATAACTCCTAGACCGTAGCTCCAAATTCAATCAACTTGGAGTCTATCGATATCTACACATCCAGATCTACATTTTATATTCAGGGCTCGGGCCCAAATTTCAATGATAAAAGGGTCGAAACCGTAAAAGAATATTCAGACAGCAACACTCAGGATTTATTTACTAATGTAGGTTTCATGGAAATATGTAATTTGGTGTCTAAGTTGTGAAGTAGCATAAATACATAATCATGGAGATCAAAACAGCAACTAATAAATATTTTTCAAGTCATAATAGTCGCAAATTCGTCAAAATACTAACTTTATATGCGTCTACAAATTTTAGGGGTCCTTAATTCATATGTCCATGTGATTCATGTGTTCAAGGGGATAAAAGAGTCCAATTGATTATTATTTAATACGAGGAAGTTTTGTGACTCTTACATTTGTGGGTTTGAAGGTTCAAAATTGATTTACAATGATATTCAAAGGGAGTCACAATCTAACTATATGTGGTATTTTCAAGAAAACTTGTACTAGAGCAATAAAATGTACAAGATGAATACTTGCCTTAAATCGACGATTATAAACTCCGCTTGTCAAAAGCAATTTGAGAAGAAAAATCCCCGAAGATGTCCTCAAAAAGCGCGTGCAAAAATTGATCGGAGATCGCGTTTTCCCGCACACAGGATCTGTCCAGAACAGCGAACAGCAAGTAGGATCCGGTGCGGCCAAAACAGGAAACAGCGAAGCCGGCGAATCAGATCGCTGTGAAGCAGCGGATCTGAGGCCAGAACAGCGTACAGCAGCTTCGGATCTGGTGTGGACGAACACCGAACAGCAATCACGGCGCGGATCTTGACGCGATCTGACGGCTGTGATTCGCTCCCGCCTTCTCCTCCTTCTTCTTCGTTCGATCGAACAGAGCGCGAGAGAGAGAGAGCAGCAACGGCGGGGTGCTTCGTTGGCGGTGACTGCGGCAGCGACGGAGTGCGGTGACGGCAGCGACGGAGTGCGGTGACGGCGGCGACGACGTCGAGAAGCGACGGCACGGCGATGGCGAGGCTGCTCTGTTCGTGGGTGCGAACAGAGGGTGAGAGCGGGAGTGGCGTTGGGGTTCGGCGGTGATAGGGAGATGGCGGTGGTGGTTGTTGTGGCGCCGAGGGGTTGACGAGGATGGCGGTGAGGGAGCGGCTGAAGGCGAGGCGAATGGTATGGGCGATGGAGGTCGGAGTTGTGGAGGAGGTGGTTGCGAAAGATACGGAGAAGGGAACGGGGTGTGGGGATGATTAGCGGCGGTAGAGAATTAGGTTTAAACAGTATAGAGTGATTAGGGTTAGGGTAGGGGTTTATATACTAGGGTTAGCGGGTTTGCGGGTTCAAGGGTTTTGGGGATCCGTTTCAAAAAGAGCCCAACAAAAGAAATGGTCAAAATGCACAACAATGGGGATTAGAGAGATAAACGAGAAGAATCGGTCTATTTCTCATGAAGAACGGTGCAAGAGGCACACAATCGAAGTTGATAAAAGAACCCACAAATTCGAGTTGAGACAAGAATAATAATTCCATTCAATCAGAAGAAATTACATGATATCAAAATAGACGAGAGAGTACAATGAGGCACAAAACAGTACAAAATACAAATACGGGGAAATAGGAGTTACACTCTCGCAGTGTTTCTACCTACCTCTGAAGAGAAGTCACAAGACTATTTGGAAATGGTTCTTCTTCTTCATCAGAAGAAGAGTCATCAGATGAATCCGGAGGTGGGGTGATCTCTCGGGATTCAGGCCATTTTTCCCCATCAGAATCTGCTTGCCCTGGATAGTACTCATCCTCGAAATCTGCCTGTCCAGGATGGTACTCTTCCTCGATGATATGCCATTCGTCGTCTCCAGCAGGGTCGAAGTCGTCAGCCATCTTACAAATAGAGAGGAAGAAGCAAAATTCATAGAGCAACACAAATGTAAGTCACTTACATTTAAATCTCCAGACTCAAACACACACTCTAATGTCCACTTCTAGGGTGTCGTTCCTTATAAATTTGTACAAGTGTGGAAGTGTGGCTCTGATACCACTCTATAACGCCCCGAATCCCAAATACACTGAATTCGAGATGTTCTACAGGATCTTTCTACTTCCTTTAGTACAATTTTACAAGGAAATTTAAACTTTTCACTTTACATCAGAGTTTACATCAATATTACACTTTACATTGCACAGCGGAAGTAAATTTACAACAATGAAACAAATATACAACAACATTGAGTAATCTTTAAGCATTTGTTCCTCTTTAATCTTTATCAAGCCATTTACCTGCATATAAGACTGTGGGTACGTCAGTTTATTCAACCGACGATCATTATACACGGTCATCCTCTCTATGCCGGAAATAGTATAACATATTTTTCATATTTAGAAAACACAAACTTGTCACATATCAAACTAAAGGGACTACCCTATTGATGTCGTGTTGTGATTGTGCACTTAGTCCTTAATGCATTTATTTATATTACATGACACAAATGCGCACTTGTTCGGATTCTATGCATCCCATACTACATAGGTCCGAAGGCAAGCCCTTAATCGTTCTTCATCTTTGTAGGGTTCAATCCCTCGCCATGACTTAATCTACAACTGTAATTACGGTAGGTATCTTAAATGATCTATGAGTGCAAGCACGTGTACAGAAAACCTGAAGGGGAATCCCACGTCATGTTACGACTCATCGTGTAGAACCTGTGGCAATTCAGCCTCCTTCATGGCACACGATCCTCATGCAGTCACCAAACATCCCACAAGTGTCACCACCGGGATGGTACCCTGGAACAGTATCCACGTCTTGTCACGACTCATCGTGAAGAACCTGTGAAATACTCTCCGCTGCAAATCCGATGGCCCTCAACTCGTGTTTTTCTCCTACTTTCATCACGTCTCCACTATTGTAACGACCCGAAAAATAGCATATGGCTATTTTTGCATCGAAATATGTGCGCGATTGAGAATTTCGCGCGATCATGGATTTTCTGATAATAATTATTTTGATTGAGAAATATAAGATATATTGTCTACTTTATTTTATTATTATCTTCGAAATTAAATTATTTTTATGCGGATTATTACAAAGTTGTTTTAATGTATTTTGTATTGTTTGAAATTATTAAGAATAGAGAGTTGGGTTTTATTTGAAATGTATTGAGGCTAGGGGGCTTATGCGAAACATTCCCTTAGATTTTTATCTATCTATTATTATCTATTTCCATTTTTACAAACCCCCCCCCCCACATTCTCTCCTTCTCCTTCCCTTCTCCTTCTTCTTCCTTCTTTTCTCCCCGTCTGGTTCCACCCGACCCAGAAAAACCCTCCCCCGGGTTCCCCCTCTCCTTCTCCTTCCCCTACTTCTTCCTCCTCCCATTCACTCCCAACCAAAGTGAACCCAGCTCCTTCTCCCTTCCCTTCTTCTTCTCCCCCGTTCCCTTCCTGTTCGATCCCGACCCCATGCCCCCAAGCCCCCCCCCCCCCCCCCCCCCGACCTCCTCCCCTCCTCCTCCCGTTCGCACGCCAGCCCAGATCGAAGGAAACGAAACCCAGATCCCCACTCCCGTTCCCTCCTCCTTCCTGGTTCGATCCCGAACCCAAAGAAGCCCCGACCAGTCCTCCCTTCTCCTTCTCCATTCGCTTCCAACCGACGAAAACCCACACCTCCGCCATCTCCTTCTTCTCCTTCCCTTCTTCCCTTGCTGTTCGATCCCGAACCCCAGGAACCCATCGATCGCAAGATTCCCCCCACCTCAAAATCCACCTCCATTCCTTCGTCAATTTTGAATTAAGTTGAGGGTTAGATTAATGGAGGGATTCTTTACATGGTGGTGTTGTCGGATTTTCGATTGGATTTCGGAAGGTAAAACCCTAACTATTTTATTGTATAAAATTTAGTTGGATTAATTTTTATTGAGTAGGAATATTATTGTATAGAGATTTAGAGATGTTGGAAATTGTAGATATGAGAAATTAAGAAATATGTGGTGAGTTATATTATATCCCGTGCTCCCAATTGTGGATTGTTGGAGAGATTGTAAGTTATTAGTAAATTGGGGTTTTGGGTTTGCAAAAGAGAATTATATGGATGTGAATTAATTCTCGTATAGCAGTGGAAATTATAGTTGGGCTATTAGAACAATTAGGAGTGCTTTTAGTAATTGTTTGGTAAGAAGGATCTCGTCGGCATTAGTTTATTACGTGCATCGCACGTATATATCCCAAGCGTTCAGTAAACACTTGTGTGATATTTGGGATAATGTTATTAGCTTCTATAATTGGTTTGGATTATTGAGTTTTAATTATTTGAAATTGATGATAGGATATATTGCGACTTTGGAGGCAAAGTGGCATGGCGCTTCGGATCTTCGCGGAAAATGTGAGTTGGTTTATTATATATTTTTGTGGTTTGATGAATATGTGAGTTATATTATTTATATATTTTGCGGTTTAAAAATATATGTGAGTTAGTTTGTTTATATATTTGTGTATTTTATGGTTTAAAGATATATGTGAGTATATTTATATATTTTGTAGGTTGATGAATATGTGAGTTAATTTATCTAGGTATTTTGTGATTTAAGAAATATGTGGTGAGTTATATTATATATATATATATTTTCGTGGTTTAAAGATATGTGTGAGTTATTTTAATTATATATTTTGGGGTTAAGAATATGTGAGTGTTAATTCATTTATGTATTTTGTGGTTTAAAGAAATAAGTAAGTATCGATTTATTTACGTATTTTTGTGATTGTAAAAATATGGTGAATCTAACCATTCTTGAGTATATAAAAACCTATATAATGGATGAGTTATATTTAGATGATGATATCAAAATATGGGTGTATGGTTTATATACGTATTTTTGATGTTTTGAAGAAGTTCGAATAAACTAAAGTATTGTTATAAATTTATGGATCAAAAGGATCCTATGAAAAGTATGAATGGTAGAACTTGAGTTGTATTAGATCATGCTTGAGTTGGTGTGCTATGTCAAAAAGAGAACTACCATGCTTAAAGATTTGTTGTAGTTAATGATTCTAAGAGAAGAACCCATGCTAAGATGAGTAGTTGTTCTAAGGTTCAAAGAAACCATGCTTAAGTGAGTATAGTAATGGTTTTAGCTAAGAGTCTCAAAAGAACCCATTTTAGTTGTTAGTAGTAGTGAGTAAAAAGAACCCATCCTATGGATTTGGATTGTTGGAGAGAAAGAACCCACACTTGTGCTATAGTAAGAATCCATGCTTGAATTGTTGTAGAAGGAAACCCATGGTTAAGTTGTAGTAGAATATCATGTTTGAGTCGATTTTAGAAAGAAGCTCATGTTTGAGTTGATTATAGTAGGTAGGCCATGATGAGTTGATTCTAGAAGGATACCATGCTTAAGTTAATTATAGTAGATTCTTCTGTTGCTTCTAATTATAGAAGATCAAGTTGCTAGTAAGCACAGTTGGTTGCTTCTAGGTTTGATTACCTGTATGGTTGTTGTATGTGTTGTTGTCTCATACGCGGCTCGACTGGCCCGTATGTAGATGTTGGTCTCATACGGAGCTTATTTGGCTCGTATGCATGTTGTTGTCTCATACGCGGCTCGACTGGCCCGTATGTAGCTGTTGGTCCCATACGTCGCTGTTTAGCTCGTATGTGTTTTTGGTTACTCGTATGTAGCTTCTTAGCTAATACGCAGTTTGTTGTGCTCATCTAGGGTGATATCATTGCCCTAGGGCTATCGACCATTAAGACGTGTGTTTAGCTTACTCCTAAGGGACTGTGGACGAGTCACTTCGCGGGTGCCGTCAGATCTTAACCGTTGGTTGATTGCGGACCGGAGTGTGACGAAATCCAAGTTCAGGATAGTAGCATGCGAATACGTTCGTATTGCCGGGGTCTTTGATCGATAGGCCATGAACCAGATCCTGAGGGATTCTGGTGAGTTTAGGTTGAGCAGCCTAATAGAGTTATCTTGCGAAGTCTAATTTAAGACCTAGCATGCTGTGTAATGTTGTCATTCCTAGGATTGTTCAGGGTTAGGAACATCATTAAGATAGTGACTTATAAAGATCATTTTACTTCGACCCTTTGCCGAAAAGAGAGGAGTTAGTTGTAGGTAGCGCCTTACGACCAACTTGTCCCTCGAAGCAGGCCTTAGGTGGTGATATTGGGTTGTATCTTCCTGTCAAAGGGATACGTACGGTGCCCTCTCACGAGTTGGGAGCACGGGATGCGTATCGCACACTGTTAATTCCTGAAGTGCCATGATAAGGCGGCGGAGCTAGGGGGATGGACCCCGGAACTTCGTCGGGTCCTTGTCCAGGAGAGAGCGAACAGGCCATAGATCACGGTCTATGAGTTAGGGGCGACACAGGATAGGCTTTGTATGCTATACTGCGCTCGGAGAGACCCCGTGTTCGTCAGGTTTTTGAGTGAGGTCCGGTGTACCGGGTAGTAGTGGCAAACATAGACACCATGAGCGTACTGCATTGGTGGGACTTGATCACGTTTGCAACCTCATCAGTCATGTAGTATCTGTCAGGAACAGGTTGTGTACAATTAGAAATTCATAACGCGGGTTCAAATCCCTATATTTGGAGAGACGGCTTGAGATGGGGCGTATGTAGTATGGGATGCATACTGTTCCGGAGACTTGCTTGCATTAGAATAAGAGCATCATTGTATTGGTAATTTTGCATTTGAGTTTGAGTCATAAGGTACACAGGCACAAAATTATAGGTACACGTGTCTTTTCCATTCGAGATGAATTGTGAGTGTGATAGTAAAGTAAATTAATAACCAAGCTATGGGCTTGGGATGTGATGTGATATTACCCAAGTCGGGCTTGGGATGTGCGTGATTATTACCCAAGCTATCGGCTTGGCGTGGGATATGTTATTGCCAAAACTATGTTGGGATATGGGGTACATTGTGATAAAATGTAAGTAAATGGTAAGGTGAAATGAGATGTTAGGTTGGACATGAATGAATGAGGTAGTATGAGAATGAAGGCATATGTCTATGAGGTGATACGTGATATAAGGAAGTAAAATCAATATTGTATTATGAGAGTGGTTTTCCAAATGGTTACTAAATATAAGTATGTTATGAGCGGGTATAGATATACATACAGGTGATGACTCAGAGAGTATTTGATATAAAACCTCATTTATGATGTTTACTTATTCAGGTGTCAAGTAAGATTGTTTATCTTGGAAATTGTGAGTTCGTTATGTTTTACTTGTAAGTTTAATTTATTTACTTATTTAATAAATTATACTCACACCAGAAATGGCTAACCCCTTAGTGTTTGGGGGTTAGGGAGTCCCTGGACTACCCTAGGTCCCTACTGTTACAGGTCCTCAGCAGTGCAAAGGTGAGGTGTAGGTACAGGTTCCGTGGAGTGGAGTTCCAGTTATAATTCATTGTTATGTTTTAATTGTAAATAGTAAAGATTTATGCTTTAAATTGTATTTTTGATGTATAAGTATGAGGATGATGATGAAGAGTATAGTGTGAGGCAGCAGGATATGGTTTGGACCCGTACCCATTTCGTTGTGGAGTGCCGGGCGTCGTGGTAGGTTTTTACAGGTTATTTTCTAAAAACTTACTACGTTTTCAAAAGGATTTATGCTTTTTAATTGATATTTGTTAAACCGTTATGAGTTTGGCCCCCAGAGCATATATATATATTGCCTGTGTGATGATGCTCATTTTGGCCTGGGGAGCCCATATTATTATTGCCTGTGATGTAAGCTACGGAATTTAGAGCAAAATTCCGTAAGCTTTTCTGTGTTTTGGGCAAAAAAATACAAGGGAGACTCTGCCCAAATTTTCCTTGAAACATAACTATTTTAGTTTATGTTTAAAGTGATATAGAAATTGGAAGAATTGATTTTGGAGTCAAAAAGAAAAGAAAAGGGGCAGGCAGTACAGTTTGGTATTACAAACTGATAATTGTAATTACTGCATAGTAACTCTGTGTTGAAGAAAAGTTTTTAAATTTTCCAAAATTTTCTGTGTCTCGAGACTAATTGAAGGAAAGATCTTGCCATGTGTCACGGTTGCCCAGCAACGGGGAGATCGGGGCGTTACAACTATGTACTAATCCTTAGTTTTTATTAGAATCATAAACAAAAATCAAAGCTCTAGAGTTAGCCTCTCCAATAAACCGGACTTATTCATTCATTTCAACATGACCAACCTTGATATTTCTCTTCAATTTTCATTTTCAAATGCCGGGGGAGACTTAGCTACTCTTTTTGGATTCAATTTTCAATTCACAATTTCTAAAATGAGCATTTCCAATTCATAAATTTCCATGTTTAGTCATCATACTCAAACGTATATTTCTTTCAAATCATGATTTCTAATTCGTTCAAATAGTCCATAACTATACATGAATTTTATATGCTTTATCAATTATCACTTTTACTTTGAAATTCACATCACTAACGAATATTCACAATTCACATTTTTCACACTATTCTCGAATGAGAACAATTCACATCCATCACATAATAAAAGACTCATTCTTTACCACAATAATCTTCTAATTCTTCATTTCAAACTCTTTTTGCAAGGTATAATTTTCACAAAGTATACACAAAGAACCATAGTTCTATTTAAGCATTTTATTCTCAAATCATAGTCTATTTCATGCAAATAATTCCCTAAATCATTTTTATAAAGTCCCATATAATTTTAGAAGAATAACCATATTTTTTTCATAATTTTTGGACAATTAAAAACCCCAAAAATAATTTTTTTCAATCTTGCCGAGGGCAAGATTCGAACCCAGTACCCCAGAGAACACAGCCAACCGCACAAGCCACTAGGATGCATGTGCTAAGCGGTATAAAGGGAAAGCCGAGGGTATTTAAGGCTCTCGATCGCTGATTCTTGTTTTTAAAAAAATTACATGAAACAATATAGTGCCGCAAGGATTCGAACCAGTCACCACAGGGAACCCACCCGCGCACTATAACCACTTGAGTTACGGGCTCAGGTTGTCACTAGTATAATTCCAATTTTATTTAACCCATACTCTCTGTTCTTTAGAACATTTCGACGTTCAACAAAGTTGCATATCACATTGTTCTTACTAATATACTGAAAAAATCCGAATTAATCATTTTCCATCATGAATTTTATTCCAGTATATGAAAATAATTTCTTAAATAATCAGACATAATTTCCTCCATAATTGAGACATTTCTAACATACAATTTGGTTAATGTGACATACTACTAATACAATTTTTTTTTGACATTATAATTTCATCAATCTCTATAATAATTCTCTACTCTTATTCATTTTCCAAACATAAGAATTCCTCTTAATTTATTCGCTACCACGCCATACAAGGTTTCCAATTTAGCACAAAAAGTGACACAATCGATGTACTAACTTTTGCACATAATTTTTCATGCTACTAACAAATGCTCCTTCACATAATTTATAGCCACATTCATATTGCACACAGCTTAAATTTTACTAATAACAACACACATAACTTGCATATCAATAAGTTAATCAATTAGAGATCATCCTTTCAATTAAAATGTGCATTCTTATTAGTCATTTTCATGCATTATTTTGATAATTTAATCTAGCATGCATTCCTATGTTAGAAATAGAAAAATTTACCCACCTTGTTGAAGAAAAGAACAATTAGAAAACTCCTAGACGAATGTCCTTGCAACGAGACGCTCCTCCTCCTTGAATGCCGCACTCGAGCCTCCAAAAGCACCAAAACTGAGAGCTCCTTCCCTTTGAATGCTGGCCTCTTCTCCTTTTGTAGTTGCAAGCACCACTCCCACACACAACTCAATCTTTTATCTCACAACAATTACTACTAGATAATATAATTGGACTATAGGTTTGGAAGAGAATAGTTTGGTACAAGAAGAACCAGCCATGGGGGGTATTTATACTAAAAGTCAAAGGGAATGGAGGGCTAGGATCAATTGGTTGGTTGTAAGATGGAGGGCTAGGATGAAAGTAGGAGTTGCAATAACCACCCACATCCAAGTAACCACCACACCATGATCACCACTCAAAATTTGGGTTTTCCTCCAAAAAGTCACAACCGGCCATGGAAGAGTGCATTTTGCACGTGTACGTGTAGTGCACGTGCATGCAACTAGGCCCAAAAATTATACATTTAATTTTTGTATAAAAATAAAATAGTCTTTAAATTGTATTCTACATGACAAGTTGCATAAAAATATTCCATGGGGCTTTAGTTTATCGGCCAAAATAGTTATTTTAAAATAAAATAAATAAATTACATTTTGGGCTTAAAGAAAAAGGCTTTTTATCTAATTAAAAGAAGGTTTTTGTATAAAATAATTAAAGCACATATTAAAATATCTTTACTCATCTTGATGAAAATATTAACCAAAATATTGCACGTGCACACTACGTACAAAATAAATAATTTTTCATTAGATGAAAAAACAGAGCATTACAGAAACACTGGTTCTTCTTGGTCAAGGTTGCAAGGGGTACAGCAATCCTTGCATAATTCTGGATAAACTTTCGGTAATATCCAGTCATACCCAGAAAACTCCTTACTTCCTTCACCGTCTTTGGTTGTGGCCATCCCTCGACTGCTTCTATCTCTGAGGATCCTTTGCCACTCCCTCCTTAGAAAGGATATGGCCTAAGAATGCAACTTCCGATTTCCAAAAATCACACTTAGATAATTTGGCATACAACTGATTCTCTTGTAGCTTGCTCAAGACTGCTGTCAGATGTTCAGCATGCTCTTCTTCTGTCCTTGAATATATCAAAATGTCGTCGATGAAGACCACAATAAATGAGTCAACAAACGGACGTAGAATTTTGTTCATCAAGTCCATGAAGATTACTAGAGCGTTAGTCACTCCAAACGGCATTACCAAGAATTCATAGTGTCCATGTCGAGTTTGAAGAGCTATCTTAGGTACATCCTCTTTCTTGACTCGCACTTGATGATATCCAGACCGTAAATCAATCTTGGAAAATACTGCTACTCCCTGAAGCTGATCGAACAAATCGTCGATCCTGGGAATTGGGTACTTGTTCCGAATAATGACTTTATTCAATTCTCGATAATCAATACATATTCTGGATGACCAGTCCTTCTTGATGAGCAATACTGGTGCTCCCCAAGGTGATGCACTTGGTCTGATAAATTCCTTCTGCAAGTACTCTTCAATCTTCTTCTTGACCTCATTCTTCATAACGAGCAATATTGGGCATACAGGATCGTAAAGCGGATTGGTAAGGCAGCATATAGATTGAAGCTGCCAGAGGAGTTGGCACAAGTGGTTGATATATTCCATGTGTCATTGTTGAGGAAGTATGTGCCAGATAAGAATCATCAGTTGGTAGAGATTCCTGAAGGTCTACAGGTGAACTTGAGTTACAAAAAACAGCCTGTTGAGATCGTTGACCGTGGGGAGAAAGTTTTTAGGATCAAAGTGATACCTATGGTCAAGGTGCTGTGGAGGAACCAGCAATTCGAGTGGGCTACTTGGGAGCCAGAGGATCGCATGCAGAAGGATTTTCTTGAGCTTTTTATATGATTTTATCTTGCTTATGTGATGGCATTTCTTTGGATGATTGTACTATTGGACTGAGTTGTATTTCTTTTTTTTGATTATGTCCTTCTATGTGAATGTTTGAATTATGGTTTATTTATGAGATTTCAATTTCCCTGTTTATTCTTGTTTAGACCTCATTAGTAGTAGTTCTGAGGACAGAACTCTTCTAAGAAGGGAGTGATGTAGTACCCCGTATTTTTAAATATTATTTTTAAAGGCTTATAAATTAATTAAAATGATTTTGGGGATTTAATAAATATTTTCAGAAAATTTACCTTTTTACACGTGTGAAACACGTGCAAAAATTTTTCTTGAGAAGTTCAAAAAAGCCAAAATTTCTTCATGGAAAATCATCATTTATTATTTGGGATTTATTTGTAATGTTTCTATATTTTTTTGATATTTATTGGATCTATTTGCAAATATTGAGAAAAAGAAAGATCTTTTTGCAAAATTGTCATTTTGAGAGGTGAAAGTGCAAAAACTATTTTCTGGACTTTTCAAACAGTGCCGACTGGAAATAAGGAGTTTATTTTTCTTTTAAATCTCAATTTAATTGTTTTTATTAAGTTTCCAAGTATAGGGATCTATTTATGTAAAGTTATATTTTAAAGGGGTTATTTTGCAAATGTGTCTAAAAACCCTAAAACTCCTATTCCGGGTATTTAAAAAGGGTGTAGTGCAGCCGTCTTTTGCTGCACAACATAAAGTTTTATTATTTTTGGAGGATTAAGAAGAAGAGGATCTTGGATTTTGCAAAAGAGATGTTTTCTCATCGGATTTCTTCATTCGAGGTGAGTGATGTAAATTCTTTGTTGTTTTATCTTTGTTTGTTCTATTGAATGTTGTACTGTATCTGAGTGATTTGTTTGTCTCCTTTCATTTTGTGAACGTTGTATGATGGATCTTGGATATTGAACTCTATTTGCTAGAAAGCATGTTTAGGGTTTGAATATAAATATGCATATTATGAATTGGATGGATGGATGAAAAATTGGATCTTGTGAAACCCTAGTTGTTTGTAAATAAAATTGTATGTGGGTAGTCCATCTCTTTTGGATCAATATTGGATTGATTGAATATGGTAGATTTTATACATAAACCTAATAAAGATGATATTTTTATTACTTTGGAGTATTGGTTGAATGAAACTGGACATGGCAATGTTATAAACTGATTATGTGTATGAGTTATAATGGCGATTGAGATTGAGAAAATGTTGTGAAGGACTGATGAAATATGAGATCATGTCTTGAGAATTGGATTTGAGATAAATTGGGTTGAATTTGATGAATATACCCAAATTGGGGGATTTTCTTGGGATTTTGGTATTGATATGAGTTGGATCTGAATATGAAGCCATTTCAATGAGTAAATGATTTTAAGAAACTCTATTTTGACTATATGCACAATCCATGCTTAATCGAAAGAAATCAACAATTCTCTATTTTATAAATTCAAGTAGTTTTGATTTAGTTTTACTGACTATTATATGTCCTACAAGTTGTATTTGAATATATAAGAAATAAGCTTTTCGTAGAAATCATTTTCATAAAGTAAAACTACGTACCGGTTGAAATGTGCACAACCAAAAGTATGCGGTTTCCAGGTCGACAGTCGACCGGTATGACTTCTCAGTCGACCTATACGACCCTGCTGCTATGTTCCCTAGTTTTTCTTGAAATTTCGCTCGGGACAGTCGACTGAAGACTTTTACAGTCGACTGGTACCACTTAGAATTATTTTTTCGAAGTTATTGTAATTTCTCTCTCTGGATAGTCGACCATACCCTTTACAGTCGATTGTTATACTTAGGATTATTTTCTGAAAAATTATTGAATTTTCTCTCTGGATAGTCGACCGATGGTTTTAATAATTGACCTATAACACTTAGATTATTTTTCTTAAAACCATGAAATTCTCTTTCTGGACAGTCGACTTATGCTTGTTATTAGTCAACTGATACTGATGTATCCTTATATTTTTGAATGTTCTTTTAAATGATTTATTCTCTAAATGTTTTAATCTATAACTATTACTCTATACTTTATCTTCTACTGAACATATGTTTTCAAGTTGTTTTGACTGAGCAATTTATATTGAAGATTGGTTTGGATATTTGTTGTGAGTCTCTAGAGGGTGTGTGTGACCCTAGTATACCGGTAGCTGAGATATTTATGTTGGGCCTGTCGAGGCATTTAGTTGATCAGCTGTTGAGTTAAGTCCGATAGGGTACACCAATGCTAGGAGATTCGTAAAGTAATTAAATAACCTAAAAATAATAAGGACAGGCACTAGTGGTAATATGATGAACGAGAACATGGGTTATGGACCTCAGTATGGCTTGCGGTGTGAGATAATCCCCAGAATTATCCAGGTGTGAGTGAAATAGTCTCCGGAATTACCTGTGGTGTGGGATTGATCTCCGGAATTATCAGGGTCGAGGCGACCCACATGTGGTATTCGTGTGATGAGGTGCCATTGCTTGCGGTGTGGGGTATTCTCGAAGATTCCCAGGCGTGAGTGAAATGGTCTCCGAAATTATCTGTGGATAGAGATTGACCTCCGGAATTATCGGGGCATGGGCTAATACTCACAGTTTATCTTTATCTCGTAGTAGTCATCGTGTTAGGATTAGTTGCATAGCGAGGGATTAAACCCTACGTTGTGGAGACGTTAAGGGCTTGCACCGGACCAATGTAGAGTGGGATTCATAGACTCCAACAAGTACGCATTAGAGAGTCAGCATATAGACTTGATGTTTTCTTGACTTCGTTTTATGCATGTGGTTTTCTGTTTTCTATACTTGACACTTAGTCTAGTTTCACTAGATGTTTTCATGTTTCCTTAGTACGTCACATTTTATGTATTCTTGTTTATTACATGTTATTTATGAATCTATGCTTTACTTATGTTGTTTGTTTTATGTCACTCACACCTTTATGGCTGACCCCTTTAGTTTTGGAGGTTAGAGTTATCTCTAGCCTCATATTTTACAGGTGATTTCTTATAGCTCGGATTTGGATACTTGAGTTCAAGTGATGTAATGACTTATGTAATTGTAAAGAAAGTGTTGTAAAGAAAAGAGAACTGTGATTTAAGTGTATTGTATTCCGCTGTGCTATGTAAATGATTATTGTAATGAAAGTTGAAAATTTTTATTGGTGTTGACGGTGTTTAATATTACATTGAAGTTGATGCTAAGAATTGTGCCATGTATTTTCTAAGATATCATATTAGAAATTCGGGGCGCTACAGAGATTGGTATCAGAGCATGGTTCAATGGTAGTAATAAACATGGTATAAAAATAACCTAGGTGTGGACACTAGAGCATGAGTACCTAGTTGTAGACATTAGAGAGTGAGTATCACATAGAACTGAAACATGATGTTTAGTTTGGGGTATGGTTGAGGTTTTGTAAAAGGGTATTGATGTGAATATGAGTGGTGTTGTGGTGCTCTAACTTTTCCCTTATTTTGCAGTATTCAGAATGGTCGGACCCAAATCCAGGATTGGCAACAATGGTGTTGGAGCTGGAAGTTCCCAAGGAACTGGAATTGATCTCGAGGCCGAATTTGCCAGGGTGTATCAGACTTTGAATGCACTAATGGTAGCTAATTTGGCTCAGAATCAGAAACAAAATCAGAATCATGGAGCTGGACCAGGATTGGTTAACGCTGATCCTATCAAGCAGATCGAGTCCTTCAAGAGGATGAGGCCGCCAGTTTTTGAGGGACAATCTGATCCAAACGAGGCTGATGATTGGATTAGGCAGATGGAGACAATCTTCGAGGTCTCGAAAACTCCGGCAGCCAATAAACTGAAGTTGGCCACTATGCAATTGGAAAAGGATGCTGGTGTTTGGTGGAAAATGGTAAAGAGGGCATTGGGGGACCAGCAAATGACTTGGGAGGCTTTCTGGAAGAATTCAGGGATCGTTTCATTCCCCTGGATATTCAGGAGAAGAAGGCGACAGAATTCTTGAATCTACAACAGGGCAGCATGACCGTGCGAGAGTATGAGACCAAGTTTGCTCAGCTGTCGAGGTATGCACCAGAGCTGATAGTTGACGAGGCGAAGAAGGCCAAGAAATTTGAGCAGGGCTTGAGGCCAAACTTAAGGTCGAGAATGATTCCGTTGGGCATAAGGAGGTTCGACAAGCTGATCAGGAGAGCAGCTATGACAGAGGAAGACATGGACCAGTTCCAGAAGAAGCAAGAGACCTGGAACAGGAACAAGAGGCCAGCATCAGGTCAGAGTGGAAAGGGATTCCCAGCGAAGCAAGTCAAGTTCAGTGGTTCAGTGCAGAAGGCACCTGCAACTCAGAAAGTGACCTGTTATTACTGCAAGGAGGCAGGTCATTACAGGTCAGCGTGTCCTAAGTTGGCAAAGCAGACTTGTTTCCAGTGTGGGCAGGCGGGACATTCTAAGCCTTATTGTCCACAGTTGAGGAAGGATGGTCCAGGTGGAAGTAAATTCCAGAGGCAAAGGCGAGTGTTTGCATTAACTGAGGAGGATGCGGGTAACTCGGAAGATGTGATCCAGGGTATGCAAGAGTTTTGATTTTACTTTTAATCAATGTAATAAGTAAAAATTTTATTTGAGAATAATTGGAAATTGAGTATCATTCTTCATGTAACAGGAATTGTTTTGATTAATGGATTAAAGGCAAGAGTTTTATTTGATACTGGTTCTTCGCATACTTTTGTGTCGCCCAATTTTGCAAAGGTCTTAGGTATGGAGCCTAAGTTGTTTCCAGGCAAGGTTTTGTCGGTGGCAATGCCGTCAGGTGAAGAATTGATCGCTAAACGATATTACGATGGCTGTGATATCGAGATTGGCGGGAGATTATTCGGCATTGATCTGATTGAGCTGCAAGTCTTGGGAGTGGATGTGATCGTGGGCATTGATTGGATGGCAATTTATGATGCCACAATTGAATGCAAGCAGAAAGAGGTGTTAGTGAAAGCACCAGGTGGACCCGCAGTGACTTTCCAAGGGAAGAAGAAGATTCCGAAGGTGGCTGCAATAGTATCCAAGATGGCAATTCCAGATGAAGTCAAAGGCATTCTGGTTGTCAGAGATTTTCCTCTGGTGTTCTTGGAAGATTTTCCAGGATTACCGCCACAGAGAGATATGGAGTTTTGCATCAATGTTCAGCCAGGGAGTGCTCCGATTTTTAAGGCTCCGTACAGGATGGCACTTTAGAGCAAGACGAAGTGAAGAAGCAGATTGAGGAGCTGTTGAGCAAGGGGCTTGTTAGGCCAAGTTCTTCACCGTGGGGTGCACCAGTATTGTTGGTCAAGAAGAAGGATGGGTCAATAAGGATGTGCATTGACTACCGGGAGTTGAATAGGGTGACTATTCAGAACAAGCATCCACTTCCATAGATTGATGATTTGTTCGATAGGCTTCGAGGAGCAGCAGTGTTTTCGAAGATTGATTTGAGATCAGGATATCATCAGGTTCGAGTCAAGGAGGAAGATGTGAGTAAGACAGCTTTCAGGACTCGTCATGGGCTCTACGAGTTTTTGGTGATGCCATTCGAGTTGACGAATGCGCCAGCAGTGTTCATGGATATGATGAACCGGGTTTTGAGGCCATTTATTGACTCCTTCGTAGTGGTTTTCATCGACGATATTTTGGTGTATTCGAAGTCGGAGGAGGAGCATTCTATGCACTTGACAGCGGTATTACAGAAATTGCAGGAGCATAGCTTGTATGCCAAGTTGTCGAAGTGTGAGTTTTGGAAGTTGGAGGTAGCTTTCCTTGGTCATATCCTTTCTAAGGATGGAGTGGCCACTGATCCTCAGAAGTTTGAAGTAGTAAAGGATTGGCCCAGGCCAACGTCTGTGAAGAAAGTCAGAAGTTTTTTGAGTTTGGCTGGTTACTACAGGAGATTCATCTAGGGTTATTCTCAGATTGCAGTTCCTTTGACAGGTTTGACCCGGAAGAATGTGGCATTTTCATGGACTGAGAGGTGTGAGGCGAGCTTCCTTGAGTTAAATAAGAGGTTGATTACTGCACCTATCTTAGCTTTGCCACAAGCTGGGAAGGATTATGATATCTTCAGTGATGCGTCTTTCAGAGGTTTGGGTTATGTCTTGATGCAAGAAGGCAAGGTTTTTGCTTATGGTTCGAGGCAATTGTCTCCGCATGAGAAGAATTATCCGATGCACGATTTGGAGCTAGCAGCTATTATCTTTGCCTTGAAGAAGTGGAGGCATTATCTTTATGGTGAGAAGGTCAATATGTACACTGACAACAAGAGCCTGAAGTACATTTATCAACAAAAGGATCTAAATCTTCGGCAGAGAATGTGGTTGGAAGTATTGGAAGACATTCGTCCTGAGATCAAGTATCATCCGGGCAAGGTGAATGTGGTAGTAGATGGACTTATCAGGAAGAGTAGTTTATCAAGTTTGATCACTACTCGAAGCGAGTTAGCAACAAAGATTGATTAGGCAGGTATCGAGGTAGTGCTGTAGGGTTTAGGGGCGTCTTTGACTCAGTTGAGGCTGCAACCTTCCTTGAGAGAGAGGATTGTGGAAGGTCAAAGATCAGATTCAGAGATTCAGAAGATGCTGCGACATGTTCCAGAAGGCAAGCTATCAAAGTTTCGTGTCCAAGATGGAGTTCTTTGGATGGGTGAGAGGTTGTGTGTTCCGAATAATGTAGATTTGAGAGAGAGTATCTTGTAGGAAGCACACAGTACCTTATTGTCAGTACATCCTGGAGGCACAAAGATGTACAAGGACATCAAACAGCACTTTTGGTGGTCTGGTATGAAAAAGGATGTGGCAGATTTCGTGGCAAGGTGTCTGACTTGTCAGCAGATCAAAGCAGAGAATCAGAGACCTGGACGTTTGTTACAGCTGTTGCCCATTCCGGAGTGGAAATGGGAAAATATCAGTATGGATTTCATCACAGGTTTGCCGAGGAGTTCGAAGGGCAATGACTCGATTTGGGTTATTGTGGACCGTTTGACTAAGTCGGCTCACTTTCTAGCCACGAAGATTACTTGGTCATTGGAGAAATTGGCTGAGTTGTACATTGGTGAAATTGTGAGACTTCATGGAATTCCTGTGACGATCATTTTTGACAGAGATGCAAGGTTCACTTCAAGGTTTTGGAAGAGCCTACAAGCAGCTTTGGGCACCAGAACTGATTTCAGTACCACGTTTCATCCACAGACTGATGGTCAGACTGAGAGGGTGAATCGAGTGTTGGAAGATATGTTGTGGGCTTGTGTCATGGATTTCGGTGGTAGCTGGGAGAGATACTTGGCATTGGTTGAGTTTGCTTATAACAACAGTTACCATGCGAGTATTGGGATGGCACCATATGAGGCTTTGTACGAGCGGAGGTGCAGGACACCAGTTTGTTGGTACGAGGTTGGTGAGAGGCAGATGTTTGGTCTTGAGATCGTACAGCAGACGTCAGAGCAGATTGAACTGATTCGCAAGAGATTGGTTGAGGCTCAGAGTCGGCAGAAGAGTTATGCTGATACTTGACGAAGGGACTTGGAGTTTGAGGTTGGGGATGCAGTTTTCCTCAAGGTGTCTCCGACCAAAGGAGTGATCAGGTTTGGTAAGGGAGGCAAGTTGGCGCCAAGGTATATTGGGCCATACAGGATAGTGGAGCGGATTGGTAAGACAGCATATAGATTGAAGCTTCCAGAGGAGTTGGCACAGGTAGATGATGTATTCCATGTGTCATTGTTGAGGAATTATGTGCCAGATCAGAATCATCAGTTGGTAGAGATTTCTGAAGGTCTACAGGTGAACTTGAGTTACAAAGAACAGCCTGTTGAGATCGTTGACCGTGGGGAGAAAGTTCTTAGGAGCAAAGTGATACCTATGGTCAAGGTGCTGTGGAGGAATCAGCAGTTCAAGGAGGCTACTTGGGAGCCAGAGGATCGCATGTAGAAGGATTTTCCTAAGCTTTTTATATGATTTTATCTTGCTTATGTGATGGTGCATCTTTGGATGATTGTACTATTGGACTGAGTTGTATTTCTTTTTTTTGATTATGTTCTATGTGAATGTTTGAATTATGGTTTATTTATGAGATTTCAATTTCCTTGTTTATTCTTGTTTGGACCTCATTAGTAGTAGTTCTGAGGACAGATTTCTTCTAAGGAGGGAGTGATGTAGTACCCCGTATTTTTAAATATTATTTTTAAAGGCTTATAAATGAATTAAAATGATTTTGGGGATTTAATAAATATGTTCAGAAAATTTACCTTTTTACACGTGCAAATATTTTCTTGAGAAGTTCAAAAAAGCCAAAATTTCTTCATGGAAAAACATCATTTATTATTTGGGATTTATTTGTAATTTTTCTATATTTTTTTGATATTTATTGGATCTATTTGCAAATATTAAGAAAAAGAAAGATCATTTTGCAAAATTGTCATTTTGAGGGGTGAAAGTGCAAAAACTATTTTCTGGACTTTTCAAACAGTGCCATCTGGAAATAAGGAGATTATTTTGCTTTTAAATCTCAATTTAATTGATTTTATCAAGTTTCCAAGTATAGAGATCTATTTATGTAAAGTTATATTTTAAAGGGGGTTATTTTGCAAATGTGTCTAAAAACCCTAAAACTCCTATTCCGCGTATTTAAAAGGGGTGTAGTGCTGCCGTCTTTCGCTGCTCAACATAAAGTTTTATTATTTTTGGAGGATTAAGAAGAAGAGGATCTTGGATTTTGCTAAAGTGAAGTTTTCTCATCGGATTTCTTCATTCGAGGTGAGTGATGTAAATTGTTTGTTGTTTTATCTTTGTTTGTTCTATTGAATGTTGTATTGTATGTGAGTGATTTGTTTCTCACCTTTCATTTTGTGAACGTTGTATGATGGATCTTGGATATTGAACTCTATTTGCTAGAAAGTATGTTTAGGGTTTGAATATGAATATGCACATTATGAATTGGATGGATGGATGAAAAATTGGATCTTGTGAGACCCCAGTTGTTTGTAAATAAAATTGTATGTGGGAAGTCCATCTCTTTTGGATCAATGTTGGATTGATTGAATATGGTAGATTTTATACATAAACCTAATAAAGATGATATTTTTATTACTTTGGAGTATTGGTTCAATGAAACTGGACATGGCAATGATATAAACTTATTATGTGTATGAGTTATAATGGTGATTGAGATTGAGGAAATGTTGAGAAGGACTGATGAATTAGGAGATCTTGTCTTGAGAATTGGATTTGAGATAAATTGTGTTGAGTTTGATGAATATACCCAAATTGGGGGATTTTCCTGAGATTTTGGTATTGATATGATTTGGATCTGAATACGAAGCAATTTCAATGAGTAACTGATTTTAAGAAACTCTATTTTGACTATATGCACAATCCATGCTTAATCGAAAGAAATCAACAAATCTCTATTTTAAAAATTCAAGTAGTTTTGATTTATTTTTACGGACTATTATATGTCCTACAAGCTGTATTTGAACATATAAGAAATAAGCTTTTCGTAGAAATCGTTTTCATAAAGTAAAACTACGTACCGGTTGAAATGTGCACAACCAAAAGTATGCAGTTTGTAGGTCGACAGTCGACCGGTATGACTTCTCAGTCGACCGACACGACCCTGCTGCTATGTTCCCTAGTTTTTCTTGAAATTTCGTTCAGGACAGTCGACTGAAGACTTTTACAGTCTACTGGTACCACTTAAAATTATTTTCTCAAAGTTATTGTAATTTCTCTCTCTGGACAGTCAACCATACCCTTTACAGTCGACTGTTATACTTAGGATTATTTTTTTATAAATTATTGAATTTTCTCTTTGGACAGTCGACCGATGGTTTTAATAGTCGACCTATAACACTTAGATTATTTTTCTTAAAACCATGAAATTCTCTTTCTGGACAGTCGACTTATGCTTGTTATTAGTCAACTGATACTGATGTATCCTTATATTTTTGAATGTTCTTTTAAATGATTTATTCTCTAAATGTTTTAATCTATAACTATTACTCTATACTTTATCTTCTACTGAACATATGTTTTCAAGTTGTTTTGACTGAGCAATTTATATTGAAGATTGGTTTGGATATTTGGTGTGAGTCTCTAGAGGGTGTGTGTTACCCTAGTCTACCGGCAGTTGAGATATTTATATTGGGCCTGTCGAGGCATTTAGTGGATCAGTTGTTGAGTTAAGTCCGGTAGGGTACACCAACTCTAAAAGATTCGTAAAGTAATTAAATAACCTAAAAATGATAATGACAGGCACTAGTGGTGATATGATGAATGAGAACGTGGGTTATGGACCTCAGTATGGCTTGCGGTGTGAGATAATTCCTGGAATTATCCAGGTGTGAGTGAAATAGTCTCCGGAATTACCTGTAGTATGGGATTGATCTCCGGAATTATCGGGGTCGAGGCGACACACATATGGTATTCGTGTGATGAGGTGCCATTGCTTGCGGTGTGGGGTATTCTCGAAGATTCCCAGGTATGAGTGAAATAGTCTCCGGAATTATCTGTGGATAGAGATTGACCTCCGGAATTATCGGGGCATGGGCTAATACTCACAGTTTATCGTTATCTTGTTGTAGTCATCATGTTAGGATTAGTTGCATAGCGAGGGATTAAACCCTACGATGTGGAGACATTAAGGGTTTGCACCGGACCTATGTAGAGTGGGATGCATAGACTCCGACAAGTACGCATTAGAGAGTCAGCATATAGACTTGATGTTTTCTTGACTTGGTTTTATGCATGTGGTTTCATGTTTTCTACACTTGACACTTACTCTAGTTTCACTAGATGTTTTCATGTTTCCTTACTACGTCACATTTTATAAATTATTGTTTATTACATGTTGTTTATGAATCTATGCTTTACTTATGTTGTTTGTTTTATGTCACTCACACCTTTATGGCTGACCCCTTTAGTTTTCGAGGTTAGGGTTATCTCTAGCCTCATATTTTACAGGTGATTACTTATAGCTCGGATTTGGGTGCTTGAGTTCAAGTGATGTAATGACTTATGTAATTGTAAAGAAAGTGTTGTAAAGAAAAGAGAACTGTGATATAAGGTGTATTGTATTCCGCTGTGCTATGTAAACGATTATTGTAATGAAAGTTGAAAATTTTTATTGGTGTAGATGGTGTTTAATATTACATTGAAGTTGATGCTCGGAATTGTGCCACGTATTTTCTAAGATATCATATTAGAAATTCGGGGCGCTACATTACCCTTGTGACTAACTCGAGTCACACACCTATTATGGGAGTCAACAACACCAACAACAGATACCAACATCCCTAGACTAGAGTTATCAACTCTAATAGTACAGAAGGGAAAAGTTCTCACAATACCTAGTCAAAACCAAAGACTTGGCAATCTACGGGTTTCTGTCCGAATCTTAAAAACGACATAACTCTCTCGATACAACTCCGATTGGAGTGTACGAGCCCAATCCGAAAAGGTAAGATCCTAGACTACAACTTTCTAGTTGATCATAAACTCAAATTCCATAGATCTACAAAATAGTCTCTCAAACCTCAGCCAGCGTACTTCCGGTACACGGGCTGCACCTTACCGGTAGCACAAAACACTACTCACCTATCCGAACGCTACAAATCTAAGTTCTATGGAAAGGTGTGGATGTCCTCTACAAGTCTCTAGTTGGTTATGAGTCCAAAATACACCAATAGATCACCCTAACACACATATATCTCACAAAGGTACTAAGTCACACACTAGGACTTTCTAAATCAGAGCACTCAGCTCGATTTCTAGTCTCTTTCCAGTATTAAAAAAATCACAGTAAATCAACCCTTTACTAGAATCACCTCAAATAGGTCTTGTTGGGAAGGTCTTGATGTCTACTACAAATCTCTAATGAAATAGTTCCTCAAATTCTGCTCTTAAGGATCCTCAAATATACAATCTCTACAGGGTACCAAAATTGGCTGAAACCTGCACAGTTCATGCAAATAAAATCATCTTAAATTCCATACTCATCCAATTGACAAAAAATTTACCATGATGAAACTATATATCATAATAAATAACATGCAAAAGGGTTCATGTCCAAACTTCAAGCATACACTGAGTTCTACAAAATTCAATTTAGCACAGGAATCAGCATGTTCTTCAGTTCAACTCTAGCTACTATTTTAAAGATCAATTTTTCCCTTGCCTATAAATTCATCCAAACATTTTCGTGATTTTAATGTAGAATCTATATAGAAGTGGGAAAACAGGGTAAAAATTTCAGATTACGAACTTGCTCCAATAAATTATGAAAATTCCAATAATATCAGTCATCCTGTTAACCAACTTCTGATTCTGCCTTACGACACAGTTATACCATTCGATTTTATTAAAATATCAAACCATCATAGAAAAATCCGAAATAAATCATGAACCATCTACTCATGTATATGAACAATCTATGATGATTTCGTCTTCTAATTCTTTGTGGTTTGCTCTCAGAAAAATCTAGAAATTAGCATTCTGATCAAGTTTCTAGTTTCAGTTTCTGATTTCAACTTTCAAACTTCTTAGATATTCATTCTAGCACTTACTACCATACATGCATGCAAGAATTCAATTAAGAGACAATAAGAAAGGTTTAGAGTAACTCCCCACCCTGAGTTGATGAAGAGTAGTTGATCTCTTGAGCTTTCCTTCCCTTGAGAATCCTTCCTAAGGCTTCTTCTTCAATCTCTCTTCTTTCTCTCTCTCTTCTTTTTTTTTTCTTGGTGGCATTCTGAAATTCCAGAACAAGAGGTGGGAATGAGTGGTTTTTTATGGAGAAATGAAGGAGGAAAGAGGGGGAGAAGTGAGGCCGGATTTCAAGGAGGGGCTAGGATAGGGTGGTAGGGTGGTTTTGAGCCAAAACCATGGCTTTAGCCAATGGTTGTGGTGGGATGTGTTGGCTGCCCATTTTCTTCTTAAATGGGTTCTTGTTAATGCGAGACAAGGGGTTCATCGAGCGTACGCAATGTATATCCATCGTAGTATCAAACGATGTTATATTTGCATTGGCGTCATACCAAAACTAATGTTTATACCAGTATCGATCCTTCTCATTCTCGTGCATCTTTTAAAATGCAATCCTCCCATGAACCGTCCCGCAACCCTAACCACACACCACGATATCTAAATCATCTAAAACACTGCAATCATATGCACACATACAGACAATATACCTATATATACATATATATAAGTATCATACAATCTGGGGTGTTACATCACTCCCTCCTTAGTGTCGTTCTGTCCCTAGAACGTTCCTAGTGGGAGAAAAGAACACAACAAAAGAAGATAAACAGAAAACACTCAACACAAATCCAGATATAAAGCCTTCATGCGGCTCTCCAGTTCCCACGTGGCTTCTTCCACGAACTGGTTCTTCCAGAGAACTTTAACCATCGGGATGACCTTGTTTCTCAGTACCTTATCCCGATGATCAAGTATCCTGATTGGTTGTTCTGTACAGGAAAGATCTATCTATCGAAACCTCTGGCAACTGATGGCTTGAATCCGGCACATACATTTGAAACATAGAGACGTGGAACACGTCATGCACTTGAGATAACTTGGCCGGTAGCTCCAACTTATGAGCCATCCTGCCAAACCTGTTCAGAATAAGCTCGATCTGTTCCGACGTTTGCTGCACGATTTCTAGCCCATACGTCTGTTGCTCTCCTACGTCGAACCAACAAACTGCATCTTCATCCATACAAAGCTTCATACGGGGCCATGCCAATGCTTGCCTGATAGCTGTTATTATAAGCAAACCCTACCAAGGCTATGTATTTCTCCCAACTTCCTCTGAAGTCCAAAATGCATGCCCACAACATGTCCTCAATAATCCTGTTGACTCTCTGTCTGTCCATCCGTCTGAAGGTGAAAAAGCGATGCTGAAATCTGTTCTAGTTCCCAATGCTGACTGTAGACTTTTCCAGAATCGAGATGTAAATCTTCGGTCAGATACTATCGACACTGGCACTCCATGTAGCTTCACTATGTTCTCAATGTAGATCTCGTCCAGCCTCTCGACTGTCTTGGTCATCTTTACTGAAAGTAAATGTGCTGCCTTCGTCAATCGATCCACAATCACCCATATTGAGTCATTCCCTTTAGGGCTATTGGGTAATCCTGTGATAAAATCTATACTGATGTTCTCCCATTTCCATTCTGGAATGGGTAAAGGCTGTAGCAATCCACCTAGTTTCTTATTCTCAGCCTTAACTTGTTGGCATGTCAAACATTTAGCGACGAACTCTACTATATCTCGCTTCATCCCTGACCACCAATAGTGCTGCTTTATATCATGATACATCTTGGTGCTTCTGGGGTGAATCGCGAGTAATGTGGAGTGAGCTTCCTTCATGATGTCTTCCCTTAACTCCTCGTCCTTTGATACACATAGTCTGTTACCAAACCATAGTGAACCTTCTCGTATACTGAATTCGTGCTATTTTCCTTCATGCACTTGCATCTTCATGTCTTCCATCTCTGGATCTTCGGTCTGAGCCTTTTTCACTTGCTCATTCAGGCTTGGTCGTAACACCAACTGTGCCAAAACTGCACTTAAGTGTTGTGTAACCACTTCAATGCCTGCCTACCTGATCTCTTCTTCTAGCTCCCTCTGGGTCGCTACCAATGTAGCCACACTTCTCTTCCTACTGAGCACATCTGCTACCACGTTGGCTTTTCCTGGAAGATATATAATCTCAGGTCTGATGTCTTCGAGTACTTCCAACCATCTCCTTTGCCTTAAGTTGAGATCCTTCTGCTGGTAGATATACCTTAAGCTCTTATGGTCAGTGTATATTTCCACCCTTACTCCGTAGATATAATGTCTCCATAATTTTAAGCAAAAATTATGGCTGCAAGTTCCAAATCATGGGTTAGATAATTCTTCTCGTATGGTCGTAGCTATCTCGAACCATAAGCTATAACCTTGCCCTCCTGCATTAGCACACACCCGAACCCCAAAATACGATGCATCACTGTAGCTGACGTAGGCCTTGTCCTCCTGAGGTAAAACCAATGTAGGTGCGGAGATCAAACGGTTCTCTAGTTCCTGAAAACTTTCTTCTCACTTCTCCTTCCAATCGAAACTCTAGTTCTTCTTGGTCCAGGTTGCAAGGGGTACAGCTATCCTGGCATAATTCTAGATAAACTTTCGGTAATATCTAGTCATACCCAGAAAATTCCTTACTTCCTTCACCATCTTTGGTTGTGGCCATCCCTCGACTGCTTCTATCTCTGAGGATCCATTGCCACTCCCTCCTTAGAAATGATATGGCCTAGGAATGCAACTTCCGATTTCCAAAACTCACACTTAGATAATTTGGCATACAACTGATGCTCTTGTAGCTTGCTCAAGACTGCTGTCAGATGTTCAGCATGCACCTCTTCTGTCCTTGAATATATCAAAATGTCGTCGATGAAGACCACGACAAATGAGTCAACAGACGGACGTACAATTTTGTTCATCAAGTCCATGAAGATTACTGGAGCGTTAGTCACTCCAAAGGGCATTACCAAGAATTCATAATGTCCATGTCGAGTTCAAAGAGCTGTCTTAGGTACATCCTCTTCCTTGACTCGCACTTGATGATATCCGGACTGTAGATCAATCTTGGAAAATACTGCTGCTCCCTAAAGCTGATCGAACAAATCGTCGATCCTGGGAATTGGGTACTTGTTCCGAATAGTGACTTTATTCAATTCCCGATAATCAATACACATTCTGGATGACCTTTCCTTCTTCTTAACGAGCAATACTAGTGCTCCCCAAGGTGATGCACTTGGTCTGATAAATTCCTTCTGCAAGTACTCTTCAATCTGCTTCTTGACCTCATTCTGCTCTACTAGCACCATTCGATAGGGTGCTTTGGATACTGGAGCACTACCTGGTTGAACTGTGATGCTAAACTCCACATCACGGTGTGGGGGAGTTCCAGGTAAATCCTCTAAGAATACGAGTAGAAATATCCTCACCACTGGTATCTTGTTCACCTCTCCTGGTACCCGTACTTCGGCTGTAAAAGCCATTGCCTTCGATCTCTGCTCCCCATGGAATACAAGTTCCACTCCTTCAGATGAGATGACTACCTCCTTCTCCTTGCAGTCAATGCTTGCCTTGTCCCTCGACGTCCAATCCATACCAATATTCATAATTGTTCTGGCAAAACCCAATTCTAACAAATCGATACTTAGGGTTTCTCCGCTAATCTGGAGTTTACATCCCTTGTAGCATTGATCTATAGTAAGGGTTGCCCCTGACGGCGTAGCTACCGTCAAAGCTAAATCTGGAATTGCCTTTTGTGTGCATCTTAATTTTCTCGAAAAAGATTTTGACACAAAAGAATGATTCGATCCACTATCGAACAATCCTGCTTAACTCGTCAAAGGAGTCCTCCCCATTCTATGGGTCCTCTTCCCATTCTTCTTCTTACAGATTTCCTCCATGGCCTCCCTTGGTATTGTCACGAATTCTAGTCTCAATACTGAGCCATGATGCGGCCTTGTCGTTCCTTCTTAACCTTGTGCTGCAACTTCGCCCTTATTTGTCGTTCGACTGTAGACTGGCTACCTGCACATTAGGTTATGAATTTTCTTTTTCGACATCCGGTTGCAGATTTGCCTTCTAGACGTTCGGTTGCAGATTTACCCTCCAATATCCTGTTGCAGGTTTGCCTTCTGGACATTCGATTGCAGACTTACCCTCTGATGTCCTGTTGCAGGTTTGCCTCCATTGATGTCTGGTTACAGACTAGCCGCCATTTGAACTTGACTGCACCAAGCTTGTTAGTGAAAAGGAAGTACACTAAGACTGGTTCAGATATAAAGAAGATCATAATCATAAGTTGTAAGCGCTGCCATATGATTTATAATCATCCTATCTGCCAACTAGAATCAATTTATCTAGCCTTCAAGTCTAATTTTCTAGCGTGTTAGACTGCAATTTGAAGTTAGCTCTGATACCAACTCTGTAACGCCTCGGATCCCCGTTACCGGACATCCGTGACACTCACCAGAATCTTTGCCTTCAAATGCATCTCAACACAGTAATAACACAGAAATTTAAAAACTTTTTATTGCCAAATAAAGTCATTACATCATTGATTACAACCAATACCTTGTTTTGGACAAGGAGTACAAATTACATCCACTTATTACAACTTATTACAAATATTCACAGACTCCACTTGTAAAGCTATGAGCTGCTTCCCGGAATGGTAGTCGTCTAATTACTTCCAAACTTCACTGAGTGGCCCATCGGCTCCACTGGGACTTGCGCCTTGGCTCGAGGCTTCTCCTACGCGACTCTGATATCTCAGCACCTGCTCGAAAGGTAGAGCTGATACCTAAAACGTGGGGAACGTCAGTACTTCGACTGACGCAAAGATGATGATAACAATGATCCTCTAGAATTCAATCACAACCAATAATTTATGCAAATGAGAAAAGTGATGTGCCAAAATAAGGGTTTAATGGATTCGGGTTCTAGTGCAGTGATTTGCCATGCCCCTATGCATGCCTGATTCTAATGCAAGCAAGACTTTGGAGCACGATTGCATCCCATACAACATACACCCCCAAATCTAGTCGTCTTTATCCACAATTTAGGGATTCGAACCCTCGCTATGCATCCTACTCTTGTACCCAACCAGTTCCCAATAGATTGTCTGTCGCCCAAGGAGGTTGCAGTTGGTCTGTCTAGTTCTGCCACTGCAGTGCCTAAGTGGTGGTCATGTTGGCCACTTGGTAACCGCGTACGGACCTCTTCAGAAAGCCGCGTTGAATCCGGTCGCAAGACCGTGTGATTCCCATGTCCACCCCTAACCCAGGTTATGGACTGACATATGTGTGTTCACCCCTGATCGGGTTATGAACTTATATATATAAAAACAACAAAACCCACGTGCATAGAAACGTGAGCACCTCGGGGGTCAATCCCCCTAGCCTCCCGTACCTTACTCCGACAAAATTTTGGGAATTAACAGATCGAGATACAAGCCGATGACTCACTCATGAGTGCCGAAAACGTATCCCTACGACTAGAAGGTACAACACTGACTAGGGTCTGCTAGGACTAACGCAATTACCCAATCCTTAATATGTCATTCTAATTCCAGCCTTACTCTAATCACTTTGGGTAAAAGATAAGATTGCTTTCCACTTGTTTATCGACATCTGGCCCTTGTGATACCGGTCCAGTTCGCCACTTCCCCGGCTTGGAATTGTCCAGCATTACGACCTACATTCGCCGCTACCCCGACTGTGAATGTATGTTCACCCCTGATCGGGGCTATAAACTTATCTCAATGGCACGGCTCAGATGTCCTACGCTTCAGCAGAAGTTTATAACTTAAGGTCGACAGATGCAGAGTATCCTTTACCCTAGTGACTAATTCGAGTCACACACCCATTATGGGAGCCAACAACACCAAGAACAGATACCAACATTCCTAGATGAGAGTTATCAACTCTAACAGTACACAAGGAAAAAGTCCTCACAATACCTAGTCAACACCAAAGACTAGGCAATCTACGGGTTTCTGTCCGAATCTTAAAAATGTCATAATTCTCTCGATACAGCTCCGATTGGAGTGTATGAGCCCAATCCAGAAAGGTAAGATCCTAGATTATAACTTTCTAGTTGATCATAAACTCAAATTCCATCATCTAGATCCCCAAAATAGTCTCTCAAGCCTCAGCCAGCGTACTTCCTGTACACGGGCTGCACCTTACTGGTAGCACAAAACACTGCTCACCTATTCGAACGCTACAAATCCAAGTTCTATAGAAAGGTGTGGATGTCCTCTACAAGTCTCTAGTTGGTCATGAGTCCAAAATACACCAATAGATCACCCAAACACACACATCTCTCACCAAGGTACCAAGGCGCACACTAGGACCTTCTAAATCAGAGCACTCAGCTCAATTTCTAGTCTCTGTCCTGTATTACAAAAATCACAGTAAATCAATCATTTACTAGAATCACCTCAAATAGGTCTTGTTGGAAAGGTCTTGATGTCTACTACAAATCTATAATGAAACAGTTCCTCAAATTTTGTTCTTAAGGATCCTCAAATGTACAATCTCTGCAGGGTACTAAAATTGGCTGAACCCAGCACAGTTCATGCTAATAAAATTATCTTAAATTCCATACTCATCAAATTAACACAAAATTTACAGTGATGAAACTAGCTATCATAATAAACAACATGCAAAAGGTTTCATGTTCAAACTCGAAGTATACACTGAGTTCTACATAATTCAATTTAGCCTAGGAATTAGCATGTTCTTCAGTTCAACTCTAGCTACTGGTTTAAAGATCAAATTTTCCCATGCCTATAAATCCATCGAAACATTTTCCTGATTTTACTGTACAATCTATATATAAGTGGGAAAACAGGGCAAAAACAATGAAGATTATGAAAATTTTCATAATTATGCCTATAAATTCAGATTAAGAACTTGCTCCAATAAATTATGAAAATTCCAACATTATCAGTCATCCTGTTAACCAACTGCTGATTCTGCCTTACAACACAGTTATACCATTCGATTTTATTAAAATATCAAACCTTCACAGAAAAATCCTAAATAAATCATGAACCATCTACACATGTATAGGAACAATCTCTAAAAATTTCATGGTCTAATTCCTTGTGGTTTGCTCGCAGAAAAATCTAGAAATTAGCATTCTGATCAAGTTTCTAGTTCCAGTTTCTGATTTCATCTTTCAAACTTCTTAGATATTCATCCTAGCACTTACTACCATACATGCATGCAAGAATTCAATCAAGAGACAATAAGAAAGGTTAAGAGTAACTCCCCACCCTGAGTTGATGAAGAGTAATTGATCTTTTGAGCTTTCCTTCCCTTGAGAATCCCTTTTAAGGCTTCTTCTTCAATCTCTCTTCTTTCTCTCTTTCTCTTCTTTTTTTTTCTTGGTGGAGTTCAGAAATTCCAGAAAAAGAAAGGTGGGAATGAGTGGTTTTTGATGGAGAAATGAAGGAGGAAAGAGGGGGAGAAGTGAGGCCGGATTTCAAGAAGGGGGTAGGATAGGGTGGTAGGGTGGTTTTGAGCCAAAACCATGGCTTTAGCCAATGGTTTTGTGGTAGGATGTGTTGGCTGCCCATTTTATTCTTAAATGGGTTTTTTTGAATGCGAGACGAGGGGTTTATTGAGCTTACGCAATGTATATCCATCGTAGTATCATACGATGTTATATTTGCATAGGCGTCGTACTGAAACTAGTGTTTATACCAGTATCGGTCCTCCTCATTCTCGTGCATCTTTTAGAACGCAATCCTCCTTTGAATCGTCCCGCAACCCTAACCACACACCACGATAGCAAAATCATCTAAAACACTGCAATCATGTGCACGCATACAGACAATATACATATATACACATATATATAAGTTTTGTACAATCCGAGGTGTTACAAGTAACAACAACAACAACAACAACAACAACAACAACAACAATTATAATAATAAAAAAAATATTAATAATGAAGCTAACAATAGTATTGCTAATAAAAAGAAATTAACAATAATAACGATAATAATAATAATAGCAATAATAAATAGTAATAACAAGATTTATATAACAAATAGGAATTGGGTTTAACAAATTTACTAAATTAGTCCAAATAGAAATAATACCATTGTTTTGGGTTAAAACGTAAATAGTTGATCAATTAGGAATAGAAACAAGGTTAAATACACCATTATTCGAAATAAATAGAATTACCGATTAGAAAAGCACTTTAATATAAAATCCAAAATGAATTTAACAAATAATGAATTTATACATATCGAAATACAGAAAATATTTAGAAAATACATATTTGCGGAAATGGGGGTTACAATAGCTTTTGTTGTACGCGAACTTAATCAAGTGCAGATGGTCCTCCCACAAACCTCCAAACTAAAGAACACAAGACCTCAACATGTCCTCCAGTGTTTGGATTATCCTCTCAGATTGCCCGTCGTTCTATGGGTGGAAAGCAGTGCTAAAGTTCAACTTACTCCCCAGACTCTTCCGAAGACTTTCCCAAAAGTGAGATCTGAATCTCGCAACTCTATCAGATACGATGCTGATAGGAACTACATGCAATCTCACAACTTCCTGGATGTACTTCTCAGCCAGGCTCTCTGTAGACTGACCAACTATGAATGGAATGAAATGAGCACCCTTTGTCAACCGATCCACAATTACCCAAATGGCATTATGGCCCTTGGGACTCCTTGGCAATGCCGTCACGAAGTCCATAGAAATGTTCTCCCATTTCCACTCTGGGATTGGAAGAGGCTGAAGGAGTCCAGCGGTCCTCTGTGTTCCGCCTTCACTTGCTGGAAAACCAAACAGTGGGACACAAATCTTGCCACTGATCTCTTCATACCGTGGCACCAAAAGTTCTGCTTCAGATCCCTGTACATCTTTGTGCCTCCCGGATGAATATAGTATGGCGAGCTATAGGCTTCTTCAAGTAGCCTCTGCATGACTTCCCCCTTTGGCACACATAATCTGGTGCCAAAATGAAGCGATCCATTTAAAATAATGAACAAGTTAGTCCTCAGGCCTACTTCAACTCCACTTCGGAATTTTTGAAATTGCTTAGGCTTCCTTCATCTGCTCTACCAACGAAGACTGCGACTGTAGCATCATACACTGTTGTGCTGAACCGAAAAGAATCACATCCAATTCCAGTCTTCGCATATCCTCCAATATATCCTTCTGTTGGGTGAGGTACATAGTGGATGGCTTCCTTTTCAAGGTGTCGGGCACCGAATTCACCTTGCCTAGGTGGTACTACAAGATGATGTCATAATCTGCCATCAGCTCTAACCATATCCTTTGCCTCATGTTTAGCTCCTTTTGTGTGAACACGTACTTGACACTCTTGTGATCCGTGAAGATCTCAATTCTATCACAAAGCAAATAATGCCTCCATAACTTCAAGGCGAAGGTTACGGCTGCAAGTTCCAGGTCATGCGTAGGATAGTTCTTCTCCTGAGGCCTCAACTACCTAGATGCATAAGTTGCAACTTTTCCACGCTGCATCCGCACTGCTCCTAATCCTTTGCCTGAAGCATTACAGTGGATCACAAAATCTCCTGAACTGTCTGGTACAGTCAGCACAGGTGCTGATGTCAATCGATTCTTCAGTTCCATGAAGGCTTCATCACAAGCTCCATCCCAGACAAACTTCTGCTCCTTCCTCGTCAAATTGGTTAGGGGTCCAGCAATCTTTGAGAAATCCTGGATGAACTTCCGATAATACCCTGCCAACCTAAGGAAACTCCGCACTTCCATCGCCCAATCCTTGACTATAGTAATGTTCGACGAATCAACTGAAATTCCATCGCCCAAGACAATATGGCCCAGAAAAGCAACGTGGTCAAGCCAGAACTCACACTTACTGAGCTTCCCATAGAGTTGATTCTCCCTCAAAGTCTGCAAGAAAACCTTCAGATACTCTACATGGTCCTCCCTATTCAGAGAATACACCAGGATATCATCGATGAAGACCACCACAAACTTGTCTAAGAATGGCGAGAACACCTTATTCATCAGACTCATGAACACCGCTGGTGCATTAGTGACTACAAAGGGCATTTCCAAGAACTCGTAATGTCCATATCTCGTGCGTAATGCCGTCTTCTGAATATCCTCAGTCTTTACTTTCACCTGATGATAGCCAGAGCGAAGATCCAACTTCAAGAAAACTGAAGCACCTCCCAGATGATCGAACAGATCTGTAGCGCCCCAAATTTTCAATATAATATCTCGGAAATACGTGACACAATTCCCAATATCTATCTCAATGTAATAGTAAACATAGCCAAAACACAGAATAATTTTTTAACTTTTATTACATTAATTTTTTACATAGCACAACGGAAAATTAAACACCTTGAATTACAATTCTTTCTTTTACAATACATCTATATAATAAAACACAAAGAAAGCTATCAAGTGTCTCTTCTTCTATTCCCCCAAAATTGAAGGAACAGATCTAACCTCACAAAATACATCCCCCCCCCCCCCCCAAAAAAAAGTTTCCCGCCAAAACTCAAATTCAAATCCCCCCACCCAAAAAAACTCTTTTATTTATTTAATTCTCTCTCTCTCTCTCTCTCTCTCTCTCTCTCTCTCCCCTATTCAAAAAATGAAGAGGATAAAAATTTGAAATTTTTTTAAAAAATAAAACATAAAAAAACTTTAAAACATAAAAACGAAAAAAATTAAAAATTTCAAAACTTGAAAAATAATTCAAAAAAATCAAAAACTTAAAAAAAATTTAAAAAGTTTTTAAAAATTAAAAAAATTTTAAAAATTTTTTAAAAATATTTTTTTTAAAAGAAATTAAAATTTTTAAATTTTTAAATTTTTTTAAAATTAATTTTTTTTTAAAAGTTTAAAATAAAAAATTGTAAAAAATTAAAAATTAAAATTTTGAAATTTTGAAATTTTGAAATTTTGTAAATCTCAAAGCAAATCCAAATCCAAATCCAATGTCAAACCCCAATCAAGAGGTCGCCGCCAATATCTGATTCGGGTGACTCCCCTCCACCAAATCGAGGTCGAATATCAAGCGACTCTGTATGGGTGACTCCACTCCACTGAATCGAGAGCCTCTATATGCGATTCGACGACTCTTATTTCATCTCATTAACTGAGTTCTCATTTTCATTTTTAATTTTGTGTGTGCAAGGGATTACTCAGTTTTTGCTGACTCGAATTTTGTGTGTGCATGGGATTAGAGTAAACTTTATAAAACCTATATGACAATGTCCTTGCATAACGATTACAAGCATCTAAAACTGATGCTAAAGTTTAAAAAAACTCTATGCAGTGTTTCTAACAAACTATATGCATTCCAGATAAGTTCAAGTTAATAATCAAGAAGGCGATGGTTGGGCTTAAAGGTATATATACTGCTTCCTCATATAATATGTTTGCTACTTCATTTAATTTGTTAGACCTCCAAATCTATTTTATATAATCAAACCAGGTGCACCGTTCCGAAGACGTGGGCAAACCTTGTTCTTCTACAATTTGCATAAGCCGCATAATCATTCTACCACATGCATCCAAATTCCAAGCTATAGGTGCCTACCTGTAAAACATGAGCCTAGAGATAATCCTAACTCCCAAAACTATAGGGATCAGCAATAACAATGTGAGTGATATCAAAAGAAATGCAATTCAAATGAGTCATAATGAATAAATTCATAATCAACATATACCAACAGTAGTAACACATTGATAATGAAATGACGATAAATAAAGCATGAAAAAATCTAGTAAAACTAAGCTAAGTGTCAAGTGTAAGAAAACAGAAAACATCATGCATAATACAAGTCAAGAAAACACAAATGTTGTATGATGACTCTCTAATGCGTACTTGTCGGATTTTATGCATTTATACCACATAGGTTCGGTGCAAGCCCTTATCGTTCTCCACTTTATAGGGTTAAATTCCTCGTTATGCAACTAATCCTACTACGGTGATATAAATAAGATCTAGAATCCTCCGCGAATAGGCCTAACAACCCTCGACGCGGAAGCATCATGTAAGCATAGCTAAAAAACCGGAGAATCACCTCCCTGCCGTGTAGATACATAGTACATCCCGTGAATAGGCCCGCGTACCCTCGATACGCAAATGCACCGTATGTTCCGTGAATAGGCCTACCGATCATTGACACGCGAACATACCTGTAACCCCTATTTCTGCAAATACGTATTTTCATGAGTATTTTTCTGTATCTCGATATTTAAAAATTGTTATTGTTAAATTCATTTTGAGTTTCTTTGATAAAGCATTTTTCTAAAAAATAATTATAATTATTTCGAATAAACTTTGTTTCCATATCTACTTGATCAACTATTTGCACTATGACCCTGGAGAATATCACTACTTTTTCGACTATTTCAACAAACCCATATTTTTATATAATGATATTGCTCTGATAATTTCTATTGTTGTGGTTAGTATTAATTATTGTTATTATTATTATTATTATTTTCTTATTATTATTGTCACTACTATTATTGATAGCATTTTTATTCTTATTGCTATTTTTATTATTAATTGATACTATTAGTATTATTATTTTATTGTCATGGTTATTATTTCTATTCTTATGGTTATTATGATTATTTATTATTATTATTGATTATTAAAACGAATCAATTTTTATTTGATAATTGAGTTTTTAATCGTTTCAAATAATTTATGTAATGTGATACAAATTGTATTCTGTTATAAATCATATTTTATCGGATAGCATATTTTTTTGTATTTGGGTTTACATTAATCCATTATATTCATGTACAACCCTATTTTATTTATTGGATTTATACCCAATTACCCAATAATCCAATATCTCTCTTTTTCTCAATAAATACTCTAACCTCTTTTAAGTAAACCCTAATCCTATTATTAAACCACCTCAGCCATCATTAGCATCCCCTAATCCATTTTTATCCCCATTACTGTTCATCCCTCTCCATCTCTCCCGCTCTCTCTCCCTGTTTCACCTTCACCCAACTCCCGATCGCTACCTTCCACCACCTCCATTGTCGTCGTCAACGTCCCCTCGTCGACCTTTCCTCTGACTACCATCCCTGTCTCCATCTTCCCCGTCCTCATCGCCTTCAACCTCCCCCATTGCCGAACCCAACTCAACCGAACCCACCATCCCTCATCCTCGCCTTCGCTCACCCTCGCAACCACCGGAGACTCCCTCAGCCCTTGTCGTCGTCGTCCCCTATTTTTGAGCGAAAAATAAAGCAAGCATCGTCGTCGCTCTCACCGTTGCCGTCGCTTCCCGACTGCAACGTTGTCGCCTTGCGTGGTGTTGCAGTCGTCACCGCCGCAGTGCCACATCGTCACCAGTCGTCTCTGAGTTTTCTTGCCCTCTCTCTCTCTCTCTGTCAAAAGGAAGGAGAAGGAAAGCGATTGGCCGTTTTCGCCGTTTGGTGTTTGGTTGTATCGGATCTGGGTTTTGCTGTGTGTTGTTTTGCCCGATCCTGTGTGGAGTTTTGCTCTTTTGCTGCTTTGGGTTCTTCGCACGTGTATCGCTCATAATCTTGTGGATCGTCGCCCGGGATTCCGAACCCGTTATTCAATATTATTCGAAACCGTCTCACAGGCAAGTCTCTTCTTGAACTACTATTTTGTTTTGTTCAAGTTTATTTGATCCCTACAAGTAGATCCAGCCCCTTTCGTTATCATACTGCTATTGAAACTCCGTTAAGTCTATTGAGGGTTTACACGAGCTAACCTGATATATTCTTAACATCGTGCCGTTCTTGTTGATCTAAAACCTAGTCCCTATTGTTTCATGCATATGCACACTTACATGAAAATAACTAGACCCATGCATAGGATTGTTGATGGATTGGACATGTTAAATAGAATGTGTTGGATTGAATTCGATTGATGAATTAATACCATGTCTGTGAAATTGTATCTTAAATATAGAAATATGCATGTTGACACCTAGGATCACTTTTATTACCAATTTGCATGAAATATGTGATCGTATGATTTAATTGTTGCCATTTTATGTTAAAACAAATTCTGGACTGCTAGTTGTTTCATTTTGAATCATATTTTCAACCATGCTATTGTCATAATTTGACTTGACTTCCTGAACATGAAATTTAGAATCTGATGTCTAGTTTACTGCCCTTTTTGTGGATTTGAATTCTGATGTGTAATCTGTTAGACATCATCATTTTAGCACAGCTGTGTTCTCGGGACACAACAACACACAATCCTGGAATGCATCCGTTGGACTAACAACAGAGCATATACTTACATTTCCCAAGTTCTATCACATCTTCACTAGTGCTTGTCCTTAAGTTGATTATTATTAATTAAAACACAACTTCCCTATCTCTAGAGTTGGTTTACCCTGCCGGACATAATTCTAATCAAAACAACCCCATGACCCAAACTGGTCAAAATCCACAAAATCTCATCTGCCGGTTTACAGGAATCCCACGCAACTTCTAGAGACTCATAAATCAAATATCAACACAAAATCTTTGATTAAAACTCTTAATTCTATCATCAACATGTTTATATTAAGTAAACTCCTTTAATCAAACAAATCCAAATTTATGCAAATACCCACAAATTCCCAGAATAAAATATGAGATTAAAATTTCTTAAACCACTGAGTTTCGCATCTTGAAGTTAGAAAAAAAATCACAAAACATCAATTCCTTCGAATCTATATATATTTCACTTTCTAAAGTAGTGGAAATACAATTTAAATTCTATTATAATGAAAATATAACTTTCTGTAAAATACAGTAATCTGTAGCAAAAATTCCATTTAAAACAGTAGATCAATAATCCATAAATGCAAAGAAATAATCATTCAAGAAATCAAGGAAAAACTCAGCAAAATGCTCTACACAGCCGCTGTCGGCCGAATGTCAAAACAGTTCAAAAAAAAACAGCGATCGACCGACATGCTAGAATTCCAAAAGCTCACAATTGATAGTTGACCACCGATCCCAGTGTTGTTCTTAGGCGGTCGATTGGCATGTTCAAAACAGCCCACTTTAATTTTCATGCACTTTCAATCTGATACATAGTTTAATCGTTGTAAAATCATAAATTTGTAAAATAAAATTCCTGAGATGATCAAATACAATCTATCTAACATACTGGGGTTTATAAATCAAATCAAATCCTTATCAAATTCATAAAAGAGCAATTTTTCATCATGTTTCTTCAAAACAAAACACTTTGAATATATATATTTATACTAGGATTGCCCGTTGACACGTGACTACGACACGTCTTCGGAACGATGCACCTGGTTTGATTATATAAAATAGTTTTGGAGGTCAAGCAAATTAATTGAAGTAGCAAACATATTATATGAGGAAAGCAGTATATCTACCTTTAAGCTCAACCATCGTCTTCTTGATCATTAGCTTGAACTTACCTGAAATGCATATAGTTTGTTAGAAACACTGCATAGAGTTTTTAACTTTAGCATCACTTTTATATGCTTGTAATCGTTATGCAAGGAAATTATCATATAGGTTTTATAGAGCTTACTCTAATCCCATAACCACTATGAGCATGTCTAAATACAATGGTAATACAAGTTTAGGTGTGAAGGTATCTACAATACCAATAATCTAAACATTTGTTTGTCTGAGACTCAGTTTACAATTAAAATACCTCTTATTATTATTTCAACCAAAATGAAATACATGAATTTCTCAAAACTCTAATCAAAACTAATCGTTTCTTTTATCTCCATTTTGTCTCCCCATTGCACCTTTATAAAAAAAAATCAAAATGGATAAATAACAAATTTACTTTAGTTTTCTTTCTTAAGTGTAGAGTTTGCACCCTTCACTGGAAAACTTTAGTCATCCCAATCCTATATATCCAAACATACACTAAAAGTTCTAATATGTTATATTATCCTTGGTTTCTAATAACCAGTGAAGGGAACACTTCACGATAGTATTTTCTCTTGTAATAAAGAAATTAATGTTGCATATTTTCCAAGTTATTTTAGGTTGTTGATCAGCTTACCTGTCCTGCTATGGTTTGGAAGCCCAAATTGAGGCCACCAAATAATTCATCTATCACTTGCGTACACCTTACATCAAAAAACCAATAAAAAAACTCATCAAATAAATCACTAAATTAAAATTTTTAAACCCTAAAATAAAACAATCATACCTCTCTGAACTTAGATCCCATGCACACACAAAATTCAAGTCAGCAAAAAACTGAGTAATCCACTGCACACACACAAAATTAAAAATTAGAATGAGAATTTGGTTAATGAGATGAAATTAGAGTTGTCGCATCGCAAGTAAAGGCTCTTGATTCGGTGGAGGGGAGTCGCCGATACAGAGTCGCTTGATATTCTCTCTCGATTTGGTTGAGGGGAGTAACCGATACGGATACAACAGCAGATCAAATATCGGCGGCGACCTCTTGATTGGGGTTCGACAATGAATTTGGATTTGCTTTGAGAATTTCAAATTTTCAAAAATGTTTAACTTTTTAAAATTTTTTTTTTTGAAAAATTTTAAAAATTAAAAATGTTTAGTTTCTTTAAATTTTTTTTTTTTAAATTTCATAAATTTTTTAAAATTTTTAAATTTTTTTTATAAGTTTTAGATATTTTTGATTTTTTTGAATTATTTTAAAGTTTTTAAATTTTTAAATTTTTTAGTTTTTATGTTTTTGAGTTTTTTAAGTTTTTATTTTTAAAAAATTTTTATTTCCTTAATTTTTTGAATAGGGGGGAGAGAGAAAGAGAGAGAGAGAGAGAGAGAGAGAGAGAGAGAGATAATTAAATAAATAAAAGAGTTGTTTTTTTTGGGGGGAGGGGGAGATTTGAATTTGAGTTTTGGGGGGAAAATGTGTTTTGTGATGTTAGACCTGGGCTTTTAATTTTGGGGAGAATGAATGAGAGCCACTTGATAGCTTTCTTTGTGTTTTATTATATAGATATGTGAATATATATCTGTAAAATCATCAAGAATCATGGTGTAAAGTAGTACTATGTTCAATTCAAATGTCAGTATCAAAACAACTCAAGATCCAAATCGAAAACTTCATAAAACCACAAAATCCAAATTTTGGCTGTATACCATCAGACCCGAAACCAAAGCTCAATGAAACCCTTCAAAACTTGATCTTTTTTACTTCAAAACCCCTTTTGCAACTTGTTATACACATATACAACCAGTTAGACTAATTTTTCCCTGATTATATGCAATTATAACATGTATTAGTCAAGTTTTCCTTCATCAAAATTCTCAAAAGATCCTATATATACACATACATATACACAATCAGCAAAAATTCCTTCTTTATTCAATTTTGTGCATCTAAATCATATAATCTCAATATATGCAATCAAAATAGCAAGAATAAGAAAGAGACATCATACCCACGATTTCTATTAGGTTCTTAACATTCTTAAGTCATCCGTCACGACCCCCTTCCCAAAAATACGGAATACGAGTTCATGATATTGGCCCAGCGAATGACTAACGTCACCCATAAGCTGTTTATCCGATTAACTCAACAATATAATCAATACAGAAAAATTGCACAGACAATAATAATAATCTCATGAACAATAATACTTGGAATGAAGTAACAAAAATATCCAAATAAAATAATAATCCAACATCTAAAAATAAATAGCAATATTCGGGTCATAAGCCCATTACAATGAAATAAAAATAGCTCAATAATTAAGTCTTCATAACAAAGCAATAATTATTTATTAAGCGGCAATGCAATCAATTCCTTCATGAATGTTGTTCTCCCAATCGATCAGGCAATTCTCCATCAACACCTTTAAACACTTCATCTAAAAATAGGAGAAAAATTGTCCTTAGAGCAAGTCATGGACATCAAGTAGAAAAAGTAGGGAAGAATGGAATAACGATATAACAATGAAGTCAATGGATCAATAGGAATCAATAACATGGTACGATAGCAATAATCAATAACATGGTAATTGATGCAACGATTTGGTATCAATAACACTTAGACAATAATCGATATCAATAGGAACAATAATGAACAAAATGCAATGTCGATGTGATGCAAACCCTTAAGTCTATTATTTATTTTAATCCTAATTAATGCACGTACTACTATCCCATACTACAGGTTCGATACATACAATTAATTTCCTTTAGACTGAGTGGTGAATTCTATAGATCATTGGTCGGTACGATAATCACTGATACGATAATAATATTGTTGCACGATACATTATGATGATTCACTGATTCATTGATACATTGGTACATTGATACATTGGTACATTGATACATTGATACATTGATACGATTCATTGATGCAATACACGAAAGATTGGGGTGCCGTAGTCAGCGCTCCACAATTAATCGATAAACACTGGCCGACACAGTCACTATATTATTCACTACTCAAGTCATTCCCTTAAACCCTGGCTTGTTAACTATTTTATTATTGCAACAATACAATATGCAATTCGAGATATTTCGGTGAATGGTAGTACCAATAGGGGAACAATAGGATGGTAACATGAAGTAGGAAAATTAGAAAGATGACAATAACTCATTGGGATCATGCAATACCACATACATACATTAATTCATGTAATAGTACGATATAGGAATAATTAATTCCTTAAAAACTGAAATATAAAATTCTGGACAGCAAGAGTAGTCTGTACAAAAATACAGTTTCCCGCTGTTTCAGAACTCGAAAACTGAATCCGTCAGAAATTTTAGAAACTAGGCTTCACACGGTTCCAACGCATATTTAAATTTCAAAATCTGACAACGGTAGCTAGGTCAAACACATGGTTCTTTATAGATTTCATCTTCAGGCAGAAATTCGACATTATGTTATTTTATTTTTAGAAATCAGCGAAAACTCAAGATAAAATTCATTAAAAATATTTATTAGACTCCTAAAAGTGTTAACTAGTGTTCTGGAAATTATCAGAACAAAATTTTATCATTTGATCAGTCTTTTTACTGTTTAAACAAGAAACGTACAAAAATCTGAAAATCTGAAAGTAAAAACACAGCTATAGTAAAGCTGGCATAATTTTTGCTACAAAACTCAGAATTTAAAAATTCAAGATGTTCTGGAACTAGAAAGATAAGGCTACAGTTCTCATTCAGAAAGTATTTCATTTTAAGATCGTTTACTGGTTCAAAAATAGCAGTCAGTATACAGGTCAGCAAGCAATATACATGATTTGTATAGTTTTCTTAAAAATAAATTAAATTAACATGATGGGTATCGATTCTTTAGTCAATAAATTGTATAATCAGCATGATGGGTATCAAAACATGATAAATAAAATTAGAATATGCCCATACATCAATTTATCATCAATCAATTATACATCAGTTGTCTCTACAATAATTTATTTGTGTAACGATTATATAAACAACCTTATTATCAATTCTATATGCACTCATCAAAGATCCAAACATTAGAGTCAAATGTGGCACGATGTCAAGAATATTGGGGTTAGCTCATGTAAACCCTCAATAGTCCCAACGAAGAGATGAACAATGGATAATACGATAACAAAGAGATCTACTTGCAAGAGTTTCAACAAAACTTGAATTTGATACAATGTACAATTCAAGGAGACGGTGACTTACCTTTGGACGAAGTTAGCTCCGAATACAATAGAATAACGAGATGAGAATCCCAACGGCAACGTCGACGATCACAAACCAAGCAACATCGATGATGATCACGATCGGGTATGGATCTTGATGGCGATCGATGATCGAGTGCAAGATCAAAAGATCAAAGATCAACAGACCAAAGTAAATGATCAAGATCAATGGTGATTGATGGCTCAGATTCAAAGATCCAGGATCACGATCACGATCAAAAGTCCAGATCGAAGATCAGCTCCACATAACACCAAATAGCAGATGAGGATTCCCGACTCTACTACACCAAACAGTGATCAATCTCCCCTTCTTCTTTACAGCGGCAGAGAGGAAGAGAGACGGCGGGAGGCAACGATGACTGAGCGGCGACTGCGACGGCGGGCGATTGTGCACGGCGACTGGGGCGGCACAGGCAAGGCGGTGCACTATGACGGTGCTCAGGGGATGAGAAGTCAACGGAGAATGGGGAGGGGCTTGGATGCTTTGTTTTGTGCGGGAAAAACAAAGCGAAGGGGTGCAACCATGGCGGGAGGCAAGCTTGGGGGTGAAGCGACGGAGGTTGAAGACGACGATGAGGAAGATGACGGGATTGACGATGGGTGACGAGGATGAAGATGGCAGAACGATGGGTGGTGTGGTGGTCGATTGAGCGTGGCAGTGGAGTTGCACAGGGCCTCGAGGGTGGTTATAGAGGTTCGAGCAATGCAGTCGACGAGGGGGATCGAGGGGCTGAGGTGGAAGATGATGAGGCAAGGCTGAGCTGATAGCGAGGGTGGAGACCAGCTGGTGATGGGTTCAGAGGATGAAAGCGAGGAGAAGGAGGATAACGGTCGATGGTGGTTGGGTTCGGTTGACAAGGGTGATGGAGAAGGAGGACGGGGTGACGAGGTGGCGTCGATTTGGGTTCAGGGGAAACAGAGAGGGAGAGAGGGGAGGTTGAAGAAGACGGGTCTGCACAGTAGATGGGGGTCTGCACAGGGGTAGGGGATGAACAGAGTATAGCGGCTAGGGTTAGGTTATTCTTAGGTTTAGGTTAGGGTTTTAATAGAACATATATAGGGGTTTATTTAGGGTATTGGGTTTTTGGGTACTAGGTTAAGATCCAATAAGAGAATAATAATTAACATTATAGGGTTTTTAAAATATACATATAAACATACATCAAATCAAATAATAAAATACAATTAAATAAGTATATTCGGGCTTTACAAAAATAATAATAATAATAATAATAATAATAATAATAATAATAATAATAATAATCATAATCATAATAATAATAATAATAATAATAATAATCATAATCATAATAATAGTAATAATAATAATAACAATAATAATAATAATAATAATAATAATAATAATAATAATAATAATAATAATAATAATAATAATCATAATCATAATAATAATAATAATCATAATTATAATAATAATAATAATAATAATAATAATAATAATAATCATAATCATAATCATAATAATAATAATAATAATAATAATAATAATAATAATAATAATAATAATAATAATAATAATAATAATAATAATAATAATAATAATTGTTGCCGCTAAATTTGGTGTGGGGGCAAACAGATAGTATTTGTGGATTCTTAGGAAAACTGAATAGCAAACCTGTACACCTGTTCCGTCGGAGTTTGACGCCGACTCCCGCCGTACACCTGCAAAAAAGTGTGTGACATCGGGGTTGTTCCCAGCGACGCACCCTCCGACGCTCAAGTCAGTAATCAGGGAAGATTATGAAAGAGCGCAAAAACTGGCAAAAGATTGATTACCTCTCAATGGAGATGGATGTGGGGTATTTATAGGCGCCGCTGGGATCAGATTAGGAATATAATCCCCCTGTGGTTAGATAAGGAATGTAATCCCTAATCCCCAGTGAAGGGATAGATATGAATCAGGGACGTTGAGTAGGATTTAATCAGAAACCCTAATTCTATCCCTTCTGGACCAGGTTTGCTGCTGGTTGAAACCCGCACCCAGTTAAGGTGGATCCGTTTGCGGGTAAGTGGGTCTTCGAGGAAGATAACCAGTACCCGCTTCAGACCCGTTGGTGGGTGAAATTACCGTTTTACCCCTGAGCTTCAAGATTCGTGCCCAATTTGGACGGTTCTAATTTAACCCCATTTTTAGCCATATCACGAGCCCCCCACTCTTAAAGACTGAGTTTGATTAGCCTTTGGGGAGTAGTTTAGCTGTTTTAATGGCTAGTGGAGTTGTATCGGAGTCCAAATGGAGGGTTTTGAATCTTGAAGGGGGTAGTGAGGTGATTTTTCAAGCTGTAAGCTGTTCTTAAGCTTCTCTGGATATCCAGCGGTTTTTATGTATTTTTTCGGATTATTTATTTAATTTTGCAATGTGTGAACCAGTCGTTCGGGGGCCTTAACAACACATTCTAGGCAATAATTGTTCGTTCAGGGGTTCAAAAATATTCCCCCGAATTTATAATTATCTTCTAGAATTTTTAGTTAATTTTCCCGAACTTTTAGTAATTTTTTCGCAATTTTTAAATAAATAAAACGATTAAAATAAATAAAAACTAATTTTTAATACTTATTTTTGGCGTGGCGCGATCTGGGCCCTCCATCTGCGCCAAGCGCGATTCTCTGTGTGATCGGACGATCCACATTCCTCGGCAGATAGCTTCTTCATATACGGGGGTCGGTTCCTCGTCCCCTCGGCTCGGCTGCTCGGCGCCTAGCTTGGAATCTGCCGAACTATGTGGTGTGATCCTGAGCGTCCATCTCAGTGCGGATCCCCAAAAAATGCTATCTTGTCGTTTAGTGGACGTGGCAAGATCTAAGCCGTCCATCATGACGAGCGCGCTTTTTGACAAGATCCAACGGCTGAGGAGGGTCGGCGGATTTTTTCTCCATATACGAGGGTCGGTTCCTCGTCCCCTCGGCTCGGCAGATCGATGCCTAGTTCGAAATCAGCCGAGCCACGTGGCGTGATCCTGAGCGTCCATCTCAGCGTGGATCCCCAAAAAATGCTATCTTGTTCGTTTAGTGGACGTGGCAAGATCTTAGCCATCCATCATGACGAGCGCGCTTTTTGACAAGATCTAACGGCCGAGGAGGGTCGGCGGATTTTTTCTCCATATACGAGGGTCGGTTCCTCGTCCCCTCGGCTCGAGTGCTCGGCACCTAGCTCGGAATCATCCGAACTACGTGGCGTGATCCTGAGCATCCATCTCAGCGCGGATCCCCAAAAAACGCTATCTTGTCGTTTAGTGGACGTGGCAAGATCTGAGCCGTCCATCATGACGAGCGTGCTTTTTGACAAGATCCAACGGCTGAGGAGGGTCGGCGGATTTTTTCTCCATATACGAGGGTCGGTTCCTCGTCCCCTTGGTTCGGAGGCTCAGCGTCGTTAGCCTGGGTATGGAGTTAGACGTTTTGGCGAGTCCTAGCTCTGAAGCGTCGCCTCCCTCCGACCTAGTAGCTCGGCTGCTTAGCCAAGCTGTTCAGTAGCTCGGCTAGGCAGACCGGTGGCAGGAAGCTCGGAAGGTACACGTGGTCAGATCTGGAGCATCCATCATTGCGTGAATCACGAGGACTGGGTTCAGATCACGAGAAAACGTTATTTTGTCGTTTTGTGAGCGTGGCACAATCTGAACCGTCCATCGAGTCTTGACACGAATTTTGTAGAGATCCGACGGTGATTTGTCCTTGGAAGGATTTTTCTCCATATACGAGGGTCGGTTCCTCGTCCCCTCGGCTCGGAAGCTCGGTGCCGATAGCCGAGGCATGGAGTTGGACGTTTTGAAGCATCCTAGATTTGAAGCGTCGTCGCCCTTCGACTCGGCAGCTCGGCTGCTTAGCCAGGCTGTTCAGTAGCTCGGCTAGGCGAACCGGTGGAACGCAGCTCGGAAGGTACACGTGGTCAGACCTGGAGCATCCATCATTGTGTGAATCACGAGGGTTGGGTTCAGATCACGAGAAAACGTTATTTTGTCGTTTTGTGAGCGTGGCGCAATCTGAACCGTCCATCGAGTCTTGACACGAATTTTGGAGAGATCCGACGGCGATTTTTCCTCGGAAGGATTTTTCTCCATATACGAGGGTCGGTTCCTCGTCCCCTCGGCTCAGAAGCTCGGTGCCGATAGCCGAGGCATGGAGTTGGACGTTTTGAAGCATCCTGGATTTGAAGCGTCATCGCCCTTCGGCTCGATAGCTCGGCTGCTTAGCCAGGCTGTTCAGTAGCTCGGCTAGGCGAACCGGTTGCACGCAGCTCGGAAGGTACACGTGGTCAGATCTGGAGCGTCCATCGTTGCGTGAATCACGAGGGTTGGGTTCAGATCACGAGAAAACGTTATTTTGTCGTTTTGTGAGCGTGGCGCAATCTGAACCGTCCATCGTGTCTTGACACGATTTTTGGAGAGATCTGATGGTGATTCTGCCTCAGAAGAATTTTTCTCCATATTTGAGGGTCGGTTCCTCGTCCCCTCGGCTCGGAACCTTGGTGCTGAAGCGGACTCAGTAGCTCGGTCGCTTAACCAGACTATTCGGTAGGTCGGCTAGGCGAACCGGTGGCCGAGTCGTGGACTTGAGCGCTTTGTGGAGTCTTTGTTGTGAAACTGAAACGTCGCAACTCTCCGCTTTGGCGCTTTGGCTTCTTAGTGGGCTTTTAAGTTCCCAAGGAGGCCCAAACGTCGCACTGGGGTTATAAGTTCTAACTCCCCCACCCCCATGCTCATTTCTCACTTTTCACTCCAAGATTTCACTTTTACTCTTTGTGCTCTCTGCTAGCGGCGATTTTTGCTCCAAGGCGGTTACGTTAGCTGTCGCGTGGGCCAGACGATTTCCGACGAGCTTATTCCGACCGTGAACGTCACTTCAAGGTCAGTCTTCTAGCCTTAGCTTTTTTCTAGAGATATCAAGGGTGAACTCGGGGAGTGAGGCCTCGTCCTCGGGTGACAGTGGTGCCGAGGAGAGGAAGGAGATGGAGATCCGAAGGAAGAGGAAGCAAGTAGCCGAGCCGTCTGGGGCCGAGGCGAGGAAGAAGAAGAAGAAGAGGAGGGTAGTGGCCCAATCTCCTGTGGTTGAGGTGATTGTGGAGAACCCGAGGTAAGCCCCTGAGACGGGACGGTACCCTTGTGTATTGTCCGGACACGCTGGGGTTAGGCAGTACGAGGGCGACCTCTTGAAGAAGGCGGTCATCGGTCAGTCGGAAGTATACGAAGAGAACAACCCGGTTCTAACCACCGAGGCGGACGAAATTGGATCGGTGCTATCCGAGAGGGACCTGGCTCTGGATCAGAAAAGGGTTCGCCATCCCTCCGGAGTACAAGTTAATTCTCTCCGGCCCCGGGATGCGAGCGAACTCCAAGCTGTCGTCTTCAGATATGTGCATGTTCGACTACGACTCTCTGAATGCCAGGGTTACGCTTTCCCCTGCACCCCTTCATTCGTCTGGTCCTCGGGTGGTACTGCCTTGCGCCGACCCAATTCATGCCGAACACATGGCGTCATGTGAACGCCTTCCTGCTCCAGTGCCGCAATGCTGAGGTCAAGCCGGACCTGACGGTCTTTCGAAGCATGTATCGGATAAACCGGATGCACAAGACCGAGCATCGATACTACCTTGCGCCGAGGAAGGGTGTTCGGATTATAGAAAACCCGAACTCGATCAAAGGCTGGAAGGAAAAGTTCTTCATATTGAGGGAGCCATCGATGCTGCAAGTTCCAAGTCGATGGAAAGTAGAGGTGCCAAAGTTTGCGAGGGTCGACCCAGAACTGACTGCGGCCGAGGAGGAAGTGGCGAGGAAGATCGTGGCCCTCCCGATGTTGAGTTGGAGGGAGATGACCGAGGAGGTGCTATACGGGTCAGGCCTTAGTCCGATCGACCCGAGTACGCTCCTGACATCTCGCATTTTTTTTTAAAAGTCTTTAGCTCGTTTTACTGACTCTCAATTTGTTTGTTGTTTGGTAAAGAAGCGCCGAAAATGGACTTTACGGCCATGATGAACGAGAGGGGTAAGGTGGCCGATGGAAGGAAGAGGAAGAGGCCGAGCACGACCGCCTCGTCAGGTCGGCCTCTCAAAGTTGCTTCGGCAGTTGTTCCATCTCCCGCCGTTGCTGAGGTCCCCTCGCCGACGGTGGTTGTTGAGGAGCCCTCGGCTCCTGTTGCTTCTGCCTCGGTCGGTGGGGCCTTCGACGTCTCGGCAGCGTTGTCGCTTGAGGCTCCGCCGTTGACTGCTCAGGCTGAGGTGATCTTGACCGAGCAGCACAAGCAGTTGTTCGTTCCGAACTGGCGAGTCAAGAATCATGATGGATTCCTCGGGAACTCACAGATGTCGATGCAGGCCGTCAAACACCTGGCAACCCCGAAAGATCAAGCCGCACTGAAGGCGGGGACGGTCCGTGACGACACCTATGAGGTTGCCCGGTCGCTCGTATCGATAAGTTTCTCTTGAGAATTTCTTTAAGTCTGTCATTTGGCCCTTATCTTGTGCTCACTATTGTTTCGTTTTGGCAGGCCACTTGTCACTTCAACCATCTCCTTGAAGCGTTCGCCGAACAGGAGAAGGAGTTGAAGGCCGCCTGTGATAAAGACAGGGCGGACAAGGTGAAGGCGGTTCGGCAGCTCGAAGCAGAGCAGAGGCAAGCCGAAGGCTTGGAGGTCCAGGTTGCCTGATCTTGTGGCCGACCTGGATCGAGTAAAGGGGCAGCTCACTGAGGAGTCTACCAAAGCCGCCAAGGCTGCCGAGGAGCTGGCGACGACAGCCAAGGCCCTCGCCGAGGTGGAGGCAGAGAAGGAGTCCTTGGCCACGAACATCAAGGCCGAGGTCGAGGCCGAGGCAAAGAAGCACATGGCCTCGAACATGGAGAAGTCCTACCAGAGGGCGTTCGACCATGTTCAGGACCGCATCCCTGGCTTCGAGCGGGTCGGCTACAGGTTGTGGCCCGGATCCGCATCAGACGGCGAGGAGGAAGGAGGCAAGGTGGAGGAAGGTGACGAAGTAGAGGGCGATGACGACGAGGAGGTAGTCGCTGATGTTTTGGTGATAGACTCCCAGGCCGGGGCGAGAAACGAGGGGCCGTCTAGCGAAGCGCCTGTGGTCGAACCGACGCCGCAGGTGGACCCCTGATCTTCTCGTCTTTTTGTAATTTTACTTTCTTTTCAAAAGTGTAACGCCTTCTTGCGGACTGGCCACCGCTTTTTCTTTTTTGAATGAAAATCTTTGTTTCAAATTTGTGCAAGTGTTTGGGTTGGTCTATAGTTTCCTTGTCGTGACGTCCTTGTATTTCAGATCCTCGAACACGCCCCAAGTACCGTAGTAGCTCAGCGTCACGCTGAGCTGTTTAAGCAATCTCGCGAGGCTCACCTCGTGGGTGAAATCAAACTCACCAGGAGGTTGATGTTCAACATGGAGAAGAGGAACAGCGAGCTTTTGGCCGAGGTGCACCATCTCCGGATAGTCGAGGAGGAGCTATCGGCGAAAGAGGCAGAGCTTGCCTCGGTGCTGGCCGAGCGGGATGAGCTCGAGAAGAAGGTCGAACAGCTGCAGAGGGTCACGGTCGACAAGAGCATCGAGGTGACCAACTTACGTCGCATTATATCCGACAGCGCTGAGTACCCCGATTCGGCAGAACTCTCTCGATTTAAGATAATGGTTAAGGACGACACTCTGAAGGATAGGATCGTTGAGCTCGAGGAGGAGGTGGCTCGACTGAAGCCTCAGCCTGTGAGGGCTAATGTCCGCAGCACTTCCTGTACTCGCGAAGAGAGAGAACGGGGGATCACCTTCTACGAGCTAGCGACTCGTGGCCAAGTTATTGGTCGGACAGCAGCCGACGCACAAAGCGGAGTAGCTGTTAGCTCGAGTGGAGCCTCGGTCGGAGCCACGTTAGGATTAGTGGCGAGGCGGCATCGCAGTTCGTCGGCCTAGAGACAAGCTCGGAGATAAAAAGACGGAAACCCCGATTGTCTCTTAATGAAAACGTCCCTGTCCCGAGGAGGCACTGAACGAGTTGCGTCGAGCCTTTGACTTCTTGCATCATCTCTGTTGTTGTAATAACATGCCTTGTAAATTTATTTAGTTGCTTTCCCGCTGTAACTGTCTGCCTTGTAAATTTACCAAGTGTTTTAATAAAATCGAAGTTGTTTTGTTCTTCATTGTGCCGTGGTCGCCTTATTCTCGATGCCGAACCATAAGGACCCATAGTTGTCTTTTTCGAAGGTTTTAGCCTGCGGAACTTTAGTTTTTCGGCTCGGAGTATACCGAGGTGTGATAGCTCGGATTTCAGACGCGATCCACGTGGCTCAATCTAGACGGTCGATCATGATCGTGGAACGCATCACGAGGTGGGAGGCACGAATTCCCAAAAAACACTATCTTGTCATTTTGTGGAAACGTGGCACGATCTGATCCGTTCCTCACGTTCTAGCACGCATTTTGGGATGATCTAACGGCAAAATTGGTTCGGCAGAATTTTTCTCCATATACGAGGGTCGGTTCCTCGTCCGCTCGGCTCGGGGTATTGAGTGAGCGCAATCGAGCTGAATGCTGGACTCCGAACTTCTGCTAGAGTTGCTCGACGGTTGTGGGAGCAGTTCTGAACGGCGATCTGCTTCTAGCTCGCTCACGAGCGAGCTTGCGAAGAAGAGTCGAGCCAAGTGTTGGACTCCGAACCATCGGTAGAGTTGTTCAACGGTTGTGGGAGCAGTTTCAAACGGCGACCTACTTCTAGGTTGCTTACGAGCGAACTTGCGAAGTAGAATCGAGCCGAGTGTTGGACTCCGAACCATCGGTAGAGTTGTTCAACGGTTGTGGGAGCAGTTCCGAACGGCGACCTACTTCTAGCTCGCTTACGAGCGAACTTGCGAAGTAGAATCGAGCCGAGTGTTGGACTCCGAACCATCGGTAGAGTTGTTCAACGGTTGTGGGAGCAGTTCCGAACGGCGACCTACTTCTAGCTCGCTTACGAGCGAACTTGCGAAGTAGAATCGAGCCGAGTGTTGGGCTCCGAACCATCGGTAGAGTTGTTCAACGGTTGTGGGAGCAGTTCTGAACGGCGACCTACTTCTGGCTCGCTTACAAGCGAACTTGCGAAGTAGAATCGAGCCGAGTGTTGGACTCCGAACCATCGGTAGAGTTGTTCAACGGTTGTGGGAGCAGTTCCGAACGGCGACCTACTTCTAGCTCGCTTACGAGCGAACTTGTGAAGTAGAATCGAGCCGAGTGTTGGACTCTGAACCATCGGTAGAGTTGTTCAACGGTTGTGGGAGCAGTTCCGAACGGCGACCTACTTCTAGCTCGCTTACGAGCGAACTTGCGAAGTAGAATCGAGCCGAGTGTTGGACTCCGAACCATCGGTAGAGTTGTTCAAAGGTTGTGGGAGCAGTTCCGAACGGCGACCTACTTCTAGCTCGCTTACGAGCGAACTTGCGAAGTAGAATCGAGCCGAGTGTTGGACTCCGAACCATCGGTAGAGTGAAGAGTGAAGAGTAAAGGCAGAGAGATGTAAGCACTTTTTACAAGTAAAATATGAAAAAACTTTCTTTATTGATGACTAATGGCCGGCTGCTTCTAAAGTTGCGAGCCTGTTATTACAAGAGAAAAATAAAATAAAATCATTACAAGTAATAGGAGGAACGGTTCGACATCTCGAAATACTTAGAGAGGCATTGGTGCTCTCTCTTGGTATTTTAAGAGATGGTCGGCATTCCAAGTCCTGGGGATCTCCCTGCCTTCGAGATCTTCTAGTCTGTATGTGCCGGGGCAGACTACTTTGACGATCTTGTAAGGTCTCTCCCAATTTGGGGCCAATTTGCTCTTCTGACCTAGGAATGAGATGGCCAACTTTCTGAGGACCAGGTCCCCTTCTTTGAGGTCCGTGGGGCAGACTCTCTTTTTGTATGCCAACTCAATCCTTCTTCGGTAGCTTTGTTGACGAAGGACAGCTCTTTCTCAGATCTCATCTATCAGGTCTACACTTGCCCAGAGCACTCTGGCGTTTTGCTCTTCTTCATAATCTATTAGACGAGGAGAGGGTATTCCAACTTATAGGGGGATGATGGCCTCGGACCCATAGGTGAGATTAAATGGGCTCTCTCCTGTGGGGGTCCATTTTGTGGTGCGGTAGTTCCACAGCACGTTGGGAAGCTGATCGACCCATAAGCCTTTGGAACACTTATCTAACCTCTTCTTAATGCCGGAGAGGATCTGTCGGTCAGCATTTTCGGCTTGGCCATTCGACTGGGGATGAGAAACGGAGGAGAACCGGTGTTGGATGACAAGGTCTTCGCATAGAGCTCGGAAGGCAGCCCCGGTGAATTGTGTTCCGTTGTCTGTTATCAGGACCCTAGGAATGCCGAATCGGCAGATCACGCTCTTCCAAAAGAATTGAACAACCTTGTTCTCGGTGATCGTGGCCAAGGGCTCGGCCTCTATCCATTTCGAGAAGTAGTCGATTGCCACGACTAAGAATTTGAACTGTCCGGGAGCTTGTGGAAAAGGCCCTAGTAAATCCATCCCCCACATTGTAAAGGGGATCGAACTTGATAGGGAAGTGAGTGGAGCTTGTGGGAGGCGTCGGATGTCGGAGTACTTCGAACAGGAGTTGCATTGCCGAACATGCCGTTCGGCGTCTCGTAAGAGAGTGGGCTAGAAATATCTGTAATTCAACACTTTGCGCGCTAGAGCTCTGGACCCCGAATGTGCCCCGCCGATGCCCTCATGAAGTTCTTGCAGGGCGTAGTCGGCTTGCCCGGGGGAGAGGCATCTCAGGTAAGGCCGGCCGTCTACCTGTGTGAAGGAGCATTTATATAGGATACCTCCGATTATTGTGTAACACTCAGCTCGGGTTCTCACTCTTCGAGCTTCCTTGGGATCCTCGGGGAGGAGTCCATCCCTTAAGAATTCGATGAGGGGTTTCATCCAGTTGTCTTCGAGCAGGACAGGCAGCGACTCCATAGAGTCGGGAGTTTTGTCCTCTATACTCGGCTTCAGAAGGACCTCAATCAAGACGGTCTGCTCGAGACCTTGAAGGGAGGAAGGGGCTAGTTTGGAAAGGGCATCGGCTTGAGCATTTTCTTCCCGGGATATGCGTTGGATGAAGGCTTCTTCAAACAGTGCCATGAGGCTCCTGACCTTTGCTAAGTATTTAACCATCCTGTCCACACGCGCTTCATATTCGCCGAGGACCTGATTCACGACTAGCTAAGAGTCGCTAAAGATCCTGAGGCATCGCGCCCCTGCGTTGCGAGCCATTCTAAGGCCGGCTATGAGTGCCTCGTATTCTGCTTCGCTGTTAGAGGCTTTGAAGTTGATACGGAGGGAGTATTGGAGGATGAAATCATCTGGGCCTGCCAGAATGATCCCTGCCCCGCTTCCCTCATTGCAGGAGGATCCATCCACATAAACCGACCAGACGGGTGGTCCCTTCACTGTTTGACTGGACTCGGGGATGGTACTCTCAACTATGAATTCTGCTAAGGCCTGAGCCTTGATCGCGGTCCGAGGCTGATAAGTTATATCGTGCTGATAACCGACCAACAGCTCGATAGACCACTTCATAAGGCGACCTGAGGTTTCTGGCTTGTGGAGGACCTGCTTCAGCGGTTGGTCGGTTAGAACGACCACCGAATGGGACTGAAAGTACGGGCGAAGTTTTCTCGCGGTCATCACCAGGGCATAAGCAATCTTTTCTATTCTCGGATAGCGGAGCTCGGCATCCCGAAGTACCTTGCTCACGTAGTAAATGTGCTTTTGGGCCCGGTCTTCTTCCCTTACCAAAACTACACTGAGGGTCTGCTCGGAGGCTGCCAGGTAGAGGTAGAGGGGTTCACCAGGAATTGGTTTGCTGAGGAGAGGGGGATTAACGAGGTAAGCCTTGAGCTGGTCGAAGGACTCCTGTTGCTGTTGTCCCCATTCAAAACCTTTAGCCCCTCTGAGGGCTTTGAAGAAGGGGAGGCATTTCTCCCCGGACTTCGCGAGAAAATGCCCTATGGCGGCCAAACGGCCTGTTAACCTCTGAACTTCCTTAACATTTTTGGGAGGGGCCATGTCTAATATGGCCTTGATTTTCTCAGGGTTTGCTTCAATTCCTCGTTGGCTAACCATGAAGCCGAGGAACTTTCTTGACGAGACACCGAACGCACACTTATTCGGATTGAGTCTCATGTTGTGCTTTCTCAGAACGTCAAATGCCTCTTGGAGGTCGGTCACATGATCGGCACCTCGGATGCTTTTTACAAGCATGTCGTCAACAACACCTCCATGTTTCGGCCGATTTGATCATGGAAAACCTTGTTGGCGAGGCGTTGGTATGTGGCTCCTGCGTTCTTCAGACCGAAGGGCATAACCCTGTAGCAATAGAGGCCCTGATCGGTCACGAATGATGTCTTCGGGATATCCGGGGGGAACATCTGGATCTGGTTGTATCCTGAGAAGGCGTCCATGAAGCTGAGGAGTTCATGTCCCGAGGTGGCATCAATCAAAGTGTCAATATTCGGAAGAGGGAAGGGATCTTTGGGGCAGGCCTTGTTGAGATCGGTAAAATCGATACAAATCCTCCATGTCCCGTTCGACTTCTTCACCATTACTACATTCGACAACCACTCGGGATAGTTTACCTCTTGTATGAACCGGGCCTTCAAGAGCTTGTCCACCTCCTCTTTTATAGCCAGCTGGCGCTCGGGGGCAAACTTGCGCCTCTTCTGTTGAACCGATTTGGACCCCGGAACAACGCTGAGGTGGTGGACCAAGAGCTCTTCGGAAATTCCGGGCATGTCTGCAGCTGACCAAGCAAAGAGGTCTCGATTCCTTCGGATGCACTGTACAATGTCCGAGCATAGGGCAGACGGGAGGGTCTTGCTAACAAAGAACTTTCGAGTTGGATCCTGCTCAGAGAAGAGCACTTCCTCCAATTCGTCCACCGGCTCGGACGTCGGCCGGGCAGCATCTTGAGGTATTTCCAGAGTTTCTAGGGAGAGGACTGGACCGAAGGTAGAGGTCATGTAGCACTTGCAGGCTGTTTCCTGATTGCCTTTTACTTCTCCTACTCTGGCCCCGAGTGGGAAACTTCATTTTGAGGTGATAGGCGGAAGGGACGGCTTCAAGGGCAGCTAGGCCGGGCCGACCCAGAATGACATTGTAGGCTGTGGGGACATCTACGACCATGAAGTCCCTCGACTCCGTTCGGGTAGTAGGGGTTTTGCCAGCGGTTACGTCGAGGGTGATCACCCCTTCAATAGTCACTGGCACTCCCGTGAACCCATGGAGCGTGTAGCCGGTGGGCTTGAGTCTGTCTCGGGAGAGCTTTAGGCCTTTAAAAGCGACAAGGAAGAGGATGTTAACGGAGCTGCCATTTTCCACTAGGATCCTCTCCACTTTGAAGTTCGCCATGTGGAGGCTGATGACGAGTGCGTCACAGTGAGGGGTGCGGACACCTTCAAGATCTTCGTATGAGAATGTGATAGGCACTCCGAGGCCTTTGGGAGGAGGGGTGCGCGAACCGAATTGACTTCTCTTATAAATGCCTTTCGAAAGGAGTTGAGGAGACCCCCATTGGGCCCCCATGAATGAGGTGCAGGACGCGCTCCTCCTCGAAGTCGGGTGTTTCATCGCGTTCCGGACACTTATTAGCCCCCCGAGGCGGGGGAGGAAGTTCGGCTCGGTCCTTTCTTACGAACCTGGTCAGCTGCCCCCTATGGATGAGGGCTTCTATCTCATTCTTCAGGGCCCGACAATCATTGGTGTCGTGGTCATGGTCCCGATGATAATGGCACCACTTCTCTTTATCCCTTTTCTTGGCAGGGGTGTTCATCCTCGGAGCAGGAGGTATGATCCCTTCCTTCTCAACTTCCATCAGAATGGTAGAGACATTAGTGGTGAGGGGAGTAAACTTCTCGAATCTGGGGGGAGGTCGGCGCTGGCCGCCATTATCCTTCTGGAGCTTCTTGGCTCCTTCCTCTTCTGTTCCCTTTCTCTTAAATCCGGAGGAAGACCCCTCCAAGTTGGGGCGGTGCTCGGCTTCTTCGGCCCGAATGTACTTTTCACTTCGGAGGAGGAGGTCTGAGAAGTTGTGTGGGGGGCTTCTTGGCGAGGGAGGAGCGAAGGTTGGAATTAAGGACATTGCATTGAAATGCTGCTGCAGCGACCGACTGGTCGAGGGATGCTATGGATCTGGCTTCAACTGTGAACCTCTTCACATAGTCTCTCAACTTCTCACCCTTCTTCTGGTGGAGTTATAGTAGCGAGATGCTGGTCTTCTCAGCTCTACGGCTACTCACAAAATGGGTGACGAAGAGGGTCTCGAATTGCTCGAAGGAGAATATTGAGGATGGGGCAAGGTGAGAGTACCATTCTCGAGCTAGGCCCTTGAGAGTTGCGGGGAAGGTTTTATAGAGCAGAGCATCGGAAGCTTGATGGATGAGCATTAGGGTCTTGAAGCTCTCGATGTGATCGACGGGGTCGGTCTCCCCGGAGTAGGTCTCAAATTGAGGAGGCTTGAAGCCGATTGGTACGGGTGCATCCATTATGGTGCGGGAAAAAGGAGGTCTGCTAGGACGAAGTGTCCTTCCTCTATGTTCTTCTTCTCGGTCTAACTGACCCAAGCGCCTCTCCATCTCATGGAGACGGCGGTACACAGCGTCGTCCCTTTTCACAGTAATCAGCCGAGCCTCTAGACTCGTCTTCGTACGAGGGAGAGCGGGGGCTATGACGACGGTAGCTCCTGGAGCGGCGAGGACTTTGCACATGCCGGGAGTTGCTGGGAGCTGAAGGAGGAGATGGGGACCGTCGGCGAGGACTTCGGACCGGAGGAGGAGAGGGGATCTTGGGTGCATTGGTGTTGGGACGGAGATTGAGAGCTTGTAGGACGGTCGCTTGGAACTGCTGGAACTCGGCACGGGTGATGGGTGCCTCATCGTTCCTAGGCTGTTGCCGACCTGCGGGGGAGTGTGGCCTTCTTCTGTAATGCTCGGGGGACTCTCTCCGCCCCCTTCGGGTAGGGGACCTTCTGTATTCTCGGCGGTGAGGAGACCGCTCATCCGGACGGTGTTGGCAGGAGGTTCCCTCTCGGGCCCGCTTTTCATCTAGATGGCGGCGAAGGTCCTCGTCCTTCTGCCGATTGAGGACGGTGTGGTGGTGATCGGAAACTCGGGGATGGTGAGAGGACATAGAGTCCGAAGAGGTGTATGGATGGAGACGTGGTCCGGATGGAAAGGCTGTTTCTGCGGATTGGGACCTTTTGGAGGTTGTTGATTCTGCGGAGGGGGTAGGTCCTGTTGAAGAGGGTCCATGGCTTGAGGAGGAAGTTGCCCCTGCTATTGAGCGGGCTGAGGGGGAACTTCCTACTGCTGATCGAGATTGGGTCCTCGGTTGGACCCTCTGGATCTGACTTTCCTAGGAGGCATGGCTAGAGAGATCTGTCCAACGGGAAGAGGGGAGGTTGCTATTCGTTAGTTTCCCACAGACAGCGCCAATCTATTGCCGCTAAATTTGGTGTGGGAGCAAACAGATAGTATTTTTGGATTCTTAGGAAAACTGAATAGCAAACCTGTACACCTGTTCCGTCGGAGTTTGACACCGACTCCCGCCGTACACCTGCAAAAAGTGCGAGACACCGGGGTTGTTCCCGACGACGCACCCTCCGACGCTCAAGTCAGTAATCAGGGAAGATTATGAAAGAGCGTAAAAACTGGCAAAAGATTGATTACCTCTCAATGGAGATGGATGGGGGGTATTTATAGGCGCCGCTGTGATCAGATTAGGAATGTAATCCCCCTGTGGTTAGATAAGGAATGTAATCCCTAATCCCCAGTGAAGGGATAGATATGAATCAGGGTCGTTGATTAGGATTTAATCAGAAACCCTAATTCTATCCCTTCTGGACCGGGTTTGCTGCGGGTTGAAACCCGCACCCAGTTGAGGTGGATCCGTTTGCGGGTAAGTGGGTCTTCGGGGAAGATAACCAGTACCCGCTTCAGACCCGTTGATGGGTGAAATTACCGTTTTATCCCTGAGCTTCAAGATTCGTGCCCAATTTGGACGGTTCCGATTTAACACCATTTTTAGCCATATCAATAATAATAATAATAATAATAATAATAATAATAATAATAATAATAATAATAATAATAATAATAATAATAATAGTAATAGTAATAATAATAATAATAATAATAAGATTATATAACAAAATATACATTTATTAAAATAACCCAAATAGCAATAATACATTTTAATTTAAATTGAGTAAAAATACAAATAACTGATCAATTAGGAACAAAAATTAAAATATGCCATTATTCGAACAAAATATAGTTTTCAATTAGAAAATGCTTTAATAAAAGATCCGAAACAATTTCAAAACAAAATGAACTTATAATTAGTCAAAATACAGAAATATTCAGAAAATATTTATTTACGGGATTGGGGGTACATCATCTATATAGAGATTCTATTCATAACATCTATAAAAAGTTCACTTTTAATCATCCATCCATCAATAAATTCACTAGGTCATCATCCAATCATCTAACATGTATTCTACTAGACAAATCACCACATACAACATGCATAGAACAATACGAAAACAAACATATGTTACTCACCTTATTGAAGAATCAACCGAAGATAATAAAGAATTAAGAAAAGTCCTTCATTTCCCAAAAATCCAAGATCCTCGCTCCGAAACTCCAAGAAATTAATAATAAAGAAAACCCTTTGTTTTTGTGCAGCAAAGAGACGGCTGCTGCAGCTCTTTTAATAGGCCGAAATCTGTATTAGGGTTTTGAGAAGATTTTGCAAATTATCCCTTTAGAATATATCTTTACATATATAGATCCTTTATACTTGGTAATTAGATTGACCAATTTTATTGAGATTTAAAATCAAAGATAACCACCCATATCTGGCCTGACATCAGATTTAAACCAATATATGGTCGGAATCAAACAGAACATGGGAAGGAAGAGAGTTGACTAGGATGACGACTAAGAATGAAGGTGTACGCAGGCCATAAGCACAAAAAATTGTACAGGAGGAAGAAAATAAGTAGTGCAGGAAATGAATGCAAAAATACAACTATTGTGATATACCTACAACAACGCCAACAGCAGTCTCAGCTTCCGCTGCAGTCAGGTTATAGGACTGACCATGGCCTCCAATCTGTCCTCCCCTTGGAGCCGTCCTCCTCTGATCAAAAGCTTGCCTCTGCGATGGAAAAGGCAGGTCTGCTCTGGCCTCGAGCTAATGCTCCTTGCTGAGCTGGATCTCCATTCGGTGCAGGGAATCTTCTCCTTGTGCAGTCCCGAACCACATGATCATTCCCTCCACATGCAAGGCACAGAAGATTTGCTAGCCTACAATCCCTCTACCGATGCCCAACCGTGTGGCAGAAGCTGCAATTTTGAACCACCCTCGGAGCAGCAGGTGCATACGGCAAAGCCCTCGCCGGAGGGGTCGGCACTGGCCTTCGAATAGGTCCTCCAGTCGGTCAGACAGCATAGGGTACTGAACGGCACACTGGCTAACATGCCCCCTTCTATGGGTTTGCTCTGGATTTGAGCCGCATCAAGAAAATTAGCATAGGTGTGATGCTGGCGGGCAGCTAGCCGGTCCTGAATATCGAAACTTAGGTCCATCAAGAACCTGCGACCCCTGTCTTCCTTATTGGCCACCAAGGTGGTTGCAAAATGGTTGAGCTAGATGAACACGGCAGCATACTCGTCCCCAGACTAATTCCCCTGGTCCTGGATAATGTTCAAATTAATATCGTATAAATGAAATAAGCATCAATAAGCGACATTAAGTAATATTATACGACAAACCTGAGTCAACGAGATGAACTGCCATTTCATCTCAAACTTGGTGACATTGGGGAAGGACTTCTTCATGAAGCTCTCAGTGAAGGTAACCTAAGTGATGGGTTGCTCTAGTCTCTTGGTCTCTGCTCGCCACCAGATGTAGGAGAGATCCATAAGCTGGATGCTTACCACATTCACTTAATCCACATCGGAGATCCGCGCTGCTAGTAATAACTACTTCATCTGAATCTGCCTCTGCTCGGCTTCCAATGGCGTCTCCGTACCGAGAACTTGTTCGGGTGCAGTCTTATGGAGTCTGCCACAGTCCCGGTCTGGGTGGCAGAAGCCTTGGTGCGGGTCCAGCAGTAGTTTGGTTGGCCGCTTCCAAGGTAGCCCTCATCAACTCATTGTGCTCTTACTGTAGGGCCATCATCTGCTGCATCGTCTGAAGAATAGAAGCAATGTCTGGCTGCTCATCCCTGGGTCAAGAAGTGGAAGAGCCTCCGCGAGCCATAGTCTACAACATGATCAAATCGGTGGGTATCCAGATTAATAGTTGGTTACTACATGTTTATGTGATAACGTGGTGTACATACTGTTGTGTTAAACCTGGCCAACCCAATCTGATTAGGGTCAAACCTGGCTTTGATACCACTCAAAACCTGTCACACCCCGCTTCCCAAAATACGGGAATACGAGTACGTAACGAAGGCTTAATGAATGATTTACATCATTCATAAGCTGTAATATTTAACTTAACAATATGCAATACAAATTCAACCATGCATGCTAAAATGAAATCACATAACATAGATATTACATGAAATTTCTCAACAAACCAACAACTGGATAGAACAAACTTCGGGTCAACAAAGCCCAAAATACAAAGTATGATAATAACAATAATACTGGAATTTAAATGACAAGGACAAGACAATTATTGTGGGCCAATAATTCAGTTCCAATCCCTAGAAGGTCTGCTCACCAAGTCCTTCGGGCAATTCTTCCTGTGTACTTGCGAGCTCATAATCTAGAGTGGTGATAATGTCCGTTAGAGCAAGTCACGGACAGCAAGTAGTACAAGCAAAGAATAGTAAAATATGACAATAAATATCAAAGAACGAGGAACAAGTACTATATCAACTGTCAGTGAAAAAATTGATAACGTGGCAAGGACAATGGTCAACAATTTAACGAGTAACAATACAATAAACAAAATTTCAAGTCGATAACAATAATCGAGATCAATGCAGTGTCAATCCTAGGTTTATCATATTTTATTATATTATCTAATGCACATAGTACCGTGTCACATACCACAGGTTCGGTGCATACAAGCAGTGAACGTTTAAACTATAGTGGTGAACTCTACAGATAATGAACTCGGCACGATAACAATAACAATAATCCAAAATCCAAAATCCATGATCCATAACAAGAATTTATCCACAATACGATTTAAGATAACAAGAACAATATAAGGAAACACGAGCCCCTCATCCGAGTACAGTCACTAATTGTTCACTACCAAGTCGACCTTTATACACCGACTTATTATTAATTTATTAACATTAAACATGAACGTGTAATCAATGGAATAGTATCAAGAAATGCACGTTGTATTAATGATTGTACAATGAACGATATACAATGCAATGCAAAGTTGAAACAAATTTTCATTTACACATGAAGATTTCAATTTCTGGACAGCAAGATGTTACTGTATAGAAATTGGCTTTCCCTGTTGCTACAAGAAAGTGAATCAGGTTCCATCAGAGGATTTAGATACTAGACTCTCTACAGGTTCCGATGCATATTCATACGATACATTTCGACTACAGTAAATGTGTCTACTAGTTAGTTCTTCACAAGTTTACAGTTCAGGCAGCAACTCAACATCACGTTATTATACGTATAATTCTACTAAAAGCTTAACTAAAATTCTCACAAAAATTATAATCAATTCCCTGACATTGGTCACTAACATTTTCACGCGTCTCAAGCCAAAATTCTTAAGTTATCCAACTATTCCAACTAATTTCACATAGCGATGCAGTTATAAACAGTAAATATGGAATTTCGACACTACAGTAACAAACCTGAATATTTTTTATTCTACAAGTCGGATTGATAATCTGTCAAATGGTCTGAATTCCTAACACATAGGTCTACTTCTTTTTTTAGGAAGTTCTAAAAGATTCTAACCGCACCCGGGTCAAAAGTTTGGGTCTTTTATTGGTCTAGTGTTCGAACAGAAGTCTAGGGTCAAGTTAGCATATATATAATGGGTCTAGAAATCTATCTAAAAATATTATAAAATTTATTTTTAAGACCCCCAATCGTGTCTAGTAACATTGAAGTTAATTTCAAGTTTAAATTTTCTATTAACATGTTGTTTCGATTAGTGAAAATGTGTCGATGTGCTCATGAATAACAATCTGGAATTTAAAACCCAGCAGGTACAAAAAATGTGATAACATATTTTCTACAACTCATAATCCAGATCCTTCGAATGTTGTAGAAACTATATTAAAGGGAATCTGACTTTCATTGACAAGGTTTAATCTAATTCCAACAATAACCGGGTCAAAATCTCAAAACAACATGGAGTAACCAGCAGGCCAGAAAGTTGATTAATTTTTAATTAGAAACAAATGTTGTGCACAAACATATAACTCTATGGAAACAATTAACATGGAATTATACTCATTCATTATGGTGGAATTTCGCTATTAACAGGACATCATAGCATGAATATTATATCCAGTTGAACAAGCACTCAATCATCATTCCATAGATGTATGTTTCTAATCTATGTATTCATGTGGTGTATGCATATGACGATATATAACAAGGCTTGGGTTTGAATCAAGGGGATGGCACGAGAAGAGAACTACTACTTAGTTTCGCTGATGAATCCATAGTAGTCTCTTGAAGGGTATCAAACAATCAATATACGATAATCAAGTAGAACTAGTTGTGGGGATCAAAATAATTCCTTGAACAAGTATAATGAAAAACTAGCTCAAGAGGAAATTTGCCTTTTAGACGATTATTTCGAATATTAATGAAGATGATTCAAAAAGATCCAATGGCGACAATACGTGCAATCTACGGAACGACGGTGGCATGAGCCCAAGACGGCGGCCAACTGCGATGGTATGGTTCATGGTGTTTGCCATTACGGTGGTCGCAGAAAGGCGCGAGAGCAGCTGGGGTGAAGTTTAGGGCTTGAGATGGACGAAGGAAACAACAAAAAGCAAGGCTTCAGTGGTGGTTGCAGGTGGTGATGGGGGTAGGTCGCAAAGCAGTGGAGGAAGCCGCGGTGGATGAGAGGGTCACTGCAGGTGGAGGCCAAAAGTGGGTGAGGTAGAGCTGTGGGAGGTCGGCTGTAGGATGCAGGCAACAGAGGAGGGTTGGTGGTTTGGAGGCAGGGGCGCTCAAGGTGGTGATGATGGCGATGACGAGGGCTGCGACTAGGTGACAGAGCGGTGGGTGCAGAAATGATGGCGGTGGTTGAGGTGTTGATCGGGATGTAGGCGATGTGGTGCGGGGGTCTGTGGCGATGGATGTGTGCGGCAACAATGGTGGTCAGGTGTATTACAGGCAGTGGCGACGGTAGGTAGACTGGGGGGGCTTGGGTTTCGGGAAGGAGCAGAGGAAGAAGATAGAGGAGGGGGTTAGAACAGCTGATAGATGGGGATTAGATTAGGTTATTTAGAATTAGGGTTTAAAGTTTTGGTAATCGGGAGAAGATGAAGAAGAAGAGAATAAAATGAGAGTGAGTGAAGAATCAGGAGATACGGGGATAGTTAGCAGATATTGGGGATCTGACTAGTGAGGGGGTTTGACTGGGAATCATGAGAGATAATCTGGGGATTTGGCTGTTAGTAGGAATTAGGGGATGTGGGTTAGCGGGTTTGGCTTAACTGGTTTGAGTTAGGATCCAATAAGAGATGAGATTGGGGTTGGGTTCCAAATAAAATAGATAAATAAATTCATTAATGGGTTAATTAGGATATTCAATACACAAAGACAGAAATAAAATAGAGTGCACAAGAATCACATGGTTCAGCATGAGAAAAATATATATTGAAGGAATACAATTTGGGTTGAAGATGAATAACAAGATTCATAATAAAATAAAATAAAAACATATTACAAGAATGGGAACGGAAAGAATTACAGAAGAAAATCTAAACAATCGAAAACAGGGGTTACAGTTTTCTAGGAGGTCCTACTGCTAGTTGCATCAAAAAAAGGTGGGTGTTTCTTTGGTTTCTAACTTTATAATGCCATGATAATATTAGAATTCATGTTAAGTGTAATCTAAAATCTTTTAGATGGTGAATTAATCTTAGAATCAAATACATGTTAATTTAATTAAACTAGATGAAATTATAGAATGAAAATTTGTTTATCATGTGTTAGATTGTTACATTTCATTAAATTGCTAATGTGATAATGTCATGTTTGTTAGACGAATTCTAAAATAGAAATGAGCACACATTAGCTTGAGAAATTGTATGAGATGTAGTCTTTGAATTTCATTGTTGCATTGGTATGGTTGAATTATTGTGATGTCTAATATTAAAAATTAACTTAAACATGGGTAGTTAGGAATGTGTTGAATACTGAATTTTTCATACTAATTCTCTGTAATGTAGAATTCAAATTGTACAAGTTAGGTAATTATATTTCGATGTTAGAGTAATGTAAATGTAGTAAGGAGTAGTAAACATGTTGTTTGTTTTTCCTGAGAAGGTTCGATAGTGAATGAGAAGTGAGACTCTGGTCTTGATGGTCGACTGTGAGTGCTGTGTACAATGCTCAAAGTCTCGAGAACGATTCTGCTTGAGTGGATATTGATCTTGTTTTTATTTTAAAGACCATTTGAAGTGAGGTTTAGTCTTATTAATTAATTTAGAACCTTTGATGGAATCACCAGTTTGGAAGACTGGTCTACGTGTGAGGTGTGGGGTCTAGATGGTCTCGAGTTCGAGCCTGGGAACTTCATACTTTTCTTTTGAAATTCTTTTAAACTTCTAAAATCAGTAAACATTAGAATATAGGATATTTTCGGAAGAATCTACACCAACAGCAAGTTGGAAACTTTGTTGTGGTTGCGATTTAGGGCACTGTCTGTGCTCGGGTTCGAATCTGGACGAACCATTCTTTTATTGTTATCGTTATTTTATTTTTCTTTTCATTTGCATATATTTCTTTGAAAAAGGGGTTAAAACTAGTCTAGTATATAAATGGAATGTTTTTGAGATAACTATATTTACATTTAAGATTTAACTTGTGATTAAAATACATTATAAAATTTGGAAGATATGTTTCCATTGATTGCATGGATCCACTCCACAATCGTCTCGTTTTAAGGCAAACTAAAATTTGAAATATTTGAGATAGTTATATAAAATTTAGAGATTTATTTTGTATACAAAATAGTGTTGTAAATTGTTAATTGTGAAATGAGTTAAGAGTTATTTAAGTACGGTTACATCAATGTGAAAATCTTATTGAAATTTTCTACATAATGGATAAGATGTTATCTATTTGTTTGAGATTGATCAATGATTTATAAATGAATAAGAAATTAATAAAATAGGTTAAAAATAACCTAACGAATTATGAAATTCAGATTGTATAGATTCTAGAGGCTGAGTGAGACCCAGGGTGCTGGCAAGTTTGATAAATCAAAATGTGAGAAGTGGCCAGTGTGGGCTAGCGTTCTCAGAGATTTTTTTAAGTCCGGTGAGGTAAACTAGCTCTAGGTCTGACTTATTATGAATGGAATTTTTTTGAGATAACTATATTTAAATTTAAGATTTAACTTGTGATTAAAATACATTATAAAATTTGGAAGATATGTTTTCATTGATTGCTTGGATCTACTCCACAATCGTCTTGTTTTAAGGCAAACTAAATTTTGAAATATTTTGAGATAGTTATATAAAATTTAGAGATTCATTTTTTACTATAAATAGTTGTAAATTGTTAATTTGGAAATTAAGAGTTATTTCGGTAATGTTTTATCAATGTGAAAATCTTATTGAAATTTTCTACATAATGGATAAGAGGTTATCTATTTGTTTGAGATTGATCAATGATTTATAAATGAATAAGAAATTAATAAAAGAGGTTAAGAATAACCTAACGAGTTAGGAATTTTGGATTGTGTGGATTCTAGAGGCTGAGCGGGACTCAGGTTTCGGTAACAATAATAAATGGAAATGTGAGAAGTGGCCAGTGTGGGCTAGCGTTCTCAGTGATTGTTAGTCCGGTATGGTAAACTAGCTCTAGGTCTGACTTATTATGAATGAACCTTAAGGATAGGCACTAGTTGGGAGATATGATGAAACTTGAGCCAACGTGAGTATGAGGGCTTAGAATGATCCACGGGGTGAGGTGTTCTCCATTTATTCCCAGACGTGAGTGAAATAGTCTCCAGATTATCCGACAAAGGAGTTTGACCTCCACAGTTCCGGGACGAGTGCGACACTACCAGGGCATTCGTGTGATGAGTGTTCCAGGATGACCTATGGAGTGAGGTATTCTCCATTTATTTCCGAATGTGAGTGAAATAGTCTCCAGATTATTTGAGGAAGGAGTCTGACTTCTAGAGTTCCGGGGCGAGAACCAATATTCGCAGTATGTCTAAATCTTGATCTTCGTCATGGTTCTAGGTCTGTATAATGAGGGATTGAACCCTATAAAGAGGAGTACGCTAAGGGCTTGCCCCTGGACTTATATAGTATGAGATGCATAGAATCTGAACAAGTGTGCATTAGTGTTGCAACGTAAGTATGGATGTCTGCATGAGTATTTACATGCATAACATACACTGACATAATTAGGATGGACATTTTTCATTTTTGCATTCAAGTTTGTGTTTGCTAAATTGAAGAATCGCTGTATTATAGCATTGCGTCAGTTGTAGCAGCTGACGTGTCCGCAGTTTTCAAGTTGCAGGACTCGGATTCGTGAGCGACTTGGACACGATTTCGTCGATGATGGATGTCGCAAGATTGAGGGTATTGGATGTTATTAAATGCATTCATTTCATGTAATTTTCCGCTGTGTATTATAATTAATGACATTGTAATGAAATTTTTTAAATTCATCGTATTTTTGTACGAAATTGAAGTAAAGATTCTGGTTTGGCTACGAATTACTTGTGTTTAGAATTCGGGGTGCTACAAACATAGCAGGAAATTAGACTTGGATGCCCAGTTAGAGTAGAATTTAGTTTAGATTATGGAATGATCATAAATCATAGGGTTGCATTTTTCAACTTATGATTATGGTTTTCATATGTCTGAACTAAACCCCGTACATACTCCTTGCAGGATGGTTGTAACCCCCATTTTTGTTTATACAAAAATTTTCTGTATTCTTGTATTTCGCTTGTTTATAAATTTTCCTATTCTTTGAACTCATTTGCACATTCAATTAATTTGTTAAAGCCCACATTCATAATCCATTATATACAATTATTATTTGATTATCTATTTATTCCGGTGAGCCCAACCCAAACTTATTAATTTTATGAATTCAAGTCCATACTAATCTTTACCCGCAACCAGTTAAACAAAACCCGAAACCCGAATCATTTTTATCTAAAACCCAAGCCAACCCGATCCACTTTATAATGAAGCTCCACTTTCCCCCTTAATCTCCAATTAACCCATGATTTAATCCCCATTATCTCCTAACTATCCCCCACTCATTACTCCCCTTTAACAACCCCTACTGTTTATTCTTCACCTTCCCGAATTCTTCTCCTCGTCCCCTACAGCCGAACTCCACATCTCGACCCCGACACCGCAGTCCCTCATCATCTCCCCACTACAATCCCATCCTGACTGCAGCCGCAGTCTCATCAGTATGCCAGCACCTCGCCATCAACTCTTCTCCACCCGAAGCTTCAACAAACCCGACCACCATTCCCTTTGCTACACCTCGTAACCATTGATGTCTCCTTCCTCGAGCTCCACCCTAGCCGCAACCCCTCCATATCCCCTACCTCCTTCCACTCCCGTCAGCTCCCAGGACAGCCACCACTCTCGCAGTCATCCCGATCAATACCTCTGTCTGCCACAAATCATCGCCATCACCACCGACCGACCCTCGCTCTGTTGCTGCACCTGCAACCTTCATCCGACTGCACTCCAGCATCGTCATCACCTCCTGACCACCGAAGCCTCTTCAACCCCCGACTTCCTTCCACTGCCGACCATCACAACCAGCAGCACTACTCCAAGCCACCACCACCTCACCGAGTGCCGCCCAACACCGTCAAAACCATGACTGCACTCCCGAGATCATCCGAATGCCACCGTCCCGACTCCCCTGTCTAACCCCGTCCTTATCCCCATACTACTGCCTCCTACTCTCCATCAACAGCAGCAGCCCCCTGCCTTACCACCGCCAACTCCTCACTTGCTGCCTCAATTCACTGTAACTCCTGAGCTTGCTACCTTGCCACCCTCCGACACCCGAACTCGACGCAGCTGGCTCCACTTAAAGCTCAAGATTTTCACAAGAGAAACAAAGGTAGTTCAAGCCAAGGATGGAAGCATGTACTATCGCCACGCTTGCTAACTTTTGATTGTCGTCGTTGCCATTGGAGATTCTATCTTCCCGTGGATTCGTTAACATTTGGAACCATCGCACAATAAGGTAAGCATCTCTTGTACACACTTTTTGTTCTCATACATGCATTTTGTTCAAATTCCATACGTAGTTCCATAATTATTACCATGTCTTGAATTCCATTTATCGTTTGTTGCTGCTAATTTTGGTGTGGGAGCAAACAGATGATTTATGAATTATTCTAGAACTAATAAAAGCTAACCTTTTTATCACTTATCAATGTGGACAATTCTCAATGCTTCTGCTGACCTGCAAAAAGTTCGAAATATCGGGATTGATCCCGACGATAAACTCTCCGACGCTCAAGTCAGTAATCTGAAACATTATGAAAGAGCTTTTGTGGAGATAAATACTGATTACATTTTTTATGGTGGGGATAGAGAGGTATTTCGAGTCGCCTTTGGGGACCAATTTTGAGATAATCATTTATCTCTACTTCTCGATGTTTTAGATACAAAATAGAGTTTAATTCATTCATGATAAGAGATTTGTTTTATAATCGTGGATTTAAACAACTCTTTAACTGTTCTGGGTTTCTTATAATGAGCTTCCCTCATAACCCAGTAATGTAGATCCGTTTTGGGTTATTGAGCATTGGAAAAGACCCAGTTCCCATTTTGGGTCCCGTTTCCAGGGAAAATTACCGTTTTTCCCGTGAGAGCTTTGAGATTCATGCCCAATTTGAACGGTCCCGATTTGATTCTATTTCTACCCATATCACAAGTCCCCCACTCCTAATGATTGATTTTCACAGCCTTTGAGGAGTAGTTCGCCCGTTTTTAATGACTTATAGAATTTATCAGAGTTTTCGGGGACGTTTAGATCGCACTTGTGGTCTAACGATATTTTTCAGAGTTTGTAAAATACTTAGAATTACTTTTGGAATTTTCTGTAATTTTCCATATTTTTTTGAATTTTTTTTCAATTTTTAATCAAATTTTTAATTTTTTATTCAATTTCCGAATTTTAATAATTAATTATCGAACTTTTAGTTATTTATTCTGAAAATAACATTACCTTTTTTGGAATATAATATAGTTCCTAGAATTAATAATTATTTTTAGAAGTTTTTTAATTAATTATTTTGAATTTTTATTATTTTTCAGAATTATTAAATAATTAATTCGAATTAATAATTAAATAAAGAAATTAGTTAAAAATAAAATACCTTGATCAGATCATAACTGTCCATCACGATCTAACATGAAGTCGAGGAGATCGGCGGCTGCTGCTCCAAACCAGATCAGATCAAGGGCAGCTCAGATTCACCCCGAGCTTGTACCCATCACAATCGCTTATCGCGATCGCACACAAAGTTTGAGGAAATTGGACGGTTTCTGCTCCCAACTCGATCGAATGAAGGCTAATCGGAATTACCCCGAGCTGGCGCATCGCCGAACCCATGTAGGACTGTGCGGTTGCGCCATGTGGCAATGACTGGTCAACCATTGTCTAGCATCGTTCTCCTCAGATCTTGGCCGTTGATCTTGATGGCATGATTTTGGAGGATATCGAATGCCAAACACTTCATACACGGTCGGATCAGGGCTCGGCTCAGAATTGCCCTGAGCTGGCGTGCTATCGAACCCATGTAGGCCAGTACGGTTCTGCTACTGGCATTGACTGGTCAACCATTGACCAGCGTCGATCTCCTCAGGTCTTGTCCGTTGATCTTGATGGCACAATTTTTGAGGAGATCGTACGATAGATGCATCAAACATGGTTAAATCAGGGGCAGATCGGAATCACCCCGAGTTGGTGCATCGCCAAACCCACGTGGGCCTGTGCGGTTGCGCCACGTGGCATTGACTAGTCAACATTGATAATTGACCACCGTCAATCTCCTTAGATCTTGGCCACTGACCTTGATGGCATGATATTGGATGAGATCTAATGGCAAACGATTCAAACACGGTCGGATCAGGGGTAGTTCGGATTATTCCCGAGCAGACGTTCTTTTTTTGCATCGCTTGAGCTTTCGCATCAAGTGGGCTTTCCCAAGTATTAGGGGCCCACGAGCTTGGAAGCCGAATAGTTTCTCATTCTCAGCTATAAATCTCCCCTTTCTCTATTTCTCCCTTGCTCTCTTCATTTCACACCTTCCTCAAAATTTCTCTCCAAAGAGAATTGGCTCTAGAGAAGCTCTGGCGGATTTTTCTGATCTCCGTCGAGAAATTCTGACCGTAGTCGTCACATCAAATGTAAATTATTTTATATATTTTATTAAAGATGTTTAGGGCTTCTTCGGGCAGAGAGACCTCCCTTACGAGCCGAGGTAAAGGACCGTCTCAGATTCCCCCTTCTAGAGTAGATCGGGGCAAGGGGCCCACCGAGCCATCTATTATTGTGGAGACTATTGTAGAGGCAGATAGAACCCCGAGTGAATTCAGGAGATATCCATGTTCTTTAACGTGTAATACTCGTGTTAGAGATTACTTCGCCGATTGGGGGGGGGGCAAAAGTCGAGCATGGAATGGGGAGATTTTGTGAAGAAAATGAGTATCAAGAGTATACAAAGGCTGATGAGATGTCTTCTACTCTTTCCAAAGAGGATTTATGCCTTGTTTGAGAGTGCTATCAGATTCCATGGGAGTTCAATTTATTGCTTCCAAACCCTAGAGTTAGAGCTTGTTATCCGATTTCCCCAGATTTGTGCATCTTTCCTTTCAACGCTTTTCATGCGGTTCTCCATCTCCGTCTACATCCCGTTGTTAGAGAAGTCTTGAGGTGGTTTACTTTGAGTTCTGCTCAGTTTGTATTGAACATGTGGAGCCACATGAACAGTTTGGTTTTGCACTGCCAGGCGGTGCGGATCAACCTCCGATTGGATGTGTTCAGGGGCTTTATAAGCTCCACCAGAAGAGCAGGGTGGAGTTTAGATACTACCTCAGCCCTCGTACCGGTGTGAAGTTAGTCGACAACCTCGATATGAACAAGCATTAGAGGGCTAAGTACTTTCTGATTCATAGTAGCGGGTCATGGAGGATCCCTTCTGTGTAGAGCGAGAGTGTACCGGCAAGGCCTAGGACGGAGCCAAGTTTGAGTATTGAAGAATTGGGTATGGTAGATGTCCTTTTCAAGAGACCGGCAATGAAGTGGATGGATTTGACTGAGGAGGTTCTCTTTAGGGGGGTCTGAGCCTGATCGATCCTAGTACGCACCTTTCATTTCTTATATTGCTTATGTGCTTTTCCTTTAATTTTTTTTTTATAACAACTTTTCGTGTCTCTAATTGCAAGGGCTGTCGGGATGGTCTTTGATTCGATCATATGTCCAAGCTCTCAAGCATAAGCAATAAGGCTCTTGAGGAAAAGAAGAGGAAGAACACTGTTACGAGACCTTCCCATGTAAAGGTTGCAAAAAGTACGCCAGTGGATTTGGGATCTCCTCTAGCCACATCGGCTACCCCCGCTGAGGGTAATTTTACTCTGACCTCAATCCTAGCCCTCGAGGCTCATCCACTTACAGCGGAGGCTGCTGCGATCCTTACCGACGAGCACAAGAAGATTTTTCTTCTCTATTGGTAGGTGAGGAAGCATGACGGCTTTCTATGAGATTCCACCAGCAGTATGGATGCAATTCTTCATCTTGCCACCTCGAAGGATAGGTCCACATTGAAGCATGAGACTGTCAGAGACTTTTCCTTGGAGATCTCCCGAGCCACTATGGCAGTAAGTTTTTTCTTATGTTTAGTTCTTGTACTTCAATTGTTACGCTTATGGTGAATGGTTGTTGCTCTTTTCGTAACTAGGGGTTGTTTTATGTTTATAGATTGCCTGCCACTTAGCTATTTATTGGAGCAAATGGAAGATCAGGAGGAGTAGTCGAAGTTGACTGTTGATAGGGCCAGAGCGTAGCGGTCGAAGTCTGCTAAGGCATTGGAGGTGACTACTGTTACGGTTGAGTCGCACGCCGCTCGTATTGCACAGTTGGAAGGGACGTTGGCGGAGGAGATGAAGAAGACGGCTCAGGAGAAGGATAAGGCAGCCAGGGAGAGGGAGCAGGCCGGAAGGGAGATAGAGGCCGGAATAGTGAAGGGGAAGGCCGAGGCGGAAGAGTTCTTGGCGGCGAACATGGAGAAGGCATATGTTAGGTCTCTTGATGTGTTTAGTGAGCGGGTTCCTGATTTTGACCGTTAAGGGTATGCCTTATTCAAGGAGGCCCCTGCCGCTAATGATGAGGAGTCAGGAGAAGAGCTGGAGGAGGAAGAGGATGTAGTGGGTCCCCCTATCGTGATTGTAGAGGGATCGAGTGCTGCAAAGGGAGGTGGAAAGGAGACGCGAGCTCTTGAGCTTCCTTCTGCCGAGGTGGACCCATGATTCTTCTTCTTAGTTGTTTTTTTTCTTTTGTTTAGTTTATGAATTTTGTATGGATGCCTAATAGTGGACTGGCCCCTGCTTGATATATCTTTATTTTGAATCAATGAAATCCCATTTTGGTTCTCCTAACTTGTCGCTCACGAGATAGGCCTTTTAAGGTAGAGACTGTAATCCCGATTCCCGACAATAAGTATTTTTCGCGTATTTGCTATAATTTGATTTTTATAAAGTTATTTTGTGCTAAATTCATTTCAGATTTTTATTAAAGTATTTTGTAATCGAAAATTTATTCATTTCGAATAATGGTGTGTTTTAATCTTACTTTCTACATCTTATGGATCGGATATTTATATTTGAGCCCTAAAACAAATTTATTATTATTAGTGGATTATTTTAATAAATTGTTAAACCTGAATATTAATTTGTTGTATAACTTTATTTTATTATGATCATAATTATTAATTGTTATTCCTCGATTATTTAATTAAAGTTCATTTATCGAATTATTTTATACTTGATCTAATTTTCTTGGTGAATTCTAATTTATTTTCAAGCCAACTGATATTCTAATTCATTTGTATCATTTATTTATCTAATTGGATTTAAATTTTCATTCATGAACTATTTGAACTTTTGTTGGGCTATATATATCTTGTGGATTTTGTTTTATTGGATTGTGGTTATTTTAATTGAACCCTATTGTCTTCAAACCCGTCTCTTGTCGAACCCAAAACCCAATTTTAATTGTTCTTGACCTAAAACTGCTATTATTTGATCCTAAACCTCTAACTCAGTACCCTAATTGTACCCTATAAATACAACTCTACTAAAAACCCTAAAAGTTGTACAATTTCGAAACCCTAGCCGCTTATTCTCTCTCCTTTCTCTCTTTCCTTGCCGTTTTCTCTCTCTGCCATTTTCCTGCCCAAATCGACCGAAACCCAATACATCCATCTCCGGTCTTCTTCTCCAGCGCTCCTCACCGTCGACGCACCTCCTGAGCGTCGCCCCACCATCTCCATGACCTTCGGCACCCCTCAGCTAACTGCGCCACCACCCAAAACCCACCCCTCCTCCTCTTCCGCTCTCCTCGACATTAATAGCGACCAGCCCAATCCTGTGTCCCCCTTCTCCCGTATCCTTCGACGCCACCGTCGACCCACCCCGATGCCATCGCCCCGTCGCCGCCCTCCGCCAGTAACACTGCCGTCGCTTTAGCCACTGTTGCTGCCGAAGTCTCTCTCTCTCTTGCTGTTCTTGGTGGTTGCTGAGGTTGCCGTCTCTTCTTGCTATTATTGTTGAGTTCTCATCTACACGTATATTGCACGTGTTAAATTGCAAGTTCGTGGGTTCGCTGCTTCGGGATCCTTATCCTGTTATTCTTGGTATTCGTTTTCATCGTCTAACAGTCAAGTCATTGTCCTCTTGAATTGTTAATTGCATCAAATTCAATTTTTATTGAAACTCTTGCAAGTAGATCTATTGTTATCGTATTATACCTTGTTCATCTCTTTGTTGGGTCTATTGAGGGTTTACACAAGCTAACCCCAATATTCTTTACATCGTGCCACTTTTGACTCTAAAGATTGGATCTTTCGTACATTGATGTAGAATTGATAATAGGGTTAAATGTATAATCATGACATAATTAATTATTGTATAAACAATTTCTAGGTTGGATGTTTTGTTGATAGTTTGTTGTTTGATCGAGATAATTTAGTGTATGCATATGATTTTAGTCTTATTCATCATGTTATTGCACCGATCATGTTGATTACACAATTGATTGACTAAAGAATAGATACCCATCATGTTTAATTAATTTATTTCATGAAAACTACACAAAACCTGTTTATTGCTTGGTGGCCTGTATGTTGACTGCTAGTTTTGAACCAGTAAATGATCATAAAATGAATTACTTACTGAATATGAATTGTAGCCTTATCTTTCTGGTTTTTAGAACATCTTTAATTTATAATTTGTGTAGCAAACGTTATGCCTATTTTACTACAGCTGTGTTTTTACTTTTAGATTTTCAAATTCTTGTATCTTGCATGTTCAAACAGTAAATAGGCTTATCAAATGATAAGATTTTGCTTTGAAAATTTTCAAATTGTTACTAATCATGTTTAGGAGTCTAGAAAATATTTTTTATGAATTTATTATTGAGCTTTTATTGTTTCAAAAAATACAACTACATAATGTCGAATTTCTGCCTGAACATAAAATCTGTAAAAAGCACTGTGTTTGACCTAGCTACTTTTGTCGGATTTTGAACTTTAAATATGCGTTGGAACCATGAGGAAGTCTAGTTTCTAGAACTCGTGACGGATTCACTTTTCAATTTCTGAAACAACACGAAACTGCATTTTTGTACAGACTACTCTTGTTGTCTAAAATTTTATACTTCAGTTTTAATAGTTTAACTATCCCTATATCGTACTATTGCATGAATTAATGTGTGTATGTTGCATTGCATGATCCCATTGTCGTATTTTCATCGTTCCAATTATCCTACTGCATGTTATCGTCTTATTGTTCCCTTATTGTTACTATTGTTCATCTCATGTCTCTTAATTGCATATTGCATTGTTGCATTAATAAAATAATTAATAAGCTGGGGTTTAAGGGATTGACTGATGTAGTTGATGATATAGTGACTGTACTTGGAGGAGGGGCCCGTGTTTCCCTAAATATTGTTCCGGCTATTGTTTTATCAATTGATTGTGGAGCGCTGATTATGGTACCCCAATCTATCGTGTATTGTATCATTGTCGACGACCGTTATCGTGCATTGAATATTGATTATCGCTGCAAAGTACATGATCTATAGAATCTTCCACTTAAGTCTAAACGGAATTGATTGTATGCATCGAACCTGTAGAATGAGATGCAGTAGTACGTGCATTAGTTAGGATTAAAATTATTAATAGACATAAGGATTAACAAAACATCGACACTGCATATTGTTCCTCATTGTTTCTATTGATATCGAATATTTGCTAAGTGTTACCGTTATTGGTCATTGATTATTGTTACCGAATATTGAAACATTATTTATAGCCATTGCATCGATTACCGTGATATTGATTATTGATTATCGTGCCATGTTATTGATTCCTATTGATCTATTGAATTCATTGTTATGCCATTATTCCATTGTTCTTTGCTTTCTCTACTTGCTGTCCATGACTTGCTCTAAGGACAAATTTTCTTCTCTTTTTAGATGAAGTGTTTATAGGTGTTGATGGACAATTGGCCGATGTATTGGGAGAACAACATTGGTGAAAGAACTGATAGCATCACTGCTTAATAAATAATTGTTTTGTCATGAAGACTTAGTTATTGAACTATAGTTATTTCATTGTATTGTGGGCGTTTGACCCGAATATTTTTATTTTTGTTTCCAGATGTTGGATTATTATTGTACATGGATATTATATATTACTTCATTTCAAGTATTATTGTTCATGAGATTATTATTATTGCCTGCGTAATTGTTCTGTACTAATTATATTGTTGAGATGATCGGATAAACATCTTATGGGTGACGTTAGTCATTCGCTGGGCCAATGTCATGTACTTGTATTCCGTATTTTTGGAAAGCGGGACATGACAGAGACAGAACATGGTCACTTAAGAAGTGTGTTGGCTCGCAGGGAGACTGACACGAGGTGCTGCGACGAAGTTCTTCGAGATCAGTTTCTGGCTGAAGTGGATGATTATTGTAGCTAAGGCAAAGGTCCCTTGCCAAAGCCATAGCGGGAAAGGATACAGTATTTGAATTTCTTCGGCGTTCTTTACTCAAGACCACCACCGAAGGGGATGAGCGGAAGAATGTAGTGCTCGAGAAGAGCTTAGAGGTAACTCTCTTGAGGAAGGCCACTTCGAGACTTCGGGGAAACATGTCAGGCTAGTCTGGCACGTGTCGGTTTGGTCATTGAAAGTTTATGGTGAAGGATAGTACTCATAAGGAGATCCTTTTCGAGCGAGAGGTGGAGATTAACCGACTGAAGCGGCTTCTGGAAGGATCCAAGACTAAGAGTACCTCCTGTTCCTATGAAGAGTACAAGCAAGGGCGGTCGTTCCATGAATTAGCTCTTCACTTGTACAGAGCTTCGAAGAATCCAAGAGACGCCCAAAGCGGTGCGACTGGTGCTTCGAGCACCTCTTCGGCTGGAGAGGCAGCACGTAGTGTATATCATGCGGCCCGGACTCAATCTGTTGGACTGGAGTCCTTTTCGGGTGGTCCGAGGGAACGGGGTAACGCTTCTGGCGTCGAAGGGAGCTGTAGACTTCGAGTGTCTCTTAAGAGGAACATCCCCCTCCACAATGAGGTAAAGGTGAATCGGGGGGGGGGGGGGATGTCTAAGGTTGTAAGGAGTTGTAATTTAGTTCTTATTTCTTGAACTTGTATCGAGGTTTTTGATTTGAATGAAAAGATTCTCTAAGTAATGAAGCGTTGTTTCTTTTTCTTGTATCCTCCTTGTATTGTGAGAATTGTTTGAGAGTTTCAACAGTTGTGAGAGCAATCTTGAATGGTGAGCTGCTCCATGCTTGCTTGTCAGCAAGTGGCTAGAGTGACGTCGAACTAAGTGTTGGACTTCGAACTTGTTGTTTAAGAGTTTCAACAGTTGTGGGAGCAATTCCGAATGGTGAGCTGCTCTGCACTTGCTTGTTTACAAGTGGCTAAAGCGGCATCAAACCAAGTGTTTGATGTCGAACTTACTGTTTAAGAGTTTTAACTGTTGTGGGAGCAATTCCGAATGGTGAGCTGCTCCGCACTTACTTGTTTGCAAGTGGCTAAAGTAGCGTCGAACCACGTTTTGGACTCCGAACTTGTTTTGTGTTTGTGGTCGTTGTGACTTGGGCACACATACATTAGGCTAGAACAACAATTTTTGCAGAAAAATAAACTCAGTTTTTATAAAAGATAAACTAAGTGGCTACTTCTATGTTGCAAGCTTTTATTACATGCTTTGGCCGCATCACAAGTATCGGTCTTATCAAAAGGAAAATAAAAGAACTAAAAAATAGGGAAACTAGTTTTCTTGATACTTCATCAAGTGCTTGGCGTTCTAGGTCCTTGGTATCTTCTTCCCCTGTGATGCCCCATAATTTTTAAATATAATGTTTTGAATTAATAAATAATTTTAAATTAAATTATTTAATTATCTTGAATTTTTGTTAAATTGTCATTTTGCACGTGAAAAACACGTGCAAATATTTTTAAAATATGAGTTTTGAGATTTTGAGTTGCTAAATAAATTCTATCACTTATAATTGAGTATATTTGCATTTTTGGGATCTTTCTGAATAAGAGAAACTACTTATGTCAAAAAAAAATTCGAAATAAGGAAGCCTTTCCACAAAAAGTCATTTGGAGGTAAAATTTTGAATTTCAAAATATTGTTGGCTGAAATTGGGGGCCGGATTTCAGTAGAGGAATTTAGAGGACAAAATTTTATTTATTTGATTTGTTTTTTATTTGATTTAATTGGAAAACTCTTTTGCAATTTGGGATTTTCTAAGGGGTTTTATTTGTAAACTTTTCCAAGAAACCCTATAAATCATCCCGGCCTATGTAGAGGGCTGAAGCTTTCGGCCTTTCTTCTTTTCTTTTGGTTTTGGTGATTTTTTTGGCTTGGAGAGGTGATCTATTGCTTGGAGGAGGAGACTACTACTATGTATCAATCTTCTTCAAGTGGTGGGTAACACTCTATCTCTCTTGTTATGATTTTATCTCGTGGATGTGTAGTATCATGCTAGGGATGAATTCTTATTAGTTTTTTGATTGTATGTTGGCATGATTGTGGTAATTGTTATGAGATGCTTATGGAGATGTATGTTTGATATGAGATTGTTGATTATATGACATAAAAATTTAATCTTGATTGTATGCTGATCTGTAATAAGTTGCTTATGAAGTAATGAAGTTTCTATGCATGAAAGATCAAGTTTTTATTTATGGAGAGTGGTTAATGAACCCATAGATTATTGTAGACATGTTGATCAATCTAAAGATGAGATTCTTTATGTTTAATTCGCTGTTTATTTGAGTAAAATTTTTATAAATTGAAACCCATTGAGTAGAGTATGAAATTGTGTGTTTTTGCATTAAAAATAATCAAATATTGAAGGTTAGGTTTTCAACCACTAGGGTTTGGGGTTTGGCCACTAACCCTAGAGGTTAAGGTTTCGGTTTTGGGGTTGCACCGTAACCTAGGGTTGCACAGTGCCAACCGAGCACTGTGCAGACCAAGGGCTGCTGTTGTTTTGGCTTTCGAGTTGGGCTTGGAGTGTCACGCCCTGCTTCTTTTTAGACGAAAACACAGGCACGTAACTGAGGCCCAGCGAATGATAGAAGTATGCTAACTCATATCATCCATAAGCTGTACAATACCAGTAAGTTCAATAATACAATAATAATCACAGGAACAAGAAATATGATCCATAATCTCAAACAATAACCAACATTGGTTACGGATATGTTATGTCAAATCATTGACATTCCCGTTACTTGAGTAGCAGTGATGTATTGCTAGATACCACCCACTATATGTGATTTTAATATTACTGTCAACGTAATGGTAACCTAAAGGGTCACACACATAGAATGGATCGAAATTGGGATTTAAATTCATAAGATGAATTTAATTGGGGATCCAAGTAAGACTTGGACTCCTGACATTGGTTTGACATTTAATTAGATTAGATGGGCTGACTAAAGTTCAAAGGCCTCCACACAAATCTGAACAAGGTCAGATTGTGGGTCCAACAATCTCATTACTCTCTTAGGGTTGATTTTTTGCACGTATATATATGATACATATCTGTGAAAAAGTAACAAATGAGAAAACCCTAGCCATCACAAAAATTGTGAGAGAGAGATCGTGAGGAATATCCCCTTCCCGCTGCAAGCACCGCGACATGAGGGAAAGCTTGATTTGATCCGTTCGTGTAGATACCGTAAGGGCACCGCAATATTGTAGTGTTATGATCGGCATACTGTGGAGACAGCAGATCCATCTTCAAGGTATAACTCCTAAATATGATTTATGGTTTTTCGCATGGATCCAAGGTTATGTTTCAATATTTTTTTTGTAATTTTTCTGCTGTGTATTTAATCTGAGGTTACCCTCGAAACCTAATAGTGGTATCAGAGGCACTTGCGAAACCATAGTTTGTTTATATGTGATTATTCATGATATGTTCGCACTTTTGGTAGAAAGATTTATATGTTATATAATTTTTGCAACAGTTGCAATATAAGAATTCGTTTTCGTGTTGGTTGTTAACACAGATGCCACACTAGGGTAGCCATCGGTTTGGAACCATTGAAAACCCTGGAAAGATTTGATTTGCAGTGATATTAGGGTTTCTTAAAGTATGAATAGTTCATGCACCTGCATCATTTGCAGCGGCGTTAGGATTTCTTAGAACATGAAGGATTCATGCTCGGGAGGTGGTAAGGGATGATGAGGCAAAATTTTTGTGCAAGGCGGCCTCCCCATGACCCCCGCTCGCTGACCTGGCAGCAGGACCCCCGTGCCAGCTCTGCATAGCGCAATAATGATTTCTCAGAAACCAATCATTTTATAATAAACTAAATAAAAATCATAACAACATATTCTTTTATTATTATCTTCTGTGATGCATGGTGCATAGGTGTGGCCTTAGTTCTATGATGCATGGTTTATGTTCTATTATGTATTGTTTATATTTGTTATTTTGAATACGGCCTGCCTGTCATGCCTTTCTCTCTACATTCTTAATGTAATCATTTCTCTCTAAACTCTAATTGTACATTCTTTCTTTATATGTAAATGTAATCTCACTGAGGAGGTAAGGAATTGGAAACCATACAAGGACAAGATTGAAAAGCTGCTTGGAGAAGATGGTATAATCCCTTTGTTCAGTTTTGATACTCTCATTGGCTTGAGAGAATCGGTGTGTTAGGGTTACAACCATGTCACATAAATTTTATGCTTTTAATTTTGTATGAGATGCATTGTTGTATGCTAATAGATGATGAATGGTGAGATCAATTAATAAAATAAAAAAGATTCCCTAAAGTAAATATTAAGTAGCAATAAGATGCCTTCCAATGCATGGTACTCGTCTAGGCTAGGACCGATTAAGTGTAGGTCTGCCGAAGCAGGGTGCCTTTATCTATCTTAGTGAGATGCAATGAGATTAAAGTAATATTAAATTTGCCTACCATTGGGTCTGACTTAACTAGACAATTTCAATAAGATTGAGGGTTTAGAGGCATAGAGTTGAGATTTAGTCTATGAGATAGATTAGAGTAAGTGTTACTTACTGATGTGTCTAATTTATAAATAAATATTTGTCCTCATATACGAATAAAAATTGCTTGTTTTCGTCTATGTTGTTTATAATTTATCTTATTTCAATAGATTTCAATTAATTAATTATTTTTGAAGGAATAATATTTTTGATGCAAAAAGTGAAGATTTTTGGTAAAAATCAACAAACAAAACAAACATAATGATTTAGTTATTTTTATTTTTTGTTGAATTTTAAATTTTACAATTTGGCCATTAGAAAAATAAAATATAAATTTTAATTTGCCAATTGAGCTGAAAGTGTAATAAACAATTTTAAAATGGTTTAAATGAGCTAATATGATTTTTAGTTAGTTTAATTAATTTTAACCTAATTAATTTTTTTTTTATTTTTAAATCCTAATTTCTAATTTTATTTTGTGTGTGCAGCATGTGTTTGAAGAAAAAAGAAAGAGAATAAACAAATAAATGAAGAATAGGGGGTTTTCTGCAAAAGTAAACCCTAGATCAAGCTTCCTGTGCCTATAAATAGAAGAGAAGACAAGAAGAAAGGGGGAGGATGCTTACCAAGAGACGGCTAACCTTGTAAATAAAATAAAAATATATATATATATATATATATAGAAGTGGAGAGGGAGATTGTATGTCTCTCTGTGGGCGTGCGTTTTCCAAGGAGAGAAGGAGGCGTGCAGTGCTGACGGAAAGAAGAGAGAGCGAAGTCAGTGGGGCGCGTCGTTCAAGACAAGCAGGAGACAGAGAGGGACAGCGGCACTGAGCTCGAGGTTGTGACGTCAACAGACGGCGACTGCCTGCTGACGTGGCGGCAGGTCCCACGTGACAGAGACGAAACCGAGGAGATGAACTGCTTGCTGATGTTGCTTGCGACACTGTTTTCGAGACAGACCAAGAGAATCTGACTTGTTTGGGCACGAAATTTGAGGCTGTTCGGTTTGTAATTTCTTTTAAAAAATAGTCTATTTTTGTATCTCTTTTCTCTCTCTCTCTAATTTTATAATGCAATCCAAGAAAATATTTGTTAGTTGCAATTTCATTATGAACTAAATTTTATTTTTCTAGGGTTTTGATGTAGCCTAGTTTTAAGAACACAATTTTTAATTCCATATTATTTTCCTATTTTTCCACGGTTGTGTGTTTGATTTTTGTGTTTAATGCTTACAATTGGTTGACAGTTGTTTGTATGATTTATTAGATCATGAAGAGACCGAGAGGTAATTTTTGATTTAGAACTATAAAATTAAACATCATTGATTGAGCGAAATTAGAGATGATTTACCGCAATTGATGTGACCATTAAGAAATCCACAGAACTTAATGAGTCTTCAATTAATCAAATTTGTATAGAGATATGACAAACTGTTAGTTGGAGATATTTTTGGTGTTGTTCGAAAGAAAACATTGAATAATTTGGGAATTTTGGTTTACAACTTGGAAAAATAAATTCTTTATTTATATGGAGTTATAAATTGTGTGGGATTAACTAGTTGAAATCAAAAGTCCTAGAATTGATTTTGCAATTAATAAACTATATGAATTCATATTCCATCTCGTTTAGTTAATTTAGTTAGTTTTTTAGATTAATTTAATTTAGTCGCTTTATTTATTAAATTTCGATTCTTCAAATAGTAATTCATCTGGTAATTTCGGTACTTAATAAAATAATTAGTCCCTATGGGTTCGTCACTCTTTTCACTAAAACTATACTACTTGTTGCGATTTTGTACACTTGCAAATATTCACATCATGTTTTTGGCGCCGTTGTCGGGGATTAGTTATTTTTTTATTGATATTGAAAATTTCTAGATTATTACTAGTTTGGATTTTTTTTATTTCTTTTGTTTTATTATTATTTTACTTCTTTATTTTCTTTTGACTTACTTTTCTTTTTATTTATTTATTTTTATTTTTTCTATTTTTTTATACTTATATTTCAGGACATACAAGTACTTTATCATGGCGAACTATGAGAACAAGGCTTTGAGAGACTATGCTATGCCCTCAATTACTGGAGCAACATCAAACATAATGAGGCCGATTATTGAAGCTAAAAATTTTGAAATTAAACTAATGATTATTCAAATGATTCAACAGACTGTTTAATTTTAGAGACTACCGCACGAGGATCTTTATGGTCACATTGCAAACTTTCTTGAAATTTGTGACACTTTTAAGCAAAACGGAGTATCAGTTGATGCAATTTGATTATGACTCTTTCCGTCTTCACTAAGAGATAAGGCTTGGCTTGGCTAAATTTTCTACCATCTGGTAGTATTTCTACTTGGGAGGGGCTTGCACCAAAATTTCAAGCTAGGTATTTTCCGCCGGCAAAGACAGCAAAACTAAGGAATGGTATTGCCACAATCACTCAATTTGAGACCGAGTCTTTGTATGATGCATGGGAGAGGTACAAAGAGTTATTGAGAAAGTGTCCTCATCATGAACTACCAAAATGGCTGCAAATTCAAATATTCTATAATGGTTTGGGAGTTACAAATCCATTTATGGTTGACGTAGCAGCTGGAGGTGCACTAATGAGCAAAACTTACGAAGCAGCCTATGAGCTTTTAGAAGAGATGACATCTAATAATTACCAGTGGCCTTCAGAGAGAACAATGCCAAGAAAAGTAGCCAGAGTTTTTGAACTTGATCCTAATACTACTTTAACTGCACAAATTGATACTTTATCTAGACAATTAGGTAATATGAATGTTAATTCTATTCAAACAAATATGATTTGTGATTTTTGTGCAGGAAATCATTCAAGTGCAAATTGCCAAGTGGGAAACCCTTTTTCTCAATCAAATTTCAATCAAGAAAATTACGTGTCCAATTTTTGAACATCAAAACAATCCTTATTCGAACACATATCATCAAGAATGGAGAAACACCTCCAAATTTTCTTGGAACAACAATCAAGGAGGAGTAATTAGACCACCTCAAAATTTTCCACAGTAAGTAAAAGAAGCCGACACTTGAAGATATGTTTATGCACTATATGGAGAAGACAGAGCAATACATGCAAAAGACATATTTGCAATCCAAAATGTTGCAAATTCAACTTCGGCTTCCATTCACAATCTTGAGGTACAAATTAGTCAAGTTTCAAATATTCTAAATGAAAGAAATGCAGGAACATTACCAAGCAACACAGTTGTCAATCTTAAGGAGCATGCCAAAGCAATAACACTTAGAAGTGGGAGAACAATTGAGGAGCCACAAGAAGAAATTGCCGAACAAAATGTGGTTGAAAAGAAAGAACAGTATGAACCAATTATGGAGGAACAAACACAGCATGAGCAAGTAATTTTTGATGTTTTTAATTCCATAAAGTTTCCTCCTGAAGAACAGTCGTGTATTCAAGTAAGTAAAACTGATTTAATTGTGGGCAAAAAACATAAGGCCAAAGTTGAAAAGTTACCAACCAAACTATGTCCAATAAATTCAGCAAGTCTTGAATATGAAAAAGAAAAAATTTCAGAATGTGTTATGTATTTGGATGCTGCACCATCTATTCATTCATTTTTTCAGCAGAAATTCAAGGAGGTGGGGAAATCAAAGACATCATCATCATGAAAGAAATGACACAAACTAGAGCTTGAACCTGATCCACACCAGAAGAGAAGTATTAGAAAAGATGTTTTGATGTTGTTGGATCTTGGCGTCACATAACCATCTCATCACCATGTCTGGCTAAAAACTAAAAACCTAGCGCTTCTTGGGAGGCAACCCATGTTTTCTTTTACAGTATTTAGATTTGGTTTTTCTTTTAGTTTACTTTAATTTCAATTTTTGAATTTATTTTGTAGGATTGAATAAATTTTGAAGTCAACGGGCGGAGCTGTTTTATACACCTACATTGATGGCTGTTTTTTAGCAGTATGGAGTCATAATCTGGAAAAGTGCTTCAAAGAGAAATTGCAGACAATTGTATTCGATTTCCAGCACAAAAAGAATCAGCCCATTTGAATATCTACAGCTCCAAATATCGCTGAAACACTGAACATCGCCTGTGCAGAATTTTAAGACGAATCAGGGGAGAAATTATGAACTTTTTCCATTCATTTTGTTTTTCTTTTTCCTTTCCCATTGAGGATAATGTGATATTCAAGTTTGGGGGAATGGTTACAAATTTATTTTTTATATATTTTTGAAAAGAAAAACAAAACAAAAAGGGAATGCAATTGGGCTCACCATTACACTTTTGAGTTCTTTGTTGAGCTAAAGCATTAATTTTTTTTAATTTTTTTCATTTTTTAGGATAGACAGTTGCTTATAAAGCGAGATTAAGCATACTTATTTACTTTAGGAATATTGAATTTCAAAATTCCTTGCACAATTATGACCGTCATGTGATTACACATAAAAGAAAAATGTGATGCTTTTTCTTGTGATTAACCCCTTTGATCTAGTCCTAAACAGAGTTTAAGTAAATAGAGTAATAATGATAAAAAAATTAAATGAATAAAGTCTATCTACTCCAATGTTTTGAGTTGCTTAGTAAATAGGGGTATTCATCACAAATGTTTAGTTTTACGTCAAACGCCAACTTGAAATATGAGTATGCAAAGCACTCTAAGTTTGTGATTTGATGAGTAACCGGGTGAATTCATCACAAACGTTTGCATTTGCATCAAAAGGCAAGTGATAATTTAGAGAAGAGACAAAAGAAAAAGAAGAAAAAAAACTCTAGTTTGCTACTCGATTTATAGTAGTAAGAAGGGGAAATCACAGATGAAGTTGTAGCATACTATAATTACATTAATTGCATGACAAATATGATTGGGTTTGGAATTATGAATAAATAATTGCACTAGAGAAAGTGAGTATGCTTGATTTTACTTTATCTGCTATTGTTTATATTTTTAATTGAAATTTTGATGCTTGCATGATAAGATCTCTTGGTGTGATGAGTTAAGCTGTTATTGATTCTTTATTGATAATTTTATTTTTTGCTTGAGGACAAGAAAAATCTTAAGTTTGGTGATATTTGATGTGTCTAATTTATATTTAAATATTTGTACTCATTTACCAATAAAAATTGCGTTTTTTCGTCTATCATGTTTATAATTTATCTTATTTCCATAGATTTCAGTTAATTAATTATTTTTGAAGGAATAAGATTTTTGATGCAAAAAGTGAAGATTTTTGGTAAAAATCAACAATCAAAACAAACAAAATGATTTATTTATTTTTATTGATTTGTTGAATTTTAAATTTTACAATTTGGCCATGAGAAAAATAAAATATAAATTTTAATTTACCAATTGAGGTGAAAGTGCAATAAATAATTTTAAAAGGGTTTAAATGAGCTAATACGATTTTTAGTTAGTTTAATTAATTTTATTTTTATTTTTAAATCCTAATTTCTGATTTTAATTTGTGTGTGTAACATGTTTTTGAAGAAAAAAGAAAGAGAAGAAACAAATAAATGAAGAATATGGGGTTTTCTGCAAAAGTAAACCCTAAATCAAGCTTCCTGTTCCTATAAATAGAAGAAAAAACACGAAGAGAGGGGGAGGAGGCTTACCAAGAGAAGGCTAACCTTGTAAATAATATATATATATATATATATATATATATATATATATATATAAAGTGGAGAGAGACAGATTGTCTGCCTCTGTGTGGGCGTGCATTTTCCAAGGAGAGAAGGTGGCGTGAAGTGCTGACAGAATGAAGAGAGAGAGCGAAGTCAGTGGGGCGCGGTGTTCAAGACAAGCAGGAGATAGAGAGGTACAGCGGCACTGAGCTCGAGGTCGTGACGTCATCAGACGGCGACTGCTTGCTGACGTGGCGGCGGGTCCCACATGACAGAAACGAAACCGAGGAGACGAACTGCTTGCTGACGTTGCTCGCGACACTGTTTTCGAGACAGACCAAGAGAATCTGACTTGTTTGGGCACGAAATTTGAGGCTGTTTGCTTTGCAATTTCTTTTACAAAAACAGTCTCTTTTTGTATCTCTTTTCTCTCTCTCTAATTTTATAATGCAATCCAAGACAATATTTGTTAGTTACAATTTCATTATGAACAAAATTTTATTTTTTTAGGGTTTTGATGTAGCCTAGTTTTGAGAACACAATTTTTAATTCTATATTATTTTTCTATTTTTCCACGGTTGTGTGTTTGATTTTTGTGTTTAATCTTACAATTGTTTGACAGATGTTTGCATTGGATCATGGAGAGACCGGGAGGTAGTGTGAGATTTGGAACTATAAAATTAAACACCATTGATTGAGCGAAATTAGAGATTATTTACCGCGATTGATGTGACTGTTAAGAATTCCACAGAACTTAATGAGTCTTCGATTAGTTAAATTTGCATAGAGATATGACAAACTGTTAGTTGGAAATATTTTTGGTGTTATTCGAGAGAAAACATTGAATAATTTGGGGATTTTGGTCTACAACTTGGAAAAATAAATTCTTTATTCATATGGAGTTATAAATTGTGTGAGATTAATTAGGTGAAATTAAAAGCCCTAGAATTGATTTTTCAATTAATAAACAATATAAATTCATATTCCGTCTTTTTTAATTAATTTAGTTAGTTATTTAGATTAATTTAATATAGTCACTTTATTTATTAAATTTCGATTCTTCAAATAGTAATTCATCTAGTAATTTCGGTACTTAATAAATTAATTAGTCCCTGTGGGTTCGACACTATTTTCACTAAAACTATACTACTTGTTGCGATTTTGTACACTCGCAAATATTCACATCACTTACCCAAGTATCCAAAAGTTGCATATGATGTAATTGGGAAATGTTCCCTACCTAAATAACTGAATTTTGAGTGATCAGCCATAGCTTACTTAAATATAGATGAAATATGGATCTCGGCCTACTAGAAAATCTTACGATGAAATTTTCCGAGTCAATGATGACGGGTCATTCATTTGAAAAAAATAGTAGAAGGTACATTTAATAAAAGAACTTATTAAATATTTCACTGTCACGATATGGACACTATGAATTTTTGCTGATGCCTTGGAATTACTAATGCTCCGGCTGTGTTTATGAGCTTGATGAATCGGATTTTCTCTCCCTTCTTGGACAAGTTTGTGGTATTGTTCATTGATGATTTTCTTTTCTATTCTCGGAATCAGGATGAGCATGCTAAGCACTTGAATGTTGTTTTGCAAACTTTGAGGGATCATCAATTATATGGGATGCTTAGCAAGTGCGTGTTTTGGCTGGATCATGTTGCTTTCTTTGGCCATCTTATTTCTGGTGATGGAGTTTCTGTCGATCCGTCCAAGATTTCTGCGGTCAAGGATTGGCCGACACCGAAGTCTGTGTCTGAAGCTCGGAGTTTTATTGGTCTAGCTAGTTACTACAAGAAGTTTGTTCGGAATTTCTCGAAGATTGCAGTGCCGTTGACCAAGTTGACTGGGAAGGATCAGAAGTATGTGTGGAATGAGTCCTGTGAAGAAGCCTTCTCTGAATTGAAGAATCGGTTAACATCAGCACCTGTGTTGACTATACCGGATGAATATGGAGGTTTCGTAATTCACTGTGATGCTTCGAGTAGAGATTTCGGTGCTGTTTTGATGTAACGACGCAAGGTTGTTGCATATGCATCTAGACAATTAAGACCGCATGAGATGAATTATCCTACACATTATTTGGAGCTTGTTGTCGTGATCTTCACCTTGAAGCTTTAGAGGCATTATTTACTTGGAGACCGAGTGGAGATCTTCACTGATCACAAAAGTCTCAAGTATGTATTTACTCAGAAGGAGCCGAATATGAGGCAAAGGCGATGGTTGGAATTGATGGCAGATTATGATATCAGTTTGCAGTATCACCATGGCCAGATTACTTCGGTACTTGATATTTTGAGCAGAAGACCTATTGTTATTGTTCTTACTGCACAAAAGGAGCTTGTGGAAGCTATGACGAGATTGGAATTTGATGTGGTATTGCCTGGTTCTGAGAAGAGTTGTAAGGTACTTCAGTTGCAATCATCTTTGGTGGATTAGATTAAGGAGGCACAATCTGGTGATATGCAATTGCAGCAATTTCGAGCTGAGGTTGAAGCTGGTTCTAGAACTGATATGGTGATTCATGAGGATGGATCTCTCCGCTTTGGGACCCGTCTATGTGTCCCGAATGGAGAAGTCAGGCAGAAGTTACTTGAAGAAGCTCATTGATCATCATACTCTATTCATCCCGGTGTTACGAAGATGTATCGGGATTTGAAGTTGCATTTCTGGTGGCAAGGTATGAAGAGGTCTACTGCAAGATTTGTTTCTCGGTGTCTGATCTGTCAGCAAGTGAAAGCAGAACAACAGAGTACCGTTGGACTTCTTCAATCGCTTCCTATTCAGGAGTGGAAGTGGGAGAATATCACTATGGATTTTGTGACTGCTTTTCCTAGAAGTCCCAAGGGTCATAATGCCATCTGGGTGATTGTGGATCACTTGATGAAGAGTGCTCATTTCATCCTTTTCAGAGTTGGTCAGTCTACAGAGAGCCTGGCAGAAAGGTATATGCAGGAGATTGTGAGATGGCATGGTGTTCCTGTCAGTATTATATCAGACAGAGATACAAGATTCAAATCTTAATTTTGGGAGTCTTCAGACCAGTTTTGAAAGTAAGCTGAAGTTCAGTATTGCATTCCATCTGCAGACAGATGGTCAATCTGAGAGGACTATTTAGACCTTGGAGGATATGTTGAGGTCCTGTGTGCTTCCGTTTAGAGGATCTTGGGAAGATCATCTACACTTGGTGGAGTATTCATACAATAATAGCTACCAAGCTAGTCTTCAGGCAGCTCCGTATGAAATCTTGTATGGGCAGAAGTGTAGATCACCAGTGTGCTGGGATGACATTGGTGAGAGGAAACTTTTGGGGCCAGAATTGATCACGAGGACTGTTGATGTAGTGACCCAGCTCAGGAAACATTTGCAAGCTGCACAGGACAGGTAGAGGAAATGGGCAGACATGAATAGGAGACCGTTAGAGTTCAAAGCAGGTGACCATATGTTCCTCAAGGTGTCTCTATGGAAACGTGTGATTCGTTTTGTTGGTGGGGGCCAGTTGAGCCCTAGATTCATTGGTCCGTTCGATGTTGTAGAGCGAGTAGGCAAGGTGGCCTATAGACTCGCGTTACCGCCAGTTCTTTCTGGAGTGCATGACGTCTTCCATGTTTCCCAGCTCAGGGGGTATGTTCAAGATGACAGTCATGTTATTGACTATTCGGAGTTTTCGGTTCGACTAGATTTGTCTTGTGAGATTCATCCAATGTCGATTGTGGACCGACGAGAGAGAAGATTTTGAAGAATAAGGTTATCAAGTTGGTTCATGTTGCTTGGAATCCTCACTCGTCTGGTGAGTCGACCTGGGAGCTTGAAAGTGTGATTCGGAAGAGGTTTCCCCATCTTTTTGAGTAGTTCTTGTTCTTTTCTTTTCTTCGGGGTTACCCTACTACTACTTGCTTAAATTTTGAGAACAAAATTTTATTGTAAGGTGGGTAGGATTGTAACTACCGTTCCCGCTATTTTCATTTTTTTCACTTTTGTAATATTTTATTTGTAATTGAATAAAATACTATATTTTTGTTTCTTGATTATTTTAATTTAATTTGTTCATGAAATTCTTCGTTCTTGTTGATTGAGCTATTCTTGTTGATTCTATTTTCTTCTATTTAATTTTTGGTATTTTTATTTGAACCCTATTGATTTAGATCTATATCTTATTTGAACTCTAAAACCCAAATTAAGTTGTTCTTAACCTAAAAACCCTATTATTGGATCCTAAATCACGAACCTAGTACCCTAATTGTACCTTAAAAATACAACTCTATTTCAAACCCTAAAAATTGTGCAATTCGAAACCCTAGCCGCTTATTCTCTCTCCACTCCCCTCTCTCCTCCCGTTCTCTCTTTCCCGGTCGAAATCCCACCCAAATCAACCTCCTTCTTCTCCGGCCAAACTCCAGCGGTACTTGCCGTCGAAGCACCTCCATAGCGCCATCCCACCTCTACCTCGATGTCCAGACACAAAACCCCATCCTTCCTTCCTGTTTCCAATCGTCAGCCACAACCAAAACCCCCAAATCCCGATGCCATTCTTCTGTCTCTGTTCGCCCTTGCCGGCCGCCCCCGTCAACCACCGTCGATGCCACCAGCGACGTCGACAACCACCAGGCCATCGCCTTGCCACTGTTGCTGCCATTGTTGACGTTGCTACTGTCTGTTATTGCTGTGTTGCTAATTATTGCTTTTGGGTTCTCTTTTACACGTATATTGCACGTGCTATCTTGTGGATTCGTGTGTTCGTGGGTTCGTTGCTTCGAGATCTTTATCCCATTATTCTTGGTATTCGTTTTTACCATTTATAAGGCAAGTCACTATCCTCTTGAATTGTTAATTGTATCAAATACAAGTTTTGTTGAAGCTCTTGCAAGTAGATCCCTTGTTTGTTGTACTATGCATTGTTCATCTCTTTCGTTGGGTCTATTGTGGGTTTACACGAGCTAACCCCAATATTCTTGACATTGTGCCACTTTGACTCCAAAAATATTGAATCTTGCACAAATCATATAGTATTGATGATAGAAAATTTTCATGCATCGCATAACACGATTAGTTATTGTAAAGACAATTGCTAGGTTGTATGTTGTTTGATCGATTGATGGTTGATAGATGATAAATTAGAGCATGTATGTGTTCTAATTTTATATATCATGTTTTGACACTCATCATGCTGATTCTATAACTTATTGACTAATAGAATTGATACCCATTATGTTTAATTAATTTGTTTCATGAAAATACCCAAACCCTGTATCTTGCTTGCTGGCCTGTATGTTGACTGCTATTTTTGAACCAGTAAATGATCTTAAAATAAAAAAATTTCTGAATAAGAATTGTATACTTATCTTTCTTGTTTCCAGAATATCTTGAATTTGTGAATTCCGAGTTGTGTAGCAAAAGTTATGCCCGTTTTACTACCACTGTGTTTTTAATTTCACATTTTTCAGATTCTTGTATTTTTTCATGTTTAAACAGTAAAAAAGCTGATCAAATGATAAAATTTTGCTCTGATAATTTTCAGATTGTTAGTAATCATGTTTGAGAGTCTATAAAATATTTTTAATGAATTTATTATTGAGTTTTTGCTGATTCTAAAATTTGAATAACATGATGTCGATATTCTGCCTAAACATGAAATCTGTAAAGAATAATATGATTGACCTAGCTACTGTTGTCGGATTTTGAACTTTAAATATGTGTTTGAACCATGTGTAAGTCTAGTTTCTAGAATTTCTGACGGATTCAGTTTTTAATTTCTGAAACAGCGGGAAACTGTATTTTTGTACAGACTACTCTTGCTGTCCAGAATTTCAATTTCCACATTTTAATAGATTAATTGTTCCTATATCGTAATATTCCATGAATTAATCTATGGATGTTTCATTGCATGATCCCAATGAGTTACTATCATCATTCTAATTGTTATATTCCATGTTACCATCCTATTGTTCCCCTATTGATACTATTATTCTTCTCATGTCTCGAATTGCATATTGTATTGTTGCAACGATAAATTAATTAACAAGCCGGAGTTTAAAGGGTGATTTAAGTAGTGACCAAAGTAGAGACTGTACTTGGAGGAAGGGCCTGTGTTTTCCTAAATAATGTTCCAGCAATTGTTTTATCGTGTGATTGTGGCTTACGACGGTAACCCAATCAATCGTGTACCGTATCGTTGCCGAAGACCACACCGTGCACCGAATGATGAATAGTGTTCACCGTTGTCAAGTACATGATCTACCGAGTACATCACTTAAGTCTAAACAAAATTGTATGTATGCATCGAACATGTGGTATGGAAGATATGGAACACAGTTGTACGTGCATTAGTTAAGACTAAAATGATTAATAGACATAAGGATTGCCACATCACTGATATTGCATATTGTTCATCATTGTTCCTATTGATATCGAATATTGGCTAAGTATTATTGTTATTGACCATTGATTATTGTTACCGAATAATGAATCATTGTTTATAGCCATTGCATCGATTATCGTGATATTGATTATTGTTATGGTCCCGTGTTATTGATTCCTATTGGTCCATTGATTCATTGTTATACCGTCATTCCATAGTTACTTTCTTTCTTTACTTGCTGTCCATGATTTGCTCTAAGGATAATTTTTCTTCTCTTTTTAGATGAAGTGTACACAGGTAATGAAGGAGAATTGCCTGCTGGAATTGGAGAACAAACTTTCTGAAGAACTGTTGCTTTATAATTGAATGTTATTTTAATGAACTTATTGTATTGAGACTTGTTACTATTGTGTTTGAGATTTATCATTGTATTGGGATTATGTCATGGATTCTATTATTGTTTCCAGATGTTGGATTATTATTGTATTTGGATATTTTATATTTCTTCTTTCCAAGTATTATTGTTCATAAGATTATTATTATTGCCTGCGCAATTGTTCTGTATTGATTATATTATTGAGTTGATCGGATAAATAGCTTATGGGTGACGTTAGTCATTCGCTGGGCCAATGTCATGTACTCGTATTCCGTATTTTTTGGAAGCAGGGCATGACACTAGGCATGCGAGGTTTGAAGTCTCAAGGTAACCCCCGTTCCTGTAAAGAAATATTTTCTGAGTATCTTCTGTATTTTGATTATTTATAAATCCATTTTTCGTTTTTAATTCGATTTGGACCTTATATTAAAATCTTTTCGAATCGAAAATTATATTTACTTCGAATAATAGTATGTTCTAACTTTATTTTTCTATTTCTAAGTGATCGACTATTTATATTATATATTATTGCTGTTTTGATTATTTTAATAAATCTGTTAAACTCGAATTCAATTTTTATATATATATATATATATATATATATATATATATACACTATTATTGTTGTTATCATTATTATTATTGTTATTATTATTATTATTATTACTTTTGGTTGGTTATTAAAAATCTAGTTCTAATTATTAATTATATTTGTAATCATTCCAAATAAATTCTATATTGCAGTACAAATTATATTTTGTTATAAATCATATTTTATTCAGTTATCTTGTCCCCTATTGGATCTGAAACCCAAACCTTATAGCCTATCTCTTATTGGATCCAAACCCGCTACGTTTTAACCCAAACTCGCAACCCTATTCATATATAACCCTACTCTACCCCCTAGCTACTGTGCTAACCCTAACCCTATGAAACCCTACCCTATCCTACTATTGAAATTGCTGCCTCCCGGATCTCTCCCCCTCTCTGTTTCTTTGCAAACCCAACTCCCCTCCTCGTCGCTGGCCTCTTCCCACCACCTCGCCCCCCCCCCGATCGCCGACAACCTCCTAATCCAGTCGACCCCCTTCAACCCCTGCTCCGTCGTCAACCCAACCGTCTTCACCCCGTCGCCACACCCACTCGTCCTTGTCTCCATCTCCACAGCCCCTCCACCTTGCAACCCATTCCATCATTCTTGTCATCTACTCATCCTCATCCCCCATGTTCATCATCCCCTATCATCTTCCCCGATCTACTTCACCATCCTCCTGCTTCATCCTCTTCATCGCCTTCTACCTCCATTGCCGGCCTGTGCTCCTCCTCCCTTTAGTGTCGCCCTTGCCATCCTGCTGTGCTCGTCAACCACCGCCCTGTGCTCCTCCTCCGCCGTGCATCATCTGCATCAAAGAGGGGGGAGTTGGTCGTTTGAATCCTAGCTACCCGATCCCCTCCCGATCATGATTTGATCACCATCATCAGATCAGATTAGATCAGATCCTGGCCTTTCGATCTTCATCATGATTAGGATCACATCACCATTAGATCCTGATCGTCCGATCTGATCCCGATGACCATCATCATCTTCATCATCAGAAGAGTGGATCTGGACCGTCCGGTCCCTGATCATCTTGATCATCAACATCGGAGCTCATCCTGGCTGTCCGATCCATGATGATCATCTTCATCATCATCAAGCATATCCAGCCATCCAATTTCCTGATCATCATCATCATCATTAAGTCTAGATCTGGGCCATCTGATCACATCATATCATCACCACTGTCAGATCTGGATCATCAACATGATCATCGTCAAGCGATCTCAGCCGTCCGATCACTTGATCTTGATCATCTTAAGGCTCCTCTGAATCTGGACCGTCTGATCACCCTTGATCTCAATCTTTGATCTTGATCCTTGATTTTATCCTTGAATCTCGGCCGTCGATTGCTTGATCAACTTGATCTCGACCGTTTATCGTCTTGATCATCTCGTTCATCTTCTACTTGGTGAGTGATACATTTGATCCACTTTTTGTTCTCATTCATCAAATTGTCAATCATGGTATATTTTACTCCTTTAGTACTCTTCTAATTCTTATATATTCTATTTTCGGTCTCATATGTTTCATCGATCGCCTCTCGCTCGTATGGACTTGTGTTGTTGCAATTGCTCATGCCGCCACCGCATCGTCTCAGATTGAACTAACCTCGTAGCACGTGTTCATTGCCTGGGATCTAGTCCCGTTATTCTAATGATCTCATCGTAATCGTCTTCTTATAAGGCAAGTACTTGTATGAATTTTCTTGTTCCTCATACAAGCATAAATACCGCAAGTAGATTGTAGTTGTCCATTTGTTTATCATTGATGATCTTGTTTCTACTCGTTGTCGTATTTATCAATTCCATAATTATAAGGGTCACAACCATTCATCAATACACTCGTTTCACAACAACTAGTTAGATCTAATTATTATCTAATTATTTGAACACATGAATTTAAGAATAACCTTGACTTGTAGTTATATAGTTGTATGATGAATGTGTTGATTAGCTTTCTTTAGAGTTGAGAAATACATGTGACTTGCTGGTTTGATACCCCTTACACTCTGATTGTATCACACATTAACTTAGACCAATAATAAATAATATTTATGATACATTTCATGCAAAAAGTATTTTTATTTGCTGCTGTCCTGTTTTTGCCTACTGTTTTTTACCCTCATAATGTCAGAATCTTGACTTGAGTTCTAAATATGAAATGTAGAACCCGATGTCTACTTTACAACCCTTTTGATAGAATCAAATTCCGAATTATATTTTGTGAGTTATGACTATTTTAGTACTACTGGGTCTGAAATTCCAGATTCATAAATTTGCTGTGTCACCCTGTTTTCTAATTTAATTCGAATATTCTATCTATAATATTATGACGTGAAATTAACATGCTGAGACTAGACTTACTAGAGAATCTTCCCTAATTTTCTTGGAATTATTTATTGTGTTTTCAGACCTCTTTTATGCTTATAAACACAACTTTGAAAATTCTAGCTGAATATAAAATCTGTGTAGTTTGCTATTTTGATAGCAGTTGCTACAACTTTTATGTATCTTGTTTATATGTACTGGATTCGGCAAAGAGTCTAGTGTAATATCCCGGATGGATATTACCGTATATAAATTATTATTTTATTATTATTTTATTATTATTTTATTATTATTTTGTTTTAATTCAAAAATTGAATTATTTTGGTGATTTTCACCCGGTTTATCCATAGACATTATCTGTGTCCAGATATCGGTCAGTATACATCCGTATTGTCTCAAATTGATACCGTGATCTTCCGAACTAATAATAAAGTTTATTTTGTTATTATTTCCAAGATTTAATTATTTTTATACGGATTATGCAAAGATTTTTAGTATACAGACATATATGCGCACATACGTGTAGTATGTCGATTAGTACGTTATACAAATTGTGTGTTGTGTATTTTGGACAACACTTATTTTGCTATGACAAAACCTAGTAGGGATGGTTAGGATTTGATTAGGAGGTTAAACCTAGGGTTACAAAGACATAAGGGATTAAGGAGGTTACTAGAAAATATCTCTCCCACATCAACCTCCATCACATAACACCTCCCTCCACCTCACCCTATTTTCCCTAGGGGTATGGCCGGCCCCAAATATAAGGAAGGGGTTTTGTGCAATTGTGTGTGTGCACATTTTCATTTTCCACCCTTCTCTCCACCTATAAATACCCCCTTCTTCTCCTCCTTCTCTCATTTTAGAAAGATCAAAAAGAAAGAAAGAAAGAAAGGAAAAGAAAGAGAGATCACCATGCTAACTTGAGAGTTTTATTTGTAGGTTTTGTTAGGAGTTCTTAGAAGCTAAGGGGAAGGAGAAGGAGTGCTAGGCAAGTCCTTCCTTCAAAGGAAACTAAGGTGGGGGTTTCTTCACACTTCTTTGTTTGATTGTTTGTTTGTTTGTTTGTTTATTATGTTGTTTGACTTCTTCTTCTCACTTTCTTGTTTTGTTTTCTTTGTTTTTGATGGGTGTGTTGTTGTGTTGTTGTGAATGTTGAATAAAAAGAAAGAAAGTAGTAGTAGTATCTAGTAAAACACATAAAGATCAAACCTTTTAATTGTAGTGCTGTTTATGTTGTTATTGGACTAAAAATTCACATATTGCATATGACTTGAACATACAACCGATTGAAGGTTGTAGGACTTGTAGGAATTGGCATATGAATATTTTTACAACCATTGTTGGTTGTAGGACTTTTATGGAACTTGGACTAATAATAATAAGCATATGTTTGTTGTAATTTTCTTGTTGAATAAAAAGATCTTCTCTTTTTTTTATCAATCACTAGTTGTAGATTAAAAAGATCTTCTCTTTTTATTAATCACTAGTTGTAGCAATTAAAAAGATCTTTCTTTTTTACTAAACACTAGTTGTAGATTAAAAAGATCTTCTCTTTTTATTAATCACTAGTTGTAGCTATTAAAAAGATCTTTTCTTTTAATCAATAGTTGTAGAAATAAATGAAAAACATCTTTTCTTTCATATTTACTAGTTGTAAAGTAAAATAAAATAAAAATGATCTTTTCTTTTATCACTAGTAATAATAAAGACTAGTAAGCAACTAAGTAGTAGCATGCTAAAATATAAAGTAGTAGTATGTGATTAAATGAGGTAGTAGTAGCATGTTGATTAAATAAAGTAGTATGTTGATTAAATAAGGTAGTAGTAGTATGGTTGATTAAATAAAGTAGTAGTGGTATGTTGATTAAATGAAGAAGTAGTAGTAGTAAGTTGTATGTTGTGTTCTTGATAAGAATGAAGTACTAGTAGTAGTAGATGGTTGTGTGTATGTTTTGATTAAAATAGTAGTAGTAGTAGTAGTAGAATGTTGTAGGATATTTTCTAAAAATATCCCTTCATGTTTTATGCTTAGATAGTTGTAGGATATCTTCTAAAAATATTCCTTCATGTTTTTATGCTTAGAATGTTGTAGGATTGTTTCTAAAAATATCCTACCATGCTTTATGTTTAGAATGTTGTAGGATTGTTTCTAAAAATATCCTATCATGCTTTATGTTTAGAATGTTGTAGGATTACTTCTAAAAATATCCTACCATGTTTTCATGCTTAATTAGTTGTAGGATGTCTTCTAAAAATATCCTACCATGTTTCATGCTTAGTTAGTTGTAGGATTTCTCCTAAAAAAAATATCCTACCATGTTTTCATGCTTAGTTAGTTGTAGGATTTCTTCTAAAAAAATATCCTACCATGTTTTCATGCTTAGTTAGTTGTAGGATTTCTTCTATAAATATCCTATCATGTTTAGAATGTTGTAGGATGTTTTATAAAAAATATCCTATCATACTTTATGTTTAGAATGTTGTAGGATTGTTTCTAAAAATATCCTATCATGCTTTTATACTTGAAAAATTGTAGGATGTTTTCTAAAAATATTCTATCATGCTTTATGTTTAGAATGTTGTAGGATGCAATCTAAGAGTTTCCTACCATGTTTAGATCCACTCATTTATGCTTAGAATGTTGTAGGAATCAATCTAAGAGTTTCCTACCATGCTCGGATTAATTTCATTATGCTTAGGATGTTGTAGGATCCATAATAAAATTACTTACCGTGTTAGTTTAATTGTAGGTATGTAATATACCATGCTAGTTAATTGTAGGTATGTGATATACCATGCTAAGTCAAATTGTAGGTAAGGGATATACCATGTTAGTTTAATTGTAGGTATGTGATATACCATGTTAGTTTAATTATAGATATGCCATGCTAGCTTAACTACAAGTAAGTTGTATGTCATGCTTGCTTAATTGTAAGTAAGTTGTATGTCATGCTAGTTTAGATTGTGAGTAAGTTGTATACCATGCTAGGTTATATGAATACTCATATTTACATGGTATCCATGCTTAGATAAGTGGTTGTTCATGCTATGTTAGTAGATGATCATGATTCATGCTAAGTAAGTAGGTATCATGCTAATTATTGATCACGTTAAGTTAACGACATCCATACTATGATATTCATGCTTAGAGTAAAGGAACTACCCATGGTTAGTTGTAGTGACTTTATGTTGTGTTCTATACCATGCTAAAGTTCAAATACTTGCTTAAAATATTGTAGGAGTAGTGTTAGAACTACCTACTATGCCTTGGAATATTGCTTGTTCATACTAGTTGGGTTGTGGTGATTAGTCATGATAAGTAGTAAGCTTCCATGATCAATTTGTAACCTACGCTTGACTATAGTGGACTTCATGTCTAGGTCGTAAGTGATTTTCATGCTTGAGCTCGATGTAAGCATAAGCATTAATCGCATTCATACATAGGAGTATCATGGTGGTTGTGTTATATGATTAGATTGCCGTAGGAAGATGCTTGCAATTGTGTGCCGTACTTAAGGTGCTATAGGTCGGAGTAGTAAGATCGGGAAGACCACTAGTAATAGTTAGTGGACAAAGGCTGTTATGCCGCCTTCGGTTCTTCCTTAGTAGAATACCGATCATAGACTATTGGTAGATCCCTCTGTTGCTTCTAATAATAGATGACCAAGTTTGTTAGTAAGCACGTTTGGTTGCTTCTAGGATTGATTACCTGTATGGTTGTTTGCATATGGTTGTGCTCGTACGTGGCTCGACTAGCCCATATGTAGCTGTGGGTGTCATACGTAGCTTAGTTGGCTCGTATATAGGTTGTTGTCTCGTACGCGGCCCGACCGGGCCGTGCGTAGCTGTCGGTCTCATACGCGGCTTATTTGGCTGGTATGTACGTGGTTATCTCCTACAAGGCCAGCCTGGCTCGTAGGCAGTTATTGTTTCATACGCAGCTTATTGGCTCGTATGTGGTTGTTACTCGTGTATAGCTTGTTAGCTAGTACACAGTTCGTTGTGCTCGTCTAGGGTGATATTACCACCCTAAGGGCTATCGACCGTCAAGACATATGATTCTACCCTAAGAAACTGTGGAGGAGTCACTCCTTGTGTACCGTCGAATCTTAACCAGGGTAGGTTAATCGAGGACCGGAGTATAGACAGAATCCAAGTCTAGGGTAGCGGCATGCGTGTATATTCGCACGGCCAAAGTCTTGGATCGATGAGCCACGAACCGGATCCTGAGGGATTCTGGCAAGTCTAGGTTGAGCAGCCTAGTAGAGTTGTCTTGCGAAGCCTAATTTAAGGCCTAGCATGTTGTGTTCATAATATTGTCATCCCTAGGATTGTTCGAGTCAGGGACGTCATTAGGGTAGTGACTTACAAGGATCATTTTAACCCTTTACCGGGAGAGAGGAGTCAGTTGTAGGGGGCCCCTTTCACTAACTCGTCTCTTGAGGCAGATCATAGGTGGTGTATTGGGTTGTACCTTCTCGTCAAAGGGATATGCACGGTGCCGTCTCACATGTTGAGGACACGGGTTGCGTATCTCGCTCTGTTAATTCCTGAGGTACCGTGGCTGGGGGTGCCACAGGATGCATTGTGCAGTCCTGCGCTTGCGATACCCCAGAGGGTGCCACAGGGTAGGCTTTGCGCTACCCTGCGCTTGCGAAACCCTATAGTTGATTTTGGAATGACGCCCAATACGTTGGGTTCGTCTATTTGGAGAGAGGTCCGGTTGGCCGGGTCGCAGTGGCGAACATAGACACCACTGGCGAAATGCAATAGTGGGACTTGACCACATCTGCAACCTCATTAGCCACGTGTAGGTGTCAAGAACAGGTTGAGTACAATTAGAAGTTCATAACGCAGGTTCCAATCCCTATATATGGAGAAACGGCTTGAGATGGGGTCGAATGTAGTATGGGCTGCATGTTGCTCCGGAGACTTGCTGACATTAGAATAGGAAGCGTCCTAGTTCTATTTAAATATCACATTAGAGTCTAGTCATAGCACTCACAAACACTTAAACTACACCAACACCATTGCTATATTTTATATATTGTTTGGGAGATTCGCTGCTATATGATCAGCCTTTAAGCGTCAGTGAATACTGACATCCCCACTTCCATAGGTACTGGATCGCCGAAGTACAAAGGCGATATTCAGGAGGACTCAAGGCGAGGGAAGCAAGGAGTCAGTGTTATGTTTAGTTCCGCTGCAGTATATGTATCGATTATGTATTAGTTGAGAAATACTCTGATGTAAGATGTTGAGGGTTGTAATACTTAGAAATGTAAAGGTAATATTGTAACTCTATTGTAAGGTATTACAGTTGTACAATATTCAGACTTGTAACACTTTGTGTATTGAATAAAAAGTTTTAAATTCTCCTGTTTTTCTGTGTATTGTGACTAATTGAAGAAAAGGTCTTGACTCGTGTCACGGTTTCCCAGTGTTGGAAATCGGGGCGCTACATCTAGTTTCTAAAACTTCTGATGGATCCAGATTTGCATTCTTGTAGTAGCGGGAATCTCAGCTTTGGTGCAGTAACGTCTTGCTATCCAGAATTGATATTTTGCTATGTTTAAATAATTTGCATGTTGTTTCCTGCATTTTGTGACCAGAACATGTTCTTTGTATCATATGAGCTCTTGATACATCCTTGCCTTGTCCCGATTTTGTCCTTGTTATCTCTTCATCAAGTGTATTTTGTAATAAAAAGTAACAAGCCGGGGTTAAGGGAAAGATCTAGTAGTGGACAATATAGAAATGTGTACTCTCGGAAGGGGGCCTGTGTTTTCCGTAATAGTGGCACTTGATTTTGATTACATTTAGATGATTTGGATTACATTTGGATGATTTAGATTGCATTTGAATAATTCGGATTACATTTGGATAATTTAGATTACTCGATATGATTTGGTTAATATGATTTGGATTACTTGATATGGTGCTCCACTACATGATACCTGATTTCACAGCCCTCTAGAATCCACTATGATATATAAACCTAACTTGATTGTATGTAGCAACTATGTGGTAAATAAATGAGACACATGAAGTTTTACATTAGACAGGACTAAATTAAATGTTAGACTTAAGTTGACACTAAGCACATGATCCTGTCTGCCAGTTTCCTGATTTCGTTACAAGTTACCTGATTTGGTTACATGATTTTGATTTAGAAGTCACCTAATTTTGATTCACAAGTTGCATGAACCCATTTCCGTTACATGTTTTCCAGTTATAAGTTATGTTTATAATTTGTTGCATCACACTTGACTTCATATTTATTTCATGTTCCTTGATTCTTGTCATTGTTCCTTATTATATCTTGGTTCTTGTTCCTTATTATATTTTTGTTCATGTACCCTTTCACTTGTACTACTTGCGGCCCGAAACTTGCTCTAACGAGTACACTATTTGTCTTTTTTTGAGTTATGTTGTACAGGTACAGACGATGGGTTATTGAAAGAACTCGTCGAAATGTTATTGCACAGCATATCTCTGACTATTTGGTAAGTCCTTGTATTTCAGATACTGGTTATTGCATTATATTCCTGTTTATGTTATTATTCTTGTACTGTTGAGTTACCTGGTATTGCACAGTTTATGGATGATATGAGTTGGCATACCTATATCATTTGCTGGGCCTCAGTTACGTTCCTGTGTTCCCGTAGAATGGGAAGCAGGGCGTGACACTCAAAGGCATTATTTTAGTGCAAGCTAGGAGAAGGAAGCCCTGTTGATACTCATGTGCTCAAGATGATTGGGTATATAGAGAACCTTGAAAGGCTTGGTTTCCCTTTGGATCAAGAGTTGGCCACTGACTTGTGCCTGCAATCGTTGCGGAAAAGTTATAGTCAATTCGTCATGAACTACAACATGAATGAAACTAACAAACCTCTGCCAAAACTGTTAAGCAAGTTAAGAACTGCTGAACATAACATTAGTAATGTAACATCCCACAAAATTTAGTTATGACAATTTTGCACACGGGTGTTACGCACTTGTATTTGTACTGTTACAAGTAATATCCATAACGTATTTTAATATAAATGTCCCATGTATTTCTGCATTTTAATTATTTATACATTTTTCGTTTTCTCAAAACTCATTTTTATCCTATTTTGAGCAAACTCAAATATTTATTTTAATCTTTGTGATTATACGTACATTGCACGTGTTCTCAGTACAAGTGTCGATTACGTATGTTTTACCGTTACGTGGAATATTGTAACACTAGATTTTCCAGTGGGTGCGATGCACGTCTTAATAAATTGAATTTTTTAAAAGTAAAAATTTAGATATAGTATGAGTTTGAACCTTCAACCTTCTTTATATTAGTTATGTATGTGTGTTGCACATGTGTGTAGATGTACAAATTAGTAGATTTACAAATGACACTAAGGCATTCTCCCATTATAGTATAATCTATATAATAAAACACAAAGAAAGCTATCAAGTGGCTCTTATTCAATAGGGTTGAAATCAACAGTCCAGATCTAACCTCACAAAACATATTTTTCTGCCCAAAAGTTCTCCCCCAAAACTCAAATTCAAATCCCAAAACAACTCCTTTATTTATTTATTTATTTATGTCTCTCTCTCTCTCTCTCTCTCTCTATTTACTCAGAAATTTATATTTTCAAATTTCAGGTTTATAAATTTTCATATTTTTCATGCATTTTTTTATTGCTCATGTTACATTCAAAATAGAAAATATCTCATCAACAGTTAAATTTTATCATTTTCCACACTCAAAGTTCTAAGAAGTTGGATTTTACACCCCCATTTATAATTATTTTTCAACATATACTAATGAAAACATGGACTTTTATTTACAACTAATTAATGTTTTACTATTCAAACTTGAGCAATATAATTGTTGTTTTACTGTTTACAAGACTTTCATATGCTGTAGATTATTCCAAAGACGTGCCATATGCATGTGCCCATGGGTAAATCTAGTATATATATATATATATATATATATATATATATAGACTTTCATATGCTGTAGATTATTCCAAAGACGTGCCATATGCATGTGCCCATGGGTAAATCTAGTATATATATATATATATATATATATATATATATATATATATATATATATATATATATATATATAGGTAGAGAGAGAGAGAGAGAGAGAGAGAGAGAGAGAGAGAGAGAGAGAAATATATATAATAAATTAAAAAGAAAGCTATCAAGTTGCTTACAATCAATCTCCCTTAAAATTAAACGCCTAGATCAAACCTCACAAAATATATTTTTTCTTCAAAGTTTCAAACCCTAAAACCAAAAATTTTCCCCCAAAACTAAAAAAACTTATTACTTTATTACTATCTTTCTTTTTTCTCTTTACTTTTTCATATTTCTCTCTTCCTCTCTCCCTATCTCTCTCCCATTCTTTCTATATTTACTTAGAAATTTATTAGATTTTCAAAATTTTAATGTTTTTTTTTCACATGTTATATTGAAAATAGTAAATATCTCCACACTTAAAGTTCTAAGAAATTAGATTTTATACCTCCATTTATAATTATTTTTCAACATATACTAATGGAAACATGGACTTTTATTTACAATTAATTATTGTCATACTATTCAAACTTGAGGCTACATAATTGTTGTTTTACTGTTTATAGGCTTTTCGTGTTTTGTATCGTTCCGAAGACGTGCCATAGGCACGTGCCCACGGGCAAATCTAGTAATTAAATAAATAATGGAGTTGTTTTTGGGGGGAATTGAATTTGAGTATTGGGGCGGGGGATTTGTTTTGTGAGGTTAGAGCTAAGACTTTGATTTTGGGGGGATTGAAGGAGAGCCACTTGATAGCTTTCTTTGTATTTTTTTATATAGAGTATTAATATACATGTTCTACGTATTTTGTATTTTTGACTGTTTTCCGTTCTCTCAAATTTATTTTGTATTGATACATGCATTGCACGTGAAATTTTATGCACATTTTATTTCTAAAATTTTCTACAGTTATGAACATTTCTTTTCTTCTCATTTTTGTCACAATCGTGTAATTTATTTTTAATTACATCCAAGAGGCCTAAATCTATTTTTTTAGCCCACTGAAAATTAATTACAGAATTAGGCCCATGATTAATTATACATTTAAATAGACCTTTAAAGTTTAGTACACTTGTCATGTAACATACCCCTACATTTAATTTAATCACAATTAATAATAGAATGAGTGGTGTGCACATAGGGTGCACGTGCACATGTTGTGCACTAGGGGGTTGGGCGACCACTTGAGAGAGAGGAGAGAGTGCAGAATGTGTGTGAGAAAGTGGGGAGTTATTTTGGGTAGTGGGAGTCATCTGAACCACACAATATTCATATAAATACCTCCCTCCTTTAACATGAACAACACACAAAAGATCAAAACAAAATTAAAAGAGAAGAGAGAAGAGGAGGTTTCGGATTTTGCTAGAGAAGAAGTGGGTTCGGTTTTTGCTAGGAGGAGAAGACTATCTTTTGTTGGAGCTTTGAAGCAATTTTCTTCGAGTTCTATTCATAATCTGTATCAAGAAAGAGGTGGGTGTTTCTCCAACTTTTTAATATAGTTTTATTAGTAGAATGTTGACATGTGTGAATTGTTAGATGCATGACAACTTATATAAATTAAACATTCATTTTTATATTATTTGTTTTTCATTGAAAGTGTGAAATTATGATATGTCTGATTTGGGGCATTTTCATAAGGATCTGTTTTGAGTTCTAGTTTCACTTCAAAAATTCATAACTATTAAACTAGATGGAATCTAGAGCTAAACTTTTATAGGAGCATCTCGCATATGTCAAGAACATCTCCTTTCAATTTCATAATATTTTGATGTCTTTTACTATTTTAATAAAGTCCAAACTTAGGACTGATTGGCAGTTGGCCAGTTGTAGGAAATTTGTACACATTTTGAATTTTGATTATTTCATCATTCTATATGAAATATTTTGAGAAAAGTCAAAACTAAGAACTTGAATTAGACTCGTTAACCTTTCTTTGAAGTCTAGGAAATCAATTTTCTATGAAGAATTGAATTTATAATGAATTTTTCAAGATTGAATAGGTGGCAGTGTTTTAATTGCAGTATAACATTTCGACTCTACTATAGATTTCGAAGAATTCAGGTTATCGACATAATATTTTGGGGAAACTTATACCTACAATGTTATAGTAGACATGTATACCTTTAATTTGATCTAAAGTACACAAAGTTTCATGAAGTATATGATTTTCTATGATTTTTACAAGTAGCATGAGCTGCAGTTTTCGAATTTTTAACCTACTGTTTTGCAAATGAATTTAGACGAAGTAATTGAGAATGATTTTAGATGATCTTAACTACAAAGTTGTAGTACTCATTTATGATTCCTATGATACTGATAAATATATTTTTGGATAAGTATTGAAATTTATATGATTTTTTCAACATCATTGGGTTGATGTCTTTTATCTAGTTGTCCTAAAACTTTTACGTATAAAATTGGATTTAAAATTGAATTGTTAGTAAGATGTACCTTATTAGGAATTTATAGGTAATTAAAGGATGAATTTGGGATATTAAACATGTGATGTTTATAAGGGTTTTAACTTGTCAAGTATTATTGAATGTTGCTATAAGAAGTTGGTTACTTCATGATTGATAAAAAAGAGAATGGATAAAAGAAGTTAAAAGATTTGAATAAATGTAATTTGAACATGTGAATAATGAGGGTATGAATAACCCATGATGTTGAACATGAAATGTGTTGATTCTAGAGGCTAAGTGAAACCCTAAGTATCGGCAAAGTTATGAAAGAGATTATTAAAATTTGAGATGTGGCCAAATGGGCTATCATTGTTAGTGTATTGCTTAAGATCAGTAGGAAAGTAAACTAGCTCTAGGTGGTAATATTATTCCTGTTTAAAACTTAAGGATAGGCACTAGAAGAAGATATAATAGAAACAACGGCGAACATGCCTGGTAAAGAATGTGCAGCTCCTAAGGGTTCGAGATCGAGGAACACGCCCGGTAAATCTATGCATATGGGCTAAGGGTATGTCCGTCTATCATCGAAAAGGTTGGTAAAGAGACTGTAGTTCCTAGGAATGGTCGAGACCGAGGATATGCCCGGTAAATCCATGGTGTGTGGGATAGGGGTATGCTAGTAAGGTCTGTAGTTGCCTGAGATCGACTTGCTAGGGTTCGTGGCTAAGGATATGCCTGGACTAGGGGTAGGCCGGTAAGGTTCAATATCCTGGGGGTGCAACTCCTCGGTGACTACGCACTGAAGTATATTCATCGGGTTAGGTTGCATGGCGTAGGATGTAAACCCTATAATTAGAAGTACGTTAAGGGCTTTCCCTCCAACCTATGTAGTATGGGATGCATATAATCCGAACAAGTATGCATTAGTGTCATCGTAGTGTAATGCCTGCATTAGGCAATAAGTCATATCACACACTGACACGACTAGGATAGTCAATTTTCCTATTTGCATTCAAGTTTGTGTTTGCTAAAGTAGAAGAATCGTTGTATTATAGCATTACGTCAGTTGTATGCAACTGATGTGCCCACAGTTTTCCAGATACAGGATTGGACTTGGCATGGGCCTGGAGTCACTATGATGAGTTGATTACAGGATTGAAGGATTTTCATTATTGTAGATTGTATTGTATTCATTTAATTCCGCTGTGCTGTTGTACAGAACATGTTCTAAATAATTTTTTTTAATTCCTTATAAATTTGTACGAATTTGAAGTAAAAGATCCTGTATTTGCTACGAATTGCCTGTGTTTGAAATTTGGAGTGTTACAAGTAAGGAAAAGATTATGATGGTCCAACAGGCCAAATGTAAGGGCAATGGCAAAAAGCAGATTAAGAAACCCAAAGGCAAGGGAAACGGCAACGGCAATTTCAAGCCCAACTGTCATGCCCCGCTTCCCAAAAAGGAGATACGGAATACGGATACGTGACTAAGTCCAGCGAATAATTTTCATCATCCATAAGCTGTCAGGATCTTTACAACATTTCATAGGAATAATCAAGAGATAACAAGGAGAAATCAACCACGCATGCATATATGAACCAATATACCAACAGTTATTTTCTTGAAACAAAATTTAATAATCTCAAATAAACCAGATCTGAACAAGGTAATAATTCTGGGTCACATTGCCCAATACAAAATTTATGTAGCAAATTACATTTATTCAAAAATAGCAGGAAAGTAAATATAGCAAGAACTCCAGCAACTAGAATCTTAGATCACCTACTCCATCTGGCAGCTGACCACCAAAATCTGCAATTTAACAAATTGCAGGAAAAATGATAGAAAAACAAAAACTCCCATGAATGCAAGTTACGGGTGCCGCTTGTAGTGCAGGCAACAAGTACAAAAAAAGAATAAACAACTATAGAGTAACAGCAGAAGCAAGCATGGCATGAAATAGACATGGCAACAAAATAGAACAACTAGCATGGAAAGACGAACGAGTGCAAGTGGCATGTAACAAGTGTCAAGTAAACAAGTATCATGTAAACGAGTAACAAGTAACAAGTGTCAAGTATCAAGTATCATGTAAACGAGTAAAGAGTAACAAGTGTCAAATATCAAGTATCATGTACAAGTAACAAGTAGCAAGTGTCAATTGATCATGTTGTTTCAAGTCTTGTATCTAATCCTATCTAGGTAGTACTTCATGCGTCCCAGGTTTTTACCACATGGGTGTTACATTCATACAAATTATGTTTAGGCCTAGAGGTGGGTTTCTATAGGGCCGTGTACTCAGGCGTCAAGTCAAGTAACAAGTAACAAGCACAAATCACGTAATCGTGGCATCATATAGTAATAACAAGCATGAATCATGTAGTCATGAAACATGGCAGCGTATAGTAATAAGAAGCATGAATCATGTAGTCATGAAACTTGGCAGCGTATAGTAATAACAAACATGAATCATGTAATCATGAAACATGACAACATATAGTAATAACAAATATGAATCATGTAATCCTGAAACATGACGACAACTAATCGGAAACACGGCCCCCTTCTGAGTACACATACCTATATTGTCCACTACCAAGGTCTTTCCCTTAACCCCGGCTTAGTTATTTATTATTGTAATCAAACATGTATATACATGTACAAAATATGACAAGAATAACATGGAATGAACAAGTAACATGTTCAGATAGGAAGATAAACATGCACAGGTGAAAGACAACTCATAAAAGATTGGGACAACGAAAATTCTAGTTTAGGACAGCAAGACAGTACTGCACCAAATCTGGAATTCCCATTGCCAAAAATATGCAAACCTGGATCCGTCAGAAAATTTGGAATATTTACTCTCGGTCGAATCCAGCAAATATATAAGTCATATGGTATTTCACAAAAATAAGACTCAAAACAGATTTGTATCCAGAAAACATGTTCAGCAAGAAATCAGAAGTTTGTATTCATAATAAGGAAAACTGTATAAAAACTTATTGATTAAATCCAAGAAAAATCCAGCATATTCCCTAGTATGTCTACTATCAGGAAATAAAGTTTCATAATTTTTCAACATAGATAGAATTGTCAACTAAAATCAGAAAACAGCAAGATACAATCAATTTGTAAATCTGGAATCATAAATACAACAGTACTAAAACAGCAATAGATTACAAAATACATATCGATATCTAGATCCGTCAAAAGGATTATAAAATAGATACAGTAGGCTACAACTCATATTTACAAATTTTTTACATACAGCAAAATCAGGTCGAAATTATGTTTCTTTACTGAACAGTATGAAAATTATGCCAGTAAAGTAGTTGTTTGCATGTATACAATAGTTTATGAAAGTCAACAATTAAATCCACAAAAATTAGGGGTTAATCCCAATCAGGTATAGTTGTAATCAGCAAAATATTGGATCAAAATATTTTCTTTAACATCAGTATAAAAATAAATTATCATACAGAATTCATATAAAACTAGATCCGGAATTTTTCTACACCTCTGTAGTAAAATAGCCATAACTTGCAACTCATAAATCGAAATTGAGATATGTTAGAAAATATGAAAAATTGACAGAATTCTCTATAATTCATATTCATAATTAATTTTCATATACTGATCTTAATTAGGTCTAAAATACTGAACAAAAATGGGGTAACAAAAAAAGACAGAAATATTCATCATGCATAAAGTCAACTAGGTCATATGTAATACATCCAAATCATAACAAAGTGTTAAATAGGGTATACTAGGTGTCCAAGCAACATGGTATAAGGTATTTAACACATCTACAACAAGTATACTACAACTAACACAATCAAGCATACGATATCATACAAAACAACATGCATGTATACATCAAGAAGTGATTATCCCTAAGTTATTTCATATCGTGTATGTAATGAAAGAACTAAGGGCGGATCAACACATAGAGATAAGATATAACAGGGAGTTTGCACAAGAATTGTCTCTAGAACACAACTAAACCACAGGCGGTAGTTAGTACTTGTATTACACAATAAAAATATTACAAGTTACTTGCCTTATAGCTGACGACGAGAACGAAGAAAGAACAAGAATAACGGGAACAAATTCTCGGGAAACGAACTCAAGCGAACGAATCATGAAATACGAACACGCGGTCACACACGCACAATACCCACGAACTTACAAGATCACACATGCACACAAGAGAGCAGGAGGGAGAGAGACGGCGCTGCACACAGTTGCACGGCATCGGAAGGAGGAGCACAACTCACAGGGAGGCGCACTGGCTGCTGGCATCATTCGGGAGAAGGCAGGGCCAGGCAGAGGGGTGGCTGTCGGCGTGGCATCGCTATAGGAAGGAAGGAGCACCGGGAGTGACCGAGCTACGTCGGTTGCTGCTGTTGCTGCGGTCTGCCAGCGTCGGAGAGAGAGCAGCGGGGGGTAGGGCAGCGCGACAGGAAGGGGGAGAAATCGAGAGGCTGCCGAGGTGGTGGACGAGAGGGTTGCAGGGGATCGGGGAGGTGCACAGGGGACAGAGGTCGGGGATGAAGGAAAACGACTGATAGGGTTTAGTTAGATGAAGGGGGGAATACAACATAGGTGTGTATATATATATATATATATATATATATATATATATATATATATATATATATATAGGTAATTAGGGTTTTAGGGTTTCTTGGTGTGAACGGGTAGGGTATAGGGTGTAATGGGTTTCAGGTAGCGTAATGGGTATTGGGGTTTATTGGTTTAAAAGGATCTGATGGGTTTAAATGGGTTGCAAACAGGGTATAGGGTCTTAATAGATCCAATAGGTTTTAGAATAGGATTTAGGAATAAAGAGTATTAATGGATCTAATTGGGTATAATCAAGTGGATGATCAATATAAATATAGGGAGACCCAATAGATGAGATAAGAACGAAAATAAGTAATCAAGAAGGAGGATATGAACAATTAAATAATGGGGATGAAAATAATGGCTCGATCAATCAGAGACGAAACAATAGGAGACAATAGAATCAAGAAACTCAAATAAGAAGATGAAAAATAAAATAAATGGATATATAGAGAATGAATATCCAAAACATGGTCCAAAAGAGATACAATGCGAATAAATACACAAAAAAAAAACACCAAAAAATACCGAAAATGGAAAATAGGGGTTACACCAACACTTCTGCCTTGAAACCTAAGGGTGGGGTGGCCAAGGAGGGCACATGCTTCCACTGTGGTGAGACTGGATATTGGAAGAGGAACTGCCATTAGTACTTGGAGGAGCTTAAGAAGAAGAAAGGAAGTGAGACTTCAATTAATGGTATTATTGTTATACAAGTCAATTTATCTACTTCAGCATCTTGGGTATTAGATACTGGATGTGGGTCTCACATTTGTATAAATGTGTAGGATCTCAGAAGGAGTAGACCATTGATTAAGGGCAAAGTTGACATACGAGTTGGAAATGGAGCAAAAGTTGCTGCTTTAGCTGTAGGAACTTGTTATTTATCATTGCCCACTGGACTTACCTGTAACCCCTGTTTTCCCAAATCCATATTTTCTGGGTATTTTTGGTATTTAAAATTTTTGTAAATTATTTTGCCTCTTTCAAATTCTTTTTCTTAAAACGTATTGTTGGATCTTCTATTAAAATCTATTTTCGACCAATAAACTTATTTGTAACTATTTTCTGTGATTTTATATTGTAATACAAATCTTATTTTTGTTATTATTACTTTAATTTCTATTATTATTAATACTATCATTGTTTTTATCACTTTTCTTATTATTATTATTATCAGTATTATTATTATTACAGTTATTGTTATTATTGTTATTATTATTGTTTTCATTATTATTATTAATCTATATAATAAAACACAAAGAAAGCTATCAAGTGGCTCTCCTTCAATGCCCCCAAAAATCAAAGGCTCAGATCTAACATTACAAAACTTATTTCCCCCGCAAAAGTTCCCCCGAAAACTCAAATTCAAATCTCCTACCCAAAACAACTCCTTTATTTATTTATTTTTTTCTTCTCTCTCTCCCCCCCTCTTCTATTCAAAAAATAAAGAAAATAAAAATTTAAAAATTTAAAAATAATTCAAAAAAAATCAAAAAAAATCATACAATATGTTTTTTACTATATGTTTGCTACTTCAATTAGTTTGCTGGACATCCAAAACTATTTTATATAATCAAATAAGGTGCACCGTTCCGAAGCGTGCCGTAGGCACGTGTCAACGAGCAAACCTAGTATTTCTATAAACCCCTAATTGTATATTTTTTATTGGTTATTTTTTTCCCAAATTGATTTTAACCCAAACACATTATTTTATTGGATTTTAAAACCCTATATTCTATTTTAGCCTAATCCTAATTAAAACCCTACCCGTTTTACATCCATACACGGTTGTTATTCAGACCTGTTAACACCCTAAACTACCCACACCCGAAACCCCTATCAGCCTAATCCCAAAAATTTATTTTCCCTACCTATATATTCACCTATATTTCTCTACCCCTATTCTAAGCAACCGCTATTCCCCTACCTGTTCACCTTCAACCTCCGACTTCTCATCTACCTCTCGTTCTCTTCCTCTTAACCCATCCCTCCTTCCGTCCATCCTCCTCATCGCATCACCCTGCTCTAGACGCCAACCCGTTCCCCTTCCTCCTGTGTCATGCCCCAACAGCACCCTGTCGCGACTCCTCCGACTTAGCCACCCTCCTGCATCACGCCTCCTCCCGAGCGCCGCGCACAGCTGTGCTGCTCCCCTCCTCCCGGTGACTCACCACAGACCATAGCGACAGCAGCACGCTGCACTCCCCCTGTCAACTTCAGCATGAGCCGCAGCGCGCTCCCCGCACAGTGATCCTCCGTCGACAATACAGCAGCCCCTCTCCCCCCAACGGCCTGTCTCCCTGTCATTGCAGTGCACACCTTCCTGCCATCCACCGTCCGAGCAGCCAGTGCACCCATTGGCGTTTGTTGTTGATCATGGAGATTTTTGATCAAGTGATGTGAGCCGTTGATCTTCGTGATCATGTCCCTTGGTTTTGATTCTGGCAGTCCATTGGATCTTGATCATCATGCTTGATTGAATGTGGGTCGTTGATATCCTCTTGATCATCTGATTAGATCTTAGCCGCCCGATCTCTTCTTGATCGTCACGATCATGATGATCAGCAACTTCCCTTGATCGCAGCCGTTCGATCGATAGATCTTGATCATCATCATCATTTTTATCATCAGGGAGATCTGGTCGTCGGATCTTTTGATCTTGATCTTGATCTCTTGATCTCAGCCGTCCGATTGTGTTCGTGATGTCGATCATGTTCATCTTGTTCGCTATCGGTTGTTCATCTTGTTCGTGAGTCGGTCGTTCGTTGATATTGTGTTCGTGCCAGGGATTCCACTCCCGTTATTCTTGCTCTTGCTTCGTCGCATCCGTCATCGTCTCTCAGGTAAGTAACTTGTATTCTTTTCTTTGTGTAATACAAGTACTAAATACCGCATGTAGTGTAGTTGGGTTCTAGAGACAATTTGCGTGTGAATCCCCTTGTTGATATTGTCTCTATTGTGTTGATTTGGCCATAATTGCCTCACGGCATACATAACATGAAATAACCTAGGATTGACCACTTTTTGTTGTATATATGCTTGTTGTTCATATGATATCGTGTGCTTGATGTGTTATTTGTGCTATAACCTGTCGTGGACTTGCAAAATACCCTATACCATGTTGCTTGGACATCTAGTATACTCTATTTTGTGTTTGGTTGTGTTTTGGATGAGTTTTATATTTAATAGTTGATTTTGCGCATAGAGAATATTTTCAGTTTTGCCAGTTTTTCCATTTTTATCAGTATTTTAGATCGTATTAAGGTTAGTATTTGAAAATATTTTGGGAACATGATTTGCAGAGAATTTTGTCTCATTTCTAACCCTTCAGACAGATCTCAGTTTCGTATTACGAGTTGTGAGTTATGTCTATTTTAATATAGAAGTGTAGAGAGATTTCCAGATTTTGTTTTGTATAAATGTTGTGGAGTAAACTATTTCTATTCTGATGTTAAAAGTATTATTTTGATCCAATATTTTACACAATACAATTAGACTTGATTGGGGTTAACCCTGGATTTTTGGAGATTTATTTGTTGATTTTTACAAACCGTTCTTTGTTTCCAAACAATTACTATACTAGTAGATTTTTCATGTTGTTCAGTAAAAAACCTGATTTTAGATCTAATTCTACTTGTTGTTTGTAAAATATTTGTGAATATGAAAGTTAGCCTACTGTATCTATTTTATTACCCTTTTGACGGATTTGGATTTCGATTTATGGTTTGTGAGATATTGCTATTTTCGTACTGCAATGTTTGTGATTTCAGATTTACAAAACTGTTGTGCCTTGTTGTTTTCTGATTTTACTTGACTACCATAGTTTTTTTGGAAACTTATGAAACTTGATTTTCTGTTACTACTCTTATAGGGGAATACCCCAGATTTTTCGTGGAATTAATTAATGAGTTTTCATGCAGTTTTCCTCACTTTGAATACAAGTTTCTGATTTCTGGCTGAACACATTTTCTGGTTTCAATTCAGTTTTGAGTTATGCCTAAGTGAAATACCATATGAATTATATAAATTTGCTGGATTTGGCCGGGAGTCTATTTTCTTGATCTTCTGACGGATCCAGATTTGCAATCCTGTGCTAGCGGGAATCTCAGTTTTTGTACAACAATGTCTTGCTGTCCCGAATTGATATTTTGCCATGCTTGAATACTCGCATGTTGTTTCTTGCATTTTTTTGATTCAGAACATGTTCCTTGCATCACATGAGCTCTTGATACATCCTTATCTTGTCTCGATTTTTTTCTCATTATCTCGTGATCATGTGTATTTTGTAATAAAATGTAACAAGCCGGGGTTAAGGGAAAGATCTAGTAGTTGACAATATAGAAAAGAGTACTCGGAAGTGGGCCCGTGTTTCCCACATTTTGAATTTGGTATATGATTTGGATTATTTGGACCTTGGTATATGATTTGATTAATTTGGAATTTGATATATGATTTGGTTAATTTGGAATTTGGTATATAATTTGGATTACTTGTCCCTGAGTACACGACCCTATAGAATCCCCTACGAAATCTAAACGTAACTTATTTGACTGTAGCAACCATGTAGTAAAAACCGGGATGCATGAAGTGCTACCTAGATAGTAATAACTACAAGACTTTACCATGACACTTGAACATGATACGTGATTACTTGATACTTGATATTTGATACATGATACCTGATACTTGTTCACTTGATACTTGATACTTGCTACGTGTACTTGATACTCGACACTTGATACTTTTTGCTTGTTTACATGATATTTGTTCACTTGATACTTGATACATGTCACTTGTACTTGCTCATCTTGCCATGTTAGTTATTATATTTTGTTATCATGCCTATTCCATGTTATTAGTTATCTTTTCCCATATACTTGTATTCTGCACTACATGCGACCCGTAACTTGCATTGATGGTTGTTTGTTTTCATTTTCCTGTTCCAGCAATTGTTAAATTACAGATTTTGGAGTACAAGTGCCTGATGGTGTTGGTGACATGAGATACTAGCTGCTGGAATTTTGCCATTATTATTTCTTTTTGCTTATTTGAACAATTGTACTTGATTACTTGGATTTATTTGTATTTGTGCAATGTGACCCACAATATTGACTTATTCAGATCTGGATTATTTGAGAATAATATATTTTGTTTCAAGTTTCTTGTTGGTATTTTGACTCATATGTGCATGCTTGGTTGATTCTTTTGCTTCCGACATTGATTATTCTTGTGAGATGTTGTAAAGATCCCGAACAGCTTATGGATGATGAAAATTATTCGCTGGGCTTAGTCACGTATCCGTATTTCGGATTCTTTTTTTGGGAAGCGGGGGTGACAATGTTTTTAGTGGTATCACAGCCCAGGTTTGGCTAATGTATTAGTTTGACTGATATATTGGACGAGCTTGACTTGATCTGGGATCGGCACAACAGTACACAGACCATGCATGCATGAATGAATTATAATCAACATTGATCTAGACACTAGTCTTATTCCATTCCTTTTGATCCCTTCTTATTCAATCCCTTGATTCCTTGTCTTCTTCCGTCTCTTTTAGTCGTCCTCTTTGATTGACTTCTTGTTGGGTATGAATTCATTCTTTTCGTACCCATATCTTTCTGATTCGGGTGTTATCCATTCTTTTCTTTCTGCTTGGTCCGTCAGTCAGCATCGCTGGATGCTATTAGCCGTCTTCCCCGATCAGAGTGGCGCAGCGAAAGCGTTGTGGGCCCATAACCCACAGGTGTTAGGATCCTTTTTTGTTTCTCCTTTCTTGCATTGTTTGCTTCTTTTCATCCCTTGTATTTGTTGGATCCTGTAGGCAAGGCAAGAAACACTAGAGTGAATAGTGTTTTATAAAAAATTAATTGCGGAATTAAAAATTACCTTCTGTTCAGTCGACTGTAAAAGGAAGTTCAGTTGACTAAGGCGTCAGAGTAGAAGAGTATTTTGATACTAGTCTGATAAGTCGACTTAATACAGAAAGGCAGTCGACTTGCCAGAAAAGTTTCTGAGAAGATTGTAATACCAGTTTGATCAGTCGACTTAAGATGGGAATACAGTCGACTTACCAGAACGGTTTTGAGAAAATTGAAATGCAAGTAATAAAAGGTTTAAGAGATACAACCACATAAATTCCAATCACAGAGTACACAAGATGTATCCTGGTTCGGTCTTCCCAACCTACATCCAGTCCCCAAGCAACCGACTTGAGATTTTCCACTATTCTTGGAAAAATGTACAAGAATATCCTACGGCGTTAGACAACAACCTTGTCCAACCCGTAGTCCTCTCTCACCACTAGAGAGAGCAACCCACTCTTCCACCAAGAGTGAAAACCTGACTCTACACCCTTGAGTCTTACTCTCCAACCAAGAGGAACCACTTTCACAACCGATAGTGAAAACCGACTCTACAACCAAGAGCCCTACTCTCCAACCGAGAGGACCACTCACACAACCGAGAGTGAAAGAAAAAACAATGAAAGAGTTACAATCAATCTATAGCCTTGTTGTGATTGTGATTTGTGTATGGAGGCTAATAGGTCACTTCTGAAATCAGTCCAAAACAAAATCAATGTTATATTGGACTGAAAACAGATAACCAAAAAACTTAGAGGATTTGAAAGCTTTTGAACGCTTGTTCTCTTTTTGAAAATAAGGACTTGAAAGCTTATAAAAGAGAGTAACCTTTTTCCAAGTGATTTCTACACTCTATTTATAGAGTTAGAATCACTGAACGTTGAGAAGCAGTTATACCAACTGTCAACCAACCGTAATAAATCTTTTGAATTCGGAAAAACAAATTTTGAAATCAGAAATCTGTCAAATCGGGTTGAACAGTCGACTGGGTTGCCGTTATAAGTTGACTGGCCAGAGTTTGAAGAAGCTCAGTCAGTTTTGTACAGGTACAGTCGACTGGTCCTTAATGGCAGTCGACTGGTACTCAACAGCTGACCTAGTTCAAACTTTTTTGACCTTTATTTTGGAAAAACACACAGTTATAAAATTATGTGAGTGTGTGTGTGTGTGACAAGGCTTTTACAACAATCTAAGACTTCAACAAAAGAAGATTACATTTGTTTTTACAAGACACAACATATACGACATTGAACCTTTGGTCTTGACTTGAGTCTTTAGTCTTGAGAGAAGCTTTAGCCATTGTCCTTGTATGAAGCTTTGCTTGATCATTCTTCAGCTTTAGAACAACTTGCTTGATCAATTTGCTTTGCGGCCTTTGTGTACCATACATGATAAACTTTGATACAACCTGCAATATATGAGAGGTAGCACAACAACTTTGCATTGTATTGTAATCATCAAAATCAAGAATTAACATTGTCCTCCTTTTTGATGATGACAACATAATAGCTTATAATGATGGAAATAAATATTACAAATGTTCACTTGGCCCCCCTATCAAATGTACAACATGCATAGGTGTGAAAACATGCACAAAGATATGCATCACAAAACATGCACAAAATAACACAAAGCAAAGCAAAGATAGCTATATTTCTCCCCTTTTGTCATCAACAAAAAATGGAGAGAAAAAAATAAACCACAAAAGGTACATAGCAAAATGACAAACAAAGACAAATTTATATATAGGAAGTGAAAAGTCACCTAAAAAGGTATGCCAAAATTCGAATTTGAAGAAAAATTGATTCGCGACAGTCGACTGGTATTAAGGGGCAGTCGACTTAGTCGAGAGCAAAATAGAAAATCGAACATAGCATTAATACAACGAGTCAGTCGACTGGGTACTGTGCACAGTCGACTGTCCACAACAAAAAACTCAGACAAAAACTTAGAAAAATAAAGATACTTGGCAGTCGACTGAAAAATACTTGTACGTCGACTTACCAGAGAAAAATTAAAAAAACATCATGAAAACTACAAAACCCTAGTTCTCTCCTTAAGGTGATAAACGTCTTCCTTAAGAGGTTTGGTAAAGATGTCAGCTACCTGTTTATCAGTAGACATAAAGTCTAAAGAAATATCTCCCTTTAAAACATGATCACGTAAAAAATGATGTCGAATATCAATGTGTTTCGTACGTGAGTGTTGAACCAGATTTTTAAATAAGTTAATGGCACTGGTATTATCACACATTATTGAAGGTTTTTCAAATGAAATACCATAGTCTGATAGGGTTTGTTTCATCCATAAAATTTGGGCACAAGCCAAACTTGCAGCGATATATTCTGCTTCTATAGTAGATAGGGATATCGAATTTTGCTTCTTACTGCACCAACAGACTAGTGAATGTCCCAAAAAGTGACATGTCCCACTAGTGCTCTTGCGGTCAGTTTTACTACCGGCAAAATCCGCATCACTATATGACAAAAGTTGAAAGTTATCGGTACGTAGATAAAATAGACCATATTCAGACGTGCCTTTAAGGTATCTTAAAATATGTTTCTCCGCTTTTAAGTGAGACTCTTTAGGACTTAACTGATATCTAGTATACAAACATACACTAAACATAATGTTCGGTCTACTAGCAGTTATATATAAGAGCGAGCCAATCATAGCTCGATAAAGTTTCTGATCGACACTCTTACCTAATTCATCTTTGTCAAGAGTAGTGGTAGTATCCGTAGGTGTGGTCTTACTACTCGTGCTATCCATGTTAAACCGTTTAAGTAAATTTTTAAGCATATTTTCCTTGATTAATAAATATGCCATTATGTGACTGCTTAATTTGTAGTCGAAGGAAATAATTGAGTTGACCCATGTGACTCATTTCAAACTCATTTTTCATGGTGTTAGCAAACTCTTGACATAGATTACTATTAGTAGAACAAAAAATTATGTCATCTACATATATTTGTATGATCAAGATATCTGTCTCTATTTTCCGAATAAACAAGGTAGTATCTAATTTACCTATTTCAAAACCCATTTCTAAAAGAAAAGTCTTCAATCGATTATACCAAACACCTGGTGCTTGTTTAAGACCATATAAAGCCTTTTTCAATTTAAGAACGTGGTTTGGAAATTGTTCATGTTCGAAACCTGGTGGTTGTTTAACATAAACATCTTCCTTTATAAAACCATTAAGGAACGCACTTTTAACATCCATTTGAAAGAGTGTAAAATTCATAAAACATGCAAAAGATAATAATATATAGATTGAATCTAATCTAGCAATAGGAGCATATGTTTCATCAAAATCTATGCTTCTTCTTGATTATAATCTTGAGCAACTAGTCTAGCTTTGTTCCTAACAACTTGTCCTAATTCATCTAACTTATTCTTGAATACCCATTTGGTACCAATTATAGTATGATCAGGAGGTCATGGAACTAAATCCCATACATCATTTCTTATGAATTGGTGTAACTCATCTTGCATGGCATTCATCCAAAATTCATTCTCACATGCTTCTTGTATATTCTTCGGCTCAAAATCCGACAAGAAAGCTATGTGAGATATCATGTTAACATGTGATCTCATCTGAATACCATGTGAAATGTCACCAATTATTAAGTCATGAGGATGACCTCTAACTTCAACAAAAGACTTTGGTAAAGTTGGAGACATCACAATAGGATCAGTCGACTTGACCAGTTCATCAGTCGACTGATTTACAACAGTCGACTTGACGTCCTTATCGGTCGACTTATCAGTAAGGCTAGTTTGCTCTAAAGATATAATTACTTTATTTAAAGGTGATGAATCAGTTTCATCATCTTCAATTAAAGTCGATGAAGACAGAGATTCATCAAATGCAACATGCATGGATTCTTTAATAGTCATCGTTGACTTGTTGAAGATTCTATATGCCTTACTCCTATTTGAGTATCCTACAATGATACCCTCATTAGATCAAGGATCAAACTTATCTAAATTATCCTTAGTGTTCAGAATAAAACACTTACATCCAAATATTTTAAAGTAAGAGACCTTAGGAATTCTATCAAAAAATAGCTCATAACATGTTTTCTTTAGCTTATGCCTAATCATAATTCTATTTAAAATATAACAAGCTGTAGCAACGGCTTCAGCCCAAAAATACTTAGGTAAATTGCTTTCAACAAGCATGGTATGTGCACATTCTTGTAAATTCCTATTCTTTCTTTCAACCACTCCATTTTGTGGTGAAGCTCTAGGAAATGCAAACGAATGAGTTATACCATTTTTATTGCAATATTCTGCAAACGTTTCATTTTCAAATTCTCCACCATGATCACTTCTAATAGTGACTATGGTTAGACACTTCTGATTTTGAATTCGTTTACAAAAATTAGTAAATTCTCCAAAAGCATCATTCTTATGTTTTAAAAAGAAAGTCCAAGTGAATCGTGAAAAATCGTCTTCTAAAACAAATACATACCTACTTTTATTTAAAGAAGCTACTCTAGTAGGGCCAAATAAATCCATGTGGATTAATTCGAGCGGCCTACTAGCAGAGATTACTTCTTTTGTTTTAAAAGTAGATTTAATTTGTTTATCTAGTTGACATGCATCACATAACTTATTCTTTTTAAAGGATAGTCTTGGTAGCCCTTTAGCTATGTTGTACTTAGACAATTTAGAGAGATTTTTCATTTTCACATGACCAAAATATCTATGCCATAGCCAAGAATCGTTATTAGAAGCTACTAAGCAAAAATCATTCGAAAACTCATATGCTTTTAAACACAATTCATAAATGTTATTTTTCCTACACTACAACACAGAACCTATTCGCCGACATTTTTTTAGACCTTCACCAGCGTTTTTTTACGCCGGTGAAACATTCACCGGCGTTTATAAAAACGCCTGGTGCAAATGCCGCCGAATCGAGCATCGCAGAAAGATAGGCACATTCACCGGCGTTTTAACTAGTCACCGTTATATCTTTAAAATACATCGGTGGCCAGACAAACGCCGGTATATGGCAATTTCTGGGTGCCGTTCTTTCCCCCAATATACATTCACCAGCGGTCACATACCGCCGGTATATATCTTTTCACTGGCGATTGTACAAACGCCGGGGAATGTGTAATATTTACCGGCGGTCATAGAGCGCCGGTGTATGCTTGTCTCTAAGCGCCCTTCTTTCCCTACTTACAAACACCGGCGTGTCATAAAATGCCGCCATATAGATATTCACCGGCATTTTATAAAACACCGGTGTATCTTAGGAGTGCTGCAACTTACGGGTACACCCGCCTGTGTGGAAACGCCTCTCTAACAAAATTTTCAACTAAACAATTAGATAAACCGGCGTTCTATGAAACGCCGGTGTATGCTCATTGGTTTTTCCTGCTCCAATTTTTCATTCGATTTCAATTCACAATTTCATTTAAAAAACTTGTAAACTAATTCACAACTGAATCAACCAATTTCAGGCATATTAATGCGCAAATCACAACCAAACACAAGAATTAATTAAGATAATAAAGTTTCACATATAGTCCATTAATCGTCCAAATTCACCACTTAATTAACATCCTAATTAACAAATACAGTAATTAACATCCCAAATATCTCAACAACTACTTAAAACAACAATACAGAACATAACAACAACAAGAACAACATAACAACAACTACTAGAGGCCGCCGACCACAGATCCATACCCCTCGAGTAGCTTCAGTGCTGATCATCAGAATTTCCTTGATCTGGGTGACCGCTCTATGAAAAAAAACAATAATTTAGTTCAACAGTAAACCAAATATAAGAAAAATAAGTAAAATAAGAAGGGGCTCATATCAAGTATAGTTTTAAGGAACTGTCATCATGGAAGGAAACCAAATATAGAAGCCAGAAATGGAAACATCCAATGGTAGAGAATGAGGATACACCAGGCTAACATAGCGGCATTTTCCTCATCTCTCTCTCATCCCTGCTTTCTCTTCAGCAAATGCACATAAAGAGACATCAGCAACAACAGCAAGAGCGACAAGAACAACAATAATAATAATTTATTATAAACGAGATGTCTCTATATGGGTTTCCAGATCTCCACTCGAGCCCTCTCTTTCTAATCACAGCCCAATTAAGAACATAGACGACAGCCACTAAACAATCCAATCACAGCCCAATCAAAATTTGCCATCCTGGATCTTAAATCTTCAGATGCATGAATTCAGCTTCTTTAACAGTAAAAGATAATGAAAATGACAATCAAAATCATGCTAAGAAGGCAATCAGATGCATGAATTCAGCTTCTTTCACAATAAAAGAAAATGAAAATTTTCAGTATCTAAGCATATATGTTTCTCCATTAATTCAACATCCCAACTAAATCATGATGTTTGTAGCTCCAAAAGAAACCTGCACAAGGTTTGTTCAGCCCAATTCTTGTACAGATTTGGAGGATTTTGGTATACAGCCAGCATCCTCTAGTTGACAGTTAACCCATTTTGGTTAAAAAAACATGCTAAGGATGCAATCAGATGCATGAATTCAGCTTCTTTCACAGTAAAAGAAAATGAAAATTTCCAGTATATAAGCATATATGTTTCTCTATTAATTCTTTATCCCAACTAAATCATGATGTTTGTGGCTACAAAAGAAAACTGCACAAGGTTTGTTCTCACCCAATTCTTGTACAGATTTGGAGGATTTTGGTATACAGCCAACATCCTTAGTTAACAGTCATCCCATTTTGGTAAAAAAATCATGCTAAGATGACAATCAGATGCATGAATTCAGCATCTTTGATAGTGAAGGAAAATGAAAATTTCCAATATGTAAGCATATATGTTTCTCTATTAATTCTTCATCCCAAACTAAATCATGATGTTTGTTGCTACAAAAGAAAACTGCACAAGGTTTGTTCTCACCCAATTCTTGTACAGATTTGGAGGATTTTGGTATACAGCTAGCATCCTTAGTTGACAGTTAACACATTTTGGTAAAAAAAATCCCACTAAGAAGGCAATCAGATGCATGAATTCAGCTTCTTTCACAGTAAAAGAAAATGAAAATTTCCAGTATCTAAGCATATATGTTTCTCCATTAGTTCATCATCCCAACTAAATCATGATGTTTGTGGCTCCAAAAGAAACCTGCACAAGGTTTGTTCAGCCCAATTCTTGTACAGATTTGGAGGATTTTCGTATACATACAACATCCTCTAGTTGACAGTTAACACATTTTGGTAAAAAAATCATGCTAAGAAGGCAATCAGATGCATGAATTCAGCTTCTTTCACAGTAAAAGAAAATTAAAATTTCCAGTATATAAGCATATATGTTTCTCTATTAATTCTTCATCCCAACTAAACCATTGATGTTTGTGCCTCCAAAAGAAACCTGCACAAGGTTTGTTCCACCCAATTCTTGTACAGATTTGGAGGATTTTGGTATACATACAGCATACTTAGTTGACAGTTAACCCATTTTGGTAAAAAAACATGCTAAGAAGGCAATCAGATGCATGAACTCAGATTCTTTAACAGTAAAAGAAAATGAAAATTTCCACTATCTAAGCATATATATTTCTCTATTAATTCTTCATCCCAACTAAAACATTGATGTTTGTGCCTCCAAAAGAAACCTGCACAAGGTTTGTTCAGCCCAATTCTTGTACAGATTTGGAGGATTTTGGTATACATACAGCATCCTCTAGTTGACAGTTAACACATTTTGGGAAAAAAATCATGCTAAGAAGGCAATCAGATGCATGAATTCAGCTTCTTTCACAGTAAAAGAAAATGAAAATTTCCAGTATATAAGCATATATGTTTCTCTATTAATTCTTCATCCCAACTAAATCATGATGTTTGTGGCTACAAAAGAAACCTACACAAGGTTTGTTCTCACCAAATTCTTGTACAGATTTGGAGGATTTTGGTATACATCTAGCATCCTCTAGTTGACAGTTAACCCATTTTGGTAAAAAAACATGCTAAGAAGGCAATCAGATGCATGAACTCAGATTCTTTAACAGTAAAAGAAAATGAAAATTTCTAGTATATAAGCATATATGTTTCTCTATTAATTCTTCATCCCAACTAAACCATTGATGTTTGTGGCTACAAAAGAAACCTGCACAAGGTTTGTTCTCACCCAATTCTTGTACAGATTTGGAGGATTTTGGTATACATACAGCATCCATCTTTGACAGTAAACACATTTTGGTAAAAATATCATGCTATGATGACAATCAGATGCATGAATTCAGTTTCTTTAACAGTAAAAGGAAATGAAAATTTCTAGTATCTAAGCATATATGTTTCTCTATTAATTCTTCATCCCAACTAAATCATGATGTTTGTGGCTCCAAAATAAACCTGCACAAGGTTTGTTCCGCCCAATTCTTGTACAGATTTGGAGGATTTTGGTATACATACAGTATATTTAGTTGACAGTGAACCCATTTTGGTAAAACAATCATGCTAAGATGCCAATCAGATGCATGAATTCAGCATCTTTGACAGTGAAAAGGAGAGAAATCAACAGTAATTACCGAAGAGAGAGAGGCGGCCGACAAGCGGGGTGACGAGCGGTTGCGTAAGGAGATAGAGAGAGAGCGGGGCGACGAGCGGTGGTTTTCGATCGCAAATTCACCGCGAAAATAGAGAGAGGGAGGAGGGAAATCGAATTGGGCTGTCGAAGATGACGAAGGGTCAGAGGCGAAGCGCGCGAAATAGAGAGAGGGAGGAGGGAAAACGAAGCGGCGAAAATTAGGTTTGGGAATTAGCGAGCGAAATGTTAGGGTTCGCGGAGATTTATCTCAGTTAATTCACCGGTGTTTGAAGTTACGAATGCCGGTGAATGTGTCTATATATTCCCTGGCGTTTGTTATTAAAACGCCGGTGAATAATACCATTCACCGGCGTTTACAAATAAAATGCCGGTGAATATCATGATTCCCCGGCGTTTTATAGAGGCCGCTGGTGTATAACCATCCAATCTGACGCCCCATTCCTGGACACTCCCTACCCCGGCGCGAATGGTAAAATGCCGGGGAATATACGCCGGTAAATTGCACATGTTTTGTAGTGCTAAATTCTTGAAAGATTATATTTTGCATGGTAGAATCATAAATTAAACATGCATCTTTTTCAAACATGATTTTATAACCCTTATCACATAGTTGACTAATACTTAACAGGTTATGCTTCATCCACTAACTAATAAGACTCTTCTATAGAGGGGTTAGTGTGCTTACCGACCACACCAATTCCTATGACTTTTCCTTTGTTGTTGTCACCAAATGTGACTGTTCCTCCATCAATATCTTGTATAGAAGATAGGAGGTTGGCATGACCAGTAATGTGCTTTGAGCATCCGCTGTCAAGTATCCAACGATCTCTCTTAGGTACCTATAAAATATTCAATGTGAATATGGTACCCTTTTCATTGGGTCCAAAATAGATTAATTTGTAGGAAACCAAACCCATGAAGAGTTTGATTTTCCACCATAAGCAGAAATATAATTAGCAGAATTACATACAGTAAGCATATATGAATTAATATAAGCAATTCTATCTTTCGAACTCAAGTTGACTGGAACCCATACATATTTGCTCTGTCTAGTTGACTTTACAACACCTTTCAGTCGACTTTTACTGTTATTTAGTCAACTGGGAGGTAGTATAGGTTGACTTATCTGAGATATTTGTCTCGTTGAATGAGACTACTACCTTTGGACAGGCGACTGATATGTGGATTCAGTCGACTGGTCTGAACTGTAGATTTGCCTTTTTCATAAAAAGTTATAGTTTTGGGTTTTTCAAAAAACTCATCAAGTTTATTTTTAACACTAGAAATAGATAAAGATTTGTTTACACTAGTGTTCTTAGAAGAATGAGATTTTTCAAGGGACTTTTTAAAACCAAGTCCAAACTTTTGATTAGATTGCATTTGATTTTGAAGAACATCATTTAAATTCTCTTTTCCGTTATTAAATTTAGATACGTTCTTGGATATCTCTTCATAATTTTTCTTTGGAGACTCAAGATCCACATCTAAACTAGAAAGACGAGAATTTAAGGATTTCACTTCTTTATCAAGGTTAAGATTCTCTTGAGAAAGTGTTTGATTAACTTTCTCTAAGTTCTTAACTCTAATATATTTTTTTTTAAGTTCTTGAAAAATCTCATTGAACGCATCAAGTAAATCATTAGAATCATAGTCATTACTTACTTGATTTTGAGATGCCATAAAACACACGTTTGCAACCTCGTTTGTCTCATCAATTTCTTCTTCCGACGAAGAATCGCTATTATCCCAAGTTGCTAGGTATGCCTTTTTGTACTTCACGAACTTGTTCTTTGTGTACTTTTCCTTCTTGAAGTTGGACGCATTTCCCTTAAATTTTGTGTTCTCTAGTGGGCAATCCTTCTTCATATGACCTGTCTTGTTATACCTGAAACAAGTTGGAAGTTCATTAGATTCTTTAGATTTTGAATTAAACTTACCTTTTCTTAGGAACTCTTTGAACTTTCTTGTGAACATGGCATTCTCTTCCTCATCTTCTTCTTCATCCTCAGAGTTCGACATGCCTTTGAATGCTAATGTCGTCTTCTTTGATTGTTGTGGTCTGGCATCCTTCTTGCGCTCTTCAAGTTGTACCAAATAAGCCAGAAGATTTCCCACAAGATTCTCAAGAGAAAGTTGTGTTAAATCATTGGCCTCTTCTATGGCGGTGGTCTTCTTCTCCCATTCGGGGGTTAGTGCACGAAGTACCTTCCTCACCATCTCGGCTTGAGTATACGTCTTTCCAAGTGCCACAAGTGAATTGGTAATGTCCGTGAACCTTGTAATCATCTCAGACACATTCTCATTCTCCTTCATGCGGAACATTTCAAACCTGTGAACATGAACAGATATTTTAGATTCTTTTACTTTATTTGTTCCTTCATGAATTACCTCGAGTGTGTGTCAAATTTTATGTGCAGTTGTTGCATTGGACACACGGTTGAACTCCTACTTTGTAAGGGCACAAAACAGTGCATTCATCACTTTTGCATTGTTCATTGTTTGGTTCTTCATTTCATCGTTCCATTGTGCATATGGAATAGTAGAAGAGGTGTACTCAGTTTCAGTCATGTTCCATATTTCATAATTGATGGGCTGAAGGTAGATCTTCATTCTACACTTCCAATAGTTGTAATTGGTTCCATCGAAGAGGGGTGACCTTTATGTAGATTGGCCTTCATGGTATTGATTTGCATTAGAAGTAGTTTCCATTGCACTCAACACGGCTCTGATACAAAGTGTTGGATCCTGTAGGAAAGGCAAGAAACACTAAAAGGGGGTGAATAGTGTTTTATAAAAACATAATTGCGGAATTAAAAATTATCTTCTGTTCAGTCGACTGTAAAAGGAAGTTCAGTCGACTGAGACGTAGGAGTAGAAGAGTATTTTGATATTAGTCTGATAAGTCGACTTAGTACAGAAAGGCAGTCGACTTGCTAGAAAAGTTTCTGAGAAGACTGTAATACCAGTCTTATCAGTCGACTTACCAGAACGGTTTTGAGAAAATTAAAATGCAAGTAATCAAAGGTTCAAGAGATACAACCACAAAAATTCCAACCACAGAGTACACACGATGTATCCTGGTTCGGTCCTCCCAACCTACATCCAGTCCCCAAGCAACCGACTTGAGATTTTCCACTATTCTTGGAATAATGTACAAGAATACCCTACGGCGTTAGACAACAACCTTGTTCAACCCGTAGTCCTCTCTCACCACTAGAGAGAGCAACCCACTCTTCCACCAAGAGTGAAAACCCGACATTACACCCTAGAGTCCTACTCTCCAACCGAGAGGAACCACTCTCACAACCGAGAGTGAAAACCGACTCTACAACCAAGAGCCCTACTCTCCAACCGAGAGGACCACTCACACAACCGAGAGTGAAAGAACGAACAATGAAAGAGTTACAATCAATCTATAGCCTTGTTGTGATTGTGATTTGTGTATGGAGGCTAATAGGTCACTTCTGAAATCAGTCCAAAACAAAATCAATGTTATACTGGACTGAAAACAGAGAACCAAAAAACTTAGAGGATTTGAAAGCTTTTCAACTCTTGTTCTCTTTTTGAAAATAAGGACTTGAAAGCTTATAAAAGATAGTATTCTTTTTCCTAGTGATTTTTATACTCTATTTATAGAGTTAGAATCACTAGACGTTGAGAAGCAGTTGTACCAACTGTCAACCAATGGAAATAAATCTTTTGAATTCGAAAAAACAAATTTTTAAATCAGAAATCTGTTAAAACGGGTTGAACAGTAGACTGGGTTGCCATTATAAGTCGACTGGCCAGAGTTTGAAGAAGCTCAGACAGTTTTGTACAGGTATAGTCGACTAGTCCTTAATGGCAGTCGACTGATACTCAACAGCTGACCTAGTTCAAACTTTTTTGACCTTTATTTTGGAAAAACACACAGTTATAAAATTATATGTGAGTGTGTGTGTGTGACAAGGCTTTTACATCAATCTAAGACTTCAACAGAAGAAGATTACATTTGTTTTTACAAGACGCGACATATAAGACGTTGAAGCTTTGGTCTTGACTTGAGTCTTTAGTCTTGAGAGAAGCTTTAGCCATTGTCCTTGTATGAAGCTTTGCTTGATCATTCTTCAGCTTTAGAACAACTTGCTTGATCAATTTGCTTTGAGGGCTTTGTGTATCATACATGATAAACTTTGATACAACCTGCAGTATATGAGAGGTAGCACAACAACTTTGTATTGTGTTGTAATCATTAAAATCAAGAATAAACAGTATTCGTCTTCATCCGTTGACTCATTTGCTGGTTCATCTCTTCCTTGTCCATCTTTTCTTCGATTCCAGCTCTATCTATTGCATCATTTCTTTGCTTTGTTATCTTGCAAGTTTTGTGCTGTTTGTTCTTCATTTTTGATACTGGTTACTTCTTGCTTGCATTCCATCCTGCCATCATGCACCAACTCATTATTTGATTCAATTCTCCCCTGTCTATTCTCTTTTTGATTCCAGTTCTACCTACTCCCTATCTTGCTTTGTTATCTTGTGTGGTTTCTTCCTTTTTGATAATGTTTATCCCTTTCTTGCATCCCATTTGACTCATTGTTTCCCACTTCTTCTTTCTTTTTCTGGTGTTGCCACTGTTTTATTCCTTTCCCTTTAATTCTCTAATTTGTTAACTCCCCTCCCGCCCCCGGTTTTCTTTGTCCTATGTACCGCCTAAGCAAATTTCGAGGACGAGTCTTTGTTGTAAGGTGGATAGGATATGTAACCCTGTTTTCCCAAATCTGTATTTTCTGTGTATTTTGGGTATTTTAAATTTTTGTAAATTATTTTCCGCTTTCAAATTCCTTTTCTTAAAATGTATTGTTTGACCCTTTATTAAAATCTATTTTCAACCAATAAATTTATTTGTAACTACTTTTTGTAATTTTATATTGCAATACAAATCTTATTTTTTGTTATTGTTACTTTGATTTCTGTTATTATTAATACTATCATTTTTTTACCACTTTTCTTATTATTATTATTGTCAATATTATTATTATTACTATTTTTGTTATTATTGTTATTGTTATTGTTATTGTTATTATTATTATTTATATTTCTATAAAACCCTAATTGTATATTTTTTATTGGTTATTTTTTTTCAAATGGATTTTAACACAAACCCATTATTTTATTGGATTTTAAAACCATATATTCTATTTTAGCCTAATCCTAATTAAAACCCTACCCATTGTTACCCAGACCCATTAACACCATAAACTACCCACACCCGAAACCCCTATCAGCCTAAACCCTAAAATTTATTTTCCCTACCTATATTTACCCCTCCTATATATTCACCTGTATATCTCTGCCCCTATTCTAACCAGCCGCTATTCCCCTGCCTGTTCACCTTTAACCTCCAACTTCTCATCTACCTCCCGCTCTATCCCTCTTAACCAATCCTTCCTTCCGCCTATCCTCCTCTCCACGTCGCCCTGCTCCAGATGCCAACCCATTCCCCTTCCTCCTGTGTCATGCCCCTACAGCACCCTGTCGTGATTCCTCCGACTCAGCCACCCTCCTGCGTCGTGCCTCCTCCCGAGCACCGCGCACCGGTGTGCTGCTCCCCTCTACCGGTGATGCATTACAGACCACAGCGACAGCAGCATGCCACACTCCCCCTGCCGACTTTAGCCTGAGCCGTAGCGTGCTCTCTGTGCTGTGATCCTCCGTCAACAGTACAGCATCCCCCCCAGCCTGTCTCCCTACCGTCGCCGTGCACACCTTCCCGCCATTCGTCGTCCGAACAGCTAGTGCACCCATTGGTGTTTGTTGTTGATCATGGAGATTTTTGATCAAGTGATGTGAGCCGTCGATCATCGTGATCATCATGATCATGTCCCCTTGGTTTTGATTCTGGCTGTCCGTTGGATCTTGATCATCATGCTTGATTGGATGTGGGTCGTCGATCTCCTCTTGATCATCCGATTAGATCCTAGTCCCCCGAACTCTTCTTGATCATCACGATCATGATGATCATCAACTTCCCTTGATCGCAACCGTTCGATCGATCGATCTTGATCTTCATCATCATCTTCATCATAAGAAAGATCTGGCCGTCAGATTTTATGATCTTGATATTGATCTCTTGATCTCAACCGTCCGATTGTGTTCGTGATCTTGATCATCTTCATCTTGTTCGCGATTGGTTATTCATCTTGTTCGTGATTCGCTTGTTCGTTGATATTGTGTTCGTGCCCGGGAATCCATTCCCATTATTCTTGCTCTTACTTCGTCATTTCAGTCGTCATCTCTCAGGCAAGTAACTTGTATTCTTTTCTTTGTGTAATACATGTACTAAATACCGCTTGTTGTGTAGTTAGGTTCTAGAGACAATTTGTGTGTGAATCCCCTTATTGATATTGTCTCTATTGTATTGATTCGACCAAAGTTGCCTCACGACATACATGACATAAAATAAACTAGGATTGACAATTTCTTGTTGTATATATGCGTGTTGTTCACATGATATCGTATGCTTGATGTGTTATTCGTGCTATAACCTGTCAGGACTTGCAAAATACCCTATACCATGTTGCTTGGACATCTAGTATACTCTATTTCGTGGTTGGTTGTATTTTGGATGAGTTTTATATGAAATAGTTGATTTTGTGCATAAAGGATATTTTCAGTTTTGCCGGTTTTTCCATTTTGATCAGTAATTTAGACCGTATTAAGGTTAGTATTTGAAAAGATTTTGTCAACATGATTTGCAGAGAATTCTGTCTCATTTCTAACCCTTCTGACAGATCTCAGTTTCGTTTTACGAGTTGTGAGTTATGTCTATTTTATTACAGAGGTGTGGAGAGACTTCCAGATTTTGTTTTCTATGAATTTTTTGGAGTAAACTATTTTTGTTCTGATGTTAAAAGTATTATTTTAATCCAATATTTTGCACAATACAACTAGACTTGATTGGGATTAACACTGATTTTTTATGGATTTATTTGATGAGTTTTACAAACCATTCTTTGTTTCCAAACAATTAAAATACTAGCAGATTTTTCTTGGTATTTAGTAAAGAACCTGATTTTCGACCTAATTCTATTTACTGTTTGTAAAATATTTGTGAATATGAAAGTTAGCCTACTGTATCTATTTTATTACCCTTTTAATGGATTTGGATTTAGAATTATGGTTTGTGAGATATTGCTTTTTTCATACTAGAGTTTGTGTGATTTCAGATTTACAAAACTGTTATGCCTTATTGTTTTCTTATTTTACTTGACAAAGCTTCGTACGGCACCATTCCAATGCTAGTCTGAAAACTATTGTTGTAGGCAAACTCTACCAAAGGTGAATGCCTTTCCCAACTGCCTCCAAAGTCTAGTACACAACACCGAAGCATATCCTCAAGAATACGGTTGACTCTCTCGGTCTGCCCATCGGTTTGCGGATGAAAAGCAGTGCTAAAATCCGTCCTCGTACTCAAAGCTGTCTGAAGACTCCTCTAGAAATACGAAGTAAACCGCGCATCTCGATCAGACACAATAGTTGACGGAACACCATGAAGACTGACGATCTCGCCAACATACAACTCAGCTAACTTGTCCATCGAAGAAGTGAGTTTCATCGCCAAAAAGTGAGCGGACTTAGTTAGTCGATCGACTATAACCTAAATCACATCATTGCCTTTAGGACTCTTGGGCAAACCCGTGATGAAATCTATACTGATGTTATCCCACTTCCATTCCGGAATAGGTAACGGCTGTAATAGACCTTCAGGTCTCTGATTCTCAGCTTTGACTTGCTGACAAACCTCACACTACACCACAAATTCAGCCACATCCCGCTTCAAACCTGACCACTAGAAATGCGGTTTGATGTCTCTGTACATCTTAATACTCCCAGGATGTACCGACAAAAGAGTAGCATGTGCCTCCTGAAGAATACTCTCTTTCAGGTCCGCCTGATTTGGAACACACAGTCTATCTCCGAACCACAGCACTCCATCCCTGATTTGAAATCCGGGCAACGTGCTAGCACCAACTTGCTCCTTCATCTCCAAGATATCAGCATCAACCTCTTGACTTGCAATAATCCTTCCATTCAATGTAGGCTGAAGCCTCAACTGAGCTAAAGATGCTCCCAATCCTTGCAAGACAACTTCAATACCTACTCGATCCAATTCTTCCATCAGATGCTTCTGAGTTGTAATCAAACTGGATAAACTGCTCTTGCGACTAAGTGCATCAGCAACAACATTAGCTTTTCCAGGATGATACTTGATCTCAGGTCGCATGTCCTCAAGCACTTCCAACCATCTCTGCTGCCTCAGATTCAGATCCTTATGCTGGTATATGTACTTCAAACTCTTGTGGTCTGTGTACATGTTCAATTTCTCACCGTACACGTAGTGTCTCTATTACTTCAAGGCAAAGATAATCGTAGCCAACTCCAGATTATGAATCGGGTAATTCTTCTCATGCGGTCGTAGTTGCCTAGACCCATAAGCGATTACTCTTCCTTCTTGCATTAAGACACAACCAAGCCCACGATGTGAAGCATCGCTGTAAATATCATACTCAACACCTGCCCTAGGCAAAGCCAAAATAGGTGCAGTAGTTAGTTTCTCTTTCAACTCTTGAAAGCTTGCCTCACAATGCTCAGTCCACTTGAAGTTCACATTCTTCTTGGTCAAACCAGTGAGCGGCACGGCTAACTGAGCATAACCTTGAATGAATCTCCTATAGTATCCAGTCAATCCAAGAAAACTTCTGACTTCCTTTACTGTAGTAGGCCTTTTCTCTGCCTCTATCTTCTGAGGATCAGTTGCCACTCCCACCTTAGAAAGGATGTGACCTAGGAATGCCACTTCAGATTTCTAGAAATCGCACTTGGATAGCTTGGCATACAACTCCTGCTCTTCCATCTTCCTCAAAACTGCTGCTAGATGCTCGGTGTGCTCCTCTTCTGACTTAGAGGACACGAGGATATCGTCGATAAACACCACGACGAAAGAATCAATGAACGGCCTCAGAACTCTGTTCATCAAATCCATGAAGATTACGGGTGCATTCGCCACTCCAAATGGCATAACTAAGAATTTGTAATGCCCATGTCGAGTTCTAAATGCAGCTTTGTGCACATCCTCAACTTTCACTCGAACTTGGTGATATCCTGATCGAAGATCTATTTTGGAAAAAACAGCTGCTCCTTGTAGACGATCGAACAAGTCATCAATTCGGGGAATAGGATACTTATTCTGAACAGTGACCTTATTCAGCTCTCGATAATCGATACACATTCTCATCGATCCATCCTTCTTCTTTACCAAAAGCACTGGTGCTCCCCAAGGTGACGCACTAGGTTGAATAAAGCCTTTCTCCAACAGTTCCTCAATTTGCCGTTTCACCTCATCCTGTTCCACTGGTGCCATCCTATACGGTGCCTTAGAAATGGGTACACTTCTCGGTTGAATGGTGATGCTGAACTCTACATCACGTTGCGGGGGTAACCCAGGAAAATCATCCAAGAACACAGTCAAATAGTCCCGAACCACATGAATCCTTTGCATTTCCACAGGAATTTCTTCCTTGCGGATAGCTGCCACCAACCTAAAACACTTCTTCTTCCCTTGGAAAGTGACTTCAGGTCCACCTGGAGCCTTCACTGTTACCGTCTTGGTCTTACACTCGATGCTTGCACTGTACACCGACATCCAATCAATGCCAATGATAACATCGACTCCCAAGATAGTCAGCTCGATTAGATCAATTCCGAAGATTCTGTCCCCAATCATAATCTCGCAATCCGCATAGTACCGATCAGTGGTTAAAGTCTCCCCTGATGGAGTAGCTACTACTAAGATCTTGCCTGGAAAAATTTTCGGTTCAACTCCCAACACTTTATCAAATTTAGGAGACACAAAAGTATGAGAGGAACCAGTATCGAATAAAACAATAACTTTAATTCCATATTCTGATGCGAAATATCCATTAAATTCGAAGTGTGAAACATGAACTTTTAAGTCAATATTTCCATTTCATTGAATTTCAAACATTATACATTCGAATTTAAAACATTTTTGACATCAAAATGAAAGCAGTAGACGATACAATGGTCTAACTCCTACGGTTCCTCTTGGCTTCACGAAGCTCTTCCCGTAGTTCTTCAATTTCTCCCTTCAGCACATCGGTCATATTTTTCCTCTTCTCGAGTTCCCATACACGATGACTGAGAACCGCGAAATCATCCTTGCGCTTTTCCAACTGAGCCTAAAATAGTTTGACTCTCTCTCACAGTGTTTCTACCTGCCTCTGAAGAGATATCACAAGACTACTTGGAACTGGTTCTTCTTCTTCGTCAGAAGAGTCATCAGATGAGTCCGGAGGTGGAGTGATCTCTCAGGACTCAGGCCATTCCTCTCCGTCAGAGTCTGTTTGCCCTGGGTAGTACTCTTCCTCGGAATCTGCTTTTCCAGGATAGTAATCTTCCTCTATGATATGCCAATTGTCGTCTCCAGCAGGGTCGAAGTGATCAGCCATCTTAGAAATAGGGAGGAAGAAGCATAAATCATAGAGCAACACAAATGTAAGTAAATTACATTTAAATCTCTAGACTCAACACACACTCTAATGTGCACTTCTAGGGTGTCGTTCCTTATAAATTTGTACTAGTGTGAAGCGTGGCTCTGATACCACTCTATAACGCCCCGAATTCCAAAATAAACTGAATTCGAGATTCTATAGGATCTTTACACTTCTTTCGTACAATTTTACAAGGAATTTAAACTTTTTCACTTTACATCAGAGTTACAAGAAATCTTTACACTATACATTTTACAGCGGAAGCAAATTTACAATATTTATATAAAGGTACATCCACATTTGAATAATCGCTAAGCATCATTTCTCCTTTAATCTTTATCATGTCATTTACCCTGCATACAAAACTGTGGGTACGTCAGTTTATTCAACCGACGAACAATATACACGGCCATCCTCTCTATGCCAGAAACAGTATAACTGCTTTTCCATATTTAACAAACACAAACTTGTTACATATCAAACTAAAGGGAATACCCTATTGATGTCGTGTTATGATTGTGCACTTAGTCCTAAATGCAGTTATTTATATTACATGACACTAATGCGCACTTGTTCGGATTCTTTGCATCCCATACTACATAGGTCTGAGGGCAAGCCTCATAATTGTTCTTCGTCTTGTAGGGTTCAATCCCTCGTCATGACTTAATTTACTACTGTAACTACGGTAAGTATCCTAGATGTCCTATGAGTACGAGCTCATGTATAGAAAAACTAGAGGGGAATCCCACATCATATCATGACGCATTGTCAAGACTATCTATGGACAATTCAGCCTCTTTCATGGCACACGATCCTCTCGCAGTCACCAAACACCCCACAAGCGTCACCAAGATCCTGATAATTCCGGAGTAGTGTCCACGTCATGTCACGATGCATCGTGAAGACAAACTGTGAATCACACCCACATCGTAGACTCGAGGCCCCTATACTTGTGTTTTTCTCTCACTTTCATCACCTCTTCACTATGTACTAATTCTTAATGAAATCATGAACAAAATCAATCTCTTAGAGTTAGCCCTCTCACTACTACCGGTCTTATTTCTTTCATTTTACAATGACCCAAACTTGGTCTTTTCAATTTCAATAATCGTATTTCATCACTTTTCACTTGCTGGTGTGAGTTTTCGCTACACCCTAATTTTCAATTTCAATTCACAAATTTACATATTTGAGTTGTCATACTCAATAACATTTCTCTTTTCCAATCACATGATTTCTAAATTTTTCATGAGTCAATAATCATACATGGAGTTCAATTATACATCATGTATTTCATAACCAACATTCATTTTCACATTAAAATCGTATCACAAAATATCTAATCAAAGTGAATATTCACAAACTCGTTATTGTCACACTATTCTTTAACAAGAATAATTCATACAAAACTTCACAACATATACTTTCTTTCTTGCAATTTTTCCTTTTCTAAGACTTATCTCACTTTCTTTGCAAAACGCATTTTTACGAAAATATACGTGTGCAAAACTATAGTCCCAACTACACTTTTATTTTCAAAAATACACTTTATTTCATTCTAATAACTCCCAATAATTTTTCATAAGTCACACATAATTTTAAAATAATAATAGTATTTTTTTCGGAATTTTTACACATCAAGAAACCCAAAAAAAATCACTTTTCGTCAAAAAAATATATTCTGGCCATCTCAGGAATCGAACCCACGACCCAAGAGAACACAGCCGCATGCGCTAGCCATCTGGCTACTTGTGCTCATCGATATAAGAAGAAGTCAGAGAGTTATATACTCTCGGTCTGAAAACTGATTTAATTTAAAACGCACATAAAAGAATGGTGGTCTCAAGTATCGAACCGGTGACCTCAACCCAACACACTCGCACTACTGTAGCGCTAAAGAGCTCACCGACCACTTGAGCTATAGGCTCAAGTTGTCTTGACTAAAACTCGTATTTTATTTAATTCACCTCTCTGTTCAATTAGAACATTTCGATGTTCAAAAGCTCTTATCTTAGTTTTGCTTTTACTAAAATTCCTGTAAATCTCCAGAATGTTTATTTAAACATAATGTGACACTCCAGTAATTTAAAAATAATTTTTCCAATAATTAAACACATATTTCTCATACAATTAATTGTGATTGCATACTACTATTTCCATATATCATTTTGACATTTCTTACACGACTTAGTATTAATATTTCCTACATTGATTTCCTGTTTATCCTTCTTTTATAAATCCAAAAACATATCTTAATTTGTTCATTCTAACTCATATCACGAAAGTCCATTTAAGCACATAAAGCACAATTTCTCCTACTAGCATTTTGTACTTATTTTTGATGTTAACAACAATTCTAATTCATACATTTCATAGCTACAAAACAATTCACATACAACTTAAGATTTATAACAAGATAACATGCAATCTATCAAGCATCAAATTAATCAATTAACAAGTCCTTTTTCCATTTAAGTATACTCTTATTAGTTTCTTTCATGCATTATTATCTCAATCAACACTAACATGCTATCTAATTAGAAATATGGAAAAATAACCCACCTTATTTGGAGAGAAAAGATTTTGCAATACCTCCTAAACAAAAGAGTCCTTCTCGAACTTGCCAAAAGAGTGTTCCTCCTCCTCCTTGATGCAAATCGAGCCCTCCTAAGTGCAACCCGAGCTCCAATAGATGATGCCGGCCTTCCTTGTTGCAAGCACACACCAACACTCTCAATCTCTCAATCTTTTATTCTCACTACTAATAAATTACTACTAACAATTGTATTCTCTACTATAGGTTTTTGGAGAAATGAAGGGTGCAAGAATAACTAGGCTAGGGGGGGTATTTATACTAAATTTTGGAGCAAATGAAGGTTTAGGATCAATCTAGGGGTTAAGGATAAAAGGCTAGATTTAAGGGGAAGTTGTAGTAACCAACCATAATCCAAACAACTACCACCCACAACTCCACTTCTCTTTTCCCCTTTCCCTCCCATTCAAAACCGGCTACACAAGTGCCCCATGCACGTGTACGTGCAATGAACGCGCATTTACTAGTTCCCCATATAAAAAGTTGTACATTTAATTTTTTTACAAAAACGATCTATAAAAATAGCCTACATTACAAGTTGTAATTAAAAGGTAAAATAAATTCATGGGCCTTTATTTAATGGGTCAAATTTAGTTTGCAAAATAAATTAGATTTGGGCTATAAAAGGACTTGTGTTTATTTGAAGAAAATGGGCCTTAATAAAAACAATTAGAGAACACATACGCATATATATATATATATATATATATATATATATATATATATATATATATACACTCATTGTCTAATGAAAATAATTATAAGATTTTATATTACAAAAATTGCACATGCACAATACGTGCAAAAATAATAATTTTCATAAATGAAAATCGGGCTATTACACCCTGAGCGCCGACGCCTGCCATCGGAGCCAAGCCAGTGCACCCCATTAATGGGTTGCTATTTTGATCAAGAGTTTTGATCAAGTGATGTAGGTCGTCCATTTGATCTTCATCTCATCGCGATCATGATCTTCTTGTCCCCTTGATTCTGATCTGGACCGTCCGGTCTTGTTGATCTTGATCTTGATCTCTTGATCTCAGCCGTCCGATCGTCGATCATCTTGATCATCATCATCGCCATCAGTGTGATCTTGGTCATCCGATCGTGATCGTGAACATCTCATCCAGATTCATTGTTCCTTGTGTTCGTGATCTTGTTTGTGTCTGCTTGCTCATGTTATTGTGTTCATTGACCGAGAATCCGTTCCCGTTATTCTTTTTCTTGCTTTTGTGCAGTTCCCATCGTCGTCTCTAAGACAAGTAACTTGCATTATTTTCTTTGTGTAATACAAGTACTAAATACCGTCTGTAGTATAGTTGTGTTCTAGAGACAATTCTTGTGCAAAACCCCTGTTATATGTTGTCTCTATTGTGTTGAACCTTCCGTAGTTGCCTCATTACACACATGCCATGAAATAACTTAGGGATGACCACTTCTTGATGTATACATGCATGTTGTTCGTATGATATCTTGTGCTTGGTTATGTTAGTTGTATTATACTTGTTGTAGACGTATTAAATACCATATACCATGTTGCTTGGACACCTAGGATACCCTATTTCATGTTTGGGTATGTTTTGGATGAGTTTAATATGAACTAGTTGATTTTGTGCATGAAGGATATTTTCTGTTTTGTCGATTCCCCATTTTGTTCAGTATTTTAGACCCTATTAAGTTCAGTATATGAAAATTATTTGTGAATATGAATTATATATAATTATTTCTACTTTCCAGATTTTTTGACAGATCTCAGTTTCAATTTATGAGTTGCAAGTTATGATTATTTTACTGCAGATTTATTTAAAAATTCCAGATCCAGTTTTATATGAATTCTGTATAGTAATCTATTTTTCTACTGATGTTAAAGGTGATATTTTGATCCAATATTTTGCTGAGTACAACTACACTTGATTGGAAATAACCTCCAGTTTTTGTGGATTTAATTGATGACTTTTATAAACTATTCTATACTTACAAATAAGTACTATACTTGCAGAATTTTCATACTGTTCAGTAAAGATACATAATTTCGACCTGAATCTATTTACTTTCTATAAAAACTTTGTGAATATGAATTATAGCCTACTAGATATATTTTATCACCCTTTTTACGGATCTGGACTTTGATTTATATTTTGTGAGATATTGATGTTTTAGTACTGCTGTGTTTATGATTCCAGATTTACAAAACTGCTGTATCTTGCTGTTTCCTGATTTTTCTTGACTATTCTATTTATGTTTGAAAATTATGAAAATTTATTTTATGTTACTAGACATACTAGGGAATACCCCAGATTTTTCGTGGATTAATCAGTAAGTTTTTATGCCGTTTTCTTGTTTATGAATACAAATTTCTAATTTCTGGCTGAACATGTTTTCTGGATACAATTCTATTTTGAGACTTGTTTTTGTGAAATACTATATGACTTATATATATTTACTGGATTTGGCCGGGAGTCTATTTCTTAGATATTTTGGCGGATTCAGATTTGCATGTCCGTGGCAACGGGAATACCAAATTTGGTGCAGTACTGTCGTGCTGTCGTGAACTAGAATTTTCGTTGTCTTAGCCTACTTTGAGTCTTTCATCACCCGTTCGTGCACTTTGTTCAACTTGTACTTGTCTCTTGTTGTCTCTCCATATTTATTGGCTTGTTTGTGCACGTCCATGCATGCTTGATTAATAATAATAAGAAACTAAGCCGGAGTTTAATGGGTAAGATCCAATAGTGGAAAATATAGAAACGTGTACCCGGAAAGGGATCTATAGATCCTACGGGATTACTTGATACTTGAGGCTTGATATTTGTTACTTGATTACTTTATACTTTTCTCTTAGTACACTGCCCTCTATGATCCACTATAAAATCTAAAACGAAATTGTTTGAATGTAGCAAGCATGTGGTAAAAGTTTGGGATGCATGAAGTGCTGCCTAGATAGGACTTAATACAAGACTTGAACATGATCACTTGACACTTGCTACTTGTTACTTGTACATGATACTTGAATCTTGACATTTGGTACCTGTTACTCGTTTACATGATACTTGTTTACTTGTCACTTGTTACATGCCACTTGCATCCATCCATCTTGCCGAGCTAGTTATTTTTGTCTCTTGACTTAGAGTTAGTTGCTCTATTTTATTGTTACAACCTTTCCATGCTATACTTGGCTCTGCTGTTACTCTATTCTTGTCTATTTCTCTTTCTTGTACTTGTGCCTGCACTACAAGCGGTCCGTAACTTGCATTGACGGGAGTTTTGTTTCTTTTTCCTTTTTCCTACAATTTATTAAATTGCAGATTTTGGAGATCAGCTGCCCGATGAAGTAGGTGATCTAAGATTCTAGTTAGTTGGAGTTCTTGCTATATCTATTTATTTTCTTGTTGCTTATCTTGAATAATTGTACTTGGTTAGATGGATTATTTTGTATTGGGCTTTGTGTCCCAGACTTGTATTTTATTCCAGACATGATTATTTGAAATTCAATATTCTTATTTCTCGTTTCAAGTAATCTTGTTGACTATATTGATTCATTTATGCATGCGTGGTTCACTTCTCTTGCTTCCTACTCTGATTATTCCTATGAAATGTTGTAAAGATCCTGACAGCTTATGGAGGATGAAAATCATTCGCTGGACTTAGTCACGTATCCGTATTCCGTATAAGAAAGAGAGATCGTGAAGAATATCCCCTTCTGCAGCTAGCACCGCGGCGTGAGTGAAAGCTTGATTTGATCTGTTCATGTGGATACTGTAAGGGCACCGGAATATTGTAGTGTTGTGATCGACATACTGTGGAAAGTATAACTCCTAAATATGATTTATGGTTTTCGCATGGATCAATGGCTAGGTTTCGATATTTTTTTTGTCATTTTTCTGCTGTGTATTAAATCTGAGAATACCCTCAAAACTTAACAAACTTTGCTTACTTGGAATGTTTTAGACGGGTCCTCCAAAGAAAAGGGGATTTCCTCTAGTTCATCCACTAGTTCTGAGATGGCTTGGCTGCTCCCTTGGGGGAGTTTTAGTTCTTTGAGTGAAAGGACCGGACCTCCCCTTGAAGTCATATAGCATTTTCGAGCTGTCTCTTGGCTTCCCTTGTCTTCTCCCACCCCCTGAAGTGGTTCAGAATTTCACCTTCATGTGAAAGGCAGACGGTACGGCATGATGTGCAGCTAGGCCGGGTCGGCCAAGGATGGAATTATAAGCAGCTTTCACATCGACGACCATGAAGTCCATCGGCTCTATCCGGGTTGTTAGAGCTTTTCCAGCTGTCACATTAAGAGTGACTTCTCCTTCGATTGTTACTGGCACTCCTGAGAATTTGTGGAAAGTGTATCCAGTGGATTTTAGGCGATCTTGAGAGAGTTTGAGTCCTTTGAAAGATTCTAGAAAGATGATGTTGATAGAGCTACCGTTGTCGACTAGGATCCGGTGCACTTCATGGTTGACCATGCTGAAACTGATGACTAGGGCATCACAGTGCGGTGTTCGGACACCTTCTACATCCTTGTCTGAGAATGTCACCGGAATCCTGAGGCTTTTTGGGTGGTGGGAAGTTCTGTACCGAATTAATTTCTCGGAAGAAGGCCTTTCGGGAGGAGTTCGATTCTTCCCCCATTGGACATCCATGGATAAGGTGGAGGATGACCACAGGTTCTGAGTCTTGGTACTTAACATGCCTTTCGGTTCGCTTGTTAGCTCCCCGGGGTGGAGGAGGGTCAGCCCTGTCCTTCTTGACGAACTTTGCTAATTGTCCTCACTAATGAGGGCTTCAATCTCCTTCTTGAGGGCCCGACAATCATCCGTGTCATGGTCGTGGTCCCTGTGAAAGTGACACAAATTGTCTATGTTCCATCTATTACCAGAGGTTTTCATGTTTGGAGGCGGATGGAGCAGTCATTCCTAATCTACTTGCATAAGGATAGTCGAGATGCTGACATTGAGGGGGGTGAATTTTTCAAAATGAGGAGGAGGGCGGCACTGGCTGTTATTGTCTTTCTGGAGCTTATTAGAACCTTCTTCATCCGTGCCCTTTCATTTGTTCCCGGATGGGGGCTCCTACTGATCATGGGGATGCAGGGCCTCTTCATCCTGGTTGTACTTCTCACTCCTCAGCAGGAGTTTTGAAAAGTCCCGAGGAGGCTTCTTAGCGAGGGATGCCTTTAGGTCCGCATGGTTGATGTTGTGTCTGAACACTGTAAAGGCTGCTGATTGGTGGAGAGAGGCAATAGACCAAGCTTCGGCGGTAAAGCGCCGAACATAACCTCTTAGGCATTCACTTTTACTTTGACTGAGGGTAAGCAAGGACGCACTTATTTTTTCAGCATGGCGGCTGCTAACGAAGTGGATGAAGAAAAGCTCCTCAAACAGGTCAAATGAGAAGATGGAGGCTTGGGATAAATGAGAGTACCATTCTCTCGATGGCCCTTTCAACGTGGCTGTGAAGGTTTTGCAGAGGAGCGTGTCTGAGGCTTGATGGATCATTATAAGTGTTTTAAACTTCTCAATATGATCAGCCGGGTCAGACTCCCCATTGCAGGATTAAAAATGAGACAGCTTGAAGGTCTTAGGGACATGGGCTGCCATGATGGTCCGGGAGAAGGGGGTCTGCTCGGGTGGAAGTTTTTGGTCTGTTGACCTTCTTCAAGGTTGATCTTACTAAAGCGCTTCCCCATCTCTCGAATGCGACTATGAACCAAGTCGACCCTCTGGGTAGATCTAGTCGACCCTCGGGACTGTCCTTCTTGAGTGGTGGCATGGCGAGGGTTGTGTGCTCGTCGATCATTATTTAGAGCGATGTTAAGGGCTCACAGGATATCATCTTTAAAATTTTAGAATTATGCCTGGGCAACCAGTGCCCCTCCATCGTGGTGAACCCTTGGTGCTGATTGGCTCGTAGCGGTGTGTCTTCTTCTCTGTTGAGGGTGAGGAGACCCCCTTTGCCTGTAATGCCCCGAATTCCAAAATACGGTAATTCGTAGCACAACAGGATCGTTACTTCATTTCGTACAGTTTTACAAGAAATTAAAAAAAAAAATTGTACAACACTGTTCATTTTACAACAACGTAGCGGAAAAATAAAGATTACATTAAAAAACATGTACAATTTGATAAACAATATTTAAAACAGCCTTTTGCTTCAAGTTCATGTTTCAGTCTTAGCCAATGTAGCGCCCTGAATTTCCAATAATTAAAAATTAGAAATACTTGGCATAAATTTTAGAATCAACATCAATTGTAATCATAAACACAGAAACCAAACACAGGGAAATTTTAATTTTTTTATTACATCAATCCTTTACATAGCACAACGGAAAATTAACACCTTGAATTACATTTTCTTTCTTTTACAACACATCCTTTTACAATTTGCATAAGCCATATTATCATTCTACCACATAGATCTAAATCCCAAGATAATGGTACATACCTATAAAACATGAGGCTAGAGATAACCCTAACCCCCAAAACTAGAGGAGTCAGCCATAATGGTGTGAGTGACATCAAAAGAAATACAACATAAATAAAACATAAAGAAGAAAGTCATAATCAACACATACCAATAGTAGTCAGAAATGGAATATGAAATAACAATAAATAAAGCATGAAAACATCAAGTGAAACTAGACTAAGTGTCAAGTGTAGGAAAATAGAAAACAAACATACATAAAACCAAGTCAAGAAAACACAAATGCAATATGATGACTCTCTAATGCATACTTGTCGGATTCTATGCATTCCATGCTACATAGGTCAGGTGCAAGCCCTTATCGTTCTCCACTTTATAGGGTTAGATCCCTCGTTATGCAACTAATCCTACTACGGTGATAGAAACAAGATCCAGATTACTCTGCGAATAGGCCTGACAACCCTCGACGCGCAAGCATCATGTATGCATAGCTCAAAAACCGGAGAATCACCTCCCTACCGTGTACCCCACGTATAGGCCTGTCGACCCTCGACGTGCAGATACACAGTACATCCTGGGAATAGGCATGCCGACCCTCGACACGCGAATGCACCCTATGTTCCGTGAATAGGCCTGCTGACCACCGACACGCGAACATACCAACTGTCCTCTCGGGACATAACAACACACAGTCCTGGAACACATCCGTTGGACTAACCTCTAGATCATACACTTATGTTTCCCAAGTTCCATCACATCTCGACTTGTGTCTGTCCTTGGGTTGGTTATTATTAAAACAGAAATTTCCCCACTCTAGAGTTAGTGTATCTTGCCAGACTTAATTCCAACAAAACAACCCCAAGATCCAACTGGTCAAAATCCACAAAATCTCATTTGCCGGTTTACAGGGATCCCACTCAACTCCTAGAGATGCACAAATCGAACATCAACACAAAACCCTTCAATAAAACTCTTAATTCCATCACCAAATCGTTTATATTAAGAAAACTCCTTTAATCAAACAAATCCAAATTTATAAAAATATACTCACAAATTTCCAGAATTGAAATAAAATATTAAATCTACTAAATAACTGAGTTTCGTATTTTGAAGTCGTAGAAAATTCACAAAACATCAATTCCTTTGAAAACCGTATATATTTCACTTTATAAAGTCATGGAAATATGATTTAAATTCTATTATAATAAAAATATAACTCTCTGTAAAATACAGTAATTTGTACCAAAAACTTCATCTAAAAAATTAGAACAATAATCGATAAGTTCGAAGGAAATTCGTTCAAGAAAAAAATGACGAAAAAAATTCTACCAAAACACTCAGCAAAACAGCTGACGGTCGACTGCCAAGCCAGTTCAAAAGGTGACGGTCGACTGTCGAGCTGAAATTTCAAATGTCCTCAACTGACAGTCGACCGATGTCTATTGTGTCAAAACTAGGCAGTCGATTGTCATGTTCGAAAAATGACAGCTTTGAATTTCATGCACATTTCAACTGATACTTAGTTTAATCATTGTAAAATCATAAATTTGTAAAAATCAATTTCCTGAGATGATCAAATACAACTTGTCTAACAACCTAGAGTTTATAAACAAATCAAATCCTCATCGAACTCACCAAATATCAATTTTTCGCTAAACTTCTTCAAAACAGTAAAAGTAAATGTATATATGTGTGGTATGTTTATGTATCAGTAAAACATCAAGAAAATCATCGCATATAAGTATTATATTGTTCAATTCAATTTCAGTATCCTTATAGATCAAGATCCAATCGAAAACATCACAAAAACACAAAAAATCCAATTTCGGTCTGCATACATCAGCCCGAACCCATCCCCAACTCAATTTCTTCAAAACTTGATTCTTTGATCCAAGAAACTCCACTTGAAATTTTTTAAACACACATACCACTACTCACATCAGTTCGCCAATGATTATATGCAATTACAGGATATATTCAGTCAAGTTTTTCTTCATCAAAAATACCAAAACATATCATATATCTATATACTAACAATAAAGACTATTCTTTGTTCAATTTTTGCATCTCCATCATATAATCTCAGTATGTATACAATCAAACAGCAAGAATAATAAAGAAACCACATACCCATGATTTCTATTAGGTTCTTTTAATATTATAAATCATCTAAACAGAGATTTTAATCATAACAATCATAAAAATCCTACATTTATCCATCCATCCATCCATATATTCATTATATCATGAAACTATCCTCTAGCATGCATTCTACTAAAAAAATCACCACATACAACATGCATAGAACAATACAAAAACAAACATATGTCACTCACGTTATTGAAGAATCAACCTTAATAATAAAGAGAATAAGAAAAGTCCTTCATTCGCAAAAATCCAAGATCCTCACTTCGAAACTCCAAGAAAACCAATAGTAAAAATAGTCTTTTGTTTTGCGCAGCAAGTAGACGGCTGCTACTGCCCTTATAATAGGCCGAAATCTGGGTAATTAGAGTTTTGAGAAGATTTTGCAAATTATCCCTTTGGAATATATCTTTACATATATAGATCTTTATACTAGGAAATTAGATTAACCAATTCAATTCAGATTTAAAATAAAAAAAAATTTTGCCAGATCTGGCCGGTACTAGTTTCAAACTCAAATAAACAATTTTGTAATTTTGGCCTCTAAGTGGTAATTTTGCAAAAAAAACATTCTTTAACAAATTTGCAAAATAAACCAAATATATTAGAATAAAAAGTAAACTCTTTATCTCTGAGTTGGCTAGCCATCATGCTCAGCCCAGAAAAACTGAAATTATGGAGTTTTTACTCCAAGTGGTAATTTTGCACCAAGCCCCTCTTTTTGTAATATTTGAAAATATGCCAAATAAACATCAGAAAAATCCACAAAATTCATAAACAATACCTACTAATAAATATTAGGTTTCCCCAGAATAATTTCTGACTTTGAACTTCTCAAGAAAATATTCGCACGTGTTTTGCACGTGCAAAAGATAAATTTCAGAAAAAATAGTTATTAAACCACCAAAAATCACTTTAATTCATTTATTAATCTCGAAAATATTATTTGAAAAATATAGGGTGTTATAGTCAATCCAAGCCCTGCACTGAATAATGTGGGCATGTCAGTTATATACAATTGACGCAATACAATATACGGCGATCCTCACTATGCCATAATATAGCGAATCACTTACTTTAGTAAACACACACTTGAATGCAACATAAAGTGTAAATAGTAACTATTCTAAACATGTTGGTGTATGCAACATCTTAATGCCTAATGCAGATGTGTACGCTAAGATGACGCTAATGCATACTTGTTCGGATTCTTTGCATCCCATACAACATAGGTCCGAGGGCAAGCACCTACGTACTCTATATTAAAGGGTTGAATCCCTCGCCATGAATTACTACTACAGTGACTAAGGTAAGATTTAGATGTTCTGTGAGTGTTAAGCCCACGCCTCGATAATTCCGGAGATGAATCCTACACCGCTAATGCGTGGGGACAACTCCCAATCACACTTCAATAATTTCGGGAAAACCATTCTCACACCGCAAGGTATAGCACTTCAATAGTCCCAAAACAACCCATGAGCATCGCCTCGATCCTGATAATTCCGAAGATGAATCTCACACTGCCGATGCACTGGGGACAACTCCCAATCACACCTTGATTATTTCGGGGAAACCATCTTACACCGTAGACCAACTGAGACCCTCATACCTATGTTTGCCCATACTTCATCACGTCTCCCCTTAGTGGCGGTCCTTAAGTTTTATTTTTAGAAGAATCATCACAACCAAGAGCTAGCTTACCGTACCGGACTTGAAACAACACGAGAGATAGTCAGCCCAACCTGGATATTTCTCAAGAGATGCTCAACCCACACTGGTTAGCTCTCAAATTTCATTAATCATAAATGTCGGTTTCTAAGGATCTCGCCTAGCCTCTAGATTCCAACGACTATCTCACTCTAGAGGTTAATTTGATTATATTTAACATCAACATAAACATCTTTATCATCAATTCATCTTTATCACATTTGAATTCTTATTCATTAAGCTTCTTTCATTCAATCTTTAGCCAAACACATTCCATCTCTTATATTCACATTCTACTTAAATTTCTCAGTCAAATTTCTTATAAATAATTCTTTTTAATTAATCAATCAACTAGTCACCTTCATGATACTAGGTCTACACAATCTTTACTCATATTAGACTCTAATTTGTTAAATTTCGTTAATCAATTTCATCACTTTCTAATGCACAATTTCATTAACAATTTATTCCTAACTTTCCTTCATTTTCAACTTACATTTTTCTTTTTGTATCAACAATTTACAAAATCTTATATTTACATTTTCTTTATTTTCAACTTGGACTCAACTTAATACATTGATGAAAATGTCTTTAAAACTCCCTAATATACACCAAAACAGTGAGAAATATTTTTAGATGTTCTCATATTATTTAAAAATATTTATACAATTTTTTCTAGATTTTAAAAAGTCCCAAAACTCCAAAAAAAAAGCAAAAATACACATTTTGTGCATATGAGGGTTTGAACCTAAGACTCCCAACCCCAAACCCCAGTGCTTGCGCCACGTGGCAGCACCATAGTCTGCGCGCACACCCTAGCCACTAAGGCCGATGCCATAACTGATATAGTATGGGGTTATATTGGTTAAGTATCAACTATCTGTAAAGTCTCATTTTCTACCTTTCCAACTATTTTTTATTTCTGTTCTTTTCCACAAAATTGATATTATAAAAATATAGTTCTAGACTCGAGAACTTCTTCTTTACTGATTTTAATTGTATTTAAGAGGATTTATACCAACTTGATGTACCGACTCATTTTTTTGAAACACATAAATATATAGTTAGATTGGCAACTATCTCTTTCCTTCAAATTAATACTATTAATTTGTATCTATAGTTCACCCAAAATTAGCACCTTACTGATTTTTATTTACATTAATGAAGAATTAACTTCAATTTTCTGGAATTATCCTTTATTTCTCTTATATAATACAAAAAGCAACTAGTTAATTTTTCTACTTATTGAAACCTCTCTTTTGATCCACTATAATTATTTCTTCCCCCAAAATTGTTTTCTAATTTTTCATTTCTATCAGTTGTATTAAATTTATTTGCTTATATAATACACTTCAAAAATTCCTGTAATGAATTCCTATTGATTTTACTCGTAATAAAGTAATTCTATACAAACTAAAATGTAGATAGCAATTTGAGAACTTTCATATAACATATGCCTTTTTATAAATTAACAACACTACTCTACAAACACATACATGTTTTTCTCTTCAGTGTCATGTAGAGTGATGGAAAAAATCTCTCAACATTTATAATTCACTCAATTTGAGCACCATAAAATTCTTTTACAATTCATCTACAAAATCTACTCACACTATGCTAACATATTCATGGCATCACATATGAGAACTAATACAATTTACAGTTCAACTACACATAAATTCTACAAAAGACTTCTTTTAGCAAGCATTCTTCACAATTTTCAATCACTAGATTTCTAAATTTTCATACCATATGCATCACACAAACCTAAACATAGGAGGTAAAATAATTCAATCACAATTTTAACATGAATTCCTAAACATGCTTTTAAAGCACAATTAGAAAGGAAGTAGAGTCACCCACCTATTAGAAGAGTATACTAGTGGAAATTTTCTTCACAAAAGCTCCAAAATGATCCACAAAACCACACAAAAATCCCACCAAGAAAATCCACCCAGCACAACCTGAGCAGTTCCTATCCTCTATTGCTTTCTCTTTTGATTATTTTTTTGATTAAGTTGTGTTTGGAAAAGGCTTAGGTGTATGGTATTAGTAGGGTTAATCATGGGTGGTTAAAGTAACTAATTGCCCACTAAAAATCCCACTAACCCACTCTCCACTCACTCCATGTCAGCATACTCCAACCGGCCACTCCCTCTTGGTGTGCACATTGCACGTGTTCACGTACACGTGCTTTGTGACCACCCAATTGATTATTTATTTTTTATTGAAAAAGAAAATTGGCTCTTTATTAAAAAAAATTATTTTGTGGGCTTTAAAATTATTTTTAGACCCATGGGTTTTCATACAGTAAATAATACTAAGTGTAATAAATAAAGTGTGAAGAAAAATGTGCATTATTTAGAAAATTTTAGAAATAAAATGCACATAAAATTTTACGTGCATCAAAATTTTAAAATTATTTTGAGAGAATGAAAACAGTCAAAAATGCAAAATACGTAAAATATGTATATTAATAATATTACGGATATTTCATGTAACGGAAAAATTTACGCAATCAACACTTGTATCAAAAGCACGTGCGATGTACGTAAACAAAAAAAGGATTTAAAATTAATATATGAGTTGGCTCAAAATAGGATAGAACGAATTTTGAGAAAACAGAGAACATATGAATAATCGGAATATAAGATGCATATAGTATTTATATAAAAGTAGGTTATGAATATTACTCGTAACAGTACAAAATACACGTACAAAACATGTGAAGGCAAAATTGTCATTACTCAAATTTGTGGGGTGTTACATTGCCCCATTAGGGAGGCCGGGCCATCCAGAACTCGTCCTTCGGGAAGAACGGCTCCTCTGACTTCTCTGGTGTTCTGGATGAGGGACCTCGTCATAGGCTCGTCTCTCATTCAAGAGGGTTCGGAGGTCGATCCCTTGTTGGCGGTTGACGATGATTTAACAGAGGTCTCTTGACCATTGAGGACTTCATGAGGTCATCGAGTCGGTGGAAGGGTTATGGACCGAGACATGGTCATGGATAGGATGCTGTTCTCGACGGCTTCGAGGGGAGCCCCCCGGCACAACCCCTCTGAGCGTGGGGTGAGCCTATTGGAGAGGCGACTGTTCAGGATGTGGGGGTTGAACTTATTGATCTTGTTGAGGGTGAACATCTGCAAGTGGACGAGGTGGTGGCACTTCGGTTTAACGTCACCGCCACCTTCATTTTTTCCTTTGAAGGCATGGTGGAAAACTACTTTTACCGGTGAGTATGGTCGGATTGCTTTTTTTATTTCCACAGACGACGTCAATCCGTTGCTGCTAGTTTTTGTGTGGGAGCAAATATATGATTTGTGAATTCTTCTAGAACCAATAAAAGCTAACATTTTTACTAATTGCTGATATTGATAGTTCTTAACGTTGTTGCAGACCTGCAAAAAGTTCGAAACACTAGGATTGATCTCGATGACGAACCCTCCAACGCTCAAGTCAGTAATCTGAATGATTATGAAAGATCTTTTGTGGAGAAAAATACTGGTTACCTTTTTTATGGTGGGGGTAGAGTGGTATTTATAGTCGCCTTTGGGGACTAGTTCGAGATAGTCATTTATCTCTACTTCCCGGTGTTTTTTGATATGAAATAGAGTTTAAATTCCTTCATGATAAGATATTTGATTTAAACTGTCTCTTAAGAATAATCATGGATTTAAATAACTCTTTTGCTGATTTGGGTTTATTTATAATGGGCTTCCATCATAACTCAGTATTGTAGATCTGTTTTGGGTTATTTATAATGGGTGCCCATTTTTGGACCCGTTTGTAGAAAAAAATACAGTTTTACGCCTTAGATCTTTGAGATTTATATCCGATTTGGTTCTATTTCTAGCCATATCATTGTCCATGTCCATACAAATAATTCTTGTAGATCGAAATTATCGAACCATCGTATTGTTGCATGCTTTGTGATCTCCTCATGTTTGAATCGTTTGCTTCGTAGTGTATTGAATCATCCCATTTTCGTCCGTCGATTCGATACACCTAGAAATATCCTAAAATTCATTGCAACTTCATGTATCGCACGAACACGAATTGAAATTTCATATATAGACATGTGCATATAGATGAATTTGGACTCGACTGAATTATTTTGATTGTGTGCAATTGCTTAGTTGAATTCTTAAATTTTAATACCGTCGAGAAATAAATTTTGATGGATTAATTGTAGAAATATATATTCTGATTTATGATTATGAATGCAATCAATTTCTGACTATAGAAGTAAAAATTAAAAATGATGTACTAGAATTCTGTCCTATTATCTCTCCTTATTTGCTACCAGAATTTGGACCTGTTACTGTTAATAAAACTTAAACCTTTATAAAAGAAAGTTGTAGCCCACTGTGTTTATAATCCAGAACAACTGACGCTTTTGCTATCAAACTTTCGGATTGTAATATATACTAATTTTAGTACAGTAATGTCGTTAATTCCAGATCACTGTTTAGAATTATATCGTCATGATTAACTGATTAAAATTATATGTTATCAATAGAATTAAGACCTGAGATTTACCAGTATGTTACTGAACATGATTTGGAGTTACTTTATGATTTTTGTAAGATTTTTATATGAATTTACAGTCGATTATTATGCACAAGAACTTGACAATGTGTTGCTGGCTGAACAATAGACTCATAAAAAACTGACTGTTAGGCATAGTTAATATTATTATAATATGTCGTGCGAATATACATTGGAACTGGCAGGGAATATATTTTCTAAAACCCCTGATGGAACCTGATTTGCTTTCCCGTCAGCGGGAAAGTCAGTTTTTGCACAACAACGTATTGATGTCCAGAATTTGTATCTTCATGTATTTAAATATTAAAATGGTTATTTCTCGCATTTGATTAGTTAAACTTGTGCACCATACATTGCATATTTCCTGATACCTTCTTGTCACTACCTTGATACTCATTTTCGTTGGTTGCATGCTCATGAGTAATTATTCAAAAAGCATGACAAGCCAGGATAATAAATGGAAAGACCTAATAGTGGACAATATATGAGAGCGTACCCAGAAGGAGTCCCATGTTAACCTGTTTCCTATTACAAGCTATGGAACTAAGTGCCATGTAGAACTAAGTGTCACATCGTGGGTTGATGGGTGCCACCTCTAGATCATATGGGGGTTACCTCTAAAGCCCATTACATGAATACATGCTTTCGTGTTACATGATAAATATTTACAAGTTATATGATACTAAGTGTCACGTAGAACTAAGTGTCACGTTGTGGGTCGACGGGGGCCACCTCTAGATCCTGTGGGGGTTACCTCTAGAGCTCATTTCCTGACTACATATTCCTATTTCCTGTTATTATCACTGCAAGACCCGAGTACATAAATTTATAGAATTCACTACTAGTGTCTAAAACTTTCACTTGTTTGTATGCAACTGAACCTGTGGTATGTGACGTAGGATTGCATGCATTAGTTAGGATTGTAAAAGATTACTAGACTTAAGATTAACACTGAGCGTGTGCATATTCCAGCTTACAATTCACATGATTCATGTTTACAGTTCACATGATTCATGTTTACAGTTCACATGATTCCTTTTACAAGTTACATGATTCAAGTTTACAAGTTGTATGATTCCCATTACATGATATGTTTTCCGTTACATGATTCCTTGTTACTGGTTGAATATACATTGAAGTCCTGTTAACATGTTTCTCATTACCAGTTACAAGTTTACATGTATTCTTGTATCATACTTGATCATATTGTTCCTTGTTCCTTGTTATATCGTACTTACTTGTTTCACTGCTTGCTACTACTTGCGTACGAAGCTTGCTCTAACGAGTACTCTCTCCTTTCTTTTTAGTTAATATTTATATAGGTTAAGATGATGGGATACTCAAGGAACTTGGCGAACTGTTTACTACATTGTATATTTTCAGGCATTTTTGTAAGTTTTTGTATCTCAGATATTAGTTATTTATTCTATTCTTGTTCATGTGATTTTGTTGTTATATGTGTTGTTGAGCTTAATAATATTGTACAACTTATGGATGATATGAGTTAGTATACTTATATTATTCGCTGGGCCTTAGTTGTGTACCAGAACTTCTGTATTTTTGGAAGCGGGGTGTCACGCCCCACTTTCAAAAAATACGGAACACAAGTACGTGACATTGGCCCAGCAAATGACTAACGTCATCCATAAGCTGTTTACCCGATCATCTCAACAATAATAACAATACAAAACTATTGCGCAGACAATAATAATAATCACATGAAAAATAATACTTGGAATAAAACAATATGAAATCGCCAAATACAATAATCCAACATCTAGAAACAAATAACAATATCCGGGTCATAAGCCCAATACAATAATAAATCAAAACACAATAGTGATAAGTCTCAATACAATCAGTTCAATAAAATAATAATCCATTAGAAAGCAATAAATCTTCAGAAAGATTGTTCTCCAATTCCAGCAGGTAATTCTCCTTGATTACCTGTGAATACTTTATCTAAGAAGAGGAGAAAATTTGTCTTTACAGCAAGTCATGGACAGCAAGTAGAGAAAGCAAGGAAACAATGGAATAACGATATAACAATGAATTCATTAGATCAATAGGAATCAATAACATGGGACAATAACAATAATCAAAATCAATAGTAATCGATGCAATGGTTATAAACAATGATTCAATATTCATTAATTTAATGGTATCAATAACACTTAGACAATATTCGATATCAATAGAAACAATGATGTACAATATGCAATGTCGAAGTTGTGTCAATCCTTAAGTCTATTAATCATTTTTATGCTAACTAATACACGTACTACTGCATCCCATTCTACAGGTTCGATGTATACAATCAATTTCTTTTAGACTCTAGTGGAGAATTATATAGATCATGTGTCATTACGATATTGACTGATACGATAACAATATTATGCACGATGCATTATAATGATTCACTGATTCACTGATACACTGATACAATACACGAAAGATTGAGGTGCTGTAGTCAGCAATCCAACAATCAATCGATAAAACACTGGCCGACACAGTCACTACATCATTCACTACCCAAGTCAATCCCTTAAACCCTGGCTTGTTAATTATTTTATCAATGCAGTAATACATTTTGCAATTAGAGAAATTGGAAGAACGACAGTAACAATAAAGGAACAATAGAATGATAAATTTGGATAAGACAATTATAATGATGACAACAACATATTAGGATCATGCAATGCAACATGTACACTTCAATTAATACAATACAATGATATATAAATAACTATATTAAGAAAAACAGGAAAATGAATTTCTGGACAGCAAGTAGTAACTGTACAAAAATCAGTTTTCCCGCTGCTATAGAAATCGAAAACTGAAACCATCAGAAATTCTGAAAACTAGACTTCCACACGATTCCAGCTCATATTTAAAATCTAAAATCCAAAAACACTAGCTAGGTCAAACACATCATTCTTTACAGATTATATGTTCAGATAGAAAATCGACATCAAGTTGTTATATTTTTAGAATCAGCAAAAACTCAATAATAAAATCATCAAAAATATTTATTAGACTTCTAAGCTTGTTAACTAACATTCTGGAAAATATCAGAGCATTATTTTAATATTAGATTAACTTTTTAATAGATTGAACATGAAACTAACAAGAATCTAAAATTCTGAAAATAAAAACACAGCAGTAGTAAAACGATCATAACTTTTGCAATACAACTCAGAATTCAGCAATTCAAGATGTTCTGGAAACAAAAAACATAGGGTTACAACTCTTATTCATAAAGTTATTTATTTTGAGATCAAATGTCAAAAACGTCATGTAAATTCCAGAAAATAAGCAACATACAGATTTTTAGATATTTTCTTGAAATAAAAAGATTTAACATGATGGGTATCAATCCTATAGTTGATAAATCATCAAATTAGCATGATGGGTGTAATAGAATGGTAAATACAATTCAAAACACACACACTATTTTAACAATATCCAAACATCAATCGATCACTCAACTACACAAACTAGCAATAATTTCTCCACTATATTCATCATGTTATTATATGAGTAACCCTATCATCAATATTACATGTATGCATGAAAGATTCAATTATTAGACTCAACAAATGCACGAGGTCAAGGATATTTGGGTTAGCTCGTGTAAACCCTCAATATACTCAACAAAAGAAAAGAATAATATACGATATGATGAACAGTTGGATCTACATGCAAGAATGTCAATAAAAACTTAAATTTGATACAAGATTCAATTCAAGAGGAAAGTGACTTGCCTCTTGGATGATAAATTTGAATACCCAAAATAATAGGATGAGAATCCCGGAGGAATGAACACGAACCCCCGAATCACGTGCACACTACGTGTATAAGAAATCAAGCAACAAAGAGAGAGGGGGCAACCACAGCAACAGAAAGCAAGGGGCAAGGGCTGGCAGTCGGTTGCGTCGACGATGAGCGGTGGTTGGGTCGATGTCGAGGCGGTGGACGAGCGGCAGCGTCGATCTGTAGTCATCGACAATCGGGAGGAGAGAGGAGCAGGACAGAGGGGGGGTTCGGGGGTTGCTGCTGGGCGTCACAGGTGGCGCGACGGGAGGAAGGGTGTCTATGGGAAGGGAGGAGCAGCAGGGGAGGTGTCTTAAGGTCTGGGTGTCGACGAGAAGGGTGCTCATGGTGGTGGCGAGGTCGGGGACGTCGGGTATCGTCGTAGATCGATGGAGAAGGAGGTTGGGGGTGCAGATCGGGGAGAGAAAAAGAGGAAAGATGAGAGCGGAGAGAGAGATGACGGCTATGTGTTTATGGTTGTGTTTTTAGGGTTTGTATTAGGGTAGCATTTATAGAATACAATAGATTGTTGGGTTATGGGTTAGGATCCAATAATCATGGGTTTGGGTTTGGAAATAATTGCAATTGGGTTTTGGGTTCAAATAAAATACTCACAATCAAATAGAAATAGAATCTACAAGAATGTAGTCCAACAAGAAGAAAAAGAATAGTTCATGAAGAAAAATTTCAATCCAATTAGATAACTACACAATACAAATGAACAAAATATCAATTGGGCTTGGAAATAAATTAGAGTTTGCCAAGAAAATCGGATCAGGTAAAATAATAAAATAATTCAATAGATGATCTATAATTAAATAATCAGGAAATAACAATTATTAATTATAATCATAATAAAGATAAAATTATATGACAAAATAGTATTCGGGTTTAACGATTTTATTAAAATAATCCAATAATAATAATATATTTGATTTAGGCTCAAATATAAAAATTCGATCAATAAAATGTAGAAAGTAAGATTAAAATACACCATTATTCGAAATGGATAAATTTTTCGATTAAGAAACACTTTAATAAAAGATCCGAAATGAATTTAGCATAAAATGAATTTATAAAAATCAAAATATGGAAAATACATGAAAAATTCTTATTGGTGGGAATGGGGGTTACAATCCTACCCACCATACAACTGAATTTCGTCCTTGAAATTCAATCAGGTGGAATGTATGACAAAGCCAAGGCAAACTTGGGAAATAACAAAGCAGAGAAATGGGAAGAAGAGAACTGAAGTGATAGGAGCACCGGAATAAGAAAGAATAGATAAGATTGATGTCGAATAATAAATCGAAGAAATGTGACGAGTGGAAGGGACGAAAAAAGAACTGAACGATGCAAAGAAGAAGGAACAAGACAATTTTGGGACCTGTGGGTTATGGGCCCACACTTCCGCTGCACCACTCTGATCGGGAAGACTCTGTCTTCAGCATCCATTAGCTCTAGCAATTTGCTTTGTGGCTCATCATATCCTTGACACGTCCAATGACACCTCTCTAGTATGAAGTTCGAACTCCTGGCAACTTCAGATTCTGAACACTACCTAAGATTCTGGGACTCTGCATGCACATCTTGAAGGAAAAGATGACACTTCATCTCCTGGTGTATCCAAGCTGCTTACGAGTCGTTGTAGATCCAGCGATGCTGATCGACGAATCAAGCAGAAAGAAAAAGAACGGACGCACCGGAATCAAAAGAATATGGGTACGAAAATAATGAAATTATAACCAATATGGAATCAACGAATGATGACGACTGCAAGAGATGGAAGAAAACAAGGAATCAAAGAATTGAATATGAAAGGACCAAAAGGAATCTAATTAGACTAGTTGCCAGATTATATGCTTGTGATCAATTATCCATGTGATCTGTATTGCACTTACTGTTGAGTCAAACCGGTAAAAACCCAAATCCGACTAATAAATCAGTCAAAGCGAAACTTTCATATGTTAGTCACGTTTGACTAATACATTATCCAAACTTGGGCTCTGATACGACTAAGAACCTTGTCATTCCCTGCTTCCCAAAAATAAGGAACACAAGCACATGACATTGTCCCAGCGAATGACTAACGTTATCCATAAGCTGTTTACCCCATCAACTCAACAATAATAACAATACAAAACAATTTTGCAGACAATAATAATAATCACATGGAAAATAATACTTGGAATAAAATAATATGAAATATCCAAATACAAAAATTCAACGTCTGGAAACAAATAACAATAACCGGGTCATATGCCCAACACAATATAAATCCAAACACAATAATTGTATGTCTCAATACAATCAGTTCAACAAAATAATAATCAACTAGAAAGCAATAAATCTTTAGAAAGCTTGTTCTCCAATTTCAGCAGGTAATTCTCCATGATCACATGTGAATACTTTATCTAAAAAGAGGAGAAAAATTGTCCTTAGAGCAAGTCATGGACAGCAAGTAGAGAACGCAAGAAAATAATGGAATAACGATATAACAATGAATTCAATGGATCAATAGGAATCAATAACATGGGACAATAACAATAATCAAAATTAATAGTAATCGATGCAATGGTTATAAACAATGGTTCAATATTCGATAACAATGTTCAATGGTATCAATAACAGTTAGACAATATTCAATATCAATAGAAACAATGATGTACAATATGCAATATTGATGTTGTGTCAATCCTTAGGTCTATTAATCATTTTAATGTTAACTAATGCACGTAGTACTGCATACCATTCTACAGGTTCGATGCGTACAATCAATTTCGTTTAGACTCTAGTGGCGAATTTTATACATCATGTGTCGGTACGATAACAATATTGTGTACGATGCATTATAATGATTCACTGATTCACTGATACACTGATACACTAATATACTGATACAATACACGAAAGATTGGGGTTCCGTAGTGAGCGCTCCAACAATAAATCAATAAAACACTGGCCGACACAGTCACTATATTATTCACTACCCAAGTCAATCCCTTAAACCCCGGCTTGTTAATTATTTTATCAATGCAACAATACATTATGCAATTAGAGACAATGGAAGAACGATAGTAACAATAGAGGAACAGTAGGATGATAAATTTGGATAGGACAATTAGAATGATGACACTAACACATTAGGATCGTGCAATGCAATATATACACCTCATTTAATACAATACAATGATATAGGAATAATTATATTAAGAAAATCTGAAAAATGAATTTCTGGACAACAAGAGGTAACTGTACAAAAATCAGTTTTCCGCTGCTACAGAAATCGAAAACTGAAACCGTCGGAAATTATGAAAGCTAGACTTCCGCACGATTCTAACGCATATTTAAAATCCAATATCTGACAATAGTAGCTAGGTCAAACACATTATTTTTTACAGATTATATGTTCAGGCAGAAAATCGACATCAAGTTGTTATATTTTTAGAATCTGCGAAAACTCAATAATAAAATCATCAAATATATTTATTAGACTCCTAAGCATGTTAACGAACATTCTAGATATTATCAGAGCATTATTTTAATATTAGATTAACTTTTTAATAGATTGAACATGAAACATACAAGAATCTGAAATTTTGGAAATAAAAACACAGCAATAGTAAAACGATCATAACTTTTTTGCAATACAACTCAGAACTTAGTGATTCAAGATGTTATGGAAACTAGAAACATAGGGCTACAACTCTTATTCAGAAAGTTATTTATTTTGAAATCAAATACTGGGTCGAAAATGTCATGTAAATTCAAGACAACAAGCAACATACAGATTTTTCGATATTTTCTTGAAATAAAAAGATTTAACATGATGGGTATCAATCTTATAGTTGATAAATCATCTAATCAGCATGATGGGTATAATAGCATGGTAAATATAATTAAAAACACACACATACACAATTTTAACAACAACCAAACATCAATCGGTCACTCAGCTACACAAACTAGCAATAATTTCTACACTAGATTAATTGTGTTGTGATTATATGAGTAACCCTATCATCAATACTACATTGATGCATGAAAGATTCAATTTTTTGAGTCAACAAAGGCAAGAAGTCGAGGATATTTGGGTTAGCTCCTGTAAACCCTCAATATACTCAATAAAAGAGAAGAACAATATACGATACGATCAACAATTGGATCTACTTGCAAGAAATTCAATAAAAACATGAATTTGATACAAGATTCAATTCAAGAGGAAAGTGACTTGCATTTTGGACGATAAATTTGAATACCAAGAATAATGGGATGAGAATCCCGGAGCAACGAACATGAACCCCCGAATCACGTGCACACTACGTGTACAAGAAATCAAGCTACAAAAAGAGAGAAAGAGCAACCACAACAGTAAGCAAGGGGGCAAGTGCTGGCGGTCGGCTGCAGCGACGGTGAGCGGGGGCTGGGTCGACGTCGAAGTGGTGGTCAAGCGACGACGTCGATCTGTGGTGGTCGATTGGTGCTTGACGATCAGGAGGAGAGAGGAGCAGGACAGAAGGGGGGGTTCGGGGGTTGCTGCGGGGTGTCACAGGTGGCGCGACGGGAGGAAGGGTGTCGACGGGAAGGTATGAGCAGCGGGAGAGGTGTCTTCGGGTCTGGGCATCGACAAGAAGGGGGCTCACGGGGTGGTGCGATCGTGGAAGTCGGGGATCGACGAAGATCGACGGAGAAGGAGGTTGGGCGGGGGGGGGCAGATCGGGGAGAGAGAAAGAGGAGAGAGGAGAGAGTGAGATGACAGCTGTAACTCCCGTTCCCGTAAATCAATATTTTCTGAATATATTCTGTATTTCGATATTTATAAAGTCAGTATTTGTTAAATTCGGCTTGGACTTCACATTAAAAAATTTTCGTATGGACAATTATACTTATTTTCGAATGATGGAGTATTTCAACCTTATTTTCCGTTTCTGATTGATCGACTACTTATAGTTTAGTCTGAATCTAATATGTTATTACTATTTGGATTTTTACAAATTTGTTAGACTCAAATCATATTTTGATATTTATACTATTTCTATTATTATTATTATTATTATTAGTACTGCTATCATTATTTTATCATTATTCTAATTATTAATATTGTTATTGTTATTATTATTATTGTTACTATCATTACTAATATCCGTATTATTTTTGTTAGTGTTATTATTTGCATTATTATTATTTTTATTGTTAATATTATCATTATTATTGTTTTATTTTAAGCCTGAACATACTCTAATTTATCAAAAAAATTTATGTTTATTTTCTGTTGGATTTAAAACCCTAAACCCCATTTTATTTGGGTCTTAACCCGAAACCCTGCTATCCATTAACCCTATTCTTATATATACCCTACTATTCTAATACCCTAACCTTAGAACCCTTACCCCCTCCGTGTAACCCTAATAGTTGTCACCCCTTTTTTTTCCCCCTATTTATCTTCCTCCCTCAATATTTTCGCAAACCCATCTGCAGTCTCCTCCCATCGACCTCATCCTACCTTCGTCATCTCATCGCCTCCTCAACCTCGCCACCATCCCCGTCTCCTCCATTCACCCCGAGCACCAACCTCGTCATCAGCCTCCCATCTCCATCATCCCACCCTCCCCCCTATTCCATCACCTTCAACTCTCATCTTTCCCTCATCCCCTCTTCACCCCCCGACCTTGACCTCCCAACCAATCTCCCATCCTCCGACTTCCGACAATCCCCTTATCGCCCTGCGCTACACCCTGCCTCGACGACCCCGCTGTGCTGCCCTCCTCCCGAACACCCCGCGATAGCAGCCACGACACCCCACGTCAGCCCTCCCTCCCCTCTCCCTTTCGCAACGTCCCATCGCAGCAGCACTACACCCACAGCAGCAGACGCCGGCACCTCTCACTCCTCTCTTTGCCTCCTCCCGATGCCACCTCAAACAGCAGCAGTGACATCACCCGACGACAGCCAGCACGACCCACCTCGTTGATATCCCCTGTTCACCGTGCCGCTATGCCGCCCTGCCGATGTCGCATCGCCGCCGTGCTGCCCCTTGCGCCGCCATTGATCCCTCATCACAGTGTGCACATACCACACCTCCCGGCCTCCTTGCATCTTGTGTGTGCATGCATTGATCACCAGGAGCATCTTGGCCGTTCGATTCTGATCATCATCATCAGATTGTACATCCAGCCGTCTAATCTTCCTTGATCTTGATTGCCATCAATATCCACACCGATCCGATCCATCTGAACTTGATTGTCGATCAACATCCTCATCCAATCAAGGTAAGTAACTTCTTGTAATATTTTTTGTTCTATTACAAAATTTTATTTGAAAATACTATAAATAGATTGTAGTTGTGACTCCCCTTTGGCTTATCCTTTGATGATCTCATTTTACTCTTTATCAATCCCATGATCAGAAGAATCACAACCTTTTGTTGATATATTCGTTTCACAACTATTTGGATCCATCTTATCATCTAATTATTTGAACACATGAAATTAAGAATACCCTTGACTTGTAAATGCATGTTGTATGCTGTATGTTTTGATTTTACTTTCTTTGAGTTAAGAAATAAATGTGTCTTACTGATTTGATATCTATTATACCTTGATTTGTATCACACCCTAATTTAGACTCATAATAGTCACTAATCATGCCACTTGTTATATAAAGGAATTCACATCTGATGTTATTTATGTCTTTGCTTGCTATTTCGACCCTGATAACATTAGAATATGGACTTGAGTTCTTAACTTGAAATGTCGTCCCAGATGTCTAGTTTACTATCCCTTTGACGGAATTGAATTCCGAGTTATGGTTTAAGAATTATCACTGTTTTCGTGCTGCCGTGTCTGAGATTTCAGATTCACAATTTGTTGTGTCACTTTGTTTCACAAATTAAATTAACTATGCTACCTGTAAGATATTGACCTGAAATTTTGAATGTTGATACTAGAGACACTAGAGAACCTTCCTTAATTTTCTGAAATTAATTAATGAAACGTCAGACCTGTTTCATGTTTCTAAACACAATTCTACAAATTTTGGCTGAACACAAATTCTGTGTTGTTTGCTGTTTTGACACCAGTTGCTACAACTTTTATATATCTTGTTCATATGCACTGGAACTAGCAGGGAGTCTAGTTTTTAGATTTTCTGACAGATCCAGATTTGCATTCCTGTGGTAGTGAGAATCCCAGTTTTGGTACAACAACATCTTGCTGTCTAGAATTGATATTTTGCTATATTTAAATATTTGCATGTTGTTTCTTGTATTTTGTTATTTAGAACATGTTCATTGCATCATATGAGCCCATGATACATCCTTGTATTGTCCCGATTTTGTTCTCATTATCTCGTGATCATGTTTATTTCGCAATAAAACTAACAAGCCGTGGTTAAGGAAAAGATCTAGTAGTGGACAATATAGAAAAATGTACTCGGAAGAGGACCTGTGTTTCCCTCATTAGGTTACATGATATGATTTGGATTACATTTGGATGATTTGAATTACATTTGGATAATTTTGAATACTCGATATGATTTTGTTAATATGATTTGGTGTAACCCCTGTTTTCCCAACAATTGTGTTTTTCTGTGTATTTTTGGTATTTTAAATTTTAGAAAATTATATTTCAGCTTTCAAATTATTTTCGTTAAAATGTATTTTTGAATCTTCCACTAAAGTTTATTTCCAATCAATAATTTATATTTGTAACTATTTACGATGATTTTTATACCCTATTAATGTTGTTTATATTATTATTGTTCGGTATTATTATTATTACTGTTATTTGTGTTATTATTATTCTTACCCTTGATTGTTTATTTAAAAACATAGTTCTATTTATAAATTATAATTGAAGATATTTCACATAAATTCTATGTTACAAAACAAAATTTATTTTGTTGAAAATCTCTATTTTATTGGATATTTTATTAAATCCTATTGAATTTTAAACCACTTACCCTATTTAATACCCTATAACCTAAACCCAATACCCTATGTTTTTACAACCCAACAACCCATTAGCTTTTAACCCATACCCTTTTAATTATCCAGACTCGAAACCCATACTACCCTATACAGACCCAATTAAACCCCCACACCTGTTACTCCCCAACCCGAAACCCATTACCCGATACCCGTGTTGTTCACTTAAACCCTATAATTACCTACCCTATATAATATATACTTGAGCACCCATTCATCTTCAAACCTAGTCGCAAACTCATGTCGCTGCCTTCTCATCTTCTTCTCCCATCCCCATGTGTGCGCCCTGCCTGCACTCCCTATCGCGTTGCTCGACAGCAGCAACTAGTGACAGCCCTCTCCTCGATCAGTAGTTGCCTAGCAGTGCCCCTGTCCACCTGTGCTTCCCCCCACCGATGCCAGACATGCACAACCATCGCTCCCCCGCTGCGCAGCTACCCTGCGCAGCACTGCCTCTTCCTGTGTGCCGCAACATCAACGAACCAGTCCAGCAAACCCCCCTGCCTGTTTGGGGCTGCAGCCACCTGCGGCCAGCCCTCACACCGCCGCCCACCGCCGGGGATAGCCAACCTTGCTATTGTGCATGGGTTTTTGGTCTTGTTGAATCCTTGTCGTCCATTGCTTTGGTGATTTTATCATCTCGATCTTCTTCATCCCATCCGATCATCATCATCTAGTGGACCTTGGCCATTCGATCTTGATCTTTGATTGTTAGCCGTCGGATCTGCATCATCTTGATCTCTTGATTGATAGCCATTCGATCATCCGATCTTGATCCACATCAAGATCCGTGCTGATCCGCCGATTGTTGTTTGATCATCTTGATCTTGATCGTCATCGTAATTCATTTGTTGGTATTGTGTTCGTTCCCTGGGATCCGTTCCCGTTATTCTTGCTCTTGTGTTGTTTTCGTCGTCGTCTTCCACGCAAGTAACTTGTATTCAAATTCCTTTGTATGATACAAGTCAAAACTATCACCTATAATGTAGTTGGGTTCTAGAGACGACTCTTGTGTGTTATTCTTGTTGGGTTTCGTCTCTATAGTGCTATTTGACCATAGTTGACTCACGACACAAATTCGATATGAAACGGTTTTTTGCCCATTCTTGATTTGATCATGTATTGGAACTATTTGTGAAAATTTGACTATTTGTTGAGATCCATATGATTAGCTTGTTGTGGACTTGTTATATACCCTAATCCATATTGTTTGGACATTTGGTAGACTTGATTTCATGTTTGGTTGTGTGTGGATCAAGTTTCGTTGAATCTATGTTGATTTCGGTTTTTGAGAAAATTCTGTATTTTGCCGATAATCTGTCTTGATCAGTAATTTAGACCATATTAGAGTCAGAATCTTAATTTTAGTATAAAAACATGAATTGTAGAGAAATTCGTCGGCTTTCTAACTCCTCTGACCTTGCTTGATTTCGTTTTCGTATGTGTGAGATATGACTGTTTTTCTATAAAGGTGTAGACCATTTCCAGATTTCGTTTCTAAGTAATTTTGATAACTAAATTATTTTGATTCTTGTGCTACACATATTATTTTGATCTAGAACTTTGGTCAGTTCTTCTAAACATACCTAGGGCTTACTCAGAATTTTGGTAGATTTTATTGATGAGTTTTACATGCCGTTTCTTGCTCATTTATGAAAACAATACTTGCTGTAATTTACTCGCTGTTCTGTAAAGAATCGTATTTTCTCCCTCATTCCTTTTACTGTATGAAAAATATTGGTGAAATATGAAAGTTAATATATTTTGTCTATTTTCATCTCTCTTTGGAGGATTTGGATTTAGTTTCACGGTTTGCGAGATATTATAGTTTTCGTACAGCAGTATTGGGAATTCTAGTTTTGCCAAACTATTGTTTATTGATGTTTTCTGATTTTTGATGACTGATCTAAGTTTACTGGAAAATTCTGAAACTTTATATTCTGATACTAGACAGATGGGGGAGTACCCCAGATTTTTCGTGGATTTATTTAAGTTGTTTTCATGCTGTTTTCCTGCTCTTGAATTCATTTTCCTGATTTCTGGCTGAACCTAATTTCTGAATTCAAATCAGTTTTGAGTTATGTTGTTGTGAAATACTATATGACTTATTTATACTCATTGGTTTCAGTTGGAAGTCTACTTTCTAGATGTTTCACTAGATTCAGATTTTTATATTTGTAACACTGGGAATCACTGTTTTACTGTAGTGTGGTTTTGCTGTCCTGAACTTGAGATTTGTTTATTTTATTCTTTTATGCAATATCTTGCACTAGTACATATTTATCTTGCAACTTGAACTTGTTACATGACCATGACATGATATACTTAATATGTTTTGCACACCTACATGATTGTTTGACATTAATAATAAAATAACCAAGCCAGGGTTAAGGGAAAGATCTAGTAGTGGATAGTGCAGAAATATGTACTCGGAAGAACCTAGTGGTTATTGGAGCATGTTTACATGTGGAGCTTGACACGATATACATGACACGTACACACATGACACTGGAGCTTGTTTGGGTTTGGAGCTTGTTTCCTGATACATGATTACATGATACTTGGAGCTTGTCCCTGAGTACACTGCCCTGTATGGTCCCCTACGAAATCTAAAGTGAAACTGTTTGTTGTAGCAACCATGTGTTATATTTTTGGGGCACATGAAGTGCTACCTAGATAGTAATAACTACAAGACTTGATACATGACACTTGAACATGATACATGCCCACTTGATACTTGACTACATGATACATGAGATTTGATACTTGATACATACTACATGATTGCATGAATTCTTGATACTGGTTACTTGGTACATGACACTTTTTTATTTGATACTCGACACATGCTATTATACTTGCTCATCTTGCCATGCCGTGAATTATATTCTGTTGTCATGATTATACCATGCTAGGCTTATTACTTAGATTTACCTATCCCATGTACTTATATCCTACATTATAAGTAGCCCGTAACTTGCAATTTGACGGGTACTTGTTTTCTCTTTTCCTCTTCCCTGCAATTGTTAAATTGCAGATTTTGGAGAACAGGTTCCAGATGGTATTGGCGACATGAAGTATTAGTGCTGGATCTTGTTATTATTACTTTTGTAGTTGCTTGAGCAATATTGTATTTTCATACTTGGATTTATTTTTGTATTTGGGCAATGTGACCCAGGATTTTGACTTATTCAGATCATGACTATTTGAGATTTATATATTTGGTTTCAAGTATTCTTGTTGGTATTTTGGTTCATATGTGCATGATTGGTTGGCTCTTTTGCTTCTGACCCTGATTATTTTGTGAGATGTTGTAAAGATTCTTGAACAGCTTATGGATGATGAAAATCATTCGCTGGGCTTTTGTCGCGTATCCGTATTCTGTATTCTTTTTGGAAAGCGGGGCGTAACATTTGGACTACATGATGCCTGAGTGCACATCCCTAAAGAATCCACTACGAAATCTAAACGTAACTTGATTGTATGTAGCAACCATGTGGTAAAAATCTGAGATGCATGAAGTGCTACATTAGATTACAGTAAATCAATAAACTTAAGTTGACACTAAGCACATGCATGATCCTGTTTGCTAGTATCCTGATTTTGTTACGAGTTACATGATTTGGTTACATGATTTTGATTTAGAAGTCACATGATCTTGATCCACAAGCTTGCATGAACCCATTTCCATTACTTGTTTTCCAGTTGCAAGTTGTTGTCCTTCCGTTCATATATTTATTTCTAGTTGCATCACATTGGACTTCATTTTATTTCGTGTTCCATGATTCTTGTCTTTGTTCCTTGTTATACCTTGGTTCGTGTTCTTTATTATATTTCTGTTCTTGTACCCTTACTTGTACTACTTGCAGCCCAAACTTGCACTGAAGGCGTTTGTCTTTATTTCTATATTTTTTTTCTGCATGATATATACAAACTTTGGAGATGAGCTAGCAGAAGGAGTTGGTGAGCTAACGTTCTAGGCTTCGCTTGGGAAAATTTGCTGTAGTTATTTTGTACTAGATTTTATTTAAATTCTTGTTGCTAATTGAAACTAGTAACGGGCGTGTTGTTTCGAAGTTGTACTTTTTGATCCAGATCTTTTATTTATTTGAGAAGTTTATATTTGTTCAAGTAATTTGTGTTGATTAATAATTTATTCATGCATGCGTGATGGAGTATATTTTGTTATATTTCATGTTATGATGTTGAGTTGATCCTATACTTATGAATGGTGAAAGCCATTCACTGGACTTAGTCGCGTACCCATATTCCGTATTTCTTTTTGGGAAGAAGGGCGTCACACGGATTTTAGTGGTATCAGAGCTCAGGTTTGGCTAATGTGTTAGTTTGACTAATACGTTAGACATGCTTGACTCAGTCAAGATTAACTCAACATTAAATAAGATCATGCAATCACATGAACAAATTGATAATCAACTTGATCTGGATACTAGTCTTATTCCATTCATTTTGATCCCTTCTTATTCGATCCCTTGATTCTTTGAATCTTTCGTCATTTTCAGTCATCATCTTTGATTGATTTCTTCTTATGTATGAATTCATTCTTTCTGTACTCATATTCTTTTGATTCTGGTGCAAGCAATCTCTTATTTCTGCTTGCCTCGTTGATTACTTATTTCAGCTCGGGTGTTATTCATTACTTTCTGTGCCTTGCATTCATCTTCATTTGTTGATTCATATTGTATATCATACTAGTTATTTCTTCCTTATCTTGTTCTCCTCAAATTCCGGTGCAATCCGTTCTTTTCTTTCTTGCTTGGTTCGTCTGTCGGCATCACGATCTACTACGACTTGTCAGCGGCTTGGATCATCACCAGGAGATGGGGTGTCGTATTTTTTTTCTGAGATGTGCATGTAGAGTCCCAGGATTTCAAGAAGTGCTCAAAATCTGAAGTTGCAAGGAGTTCGAACTTCATACTAGAGAGATGCTGTTTGGATGTGTCGAGGATACGGAGAGCCACGAAGCAGATTGCTGGAGCTAATGAATGCTATTGGTAGAGTCTTCCCCGATCAGAGTGGCGCAGCGGAACGTGGTGTGCCCATAACCTACATGTCCCAGTATTCCCTTGTTGCTTCTTCTTCTTGTAACGTTTGCTTCCTTCCATTCCTGGCTCTCGTTCTCATTCGTTGGCTCATTGTTTGATTTAGTTCTTCCCTGTCTATCCTTTCTTCGATTCCAACTCTATCTATTTCTTCACCTCTTTGCTTTGTTACCTTATGTTGTTCTTTCCTTTTGATACCGTTTATTCTCTTTCATGCACTCCATTTGACATTATCGTTATCCACTTCCTTCTCATTTTGGTGTTGCCACTATTTCATTCCCTCCCTCCAATTCCCTGTTCTGTTACCCCAAGTTGTTTTGCTTTGTCCTACGTTCCGCCTCAATTGAATTTCGAGGGCAAAATTCTGTTGTAAGGTGGGTAGGATTTGTAACTCATGTTCCCGTAAATAAATATTTTCTGAATATTTTATGTATTTCGCTATTTATAAAGTCACTATTTGTTAAATTCAGCTTGGACTTTACATTAAAATATTTTCATATGGACAATTATACTTATTTTCGAATGATGGAGTATTTCAACCTTATTTTCCGTTTCCGATTGATCGACTATTTATATTTTAGCCCCAAATCTAATATGTTATTAATATTTAGATTTTTACAAATTAGTTAGACTCAAATCATATTTTGGTATTTATACTATTACTATTACTATTACTATTACTATTACTATTATTACTATCATTATTTTATCATTATTCTAATTATTAATATTGTTATTGTTATTATTATTATTGTTACTATCATTATAATTATCTATATTATTTTTGTTAGTATTATTATATGCATTATTATCATTTTTATTGTTAATATTATCATTATTATTGTTTTATTTTAAGCCTGAACATACTCTAATTTATCTAATATTTTTATAATTAGTTTCTATTGGATTTAAAACCCTAAACCCCCTTCTTATTGGGTCTTAACTCTAAACCCGATATCCAATAACCCTATTCAAATATATACCCCACTAGTCTAATAGCCTAACCCTAGAATCGTAACCCCCTACTGTGTAACCCTAGCAGCAGTCACCCCTATTTTTCCCCCTGATCATTTTCCTCCCTCAGTTCTTCTACAAACCCATCTACAGTCTCCTCCCATCGACCTCGTCCTACCCTAGTCATCTCGTCGCCTCCTCAACCTCGCCACCATCCCCATCTCCTCCATTCACCCCGAGCACCAACCTCGCCATCAGCCTCCTATCTCCATTGTCCCACCCTCACCATGTTCCATTACCCTCAAGTCTCATCTTTCCCTCATCCCCTCTTCACTCCCGACCTTGCACTCCCGATCCATCTCCGATCGTACGACTGCCGACCATCCCCTTCTCGCCCTGCACTGCACCCTGCCTCGATGATCCCGCTGTGTTGCCCTCCTCCCGAGTGCCGCACGATAGCAGCGATCAAACCCCACATCAGCCCTGCTTCCCCTCTTCCTGTCGCAACCTCCCATTGCAGCAGCGCTGAACCCACAGCAGCATACGCCAGCACCCCTCACTCCTCTCTTCCCTCCTCCCGATGCCACCTCAGACAACAGCAGCGATAGCACCCAATGACAGCAACCGCGACCCACCTCATTGCTATCCCCTGTTCGTCGTGTGGCTGTGCCCCTCTACCGATGTCGCGCCACCGCCGTGCCGCCCTTGTGCCGCCATTGATCCTTCATCGCAGTGTGCACATACCACACCCCCTGGCTGCCTTGCATCTTGGGTCTGCATGCATTGATCTCCAAGAGGATCTTGGCCGTTCGATCGTGATCATAATCATTAGATTGTACATCCAGCCATCCGATCTTCCTTGATCTTGATCGTCATCAACATCCGTACTGATCCGATCCATCCGATCTTGATCTTCGATCAACATCCTCATCCAATCAAGGCAAGTATCTTCTTGTAAAATTTGTTGTTATAGTACAAGCTTTTATTTGAAAATACTGCAAGTAGATTATAGTTGTGACTCCTTTGGCTTGTCCTGTAATAATCTAATTTTACTCCTTATCAATCCAATGATCATAAGTCACAACCTTTCGTTGATATATTCGTTTCACAACTATTTCGATCCATCTTATCATCTAATTATTTGAACACATGAAATTAAGAATACCCTTGACTTGTAGATGCATGTTGTATGATGTATGTGTTGATTTTGCTTTCTTTGAGTTGAGAAATAAATGTGACTTACTGATTTGATATCTATTACACCCTGATTTGTATCACACCCAAATTTAGACTCATAATAGTCACTAATCATGCCACTTGTTATATAAAAAAATCCACATATGCTGTTATTGTTGTCTTTTCTTGCTGTTTCGACCATGATAACATCAGAATCTGGACATGATTTCTAAAAATGAAATGTAGCCCCAGATGTCTAGTTTACTACACTTTTGACGGAATTGAATTCCAAGTTATGGTTTGTGAATTATCACTTTTTTAGTGCTGCTGTGTCTGAGATTTCACATTCACAATTTTCTGTGTCACTTTGTTTCACGAATTAAATTAACTATGCTACCTGTAAGATAATAACTTGAAGTTTTGCATGCTGATACTAGATACACTAGAGAACCTTCCTTAATTTTTCTGGAATTAATTAATGAAGTTTCAGACCTGTTTCATGTTTCTAAACACAATTCTACCAATTCTGGCTGAACACGAATTCTGTGTTGTTTGCTGTTTTGACACCTGTTGCTACACCTTTAATGTATCTTGTTCATATGCGATGGAACCGGCAGGTAGTCTAGTTTCTAGATTTTTTGACAGATCTAGATTTGCATTCCTTTGATAGAGGGAATCCCAGTTTTGGTACAACAACTTCTTGCTGTCCAGAATTGATATTTTACTATATTTAAATATTTGCATGTTGTTTCTTGTATTTTGTGATTTAGAACATGTTCTTTGCATCATACGATCCCTTGATACATCCTTATCTTGTCCCGATTTTGTTCTCGTTATCACGTGATCATGTGTACTTTGTAATAAAAAGTAACAAGCCGGGGTTAAGAGAAAGATCTAATAGTGGACAATATAAAAAAATGTACTCGGAAGGAGGCCCGTGTTTCTCTCATTTGGTTACATGACATGATTTGGATGACGTTTGGATGATTTGGATTACATTTAGATAATTTAGAATACTCGATATGATTTGGACTACATGATGCCAGAGTACACAACCCTATAGAATCCACTACGAAATCTAATTGTACCTTGATTGTATGTAGCAACCATGTGGTAAAAATCTGGGACGCATGAAGTGCTACATTAGATTAGAGTAAATAAATAGACTTAATTTGACACTAAGCACATGCATGATCCTGTCTGCTAGTTTCCTGATTTCGTTATGAGTTACAAGATTTAGTTACATGACATGATTAGGTTACATGATTTTGATTTAGAGGTCACATTATTTTGATTCAAAAGTTTGCATGAACCCTTTCCGTTACTTATTTTCCAGTTGCAAGTTTTTGTCCTTCCGTTCATATGTTTATCTCTAGTTGCATCACACTTAACATCATTTTATTTGGTGTTCCTTGATTCTTGTCTTTGTTCCTTGTTATACCTTGGTTCTTGTTATTTATTATATTTCCGTTCTTGTACCCTTGCTTGTACTATTTGCGGCCCGAACTTGCACTAAGGGCGTTTGTCTTTATTTCTCTATTTTTCTTCTACGTGATATATACAGACTTTGGAGACGAGCTGCCAGAAGGAGTTGGTGAGCTAACGTTCTACGCTTCGCTTGGAAAAATTTGCTTTAGTTATTTTGTACTTGAGTTTATATAAATTCTTGTTGCTACTTGAAACTTGTAACGGGCGTGTTGTCCCGAAGTTTTACTTTTTTATCTAGATCTTGTATTTATTTGAGAAGTTTATATTTGTTCAAGTAATTTCTGTTGATTAATAATTTATTCATGCATGCGTGGTGGAGTATATTTTGTTATATTTCATGTTATGATGTTGAGTCGATCCTACATCTTATGAATGGTAAAAGTCATTAGTGGACTTAGTCGCCTACCCGTAATCCGTGTACATTTTTGGGAAGCGGGGCGTGACAATGGCTATGTGTTTAGGGTTATGTGTTTAGGGTTTGTATTAGGGTTGAATTTATAGAATACAATTAGATTGTTGGGTTATTTGGTTAGGATCCAATAATGATGGGTTTGGGTCTACAAATAATTGCAATTGGGGTTTGGGTTCAAATAAAATACTCACAATCAAATAGAAACAGGATCAACAAGAATATAGTCCAACAAGAAGTAAAAGAATAGTTCATGAACAAAAATTTAAATCCAATTAGATAACTAAACAATACAAATAAAAAGAATATCAATTGGGCTTGAAAATAAATTAGAGTTTGCCAAGAAAATTGGATCAGGTAAAATAATAAAATAATGCAGTAGGTGATCTTTAATTAAATAATCAAGAAATAACAATTATTAATTATAATCATAATAAAGATAAAATTATATGAAAAGATAGTTTTCGGTTTTAACGATTTTACTAAAATAATCAAATAATAATAATAAATTTGATTTAGGCTCAAATATAAATATTCGATCAATAAAATGTAGAAAGTAAGATTAAAATACATCATTATTCGAAATGGATAAATTTTTCGATTAGAAAACACTTCACAAAAATATCCAGAATGAATTTAGCGTAAAATAAATTTATAAAAATCAAAATATAGAAAATACATGGAAAATTCTTTTGGGTGGGAATGGGGTTTACACGGGGCGTGACAATGGCTGACGAAGGCAACAAAGTCAGGGTGGAGGGAGAAGAGAAGAATTCTTCGAGGAAGAAGAAGAGCCTCGAGGAAGAAGAAGACCATAAGGAGGAGGACCCCCAGGAGCCTTTAACACCTCCCCTCACTCCCCCCCTCCTCCTCCCCCCGTGCACTTTCCGGATGAACCCGTCCACCTAGATCTTGTTATATCCCGAAATAGAGACAAGCCTACTGTATCACAAGCTAAAACCCATAATATGATTGTTGCACTTTGGTGCCATCTATATATGTCTAAATGGAAGACGTATCAGCTTGAAGAACAAGTTCACGATATGAAGAGTTGGCAGCTCGTCATTGACAAAAAATTTGCCAAGCTTGAGAGATTTAAAGTCGGCACAAACCGAAGGTTTAAGCGAATGAGGATCATTCAACAATATAAAATTATGTGCCTTGAAGAGAGACATGAAGAGTTACAGACCCAAATGGCCCAAATGCAGGAATGACTAGGTCAGCTTCAGAAAGGCAATGGACGCAAAAGTAGGCCAGTAATGGATAAGGTTTGGGTTGCATGTTACCCTTGTATGTACTTATGTTTGTCTTTTGAATTGTCTTTATGTATGTCTTTTGGTTTATGTAATATTACTGTAGGATGTACTCCTATAAATCTAGTTATCATGTTATACTATAAATGCTGTGTGATATGTTCCTTGTTGAATATTACATTGTAGAATGTTTTAATTGCTACAACTTTATGCGATGAAACCCCTACAAACACCCATAATGACCTTTATCTAATCAGATGTCGGGAAGAAACAGAAGCGACAACAGTAGAAGGACTGAGGGTGAAGGTAGTAGAGCCAATAGCGCGGATCTGAACATCGAAGTAGATTTTGCACGAGTATATCAAATGATAAGAGCCTTCATAGAGGCCAACTGAAATTTCATGCAGCAGGTAGTAACCCAAGGAAGGAACCCAAGGATGGAACCTTGGCAATTCCGTTGCTAACCATGCCGAGATGGTCGAGCCCTTTATGAGGATGAAACCACCAGTATTTGAAGGCCAAGAGGATCCGACGACAACCGATGACTAGATTCTTCAAGTGGAGATCGTGTTTGAAGTACTTGAAACGTCAGAGGATAGCAAAGTCAAGTTGGAGACCATTCTGTTGGAGAAGGAAGTAGGAGTGTGGTGGGAGTCAGTCAAGCGTGACATGGGTGATGGACTAATCACATGGGAGGATTTCCTAGAAGAGTTCATGCAGCACTACTTCCCCTTAGACGTCCAAGAAGAAAAAACAATGAAGTTTATCACTTGAGGCAGGGCAACACGACTGTTCGAGAGTACGAAACAAAGTTTACTCAGCTGTCTCGTTATGCCCTAGAAATGGTGCAAGATGAAGTGAAGAAGGCCAAGAGGTTCGAACAGGGACTCATACCTGGATTAAGGTCTAAGATGGTACTGTTATGCATTCGAAGGTTTGACAACCTAGTGGGTCGGGCTGCCGTATCAGAAATGGATTTGAACCAAAATCAATAGCCCCAAGGAAAGACATGAACTTGGAACAAAGGGAAAAGGCATGTGCCTGCTACCAATTTCAAGAATTAGGGATCAAATCAAAAACTCTAGAAACCCAATACCAATGTGGGAGTTTCCAAGTCAGTAGAGTGTTTCCTTTGTGGTGAGCAGGGACACTATAAGTTCCAATACCCTAAGAATAGAGCACAGGTTGGCACGAATACTTGCTTCAACTCTGAAATGGTTGGGCATGTCAAGGAAAATTGCCCACAATTGCTGAAAAACAATAGTGGACCAAAACAGTAGGCCGATGACAGGGGAAGAAGCCATTTTGTCAAGGACGAGTCTTCACTTTGATCTAATCATTATCCATTTCTGTTAAGGTTTATTGCTTTGACCGAGCTCGAGTTGAGCTACTCGCGAGTAGCTCAGTTCGTTTGCAGCAGAATTGCTCGATTCATACTAAAGCGATAATGATGATGAGCAAGGACTCAATGACTTCGGGTTCATGGCTCTTTGAAATGGTGAGGGGCAATCACCACTCCTAGAAGAGGTAATCGAAGATCCCAGTTATCATGAATTGGTATATATTTGTAATGACATAAAAGATTATGCAAACAAACTTAGTCATAAGCTGAAACAATATAAGCGAATATCTATTGAATCACATGACTCTTGTATTACTAAAAATAAAAATTTGAAAGATGAAAACATGTTGATTACCGATAAGTTTGAGTCATTTAGGAAAGATCACAATTTATTGATGGAGGAAAATGAATGTCTAAAAAAAGATTCAGAAAGAAAACCTAAAGGAAATTCATGAGAAATATGCATATATATTGCTAAGCTCACTGATGATCTTAATGAATGCAAAAAGAAGTTTGACGAAGTAGTGGAAGGTTGTAAAGAAGCCCTAGAAAAGAATAGACAATTTGATGCAACTCTTGATACTCTTTGTTGGAATACCAAAGATGAGGATCAAACTAGAAAGATACTTTGTTGTAGAATAATTCTGCTCGATAAAGCTATTGAGAAAAACAAAGGGCCCAATTATTTTATGATAAAGAATTCAAGATCTTTTCATGACAACTGAGAAATTGGTTACAACAAGCCATAAGAATGTCAAACTCCTTAGCAATGTGGTTATACACATATGCATAGCCACCAAAATAAATACAAACACAACTATTCAAATGTGTATGATCCAACACAAAATCAAATTACTTGCCACTATTATGTAAGTTATGGCATATTTCTGATAATTGTATTTTGAAAAGGAATACTAATTTTGTTTGGGTGAAGAATAATGTAGTTGCAGGAAAAACACAAACTTGGGCACCCAATGTTACATATACTAATTTTACTGTAGGTGCATCAATGCATCAAACCCAAATATTGGTGGAACCTTGATAGTGGAGGCTCAAATCATATGACTGGAGAGAGCAAATATTTTGTATCACTATCAAGGGAAAAATGGGAATAACATCATTTTTGATAATAGCACTTGTCAAACTATTAGTAAAGGTAGTGGTTTAAAACATAATTTACTTAGTGTTAGTCACTTATGTGATACAGGTTACACTATTACTTTGGACAAATATGCATGCATTGTATTGGATAATAATATTCATGTTTACTTCTTTCTAATTTTTGGAATAACATTTATGTTATCAATTTTAATGAATTAACACAAGAAAATATGATGTTTTGTAGCTATAAATTAAGACGGTTGAGTATGGCATCGATGGCTTAGACATACTGCAATGGACAAGCCCAACAAATTAGTAAACAAAGAACTTGTACGAGGACTACCAAAAGTAAAATTTGAGAAGGACAAATATACTTCTATTTCCCGTATTTGTATTTTTCTTAGCGTATTTTTATTTTTGGTATTCTCGTATTCAACTTGAGGTCCCATATTTTTGTTCCAATTCGAATAAAAACATTCTTTGATTTCAACTCAATTTTTGGTGCCAATATTTAATTCAACTATATTGTTCGTTCTACTCTTTTTGTGTTGTTCTTCATATAGAAATGGACCATTCATTTCATTTATCTCTTGATTTTTGACTAAGTTTCCTTTTGGATCCCACTCAAACCGGATACCCTGATACCCTAAAACCCGAAACCCTAACTATATAAACCCTAACCTACTCTAACCCTAACCCAAAACCTAGATTACTGTTAAACCCCTAACAGTAACGCCGCTCTCCTTCTTTAACCTCCTGCTCCTTTCGCATCGTCTCCGTCTCTTTCTCCGCCTCCAACACCCATACCCGATCGCATCGCCTCCTTCTCCTCTCCATCTCCGATCTCCCTCGCCTCCACCTTTGCCACCTTAGCCTCCATCGTCTTCGTTGCCTCACCTCCGACCCATCGAACCCAACTCCCGAACCCACTACCCATCACCATTACCATCACTAGTCTCCTCCATTCGCCTCGCCAGTCATCGCCTCATCTTCTCCTCATCACCTCGACCTCCGTTCACGCCGCTAACCCCCCCCCCCCCCGAACCACCATAGAACTTTTCCTCCGCTCTCCTCCCTTGTTTTCGTACTCGAGAACAGAGGATTGTCGCATCACCGCCGCAATCGCTTTCTGCCACAGTCGCGCCGCCACCAGCATCGCGAGCCCCGCCTCGTCACTGTCGAAGCCATCGCCGCTGCCGATCGCCGCCTCTCCCTCCCTCTCCTTCGCTCTCTGTCGATCAAGAAGGAAGAAGAAGCAACGGTTGGGTGTGATCGAATCCCGACCGTTGGATTCATCAGATGAGATCTTGATCTGATCAACTGTGGGTATTTGCTGTTTTGGCCCCATAGCAGATCCAGGGGATCCGATCCCGTGTGCTGTTTTGCACGTGTACCGCACGTGTTTGCGTGTGTTCGTGTCCGTGTTCGTGCATCGTCTCTCGGGATTCTCATCTCGTATTGGTTCGTGTTCGGATTCACCGTCATCAAGGCAATTCATCTTGTACAAATTTTTGTTCTAGTACAAGTATTAATTTGAAAATACCGCAAATAGTTAGTAGTTGTGACTCCTCCTTGACTTGTCGTTGTTGATCAAATATTAATCCTCATCAATTCCATAATTTTAAGAGTCACAACAATTTTATTGTTATATTATAGCCACTTGGACTCATTTTAACCTCTAGACACATGAACACATGAAATTAAGGAACCCTAGATTTGTAAATGTGAGTTGTATCTTGAATGTGATGAACTTGTACCCATTTGATTTGAGAAATAAATGTTACTTGCTGTTTTGATAACCATTACCCCGTATATGTATCACACATTAATCTAGATGCCTAATAACAAATTATCATGCAACCTATACGCGTAAGACATTCCCACATGTTGCTGTCCTGAACTTCATTTGCTGTTTTGACCCCTTTTAAGTTTCTCTAGATGTCTAGATGTCGATAGCATCCGGAATTTTTGAATTCTGAATTACGTTCTAGGAGATTCACAAAACTGCTGCACATCTTTAGTTTTCAAATTAATTTAACTACTTTAACAGTAAGTGTTTGACTTGAAATTTTATATACTATTTCTGGACACCCTATAGGAGATCCCAAATTTTTCTCAGAATTTAATTGTAATATTTCAACCCTGTTTCACAAGTTTAAACTTTGATTCACAAATTCTAGCTGAACATAAAAGCAGTATTGTCTGCCGTTTTGAGACATGTTACCACAACTTTCATGTAACTTAATTATATTCGTTGGAACCGAACAGGAGTCTAGTTTCTAGACCTCTTGACGGATCCACATTTGCCATCTCGTAGCAACAAGAATCGCAGTTTTGGTACAACAACGTCGTGCTGTCCAGATTTGAGATTTTCGTTGTTCGTGATATTTTTATTCGTGTTGACCCTTGAATATGCTATATAAATACCTCAAACTTGTTCCACGTCCTTGATTATGACTTCTTGACTTGTTTCACACACTTGCATGCTTGTTTGATAAAAATTAATAAAAGTAACAAGCTGGGGTTTAAGGGAAAGACCATAGTAGTGGACAATATAGGTAAGTGTACTCAGAAGGGGGCCCGTGTTTTCCAGTACTTGGTTCATGAATCTGATGCATCTTGATGTATTCATGGAGCCAGTTACTTGGCTCATGAACCTGTTTTATTCATGAACCCACTGTGTGGGTCTTGAACCTGTTAGTATTCACGAACTTGCTTCGTGAAGTTGTTATTTATTTTTGTATTCATGAACTGTGCCTGCTTGTTACTTGATGCCTGTGTACACCATCCTATAGACTCTATTACTAGGCCTAAACGAAATTGCATTGACAGTAGCAACCATGTAGTAAAAATATCGATACTTGAAGTGCTACCTAGATAGTAATAACTACAAGACTTGAACATGATATATGCTTACTCGATACTTGATTACATGATACATGAGATTTGAAACATGAAACTTGAACTTGATACATGTTTACTTGATACTTAATGACATGTTATATAAGACTTGATACTTGAATATAATACTTGACACTTGCAACGCGATACTTGTACTTGACAACTTGACACTAGACTTCAGACTTGTTAGCTGACACTTGTACTTGATACCTGTCACTTGAGGTTAGATGCTCTTATATGTCACTAGTCACTTAACCTACTATTAGTGTTTATTACTCAACCTGGTCTCTTGAGTTGTCCTTCCTACTAGTTAGTTCTTGAATCTCCATTACACGTTGTAACCCTATTATATTCTTCATTCCAATTTTTGTTCTACATTACTTGTACTCGTTTTTGCTATTTGTGGCCCTAACATGCACTAAGGGCATTTTTTCTTGTTTTCTCTATTTTTTCCTTTTATAATTTTTTTTAAAACAGACTTAGGTGACGAGCTACCTGCTGGAATTGGTGAGCAGAGATTTTAGTTTTCAAGTGGAGAAAAGACTTGCTTAGAATATTTGTTTTCTTGAATTATTTATTCTTTCTACCTTTGAACTTGTATCGAGCTTATGTTTCCCGAGTTTTAACTTGATCCAGACTTGAAAACTATTTGGATCTTATTATTTGTTTTCAATTGTTTTCTGTTGCTTAATAAATTATTCATGCATGCTTGGCAGACAAGGTTTTTAGTGGTATCAGAGCTCAACTTTGGCTAATGTGTTAGTTTGACTAATACATTAGATAGACTTGACTCAGTCAGGATTAACTCAACATTAAACCATGCAATCACATGAATAATTTGATAATCAACTCGATCTGGACAGTAGTCTTATCCCATTCATTTTGATCCCTTCACATTTAATTCTTTGATTCATTGCTTTCTTCCATCTCTTACAGTCATCCTGATTTGTTGATTCCTTATTGGGTACAATTTATTCTTTCCATAACCGTATTCTTTTGATTCCGGTGCAGGCAATCTCTGATTTTCTGCTTGCCTCGATGATCCCTTCTTATTTCAGCTCGTGTGTCGTTCATTGCTTTCCTTGCCTTGTATTCACTTTTATTTGTTGATTCATATTGAGTATCATGTTGCTTATTTCTTCCCTGCTATATTCTCTTCAATTCCAATTTTGCCCCTCGTCCTTCTTCCTTCATATTCAATTCCTTAATTTTCGTTTGCTCCCTTCTAGTCATCCTTCTCTTTAACTCGTTATTGGGTATAGCTTCGTTTTTCTCCTACCTATTTTTCTCTTTATAATTATTTTTCCAGAATACTTTCTATATTTCGATTATTAATTGTTATATTTATTTTTGATCTTCCATATATAAAAAGGAAAAAAAAAAGTTCTCAACAAAGATTTTGTTATTTCGAACAATGGTATATTTTAACTTCACTTTTCATTTTTGATCGATTATATATTTCTACTAGATTATTTTGATAAGACAAATTCTTATTTTGTGTATAAAATTATTATTACTACTACTATTATTATTGATATTATTTTCATTATCATTACTAGTATTATTATTGTTGTTACTACCATTGGTATTCTTATTGTTGTTTTCATTATTTTTTTATTATTGTTAATATTAAATTACTTCCACAAAAATGTTTCGACCAAACTGTATTTTGTCTTGCATTATTACTTTTACTAGTGTGGTTAATATTTTAATATTAATGTTATTATTATTATTATTGTTATCATTCTTTTTGCGATTACTGTTATTGTTATCGCTGTGATGATTGTTATTATCATTGTTATTCTTATTATTATTAGTATCGATATTTTGTTATTATTATTATTATTGGTATTATTATTTTTATCGTTACTATTATTATTATTATTATTTTATTTTGAGTCTGAGCATGCTCAATTTTATATACATTTCACAACTTCGGTGCAACCTAATGTCGAAATGGCAAATATGCAACTCGATATCAATGAAGGCAAATTGCAACTGGATATCGGGGAGGCAAAATGTACAACCGAATACCTAGACGGCAACCTGCAACCTGATGTCGTGAAGGCAAACATGCAACTTTATGTTAAGGAGACCAGATTTACTACCTATTTGCTAAATGATATTTCAAGACAATTTTTACTTATATAATGAAACTAAAGGTAAAGAAATATTTCCTGTATGACATCTTGTTTATGCTGTTACACTTTATGTTTCCATACAATTTGAACTCGTATAGTTGATTTTACTCTATTTTGTGTATAAGATTATTATTGCTATTATTATTATTATTGCTATTGTTTTCGTGATTATTTTTTATATTGTTATCATTATTATTATTTCTATTGCTGTTATTTTTATTGTGTTCATTACCTTTATTGTTATTACTTCTATTATTGTTATTGTTATTTTATTACTGATACTATTATTATTATTATTGCTATTGTGTTCGTTACTATTATTATTGGTGTTGTTATTATTATTGTTATTACTATTGCTGTTATTATTATTGTTGTTATTATTTTTACTATTATTATTGTTGATATTATCACTATTGTTGCTATTATTTTTTATTATTATTGTTATTATTTTTAATGCTATTATTATTTCTATTACTACTGCATTATTTTCATGAATATGTTAAATCCAACACTGTCATGTATGTATTGTCATTATTTTTGATATTTTTATTTTATTATATTATTATTATTACCTGTATGATTATGATAATTTTGATAATTGTTATTATTATTGTTATTATTATTATTTTGTTATTATTATTACTATTTTTATTATTATCATTGTTGTTATTAGTTTTTGTTATTTTTATTATTATTCTATTACTATTCATATTAATATTATTGATATTTGTTGCTGTTATTATTTCTGTTAAAGCCGTTAGTTTTGATCTGTATTATATCTTTTAATTATTTAGATTGAAGCTCAAACTTTATATACTTTTTTTGCATTATTGCTTTTCCCTATGTGGAGCCCATACTCTCTTTGATCCTGGTGTCTCATTCTTTTCCTCCTGCTCGGTTCGTCGCTTGGTGTCACGTGGTCTACAACGACATGTCTGGAGCTTAGAACGTCACCATCAGAGTGTCGCAGCGGAAGCGTGGTGGGCCCATAACCCGTAGGTCCCAGGATCCTATTGTTGCTTCTCTTTCCTTGCATGGTTTGCTGTCCCTTATCTCTTGCATTTGTTTTCATCTGTTGACTCATTGCTTGATTCACCCCTTCCTTTCCATCCCTTCTTCGGTTCCAGCTCTATCTATTTCTCTCTCTCTTTGCTTTATTATCTTGCAAGTCTTGTGGGGTTTCTTCTTCATTTTTGATACCGGTTACTTTCTTCTTACATCCCATTTTGCCATCATGCATCATTCATGATTTGATTCAATTCTTCCCTGTCTCTTCTCTCTTCGATTCTAGTTCTGCTTACATCTTTATCATATTTGTTATCTTGTGTTATATCATTCCTTTGATACTGTTTATTCTCTTCCATGCCTTCCGTTTGACCTCATTGTCATCCACTCATTTTCTGGTATTGCCGCTGCCTTGTTCCTTCCCCATTAGCTCTCTGCTTTGTTACCCTTCCCCAACTTTGTTTTGCCCTGTCCTATGTACCGCCTAAGCAAATTTCGAGGACGAAATTTTTGTATAAGGTGAGTAGGATTTGTAACTCCTATTTCCCGTATCTGTATTTTTCATACTGTATTTTCATTTTTGGTATTCTCGTATTCAACTTGAGGTCCCATATTTTTGTTCCAATTCGAATAAAAACATTCTTTGATTTCAACTCAATTTTTTGTGCCAATATTTAATTCAACTGTATTGTTCGTTCTACTCTTTTTGTGTCGTTCTTCATATAGAAATGAACCATTCATTTCATTTATCTCTTTATCCCAATTTTTATGACTTTTTGACTAAGTCTCCTTTTGGATCCCACTCAAACCGGACACCCTAATACCCTAAAACCCGAAACCCTAACTATATAAACCCTAACCTACTCTAACTATATATCAACCTCCCGCTCCTTTTGCATCGTCTCCATCTCTTTCTCTGCCTCCATCATCTATACCCGATCGCATCGCCTCCCACTCCTCTCCATCTCCGATTGCCCTCGCCTCCACCTTTGCCACCCTAGCCTCCATCGTCTTCGTCGCCTCACCTCCGACCCATCGAACCCAACTCCCGAACCGATTACCCATCGCCATTACCATCGCTAGTCTCCTCCATTCGCCTCGACAGTCATCGCCTCATCTTCTCCTCATCACCTCGACCTCCGTTCATGCTGCTAACACCCCCAAACCACCACAGAACTTTTCCTCCGCTCTCCTCCCCTGTTTTCGAACTCGAGAACAGAGGATTGTCGCGTCACCGCCGCAGTCGCTTTCCGCCGCAGTCGCGCCACCGCCAGCATCGCGAGCCCTGCCTCATCACCGTCGAAGCCATTGCCGCTGCTGATCGCCGCCTCTCCCTCCCTCTCCCTCGCTCTCTGTCGATCAAGAAGGAAGAAGAAGCAGCGGTTGGGTGAGATTGAATCCCGACCATTGGATTCATCAGATGAGATCTTGACGTGATCAACTGTGGGTGTTTGCTGTTTTGGCCCCAGAGCAGATCCTGGGGATCCGATCCCGTGTGCTGTTTTGCACGTGTACCGCACGTGTTTGCATGTGTTCGTGTCCATGTTTGTGCATCGTCTCTCGGGATTCTTATCCCATATTGGTTCGTGTTCGGATTCACCGTCATCAAGGCAAGTATTCATCTTGTACAAATTTTTGTTCTAGTACAAGCATTAATTTGAAAATACCGCAAATAGTTAGTAGTTGTGACTCCTCCTTGACTTGTCGTTGTTGATCAAATATTAATCTTCATCAATTCCATAATCATAAGAGTCACAACAATTTTATTGTTATATTATAAGCACTTGGACTCATTTTAATCTCTAGACACATGAACACATGAAATTAAGGAACCATAGATGTGTAGATGTGAGTTGTATCTTGAATGTGATGAACTTGTACCCATTTGAGTTGAGAAATAAATGTTACATGCTGTTTTGATAACCATTACCCCGTATATGTATCACACATTAATCTAGAAGCCTAACAACCAATTATCATGCAACCTATACGCGTAAGACATTCCCACATGTTGCTGTCCTGAACTTCAGTTGCTTTTTTGACCCCTTTAAGTTTAGAACATGAACCTCAGCCCTGAACAATAAATGTGTCTCTAGATGTGTAGATGTCGATAGCATCCATAACTTTTGAATTCTGAGTTACGGTATAGGAGATAACGCATTTTTACTGCAGCTATGTCGGTAGTCGCAGATTCAAAAAACTGTTGCACATGTTTAGTTTGCAAATTAATTTAACTATGTTAACAGTAAGCGTTTCGATTGAAATTTTATATACTATTGCTGGAAACCCTATAGGACATTCTCAAATTTTCTCATAATTTAATTGTAATATTTCAACCCTCTTTCACATGTTTAAACTTAGATTCACAAATTCTGGCTCAACATAAAAACAGTATAGTTTGCCTTTTTGACACATGTTGCCACAACTTTCATGTATCTTAATTATATGCGTTGGAACCGGGCAGGAGTCTAGTTTCTAGACCTCTTGACGGATCCACATTTGCTATATCGTAGGAACGGGAATCGCAGTTTTTAGTACAGCAATGTCGTGCTGTCCAGATTTGAGATTTTCGTTGTTCGTGATATTTTTATTCGTGTTGACCCTCGAATATGCTATATAAATACCTCAAAATTGTTCCAAGTCCTTGATTATGATTTCTTGTCTTGTTTCACACACTTGCATGCTTGTTTGATAAAAAATAATATAAGTAACATGCCGGGGTTTAAGAGAAAGATCATAGTAGTGGACAATATTGGTAAGTGTACTCGAAGGGGGCCCGTGTTTCCCAGTACTCGGTTCATAAACCTGTTGCACCTTGATGTATTCATGGAGCCAGTTACTTGGCTCATGAACCTGTTGTATTCATGAACCCACTGTGTGGGTCTTGTACCTATTAGTATTCACAAACTTGCTTCGTGAACGTGTTATTTATTTTCGTATTCATGAACCGTACCTGTTTGTTACTTGATGCCTGAGTACACCGCCCTATAGACTCCATTATTAGGCCTAAACGAAATTGCATTGACTGTAGCAACCATGTAGTAAAGAGATAGATGCATGAAGTGCTACCTAGATAGTAATAACTACAAGACTTGAACATGATACATGCTTACTCGATACTTGATTACATGATACATGAGATTTGAAACATGAAACTTGAACTTGATACATATCTACTTGATACTTGATTACATGTTATATGAGACTTGATACTTGAACATAATACTTCACACTTGCAACGCGGTACTTGTACGTGACAACTTGACACTAGACTTGAGACTTGTTACTTGATACTTGTACTTGATACCTGTCACTTGAGGTTAATTGCTCTTATATGTCACTAGTCACTTAACCTACTATTAGTGTTTGTAACCCAACCTGGTCTCTTGAGTTGTCCTTCCTACTAGTTAGTTCTTGAATCTCCATTACATGTTGTAACCCTATTATATTCTTGATTCCAATTTTTGTTCTACATTACTTGTACTCATTTTTACTATTTGTGGCCCTAACTTGCACTAAGGGCATTTTATCTTGTTTTCTCTATTTTTTCCTTTTATATATTTTTTTTAAAAATAGACTTTGGTGACGAGCTACCTGCTGGAATTGGTGAGCAGAGATTTTAGTCTTCAAGTGGAGGAAAGACTTGCTTAGAATATTTGTTTTCTTGAATTATTTATTCTTTCTACTTAAGAACTTGTATCGGGCTTATGTTCTCGAGTTTTAACTTGATCTAGACTTGAAAACTATTTGGATGTTATTATTTGCTTTAAATTGTTTTCTGTTACTTAATAAATTATTCATGCATGCTTGGTTATATATAAATCTTGATATATTCTTGTTATGATGCTGAGTCGATCCTACAACTTATAGATGATGTTAAAATCATTCGCTGGGCTTCGTCACGCGCTCGTATTCCTTATTTTTGGGAAGTGGGGTGTGACAACAAACTATGTGACTCAAGTCAATTTGGTAAGCAAACCAAGAGCTCTCACAAGCCTATGAAAGTAGAATCAACTTCTAGTCATCTTGAACTTTTGTACATGGATCGTTTTGGACCATCACGTACACGTAGTAATGGAGGTGCATGATATGCTTTCATTATTGTTGATGATTACAGTAGATTTACGTGGGTTGCTTTTTTATCATAAAAATGACACTCCTCATGGCTTTCAAAAATTCCATCGTAGAGTTGAACATTAGAAAAACCTTACCATCGTAACTATTCATAGTGACCATGGTGAGGAATTTCAAAATGAATTCTTCACAATTTTCTGTGATGAAAAATGAATAAAATACGAGTTCACTTGTCCTCGCCCTTCTTAACAAAATGAGCTTGTTGAGAGGAAAAGTTGATCTCTTCAAGAAATTGACCGCACCAAACTTAGTGAGAATGATCTTTCTATATTTTTTTGAGTAGATGCTGTCAATACAACATGTACATTATCAACAAAGTAATAATTAGAAAACATCGTGAGAAAACGCATTTTGAACTATATTATGAAAAAGTTCCAAAGTTAAGTTATATTCATGTATTTGGATGCAAAGTTTTTATTTTAAATACCTTAGATAACTTAGTAAAATTTGACCATAAAAGTGATGAAGGCGCATTCTTAGGTTATTCTCTAAGAAGCAAAGTATATCGTGTATTTAACAAAAGAAGACGTACTTGACAACAGTTAATTGATGTTATATTTGATGAAACTAATCTTCTCGCAAGAAAGATATTACATGTTATTGATGATGATGAGATAGGAATTCGAATCGAGAAGAGATAGGTACACATAGAAAAGGAGTTGCATGAGGACTATTAAAAAAACTCAACCCATCTTGACGAATCCTCATCACAACAAGTAATTAACAATACACAAATGAATCGTTGACAAAAGAGATGCAATCACCATAGAATGACCAAGTGGAAGATAATCACATTCAAACAACTGTGCCAACTCCAACTCCCATCATCGAAAAATGTCCTGCTTAGAAAATCGTGGCTAGTTACCCCTTAGCACTAATACGAAGCGATATGACAAAGGGGGTAATTATTCGTACTCAAGCAAAAAAAATTATGTGTTTTTCTGCATCCATATTCATACTTGAACCTAAAAATATTAACGAGGCCTTACAGTATAGTGATTAGATTATTGCCATGCAAGAATAACTTAATCAATTTGAAATGAATCAAGTATGGGAGTTGTCCCTAAACCCCATAGTAGAACTATTCTTGGAACGAAATGGGTGTTTAGAAACAAGTTGGATGAATCTGGTACCAATGTTAGAAATAAGGCATGTCGTGTTGTACAAGGTTATAACCAACAAGAAGAGGTAGATTTTGATGAGACTTTTTCTCCTTTTGCACGGCTTGAAGTCATTCGTATTTTGCTACCGTTTGCATCTTACATGGATTTTACTCTTTTTCAAATGGATGCTAAAAGTACTTTTTTAAATGGTTTTATTTCTGAATAAGTTTATGTTAAACAACCACCACAGTTCACTAATCCAACACACCCAAATCATGTATTTCTTCTTGATAAAGCGCTATATTGTTTGAAGCAAGCTCCTCGAGCTTGGTATGAGCAACAAAGCTCGTTTCTTATTCACATAGGTTTCTTGGCTAAGATAACAATAAAGTACACAATCTCTGAACATCAAATACCACTCCAAAGATATTTTGATGTTCAGATTTATGTTGATGATATTATATTTGTTTCTACTAGTGGAAATCTATGAAAGGAGTTTCGTAAGAAAATGCAGGACAATTTGAAATGAGTATGATGGGTGAATTAAACTTCTTTCTTGGTCTACAAGTACAACAACGAAAGGATGGTATCTTCATTGATCAATCCAAGTATGCCATAAAGCTTGTCAAAAAGTTTGGACTAGATAACGCCAATGCATATATAACGCCTATGGAAACCACTACTAAACTTTGCAAAGACGAATCTAGTAAAAACTTTGATATCTCTACCTATCTTGGTATGATAGGTAGTTTATTTTACATTACTGCATCTCGTCGTGATATATTGTTTAACCATACAAAACGGTCGACTCCCACAAAATGATATGAACTGTGAAATACAGAATTTCACGAAACTGGCCAAAAACATTTAAATAAATAATTTCATTAAAGTTGTGAACTGTAACACACAAAATGAACCCAAAATCGTGAAATACAAAATTTTACGAAATTGACCAAAAAATATGGACTATATAGTGCACTAAATAAGATGAAAAAAATGCAACACTAAATTCCACAAATATGTGGAAAAAATAGTGAAATATGAAATTTCAAAAAAAATGACCGAAACAGTGAACTGTAAATAACAAATTGTTGACAAAAATAGTGAAATACAAAATTTTATGAAATTGGTTAAATACTGTGGATAGTGGGCCACAAAATGTGGCTAAATAGTGGAGTATGAAATTGGCCGAACTAAGGACTATAGCCCACAAAATGTGGTAAAAATTGTGAAACATAGGATGTCAAAAAATTGGACAAAAAAAGGGAACTATAGCCCACAAAATGTGGCCGAAAGTGTGAAATACGAAATTTCACGAAATTTGCCGAAAACATTGGACTATTTGTGCTCATTTTCAATTGTGTACAAACGAGTCTCATTTAGTTGTTGTTAAGCATATCATTCTCTCAAAGGCACTCCAAATGTGGGTCTTTGGTACTAAATTTTCTCTTGCAGGATATTCATATGCTGACTATGCCGGCAGGCTCATTGATAGAAAAAGCACAAGTAGTACATGTCACTTCTTGGGTAATTGACTCGTCTTATGGGCATCAAAGAAACAAAACTCAGTCACTGTGTCCATTGATGAAGCATAATATATAGCTGTCGGGTCTTGCTGTGCATATATATTATGGATGAAACATACACTAGAAGACTATACAGTATTTCTTGATCATATCCCTACTAAATGCAATAATACTAGCACTATTCACATGACCTAAAAGTCTGATCAACATAGGCGCACAAAGCATAAAGAAATTCAATATGATTTCATTAAAGATCATTTTCAAAAAGGAGATATTGTTCTTGACTACGTTTCAACGGATTTACAATTTGCTAACATTTTCACAAAACCATTATATGAAAAACATTTTCATTATTTAATAGGAGAATTGAATGTGATTGATATTTTTGTCTAATTTCTCGCAATTATAATTTTTTTGTATGAATATTCTTCAGTTCACTTTCAAAACAAGGTTTGGGCGGTCGACTGTGACCGTCTTACACAATTCTCAAACCCGAGAGCTTGTGGTCAACTGTGCAGTCGACTGTATTAAGCACATCTCCCCTCCTTCATTATTCAAACCATGAGTTCCGCCCTGACTAGCCCTCAAGCCCTCCCATTTAATACTCTTGTCTATAGTCGAACAATTGACTCCCACATCCCTATCGGTAAATGCCTCATAAGAAAACCCAACAAACCCATCCTTCCATCTCAAATGGGGATTGGTGTCCCTAGGGGTGCCCAACCTCGTCAAAATAATGCTACCCCCACTTCTCAAACACCAACTCCCGCTGCGTCTGAATATATGACTTGTGAACAATTCACCGCTCATCAAATGCAACTCTATAGTTATTACGTCAATACTATAAAATTCATGCAAGACCAAGAGGATTGGGAACTTCTTCCTCCTCCTCGTGGTGCAGAGGATGATGACAACGATGACGAAGATGACAACGGGAGGATGAAGAAGCTGATGACGATGAGGATGAAGAAGATGAAGAATGACTACCTTTTGGTGTGTTCCAAAAAGGGGGACAAAGTTTAGGACTAGAATTTTGAATCTTGTTTCTTTATCTTCTAATTATGAAATATGTATTTTGTAATTAGCGAATCTTAAATCCATGATATCATGTAGAGCTTTCAATATAAATTAAAGAGTATCGTTATCAATGGTATCATGTAAGAAGATCTCTATTATGGATTCATATTTGTAATGGTTGAATCTCTTTTGTTGGTGATTATGAAAATTCTATTCCTAGTTTTCAATGATATATCTCCTTAAATTACCAAATCTTTTAATCCATGATTCCATATGTGTATGTACTTGTTTTTTGCATGTTTTTGGTATTTGCATATAAGATTCATCATGATCTCCCATATTCCTAATTAATTCTTATATTCATGGTTTAAAGGGAGTATCGGATTGAGGGGGAGTATTTATCCTTCAACTCTAAAAGTATGTTTTGTCAACACCGAAAGAAGGTTATTGTTGACCATAAGTTTGATGTGTACAAAATATGATCTTGTGACTGAAATTTCAGTTAAGATATGTATAGGATAACAAACATTCAAAATTCAAATGAAGCTTCAAAAGTTATTCAGAATCAACTTAGAAAAAAGTATCAAAAAGATTACGAAGTATCAAAAAGATTCGTGCATAAGAAACATGAGCTCAAATACTCAAAAAGCCAGCAAGTTCAAGATATTTACTTCTGTAATTGTGAGGAATAATAATGTAAAGAATCATGGATTGTATCACGCCCTGCTTCCCAAAATACAGAATACGAGTACATGGCATTGGCCCAGTGAATGACTAACGTCATCCATAAGCTGTTTATCCGATCAACTCAACAATAATAACAGTACAAAACAGTTGCACAGGTAATAATATTAATCTCATGAACAATTATACTTAGAATGAAGTAATATGAAATATCCAAATGTAATAATTCAACGTCTGGAAACAGATAATAAAATCCGGGTCATAAGCCTAATACAATAATAAGTCCAATCTCAAATAATAATAAGTCTCAATACATTAAGTTCAATAAAACAATAAGCAACTAGAAAGCATAAAATCCGCAGAAGGTTTGTTCTTCAATCCCAGCAGGAAATTCTCCTTCATTACCTGTGAACACATCATCTAAAAGGAGGAGAAAAAATTGTCCTTAGAGCAAGTTACGGACAACAAGTAGAGAAAACAAAGAACAATGGAATAACGATATAACAATGAATTCAATGAATCAATAGGAATCAATAACATGGGACAATAGCAATAATCAATATCATTAATAATCGATACAATGGTATAAACAATGACTCATTATTCGATAATAATGTTCAATAGTCGATATGAACAATACTTAGACAATATTCAATAGGAACAATGATGAACAATATGGAATGTTGATGTGAAATCCTTAAGTTTATTATTCATTTTAATCCTAACTAATGCATATACTACTGAATTACATTCTACTAGGTTCGATGCATACAATCAATTTCGTTTTGACTTAAGTGGAAGATTCTATAGATTATGTACACGGCACGATAACATTATTTGTAGCATTGGTGCACACTGGTTGGCTCAATAACAATAAAACAATACAAGATCAATTGGGATATTGTAGTCAGTAATCCGACAATAAACCGATGACAATAACACTAGTCAACAGATGATATTTTGGGAAACATGGCCCACACTTCCGCGTACAGTCACTATGTCATCCACTACTCCAGTCAATCCCTTAAACCCCGGCTTATAAATAATTTTATTAATTCAAAAATACAATATGCAATTATGAGACATGAAATGAACAATAACATTAATAGGGAAACAATTGGATGATAACATGAAGTAAGAAAATTAGAATGATGATAATAACTCATTAGAATCATGCAATGCAACATACATACTTTGATTCATGTAACACTATGATATAGGAATAATTTAGCAATTACAATATTGAATATTAAATTCTGGATAGCAAGAGTTGTATGTACTAAAACTGAATTTTCTGCAGCTACAGAAATCGAAAATTGAACCCGTCAGAAATTCTAGAAACTAAACTTCCCAACGAATCTAACACATATTTGAAGTTCAAAATCTGCCAAAAGTAGCTAGGTCAAACACATCATTCTTTATAGATTTCATGTTCAGGCAGAAAAATAACTTCTTCTTCATTAAAAATATTTATTAGACTCCTAAGCATGTTAACTAATGTTCTGGAAATTTTCAGAGCAATATTTTAATTTTAAATCAACCTTTTAACTGATTAAACATGAATCATACAAGAATATGAAATTCTGGAAACATAAATACAGCCGTAGTAAATTGATCATAACTTTTGCTACAGAAGTCGGAATTTAGAAATTCAAGATGTTCTCGAAACTAGAAACATAGGGTTACAACTCTTATTTAGAAAATTATTTATTTTAAAATCATGTACCGGGTCGAAAATAACAGACAAAATACAGGCAGCAACAACATAGAGGTTTTTCATTATTCTTGATGAGATAAATTAATTAAACATGATGGGTTCCACTTCAAATAGTCGATAAACTTCATAATCAGCATGATGGGTATAAAAACATGATCAATAAAATTAAGAACACATACATACATTAATTTAACATCCACCAGACAACAATCGATCAATCAAACAAACAACTTAGCAATTATTTCTACAATAGATTAATTGTGTTGTGGTTTTATGCACAACCCTATTCTTAATTCTATATAAACACATGAACGATTCGATCTTTGGAGTCAATAAATGCACGAAGTCAAGAATATTGGGGTTAGCTCGTGTAAACCCTCAATATATCCAACAAAAGAGATGAACAATGTACAATACGAAGAACAATGGGATCTACTTGCAAGGGTTTCAATAAAACTTGAATTTGATTCAATAACAATTCACGAGGAAAGTGACTTGCCTTATAGATGATGAAATTGAATACCAAGAATAACGGGATGAGAATCTCAGAGCAACGAACCCGACGAACTCACAAAATAACACGTGCAATCAAGTCCACACAAAAAACCATGCACCAAAAATCAAAGAGACAGCAACTGCAACAGCAAGAAAGGAGGCTTGGGATCGGGGATTGATGTCAACAGCAGTCGTCGGCGTCGCAGGCGGTGGCACAACGGGAACATAGGTGTCGAGGGGGCGACACTGTTGTGTGTCAGGCTGGGCATCGATTGGAACAGGAGAAAACAGAGAGATAGTGGTAGCATGTTTCGGGTGTGGGGGCTGCTATGAGTCGATGGGATGGCGGAGGTTCTAGGGCGGCGGGACTGAGTGAGGGCGGCGATGGGGGTCGCCAGAGTAGGCCGGAGAGGAAGGTCGGGGGTTTGAGTAGGAAATAGGGTCGGGGAGAGAGAAAACAGAGGGGAGAGAGAGAAAGTGGCTAGATTAGGGTTTCAAATTGTGATTTTTAGGGTTTGCAATAGGATTATATTTATACGGTGCGATTAGGATGTTGGGTTAGTGGTTTTGTAACCCATGTTTTTCATTTTTCTAAATTTTTTATGTATTTTTTTTCTTTTCTTTTGAGTATTTATTCATATTGTATTCTCCTTTTTTTTTTGAAACGTGTATTTGATTTTCATTCTCTATATATCAATCTCTTTGATTGTCGCATTTATTTGATCTTCTAGATTCAATTGTCTGCCTATTGTTTCGTTTGGAGTTGATCAAGCTATTATGTTGATTAATTGTTCATGTCTTATTTAATTATTTATTTTGTTCCTATCTCATTATTTTGACCATCCTATTCTATTTGGATCTTGAATCCACCACTGCCAATTACCCAACCCATTAGCCCTAAGTAAACCCATTAATACCCGCAACCCAACTACCCGTCTCCACCTAAAACCCTAGTACTCATGCCTGTATATACACGCCATCTCCTGTTCTGCCTAGTATCCTCAAAACCCTATCCTGACGAACTCCCTAAACCCTACCCCTGTCATCCCCTTGTCCCTTCTGCCGCTATTCTCATAAACCCTACCCTTGTCATCCCCTTGTCCCCTCTCCCGACCAACTCCCTGTGCTTCCCCGTCCTCATCGCGACCCCCACCTCGCCTCGACATCAACCCCAGACAGCACGACTCTGTGCGTTGTTTGCCCTCTGATGGCAGACCACAACACCCTCCTGATGCACCTCCATAGTGATACAAGTAGCTAGCGCAGCTATCCTGCACTTCCTACCTGTGCTCCTCCCGATCGACAGATAACACCCCGTTCTGTGTCTTCGCCGCCGTCAGCCCTTCCCCTTCTTGTTGTCTGCCGTTCTCTCCGCTTGTACACACCCGGGCAACCGTTGGCTTGGCTCTTGGGTGCGTGTGTTGATTTCGTGTGTTCATGTGTTCGTGGTTTGTGAGTCGTTCATTGAGTTCGTGCCCAGAAATCCGTTCCCGTTATTCTCGTTCTTGCTTCGTTTTCGTTGACTATACGACAAGTAACTTGTATAATTTATGTTTGCATACACAAGTACTAAATACTGCTTGTAATGTAGTTGCTTCGAGATCTATTCTCAATAAAACCCTTGTTATATCTTGTCTCTATGTGTTGATCTGCCCATAGTTATCTCATTACACACACGACATGAAATAACTTAGGAATACTAAATTCTTGATGTATAAAAGCATGTGGTTCGTGATTACCAGGTGTCGTAGAATCTTGTATGCTTGATGTGTTAGTAGTAGTATAACTTGTTGTAAACTTGTTAAACACCTGTATACCATGTTGCTTGGACATCTCTAATACCAAGCATGTGTTTTGTTTTGATTTGGATTTATTGCACATGAACTAGTTGATTTTAAGCATAAAGAAGATTTCTGTTTTTGCTGTTACCCTATTTTTGTTCAATATTTTAGACCCTGTTGAGGTCAGTAAATGAAAATTATTTGTGAATATGAATTATAGAGAATTCTGTCTACTTTCCCTAATTTCTGACAGATCTCAATTTCGATTTGTGAGAAGTTATGGCTATTTTACAATAGAGATGTAGATTAATTACATATTTGGTTTTATGTGAATTCTGGAGAGTAATTTATTTTTATACTAATGTTAAAGATAATATTTTGATCCAATATTTTTTAAGTACTACTAGACTTGACTGGGATTAACCCATAATTTTTTTGAATTTAATTGATGAATTTTATGAACTATTCTATGCTTGCAAACAACTACCATACTTGCAGAATTTTCATGCTATTCAGTAAAGAACCTTAATTTCAACCTGATTGTACTTGCTGTTGATAAAAAATTTATCAACATAAAATGTAGCCTGTTGTATATACTTTATCACCCTTTGACGGATTTGGATTTGGATTTATATTTTGTAATCTATTGCAGTTTTAGTACTGCTGTATTTATGATTTTAGATTTACTAACTTGCTGTATCTTGCTGTTTTCTGATTTTATTTGACTATACTATTTATGTTGGAAAATTATGAAATTATATTTATTGATACTAAAAATACTAAGGAATTACCCAGATTTTTCTTGGATTTAATCTGTATGTTTTTATGCCGTTTTCCTGTTTATGAATACAAACTTGTGATTTCTGGCTGAACAAGCTTTCTGGATACAATTCTCCTTTTAGTCCTGCTTTTGTGAAATACCATATGACTCATATATATGTTCTGGATTCGGCCGAGAGTCTATTTTGTAGATTTTCTAACGGATCCAGATTTGCATATTTGTGGCAATGGAAATCTCAGATTTGGTACAGTAGTGTCCTGCTGTCCAAAACTGAAAGTCTCGTTGTCCTAGCCCTTTGCAACGGGAATCTCACAAGTGAATTGTCTGTCACTTGTGCATATTTATGTTCCAACCTGAATCTGTTACTTGTTCATACCATGTTATTCTTGCCATGTTTTGTGACACTTATATGCCTGTTTGATAATAATAACAAATAACCAAGCCGGGGTTAAGGAAAAGATCTAGTTGTGGAAAATATGAAATGTGTACTTCGAAGGGGGCTTGTGTTTCCCACCTGTTACCTGTTACCTGTGATATGATTACCTGACATGTGATTCAACTTATCTGTTTACCTGAATCCTGACTGCATACTTCCTTATGAGAAGGTATACTCAGATGGGGGCGCGTGTTTCCCACCTGCTACCCAACTGCATACCTCCTTTTGAGAGGGTGTACTAGGAGGGGACCGTAAGTCCTACCTGATGCATGATTACCTGTTACATGATACCTGTACCTGTACCTGTACCTGTTTACCTTATACCTATGTACACGGCCCTATACAGTCCAGTACGAAATCTAAATGCAAACTTGTTTGAATGTAGCAACCATGTGGTAAATAGATGAGACGCATGAAGTGCTACCAAAATAGAAATAAATATAAGACTTGACATAACATGACATCTGTTACATGCTTACCTGTACATGTTACCTGTACCCTGTTAGCATATCATGTTACTTGATTCTGTTTCCTGATTTATGTTAGTCATTCTATTTTGTTGTCATGTCTATTCCATGCTATGTTTGCTTCCGCTTTTACTCTATATATTTGTATATCTTTTTCTGTACTTGTGGCTGCACTACAAGCGGCACGTAACTTGCATTGACGGGCATTTTGTTTTCTTTTTCCTCTTCCTTCAATTTGTTAAATTGCAGACTTTGGTGATCAGCTGCCACTGGAGTAGGTGATCAAAGATTTTAGTTGCTTGAGTTCTTGCTGTATTTATTTTCCTACTATTCTTGAATAAATGTAATTGTTACATGAATTTTGTATTGGGCAGTTTGATACAGAATTTATGACTTGTTCCAGATCTGATTTATTTGAGATTATTAAATTTTGTTTCAAGTAAATTCTGTTGGTATGTTGATTCATTCATGCATGCGTGGTTGGATTCTTCTTGTACATCTCTTGTATATACTTGTACTCGTTGAAAAGATCTTGACAGCTTATGAATGGTAAGATCCATTTGCTGGACTTAGTCACGTATCCATATTCTGTTTGCCGTATTCCTTTTTGGGAAGCGGGACGTGACAAGGTTTTTAGTGGTATCAGAGCACAAGGTTTGGCTAATGTATTAGTTTGACTAATATATTAGACAAACTTGGCTCGATCTGGTATTGGCCTAATAGTACACAAACCATGTATTACATGAATAAATTATAATCAACTTTGATCTGGATGCTGATTATTTTTTATCTTGTGCAGACCACGGCTCGCAAATGTTCCACTTCTCGTTCTCGGGAGGAACAACCTGGGCTTGAAGCCATTATCAATGTGCTTGATCGCCTGATCAACATGCAGCAAAACCAAATTGACCTTGTGATGGCTGCTTTGGAAGCTGCCCGGGTTCATAATCCCGTTGTGCCTACACATGCAGCTCTCCTTCCTCATCCGGGTACAGTTACAGATTTTATGAGGCTGCACCTTGACAGGTTTTTCGGCACTGAGATGCCTTTGGAGGCTGAACAATGGCTGATCAGGATAGAGCAGTTACTGTTGGCAGCAAGAGTTACCGATGCTGATAGAGTGGACGTAGTGACCATCCAGCTGGTGGAACTGGCCCACATTTGGTGGAGGACCTAGTCCGAAAGGCTCACTCGGCCTATTGCTTGGGCCACGTTCACTTGGAGCTTATTGGAGAAGTTCTTCCCTAGCAGCACTCGGGATGAAATGGACCAACAGTTCCTAGCCCTAAAACAGGTTGTTCATTGTTCTATTTTGGAATTTTTGTTACATATTGTTCATGCAATGTTGTAACATGAGAATATCTTGGAACATGGTTCCAGGTCAGTAAATGAGTATGCAGCAGAATTTACCAGACTTAGCCGCTTCGTAGCCGTTCTTGTGGAGAACGATAAGGACAGAGCTCGTAGATTCACGCTGGGACTTGAGCGAGATATTCAGATGCATCTCGTTTCCCTTCGCTTGCGTACTTACACTGAGGCTCTTGAGGCAGCCCGAGCTTAGGAGCAGGCTCGTGGCAGGTTAGCTCCTCTCAGTGGGCTGTTCCGCACTCTGCTACTGCTGCTGGGCCTTCTGGCGGGCCAATTCGGAGGCCCATCCTAGTCCATCCTGTCAGGGCGAATCCCTACTCTTCTGTTGCTCCCAGGGAAGCTAGTTTCTGTGAATTCTACCAGTTTGCCGGGCATGATCGCAGGGACTGTAGGCGAGCCAACTGCTAGTGCTGTGGATGTGGTGCTTCTGACCATTCAGTGCGGGATTGCCCACAGCGGAGGATGGCTCTTCTAGCCAGGGGTCCATTTCAGTAGGTAGCCCCAGCTCGTGGTCCTATTAGGCCACCTCTTCCTCCTCAGCACCAGGTCATCGGTCGGAGTACCGCTGATCCAAGGAGAGGCCAGGCTTTCAAACTGACTGCTACTGAGGCTGAGTCAGCAGAAGGGGCTGTTGCAGGTATATTTTGCATTTTGTTGTTTTGTTGTGTTCCATTGCTTCTTTCATTGTCTTGCATTATTCTTTCATATTATCTTTTTGCATTGTGTTTTCCTCACCCCTTGATCATCAATTCTTTTTTCCTTGCTTTTTATTCTGTCTTCGGTGTTGTCCTTGTTTGTTCCTTCCCTTCTCATGTTCTCTTTGATTCCGAGGCAACCCATTCCTCTTTCTCTTCCCGGTTTGTGGCTCAGCATCAGTTGGATTGCAGCATCATGTCAAAGGCTTGGAACATTGTCACAAGTGCCAGTGTTGTCATTTATTTTCGGGAGTGCAAGCAGAGTCCCATGGTTATTGGTGGTGTAGATTTCAAGGCTAACCTGATTGTAATTAGAAATTCAGGTTTCGACGTCATTCTCGGTATAGATTGGTTAGGTGAGTCTCACGCCATCATTGATTGCCATGCCAAGAAAGTTGTATTTTGAATCCCAGGTCACGCAGAGTTTGAGTTCCATGGCGGGGAGACACCCCTTGGCCGAGCTAAGACTGCAGTTAATCAGTAGGTTTGTGTGATGGAATTGCATTCAGGCTGTGAGGCTGCACCTCTAGTAGTGCAGGAATTCCTATAAGTTTTTCCAGAGGAGTTGCCTAGCTTACCCCTAGATAGGGATGTGGAGTTCGGTATTGAAGTTTAGCCTGATACTGTGCTCATATCAAAGAGTTCTTACAGGATGACACCCGTTGAGTTAGCAGAGCTTAAGGTGCAGATTTAGGGTTTTCTTGATTTGGGGTTCATCAGACCCAGTGTTTCACCGTGGGATGCCCCAGTTCTTTTTGTCAACAAGAATGATGGTAGTTGTTGATTGTGCATCGATTATCGGGAACTGAACAGTGTTACTGTGATGAACAGGTCTCCGCTGCCGTGGATCGATGACTTATTTGATTAGTTGGGTAGATGAGTTGTCTTCTTGAAGTTGGATCTTCATTCAGGGTATTATCCGGTCAAGGTGAAGGCGACTGATGTGCAGAAGATTGCATTCAGGACCAGATTTGGGCACTATGAGTATCTTGTGATGCCGTTCGGGGTCACGAATGTGCCAGCTGTGTTCACGAGTCTGATGAATAGGGTATTTTCCCAGTTCCTAGATAGATTTGTGGTGGTCTTCATTGATGACATTCTGGTGTATTCTCGGAACTGGGAGGATCATGTTGAGCAACGTAGGCTGGTTCTACAGACTTTGAGGAAAAATCAGCTCTATGGGAAACTCAACATGTGTGAGTTTTGGCTCGATAGAGTTACCTTTTTGGGGCATATTATATTGGGCGATGGTATCTCAGTGGATCCGTCCAAGGTGAAGCTATGAAGGATTGGCCAGTTTCCAAGTCAGTTTCAGAGGTGAGGAGTTTCCTTGGTCTAGCTGGCTATTATTGAAAATTCGTCTAGAATTTTTTGAAGATAGCAGGACCATTTACTAAGCTGAAGGATCAGAAGTTCTGTTGGTCTGAGACTTGCAGTGAGGCTTTTGCTGAGTTGAAAAGCAGGTTGACGTCAGTGCGAGTGTTGACTATTCAAGATGGTTCAGACAGATTTGTAGTTCACTGTGACACTTCTGGCAAGGGTCTTGGTGCAGTTTTGATGCAGAGGGCTGAGTTGTTGCTTCTGCATCGAGGCAGATGAGGCCGCATGAGAAGAACTAACTGACTCATGACTTGGAATTAGTGGCAGTGATCTTTGCTTTAAGGCTGTGGAGACACTATTTACTTGGGGACCAAGTGGAGATCTTTACTGATCACAAACGTCTCAAGTACGTCTTCACCCAGAACGAATTGAACATGAGGCAAAGATGGTGGTTGGAGCTTATGGCCGATTATGACATCAGTTTGCAATACCATCCTGGTAGAGTGAACTTTGTGCCATATGCTTTAAGCAGGAGATCGGAAGCCATGTTCCTAACTCAACAGAGAGATTTGGTTGAGCAGATATGGAGGTTGGAGTTGGATGTGTTGTTGCCGAGTTCTGATTGGAGTTGCTTGGTGCTCCAGCTTCAGTCGTCTCTTGTCGATCAGATTAAAGAGGCTCGAGCTGGTGATGAGCAGTTGCAAGGTTTCAGAGCAGAGGTTGAGGCTGGTTCCAGAACGAATATGGGTATTTTTGCTGATGGATCGCTTCATTTTGGGTACAGGTTGTGTGTCCCTAAAGGTGTAGTTCGTCAGAGGATGCTTGAGGAATCCCACCAGTCATCATATTCAATTCATCCTGGAGGTACTAAGGTATACTCGGACTTGAAGCTTCATTTCTGGTGGCATGGTATGAAGAGGGTTGTGGCTCAGTTTGTGTCTCACTGTTTGATCTACCAGCAGGTGAAGGCAGAGCATAAGAGAATCGCTAGAATTCTTCAACTGCTTTCCATTCCAGAATGGAAGTGGCAACATATCACTATGGATATGTCACCGCTTTGCCGAGGAGTCTTAAGGGTCACAATTCCATTTGGGAGATTGTCGACCGGCTGACAAAGAGTGCCCACTTCATTCCCTTCCGAGTCGAACAGTCTACTGAGAGCCTAGCAGAGAAGTACATGCAAGAGATCGTCAGACTTCATGGGTTTCCAGTCAGTATTGTATTCGACAGGGATATGAGATTCAGGTCTCAGTTTTAGGAGAGTCTTCAGAGTAGTTTGGGGAGTAAATTGAAGTACGTTATAGCTTTTCATCCCAAGACTATTCGACAGTCAGAGAGGACCATCCAGACTCTTGAGGACATGTTGAGGTCTTGTGTGTTGCAGTTCGGTGGATCATGGGAGGACCATTTGCATCTCGTAGAGTTCTCATACAATAATAGCATTCAGGATAGTCTTAAAGCTGCACCGTTCGAGGCTCGTTATGGGCGAAAGTGCAGATCACCAGTGTGCTGGGATGACATTGGTGAGAGGAAGTTACTGGGTCCGGAGTTGATCACCATCCAGACTCTTGAGGAAGCATCTTCAGAAAGCTCAGGATAGGTAGAGGCGATGGGCAGATGTCCATCGGTGAGCTTCGGAGTTTGAGGTTGGTGACCATGTTCTCCTCAAGGTATCACCTTGGCGAGGTGTCATTCAGTTTGGTGGTAGGGGCAAGCTCAACCCTAGGTTTATTAGACTGTTCGACATTGTTGAACGAGTAGGCAAGGTGGGCTATCGTCTTGCAATGCCACCGGCTTTATCAGGAGTGCATGATATTTTCCATGTCTCACAAATCAGGAGATATATCCGCGATGAGGGCCACATGATCTACCATTCTAAGTTGAACGTTCGGCCAGATTTGACTTGTGAGATTCCGCCAGTTGCTATTTTGGATCGGCGGGAGAAAGTGCTGAACAACAACGTCATCAAGCTAGTTCTCGTTTCTTGGAATCCTCACTGGCCAGGTGAGTCGACTTGGGAGTTGGCGGAGGAGATCCAGTGGAAGTTTTCTCATCTGTTTGAGTAGCTTTTTGTTTTGTTCTTTCTTTTCTTTTCGGGGTTACCCTATGTACCTCTTGTTTGAATTTCGAAGATGAAATTCTTCTTGTTAGGTGGGTAGGATTTGTAACCCCTGTTTTTCATTTTCTGTATTTTGGATGTATTTCTTTTCTTTTGAGTAATTATTCATATTGTATTCTCCTACTATTTTTTGAACCGTGTATTTGATCTTCATTCTCTATATATCCATCTCATTGATTGTCGCCTTTATTTAATCTTCTTGATTCAATTGTCTGCATATTGTTTCGTCTCTGGTTGATCGAGCTATTATTTTGATTAATTGTTCATGTCCTATTTTATAATTTATTTTGTTCCTATCTCATTATTTGGACCATCCTATTCTATTTGGATCTTGAATTCACTACCCCCAATTACCCTACCCGTTAGCCCTAAGTAAACCCATTAATACCCACAACCCAACTACCCGTCTACACCCAAAATCCTAACACTCATGCCTGTATATATACTGCATCTCCTGTTCACCCTCGTATCATTAAAACCCTAGCTGCTATTCTCCTAAACCTTACCCCTGTCATCCCCTTGTCCCCTTCTCTCGACCAACTCCCTGTGCTTCCCTATCCTCATCGCGACCCCCACCTCGCCTCGACATCAACCCCAGACAGCGCACCCCTGTGCGATGTTTCCCTCTGACGGTAGATTGCAGCATCCTCCCGACACACCTCCACAGTGACACCAGCAGCCAGCGCAGCTATCCTGCGTTATGCCTCCCCTTCGACTCACCGCCCTGCCTGTGCTCCTCTCGATTGACAGACAGCACCCCGTGCTGTGTCTCCGCCGCCGTCAGCGCATCCCCTTCTTGCTGTCCGCCGTTCTCTCGGCGCATGCACACCCGGGCTGCCCTTGGCTTGGCGCTTGGGTGCATATGTTGATTTCGTGTGTTCGTGGTTCATGAGTCGTTCGTTGAGTTCGTGCCCGGGAATCCGTTCCCATTATTCTCGTTCTTACTTCATTTTCTTCGACTATAAGGCAAGTAACCTGCATAATTTTTGTTTGCATATACAAGTACTAAATACTGCCTATAGTGTACTTACTTCAAGATCTATTCTCATGAAAACCCTTGTTATATCTTGTCTTTATGTGTTGATCCACCCGTAGTTATCTCATTACACACACGACATGAAACAACTTAGGAATAATAAATTCTTGATGTATACATGCATGTGGTTCGTGATTATGAGGTGTCGTAGAATCTTGTGTGCTTGATGTGTTAGTTGTAGTATAACTTGTTAAACACCCTATACCATGTTGCTTGGGCATCCATTATACCATGCTTGTGTTTTGTTTTGATCTGGATTTGTTGCACATGAACTAGTTGATTTTATGCATAAAGAAGATTTATGTTTTTGCTGTTACCCCGTTTTTGTTCAGTATTTTAGACCCTCTTGTGGTCAGTAAATGAAAATTATTTGTGAATATGAATTATAGAGAATTCTGTATACTTTCTATATTTTCTGACAGATCTCAGTTTCGATTTTTGAGTTGCAAGTTATGGCTATTTTACTACAGAGGTGTAAATTAATTACAAATTTGGTTTTATGTTAATTGTGGAGAGTAATTTATTTTTATACTGAAGTTAAAGATAATATTTTGATACAATATTTTGCTGAGTACAACTAGACTTGAATGGGATTAACCCCTAATTTTTGTGAATTTAGTTGATGACTTTAATAAACTATTCTATGCTTACAAACAACTACTATACTTCCAGAATTTTCATGCTGTTCAATAAAGAACCTTGATTCTAACCTGATTCTACTTGCTGTTGATAAAAACTTTGTAAACATAAAATGTAGCATGCTGTATCTACTACATCACACTTTTGACGAATCTGGATTTCAATTTATATTTTGTTATCTATTGCTGTTTTAGTACTGCTGTGTTTATGATTTCAAATTTACAAACTTCCTATATCTTGCTATTTTCTGATTTTATTTAACTATACTCTCTATGTTGAAAAAATATGAAGTTATATTTGCTGATACCAAACATAGTAGGAAATACCCCAGATTTTTCTTGTATGTAATCAGTAAATTTTTATGCCGTTTTCCTGTTTATGAATACAGACTTGTGATTTCTGGCTGAACATTTTTTTCTTGATCCAAATCTGTTTTGAGTCCTGTTTTTGTGAAATACCATATGACTCATATATATGTGCTGGATTCGTCTGAGAGTCTATTTTCCAGATTTGCATGTTTGTGGCAATGAGAATCTCAGATTGGTGCAGTAGTGTCCTGCTGTCCAGAATTGAAAATCTCGTTGTCCTAGCCTTTTATGAGTTGTGTGTAACGCCCCGAATCCCAAATCACTGAATTCGAGATGTTCTACAGGATCTTTTCACTTTCTTTGAGTATAATTTTACAAGGAAATTCAAACTTTTCTTTTTACATCAGAGTTACAACATCTTACATTTAAATTTACACAGCGGAAGCAAAATATACAACATTTACATAAATGAACAACAACATAATGAGATCTTTATGCATCCATTCCTCTTTACATGTAATTTATCCTGCATACAAAACTGTGGGTACGTCAGTTTATTCAACCGACGATAATTATACATGGCCATCCTCTCTATGCCAGAAACAGTATAATGAATCTCATTTCTTAACAAAATCACAATTTGTTCATAATAAGCATGTAAAATAAAAGGGAACTTTTAAAGATGTCGTGTCGTGATTGTGCACTTAATCCTTAATGCAATTTATTTAATTAACATGACACTAATGCGCACTTGTTCGAATTCTATGCATCCCATACTACATAGGTTCGAGGGCAAGCCTCTTAATCGTTCTTCATTTTTGTAGGGTTCAATCCCCTGCCATGACTTACTCTACTTCTGTAATTTCAGTGAGTATCCTAGATGATTCTATGAGTACAAGCATGTATCCTGGCCCCTGGAGTAGAATTTCGCGCCATGTCTTGACTCGTCAAGCATGCATTCTGCGACAATTCAGCCTCCTCCCTGAACACAATCCTCTTGCAGTCACCAAAATATCCCACAAGCGTGACTAAAGTCCGATCATTACTGAGTTGTGCCCGCGCCATGTCTTGACTCATCAAGCATGCATTCTGCGGCTCACACACCCGCACCGTACCCTAGCTCTCATACTCATGTTTTTTTCTCACCTTCATCACCTCCACACTATGTATTAAATTGATTAGAATCATGAATAAAAATCAAGCTCTAGAGTTAGCCTCTCCACCAAAAACCGGACTTACCATTTCATTTACACATGACCAACCTTGGCCTTCTTTTCAATATCTTTTCATTTCACTGCCGGGGGAGACTTAGCTACTCTTTCGTTCAATTTCAAATTCACAATATCCAATTGAGCATCCTCAGCTCATAATTCATTTTTGGGTTTCACAGACTTTCTTATCATGATTTAGCCTTTCATATTTTCATTTATTTCTCAATTCTCATCTATGATTCATTTCACATAATTCATACAGCCATAAACAGAGTCCATCGACTTAAATCATAACGTTCACAATTACCAACAGCAAATAACATGAATTCAAATATATCAAAGTCCACTCTGTACAGTCGACTTGGAAGAACACCAGTCGACTCATACAGTCACATACAGGTTCATCATAAATGCTCGGGATAGTCGACTGTTGTACACAACCAGTCGCCTGTCCCGCAACTTTTCATGATCACAATATTGTCCACATGGCAGTCGACTGTTCATCCACCAGTCGTCTGTCCTGGGATTTCAACAACACAATTCCATGTCCAGATCAGTCGACTTGCTACACGCATTCGGTCGACTGGACGGATCCACTTTTCAAATTAAAGGATTATCTACAGTTCTTACATGTACTTGTATCATGATATCAATTTACAGTATACCTAATTTCATGTTTCATAAACAGGGTTTTCTTGTTCAGTAATAATGCAATTACGAAACTTCAAGTTACGAATGTTATTTCCTCCTCAAGGGAAAATTTCTTAAACATGCATTCACACATATTTATAGCTTCCTTACGAAGATAAAGATATAAATTTCAAGTCATCATGCTGGGTCTACATAATGGAATATCTTAATTTATGGAACTTCCAAATAGTCACAATCAGATTGAAGTACCAGTCGACTTAACACAACATCAGTCGACTGCTCCGACAATTCTAAGTTATTAATCATCACTAGCTCTTTTCATTCATTTACCTTCCCTCCATCATATGTGTCATAGGAAAAAAAATATCAATTTAGTAATCACACCATCAAGTCCATTCGCACACATGTTTATCAACACATCATAAAAAGGTGTCTCGTACCAGTCGGCTGGCTCACATGGCAGTCGACTGTACCGACAGTCCCGTTCTCAATATTAATAGCATGTTCAAGCAATTTCTACTACATTCAATTCACTTTTTATAACATGGTAGCAATCATAATAATTATGGTATCATTCCTACATTAGAAGTCCTGAGAAACACCCACCTTATATGAAGAAGTAATCGAAATTCCGCAAAAACTCCTCAAGGTAGAGAACGCCTTCTTGCTCCTTTGCTCCACACCGATCCTTCAGATGCTACTCGGCCTCCACAGGAAAGCACACACACAACCTCACGAATACTCTCACTTAATCTTAGAAAATTTTAGTGTAAAAGAGATAAGGAAATGAGAGGGGTATTTATACTAGGAGATAAATAGAATAGAGGGCTATGATCTATTGGGGAGTTGCAAGATCAAAGGTTGAGATGCATTAGGGGGTTGAGAAACTACCCACACTCACATAGCTTAACCGCCCATGATCCCACTACACTACCCACAATCCGGCCAAGGAGTGTGTTCAATGCACGTGTGTGCAAAATGCACGTGCATGCACAACTCACACTAATAAAATTTGTACAAAAATAAGTTTCATATATAGAAAAAGTGTTACACAAAATAGGTTGTAGGAAAATAAATAAAAGGTTAAGTTTATGGGCTTAAGTTCATTTGGGCCAAAATAAATATTTTAAAAGAGAAAATAAACGAATCAACATTGGGCTTTAAGAAAAATACTTTATAGGAAACAATATACTTTATTTATCATGTGGAGAAAATAATAGTCACATGCTACACAAGCATACCATATGAAAAAAAATAAATAATCTTTATGTATTAAGGAAAATTGGGGTATTACATTGTGTGTCACTTGTGCATGTTTATGTTCCAACCTGAATCTATTACTTGTTCATATCATGTTATTCTTGTCCTGTTTTGTGACACGTATATGCCTGTTTGATTATAATAACAAATAATCAAGCCGGGGTTAAGGGAAAGATCTAGTAGTGGAAAATATTGAAATGTGTACTTAGAAGGAGGCTCGTGTTTCCCACCTGTTACCTGTTACCTGTTACCTGTTACCCGTTACCTTCTAAGTACACATTTCTGACTACATACTTCTGATTATCTATTTACCTGATTCCTGACTACATACTTCCTTATGAGAAGGAGTACTCAGAAGGGGGCTCGTGTTTCCCACCTGTTACCCAACTACATACTTCTTTATGAGAGGGTGTACTTGTAGAGGACCGTAAGTCCTACCTGATGCACGATTACCTGTTACATGATACCTGTACCTGTACCTGTTTACCTGATACCTGAGTACATGGCCCTATACAGTCCACTACGAAAACTAAACGCAAACTTGTTTGAATGTAGAAATCATGTGGTAAATAGATGGAACGCATGAAGTGCTACCTAGATAGAAATAAATACAAGACTTGACATAACATGACAATTGTTACTTGCTTACCCATACATGTTCCTGTTTACCTGCTTGCATGATACTAGACATCTGTTACATGTTACCTGTACTCTTTTAGCATATCATGTTACTTAACTCTGTTTCTTGATTTATTGTAACGCCCCGATCTCCCCGTAACTGGAAAACCGAGACACATGCCAAGATCTTTCCTTCAATTAGTCTCGAGACACAAAAAAATTGGAAAATTTAAAAACTTTTCTTCAACGCAGAGTTACTACGCAGTAATTACAATTATCAGTTTGTAATACCAAACTGTACTGCCTGCCCCTTTTTCTTTTCCTTTTTGACTCCAAAATCAATTCTTCCAATTTCTATATCACTTTAAACATAAACTAAAATAGTTATGTTTCAAAGAAAATTTGGGCAGAGTCTCCCTTGTATTTTTTGCCCAAAACACAGAAAAGCTTACGGAATTTTGCTCTAAATTCCGTAGCTTACATCACAGGCAATAATAATATGGGCTCCCCAGGCCAAAATGAGCATCATCACACAGGCAATATATATATATGCTCTGGGGGCCAAACTCATAACGGTTTAACAAATATCAATTAAAAAGCATAAATCCTTTTGAAAACGTAGTAAGTTTTTAGAAAATAACCTGTAAAAACCTACCACGACGCCCGGCACTCCACAACGAAATGGGTACGGGTCGAAACCATATCCTGCTGCCTCACACTATGCTCTTCCTCATCATTCTCATACTTATACATCAAAAATACAATTTAAAGCATAAATCTTTACTATTTACAATTAAAACATAACAACAAATTATAACTGGAGCCCCACTCCACGGAACCTGTACCTACACCTCACCTCTGCACTGCTGAGGACCTGTAACAGTAGGGACCTAGGGTAGTCCAGGGACTCCCTAACCCCCAAACACTAAGGGGTTAGCCATTTCTGGTGTGAGTATAATTTATTAAATAAGTAAATAAATTAAACTTACAAGTAAAAACAATACAAACTCACAATTTCCAAGATAACAAATCTTACTTGACATCTGAATATGTAAACATCATAAATGCGATTTTACATCAAATACTCTCCGAGTCATCACCTGTATGTATATCTATACCCGCTCATAACATACTTATATTTAGTAACCATTTGAATGACCACTCACAATACAATATTGATTTTGTTTCCTTATCTCACGTATCACATCATAAACATATGCCTTCATCCTCATACTACCACATTCATTCATGTCCAACCTAACATCTCATTTCACCTTACCATTTACTTGCATTTTCTCACAATACACCCCATATCCCAACATAGTTTGGTAATAACACAATCACATCCCAAGCCCATAGCTTGGTTATTAATCTACTCCAACTATCACACTCGCAATTTATCTCGAATGGAAAGGACACGTGTACATATAATTTGTGCCAGTGTATGTTATGACTTAACTCTAATGCAAATTACCAATACAATGATACTCTTATTCTAATGCAAGATTACTAATGCGATGATGCTCTTATTCTAATGCCAGCAAGTCTCCGAAGCAACATGCAGCCCATAAATACATGCGCCCCATCTCAAGCCGTTTCTCCATATATAGGGATTTGAACCCGCGTTATGAATTTCTAATTGTACACAACCTGTTCCTGACAGATACAACATGACTGATGAGGTTGCACATGTGGTCAAGTCCCACCATTGCAGTGGGCTCATGGTGTCTATGTTTGCCACTACCACCCGGTACACCGGACCTCACTCAAAAACCAGACGAACACAGGGTCTTCCGAACCCATAACTCATAGACCGCTATCTATGGCCTGTTCGCTTCCCCCTGGCCAAGGACCCGACGAAGTTCCGGGGTCCATCCCCCTAGCTCCGCCGCCTTATCATGGCACTTCAGGAATTAACAGTGTGCGATACGCATCCCATGCTCCCAACTCGTGAGAGGGCATCGTACGTATCCCTTTGACAGGAAGATACAACCCAATATCACCACCTAAGGCCTGCTTCGAGGGACAAGTTGGTCGTAAGGCGCTACCTATAACCAACTCCTCTCTTTTCGGCAAAGGGTCGAAGTAAAATGATCTTTATAAGTCACTACCTTAATGATGTTCCTGACCCTGAACAATCCTAGGAATGACAACATTACACAGCATGCTAGGTCTTAAATTAGACTTCGCAAGATAACTCTATTAGGCTGCTCAACCTAAACTCACCAGAATCCCTCAGGATCTGGGTCATGGCCTATCGATCCAAGACCCCGGCAATACGAACGTATTCGCATGCTACTATCCTGAACTTGGATTTCGTCACACTCCGGTCCGCAATCAACCAACGGTTAAGATCTGACGGCACCCGCGAAGTGACTCGTCCACAGTCCCTTAGGAGTAAGCTAAACACACGTCTTAATGGTCGATAGCCCTAGGGCAATGATATCACCCTAGATGAGCACAACAAACTGCGTATTAGCCAAGAAGCTACATACGAGTAACCAAAAACACATACGAGCTAAACAGCTACATATGGGACCAACAACTACATACGGGCCAGTCGAGCTGCGTATGAGACAACAACATGCATACAAGCCAAATAAGCTCCGTATGAGACCAACATTTACATAAGGGCCAGTCGAGCCGCGTATGAGGCAACAACACACATACGAGCCGAATAAGCTGCGTATGAGACCCACAGCTACATACGGGCCAGTCGAGCCACGTACGCGCAAAACCACATACAAACAATCATACAGGTAATCAAACCTAGAAACAACCAACTGTGCTTACTAGCAAACTTGATCTTCTATAATTAGAAGCAACAAAAGAATCTACTATAATCAACTTAGCATGGGTTTCTTCTAAAATCAACTCATCCTGGCATACCTACTATAATCGACTCAAACATGAGTTTCTTTCTAAAATCGACCCAAACATGATATTCTACTACAACTTAACCATGGGTTTCTTTCTACAACAATTCAAATCCATAGGATGGGTTCTTTTTACTCAATACTACTAACAACTAAAATGAGTTCTTTTTGAGACTCTTAGCTAAAACCACTACTATACTCACTTAAGCATGGTTTCTTTGAACCTTAGAACAACTACTCATCTTAGCTATTTTCTCAAGTTCTACCATTCATACTTTTTATAGGATCCCTTTGATCCATAAATTTATAACAATACTTTAGTTTATTCGAACTTCTTCAAAACATCAAAATACGTATATAAACCATACACCCATATTTTGATATCATCATCTAAATATAACTCATCCATTATATAGGTTTTTGTATACTCAAAATAGTTAATAATCACCATGTTTTTACAATCACAAAAATACGTACATAAATCGATACTTACTTATTTCTTTAAACCAAAAAAATACGTAAATGAATTAACACTCATATATTCTTAACCACAAAATATATAATTAAAATAACCCACACATATCTTTAAACCACAAAATATATAATAGACCAACTCACATATTTCTTAAACCACACAAAAATATATAAAAATACTAACTCACATATTCATCAACTCACAAAATATATAAATATACTAACTCACTATATTTTTATAATCAAAATACATATAATAAATTAGTACTCACATATATCTTTAACACACCAAAAACACATAATAAATTAACTCACATATTCATCAACCCACAAAATATATAAATATACTAACTCACATATATCTTAAAACCATAAAACACACAAATCTATAAACAAACTAACTCACATAGTTCTTAAAATCACAGAAATACATATAATAAAATAGTACTCACATATATCTTTAACACACCAAAAACACATAATAATTTAACTCACAATTTTCCGCGAAGATCCGAAGCGCCATGCCACTTCGCCTCCAAAGTCGCAATATATCCTATCATCAATTTCAAAGCAATTAAACTCAAATAATTCAAACTAATCACAAAAGCTAATAACACTATCCCCCAAATATTACACAAGCGTTTACTGAACGCTTGGAATATACACGTGCGATGCACGTGATAATCTAATGCTTACGGTATTTTCATTCCCATTTAATTACTAAAATCACCCCCAAATAATCTAATAGTCCAACTATAATTTCCACTGCTATACGAGAATTATTCACATCCATATAATTCTCTTTTACAAACCCAAAAACCCCAATTTACTAATAACTTACAATCTCTCCAACAATCCACTAATTTCTCATATCTACAATTTCCAACATCTCTAAATCTTTATACAATAATATTCCTACTCAATAAAAATAAACCCAACTAACTTTTATACAATAAAATAGTTAGGGTTTATACCTTCCGAAATCCAATCGAAAATCCGACAACACCATCATGTAAAGAATCCCTCCATTAGTCTACCCCAAATTTTAATTTGGAATCCATGGAGAATCGGAGGAGTTTGGAGGTGGAAAAAATCTTGCCGATCGATGGGTTCTTTTGGGTTTGTTTTGATCGGGATGAAGAAGAAGAACGAAGGAGGAAGGGGGAATGGGTCGGGGTTTCTTTCGATCGGCGGCGTGGACGAAAGAGGGAGGAAGGGAGGGAGGTCGGGGCTGCTTCGATTTTGGTTGGGACGAACGGGAGGAGGAGAAGGGTGGTCGGGGTTCCTTTTGGGTCGGTTTGGGAACGAACGGGAAGAAGAGGAGATGGGAGGAGGAGAAGGGAATGGAGAAGGAGGAAGAGGCCGGGGCTTGGGGTTCTTCTAGGGTCGGCATCGAACAAGAAGGAAGAGGAAGAAGGAAGGGAACGGGAGTGGGGGGGGGTCTCTTCTTCTTTGGTTTTGGGAACGAACGGGGATGGAGAAGAAGAAGGGAAGAAGAAGGAGAAGAAGTAAGGGAACAGGGGGGGGTGTTATCTGGGTTGGGGTGGAACCGGACGGGAAGAGAAAAGAGAAGGAAGAAGAAGGAGAAGGAGAAAGAAGGGGGGGTTTTTTTGTAAAATGTAATAATAAATAAGTAGATAGATAAATAATGTAAATGGATATTTCGTATAAGCCCTCTAGTCTTAATACATTTCAAATAAACCCCAACTCTTTACTTTAATAATCCAAACAATACAAAATACATTAAAATTACTTTGTAGATAATCCGTATAAAATAATTTAAATTCGAAAATAAAAATAAAATAGACAATATATCTTATATTTCTCAATTAAAATAATTATTATCAGAAAATCCATGATCGCGCGAAATTCTCAATCGCGCACACATTTCGGTGCAAAATAGCCATATCCTATTTTTCGGGTCATTACATTACTCCCTCCTTAGAATCGTTCTGTCCTCAGAACGCTGCTAATGGAGAGGAAGACAACCTCACACATCAATGATTCACGAGACATTTTTCCCGAACCATCTTCAGTTCCTCGAGTGACATGCTCGAAAATTGGTCTTCTACCAAGTTGAACTATTGTCCTTCAGCCTTCTTGACAGATCCACCATGAATTTGATGCTGACATTCTTCTGCTCCTGCTCTGGAGTAGACAGTGGTTGCATTACCTTGCTCTATTCTTGTCTACAAGTGTTGTTGATTTACTCCTTGGTTACGACTCCTGTTGATTGGTGACCACTCCCTCCTTAGAAAGGACGAAGTCACACATTATCGCTTCAGCCCCTGAGTCACTCCTCTTGGTGACCTGGTTGAATTGCTAACACGATTGCCCTCTGTCTGAGCAATATCTCCTCCTGGGCGTACTCCTAGTGGCTGCTTAATCATAAGCTGATCTTGGAAAACCCCGATGCTTCAGTGCTTCAATCCCTACATTTCCTGCCTAAGCCTTCTGACTTGCTCACTTGGACTCGGTTGCTACTCCCCTCGTGCCAAAATTGAGCTCTAAACTTGAGTAATCACTCTAATACTGGCTTGCTAGATCTCGTCACCTAGCTTCTTGCTTCCTTCACGGTTTTTGGCTGAGGTCAATCCTTCACTTATCTCGATCCTTTGCAGTTGAGTAGCCACTCCCTCTTTAGAATAGGGCATGGCCCACGATTATTACTTCAAACTTCCAGGATTCTCTCCTGTAATTTGCTCGAAGCTGATGCTCCAGGTGGTGTATTAAACAAAACCAAATATGGAGTTTCCTCCCGCACACATCTCGACTCTTGAAAAATAATTCAGACAAAAGAATGTGATGAACCACAATTGAACAAAACAGCTGCATGGATTCCATATGTATATCTAAATCCAACCGGTTACGAAAGTGTTTCATCATACCTTACTTCTTAGTCCATAATAAATTTTAAAAATACAACTTTTAACTTAGTTGCAGTTCTATATGCACATACCGGTACTAGCACTCCTGCCTTCTACAGCTTGCTGGTAGTAAGTGCGAACTTTACCCTTGGTGAATAGGCTCCTTTCCTATATTCTTCATCTTCGGGGTTGATCTGCCGTTCCACCGGTGAAGCTGGGGAATATCTGGTCGGATATGACCAATCCTTCCACATTTGTAACATGTACGGTATCTATCCGAGTGTCCTTCCTCGAACACTGGTTCTTGAGATGACCATGCTCACCACATAGGAACAACTTCCTAAGCTTCCTCATTTTCCGACGTATGCTGGCTGCCGCCACTGTGCATTGATCCACACTTAGTCCTTGCAGTGGTGAAGTCTCCTTGGCTCCTCGCTCAAGGTTATCGGACCATCCATCGATATCAGTTCACTCTCTTCCATCAACACCTCCTTGGTTAGGACATCCTCGAACATCATTCACATGTTTAAAGGATGGTAACACATACACTGGGATTAGTTCAGATATAGAAAAATTATAAAACATAAGTTGAAAGAACCAACAATATGAATTATAACTATCTACAACTAGCTAAATCCCGACTCCTAAAGGGCATTCAAGTTTAATTTTCCTACTATGTTGGACTGTAAATTGAAGTCAGCTCTGATACCATCTGTAACGCCCCGATCTCCCCGTAACTGGAAAACCGAGACACATGCCAAGATCTTTCCTTCAATTAGTCTCGAGACACAGAAAAACTGGAAAATTTAAAAACTTTTCTTCAACACAGAGTTACTACGCAGTAATTACAATTATTAGTTTGTAATACCAAACTGTACTGCCTGCCCCTTTTTCTTTTCCTTTTTGACTCCAAAATCAATTCTTCCAATTTCTATATCACTTTAAACATAAACTAAAATAGTTATGTTTCAAAGAAAATTTGGGCAGAGTCTCCCTTGTATTTTTTGCCCAAAACACAGAAAAGCTTACGGAATTTTGCTCTAAATTCCGTAGCTTACATCACAGGCAATAATAATATGGGCTCCCCAGGCCAAAATGAGCATCATCACACAGGCAATATATATATATGCTCTGGGGGCCAAACTCATAACGGTTTAACAAATATCAATTAAAAAGCATAAATCCTTTTGAAAACGTAGTAAGTTTTTAGAAAATAACCTGTAAAAACCTACCACGACGCCCGGCACTCCACAACGAAATGGGTACCGGTCGAAACCATATCCTGCTGCCTCACACTATGCTCTTCCTCATCATTCTCATACTTATACATCAAAAATACAATTTAAAGCATAAATCTTTACTATTTACAATTAAAACATAACAACAAATTATAACTGGAGCCCCACTCCACGGAACCTGTACCTACACCTCACCTCTGCACTGCTGAGGACCTGTAACAGTAGGGACCTAGGGTAGTCCAGGGACTCCCTAACCCCCAAACACTAAGGGGTTAGCCATTTCTGGTGTGAGTATAATTTATTAAATAAGTAAATAAATTAAACTTACAAGTAAAAACAATACAAACTCACAATTTCCAAGATAACAAATCTTACTTGACATCTGAATATGTAAACATCATAAATGCGATTTTACATCAAATACTCTCCGAGTCATCACCTGTATGTATATCTATACCCGCTCATAACATACTTATATTTAGTAACCATTTGAATGACCACTCACAATACAATATTGATTTTGTTTCCTTATCTCACGTATCACATCATAAACATATGCCTTCATCCTCATACTACCACATTCATTCATGTCCAACCTAACATCTCATTTCACCTTACCATTTACTTGCATTTTATCACAATACACCCCATATCCCAACATAGTTTGGTAATAACACAATCACATCCCAAGCCCATAGCTTGGTTATTAATCTACTCCAACTATCACACTCGCAATTTATCTCGAATGGAAAGGACACGTGTACATATAATTTGTGCCAGTGTATGTTATGACTTAACTCTAATGCAAATTACCAATACAATGATACTCTTATTCTAATGCAAGATTACTAATGCGATGATGCTCTTATTCTAATGCCAGCAAGTCTCCGAAGCAACATGCAGCCCATAAATACATGCGCCCCATCTCAAGCCGTTTCTCCATATATAGGGATTTGAACCCGCGTTATGAATTTCTAATTGTACACAACCTGTTCCTGACAGATACAACATGACTGATGAGGTTGCACATGTGGTCAAGTCCCACCATTGCAGTGGGCTCATGGTGTCTATGTTTGCCACTACCACCCGGTACACCGGACCTCACTCAAAAACCAGACGAACACAGGGTCTTCCGAACCCATAACTCATAGACCGCTATCTATGGCCTGTTCGCTTCCCCCTGGCCAAGGACCCGACGAAGTTCCGGGGTCCATCCCCCTAGCTCCGCCGCCTTATCATGGCACTTCAGGAATTAACAGTGTGCGATACGCATCCCATGCTCCCAACTCGTGAGAGGGCATCGTACGTATCCCTTTGACAGGAAGATACAACCCAATATCACCACCTAAGGCCTGCTTCGAGGGACAAGTTGGTCGTAAGGCGCTACCTATAACCAACTCCTCTCTTTTCGGCAAAGGGTCGAAGTAAAATGATCTTTATAAGTCACTACCTTAATGATGTTCCTGACCCTGAACAATCCTAGGAATGACAACATTACACAGCATGCTAGGTCTTAAATTAGACTTCGCAAGATAACTCTATTAGGCTGCTCAACCTAAACTCACCAGAATCCCTCAGGATCTGGGTCATGGCCTATCGATCCAAGACCCCGGCAATACGAACGTATTCGCATGCTACTATCCTGAACTTGGATTTCGTCACACTCCGGTCCGCAATCAACCAACGGTTAAGATCTGACGGCACCCGCGAAGTGACTCGTCCACAGTCCCTTAGGAGTAAGCTAAACACACGTCTTAATGGTCGATAGCCCTAGGGCAATGATATCACCCTAGATGAGCACAACAAACTGCGTATTAGCCAAGAAGCTACATACGAGTAACCAAAAACACATACGAGCTAAACAGCTACATATGGGACCAACAACTACATACGGGCCAGTCGAGCTGCGTATGAGACAACAACATGCATACGAGCCAAATAAGCTCCGTATGAGACCAACATTTACATAAGGGCCAGTCGAGCCGCGTATGAGGCAACAACACACATACGAGCCGAATAAGCTGCGTATGAGACCCACAGCTACATACGGGCCAGTCGAGCCACGTACGCGCAAAACCACATACAAACAATCATACAGGTAATCAAACCTAGAAACAACCAACTGTGCTTACTAGCAAACTTGATCTTCTATAATTAGAAGCAACAAAAGAATCTACTATAATCAACTTAGCATGGGTTTCTTCTAAAATCAACTCATCATGGCATACCTACTATAATCGACTCAAACATGAGTTTATTTCTAAAATCGACCCAAACATGATATTCTACTACAACTTAACCATGGGTTTCTTTCTACAACAATTCAAATCCATAGGATGGGTTCTTTTTACTCAATACTACTAACAACTAAAATGAGTTCTTTTTGAGACTCTTAGCTAAAACCACTACTATACTCACTTAAGCATGGTTTCTTTGAACCTTAGAACAACTACTCATCTTAGCTATTTTTTCAAGTTCTACCATTCATACTTTTTATAGGATCCCTTTGATCCATAAATTTATAACAATACTTTAGTTTATTCGAACTTCTTCAAAACATCAAAATACGTATATAAACCATACACTCATATTTTGATATCATCATCTAAATATAACTCATCCATTATATAGGTTTTTGTATACTCAAAATAGTTAATAATCACCATGTTTTTACAATCACAAAAATACGTACATAAATCGATACTTACTTATTTCTTTAAACCAAAAAAATACGTAAATGAATTAACACTCATATATTCTTAACCACAAAATATATAATTAAAATAACCCACACATATCTTTAAACCACAAAATATATAATAGACCAACTCACATATTTCTTAAACCACACAAAAATATATAAAAATACTAACTCACATATTCATCAACTCACAAAATATATAAATATACTAACTCACTATATTTTTATAATCAAAATACATATAATAAATTAGTACTCACATATATCTTTAACACACCAAAAACACATAATAAATTAACTCACATATTCATCAACCCACAAAATATATAAATATACTAACTCACATATATCTTAAAACCATAAAACACACAAATCTATAAACAAACTAACTCACATAGTTCTTAAAATCACAGAAATACATATAATAAAATAGTACTCACATATATCTTTAACACACCAAAAACACATAATAATTTAACTCACAATTTTCCGCGAAGATCCGAAGCGCCATGCCACTTCGCCTCCAAAGTCGCAATATATCCTATCATCAATTTCAAAGCAATTAAACTCAAATAATTCAAACTAATCACAAAAGCTAATAACACTATCCCCCAAATATTACACAAGCGTTTACTGAACGCTTGGAATATACACGTGCGATGCACGTGATAATCTAATGCTTACGGTATTTTCATTCCCAATTAATTACTAAAATCACCCCCAAATAATCTAATAGTCCAACTATAATTTCCACTGCTATACGAGAATTAATTCACATCCATATAATTCTCTTTTACAAACCCAAAAACCCCAATTTACTAATAACTTACAATCTCTCCAACAATCCACTAATTTCTCATATCTACAATTTCCAACATCTCTAAATCTTTATACAATAATATTCCTACTCAATAAAAATAAACCCAACTAACTTTTATACAATAAAATAGTTAGGGTTTATACCTTCCGAAATCCAATCGAAAATCCGACAACACCATCATGTAAAGAATCCCTCCATTAGTCTACCCCAAATTTTAATTTGGAATCCATGGAGAATCGGAGGAGTTTGGAGGTGGAAAAAATCTTGCCGATCGATGGGTTCTTTTGGGTTTGTTTTGATCGGGATGAAGAAGAAGAACGAAGGAGGAAGGGGGAATGGGTCGGGGTTTCTTTCGATCGGCGGCGTGGACGAAAGAGGGAGGAAGGGAGGGAGGTCGGGGCTGCTTCGATTTTGGTTGGGACGAACGGGAGGAGGAGAAGGGTGGTCGGGGTTCCTTTTGGGTCGGTTTGGGAACGAACGGGAAGAAGAGGAGATGGGAGGAGGAGAAGGGAATGGAGAAGGAGGAAGAGGCCGGGGCTTGGGGTTCTTCTAGGGTCGGCATCGAACAAGAAGGAAGAGGAAGAAGGAAGGGAACGGGAGTGGGGGGGGGGTCTCTTCTTCTTTGGTTTTGGGAACGAACGGGGATGGAGAAGAAGAAGGGAAGAAGAAGGAGAAGAAGTAAGGGAACAGGGGGGGGTGTTATCTGGGTTGGGGTGGAACCGGACGGGAAGAGAAAAGAGAAGGAAGAAGAAGGAGAAGGAGAAAGAAGGGGGGTTTTTTTTGTAAAATGTAATAATAAATAAGTAGATAGATAAATAATGTAAATGGATATTTCGTATAAGCCCTCTAGTCTTAATACATTTCAAATAAACCCCAACTCTTTACTTTAATAATCCAAACAATACAAAATACATTAAAATTACTTTGTAGATAATCCGTATAAAATAATTTAAATTCGAAAATAAAAATAAAATAGACAATATATCTTATATTTCTCAATTAAAATAATTATTATCAGAAAATCCATGATCGCGCGAAATTCTCAATCGCGCACACATTTCGGTGCAAAATAGCCATATGCTATTTTTCGGGTCATTACATTTATATTAGTCATTCTACTTTTTTTGTAATGTATATTCCATGCTATGTTTGCTTCCGCTATTACTTTATATATTTGTTTATCTTTTTCTATACTTGTGTTGCACTACAAGCGGCCCATAACTTGCATTGACAGACGTTTTGTTTTCTTTTTTCTCTTCCTGTAATTTGTTAAATTGCAGATTTTGGTGATCAGCTGCCGCTGGAGTAGGTGATCAAAGATTCTAGTTGTTGGAGTTCTTGCTATATTTATTTTCCTACTATTCTTGAATAAATATAATGGCTACATGAATTTTGTATTGGGCAGTTTGATCCAGAATTTATGACTTGTTCCAGATTTGATTTATTTGAGATTATTAATTATTTTTTCAAATAAATTCTGTTGGTATATTGATTCATTCATGCATGCATGGTTGGTTTCTTCATGTACGTCTCTTGTTTATACTTGTACTCGTTCAAAAGATCATGACAGCTTATAAATGGTGAAAGCCATTCGCTGGACTTAGTCATGTATCCGTATTCCGTATTCTGTATTCCTTTTTGGGAAGCGGGGCGTGACAGGTTTAGGATCCAATAATCGCGGGTTTGGTTCAAGAGTCAATTGTAGTTGGGTTTTGGGTTCAATAAGAGGTGGAATTAGAGACAATAGGGTTCATATAAAATACCCACAATCAATTTAAAATATGATCATCAAGAAGTTGGTTCAACAAGAAGAATGAGAGAATTTCATGAACAAAATTTAATCAAAATATCAAGAAAATAAAGTATTTTATTATATTGCAAATAAAATATTACAAAAGATCGAAAAATGAAAAGAACGAAAATAGTAGTTACAATACTACCCACTTTAGAATAAAATTTCGTTCTCGAAATTTAAGCAATTGGTAGTAGGGTAACCCCAAAGAAAAGAATAGAACGACAAAAAAAGATGTGAAAACTTCTTCCGAATCTCATCTTCAAGCTTCCAAGTCAACTCCCAAGGCGAGTGAGGATTCTAAGCAACACGAATCAATCTGATAACCTTATTCTTCAAAATCTTCTCCCGTCGGTCCACAATCGACACTGGATGAATCTCACATGACGAATCTCACATGACAAATCTGGTCGAACCGACAATTCCGAGTAATCAATAACATGACTATCATCTCGGACATACTTCCTGATGTGAGAAACAAGGAAGACATCATGCACTACAGAAAGGGTTGGCGGAAACGCGAGTCTATGGGCCACCTTGCCTACTCGCTCCACCACATCGAACAGACCAATGAATCGAGGGCTTAGCTTGCCGCCAACACCAAATCGAATCACACCTCTCCATGGTGATACCTTGAGGAACCCATGGTCACCCACTTCGAATTCCAACGGCCTCCTAAGAATGTATGCCCATTTTCTCTGCCTGTCCTGTGCGGCCTACAAATGCTTCCTGATCTGGGCCACCACATCAACAGTCTTCGTGATCAACTCTGGCCCCAAAATCTTCCTCTCACCAATGTCATCCAGTACACTAGTGATTAGGGTTGGCAAATGGGTTGTCCGAGTTGGAACCCAACTAGGGCGGGTTTGGGTCGGGTCTGAGTGGCAACTGGGGCGGGCTGGGCTGGGTCGGAATTGCAAAAACTCAACTCTCCCAACCTGCGAACCCATTCGGGTCCAACCCAGGTCGGGCCGCGGGTTGGTGCGCGTCAAATTTTTTTTTAACTTAAAAGAAATGTAATTTTAATAATAATAATAATAAAATGTAATAATAATATTAATAATCAAAGTGTGAAATTACCAAAATATATATATATATTATTAATATGATTTAAACTTATACAAGTTTACCAATTTGTAATAAGAAACAAAGATTTTCTACAAATTTCTTTTATATAATAACAAATTTCTTCGATACAATTTCAAATTTTTTCAATTATCCTAATTTTTTAGCACAAACAAAGATTTTATACAATTTTTTATACATTTAAAATTTTCTTCCATTTGTTGGTCTTCAATTTATTGTTGTTGTTGTTGGTCTTCAATTCTTCATGTTGGTTGGTATTGTTGTTGTTGTTGTTCTTCCGGTGAGTTGCTTCGCCTTGTAGACGTGTCGAATCATTTTCCTTAAGTCCTATCTTCGGCCTTTATCAAGTCTTCCGTACAAACGAGCATCTCCAACGATTAGGGCTTCAAGCGATTCCTGTAATTGGTTAGAACCCTGCCACTTATAGAAAATGCACTTTCTAAAGCAACTATAGAGACAGGAGCAATTAGCAGATCTTTAGCCACACATTTAAGAATACTATAAGTATGTTCATGGTATTTCCACGATTGTAAGATATCAAGTGTAGAAGTAAAACTTTCAGAACCTCGTTGATTATACCAATGTAATTCATTTGGTTGATTAGTTCTAGGTTTTTTTGATTGAAGTTGTGCAAGTAAATTAAATGTGGCATCATATAATTTATTCTTACCCTTACCTCTGGAAGTTAGAGAAGAAGAACTAACTAAAGTAGTAGTACTACTAGATGAAAAACTTCTATCATAAAAATCATACAAGTTATTTAATGTTGCTTCAAATTTAGCTTAAAATGTTTCCAAATCAATTTCAGAATCATCTTCCCGAAGTAAACTAAAAAATATTTCAATCAAACTCTTCGTACCTTCTAATTTGATACGAGGATCCATCACAGTAGCAATACAATACAACATAGGAGGATGATTAAAATATTTCAAAAATTTGGTGTATACAGGTTTCACAATATAACCAATAAAAGCATCATCGATCATTTCTTTGAAAGTTTGCAACATAGTAACTGTTGAAATAAAAATGCAACTAGAAGTAGATTCATAAGATTTTGAAAATTTGAAAGTTGTGATTTTAAAATGTTCTAAAAATTTTAACAAAGATTCGGCATAAAACCAAGCTTGGGGAGTTATTTCAAAATTTAGCATATTTTTTGCCATAAAAAAAATTCATTTATACATGCTTTATATTCCGTAACAACATGTAGCAAATCAAAAGTAGAGTTCTGTCGGTGTTTAAAATCCTCTGGAAATTTTCTAAATTGTACATTTTTAAGCCTACACCAAGTTTTCCATTCTTGAAATTTATGGTCACTTAATGCAATAAAATGTACACAATTTCTAATGTTAACTATATATGGTTCGACTATTTCTAATGCATCTTGAACACATAAATTTAAAATATGACATGCACATCTGACATGAAAAATATTATCAGATGGAGGGTTTAATGCGGTTTTTAATATACTAATTGATGAATTGTTGTTAGATGCATTATCAAAACTTATACACATAATTTTATCACAAATCTGAAAAACATCACAAATTTCTAAAATACGATTTGCAATTTCATTACCACTATGGGGATAGGGCAACGGGCCAAGTGATATGATCTTTTTTTGAATAATCCAATCATTAGTGATCCAATGACAAGTTAGTCCCATCATTGGAATATTGTTGCAACCCGTCCAACAATCGGAAGTTAAAGAAACTCTAAAAGTTAAACCCCATAAAATGGCAATCAAAGCTTCACTCATTTCATTCTTCATTTTAAAACAATCAGACTTCAAAGTATTCCTAGGGATTCTTTTTAAACGCAGGTTTATTGCGGTTTGATTAAAAGTTTCTAAGTCCCTACTCTCGGAATAGAAAAATGGTAACTCTTCTTTAATTACTTGTCGGGCAATTTCTCGACGAACAAGTTCGGGATCATAAGGGTGGCTATCAACTAGACCGGTCCTAGGGTGGACTTTTTGTTGGCCGGTAAGTCTACAAGAAGTTCCTTGTGTACATTTTGGATGTGTCGTTTTATTTTACCCGTCCCTTCACCCTTATTCCATTTGTATGCTTTCGAACAAGTTTTACAATTTTTTATACCTACACCCGGATTTTCTTTGTTGGGAACATAATCATAAAATTTGTGCCAATCACTAGTTTCCCTCCTAGTTTTCTTACTACTACCCGGTTGTGTTGTTTCGGTTGCTTGTGTTTGTTATTCTTCTGCTACGTCTATGTCTCCCACAAACACATCTTGTGTACCAATATGTCCGGTCATAGGGTATTCTTCGGTTACCTCATTTTGTGCAATAGGAGGCCTACGAGAAGTGCCGGTGGAGTCTTTTCCGCTTTGGCTACGGCCGACACCTCATTATCTACACATGTTGATATAGTAGTGTATGTGAAAAAGTTAAATACAATCTAGGCGAGATAAGTTTTTTAAATAATGTAGAAAACAATAGGATGGTTGTGAGAGAGAAGATAAAAAAACCAATAAACAAATATGATACAATAAATTTACACTGCAAACAAAATAACAAGACAATAAGAGAGTTGTAAAATTTTGATATAGCACTTCGCGAATACTCATATATATATAGAGAGCGAAAATAAAAGTAGAAGTAGCAGGAAAAATCCGGATTCGTATATAGAAAGAATGAGAGCTTCTTTGTTGGAGTCTTGGAGGAGTTGGAGACTTGAAGTAGACGTAGTTGAATGTTGAATTCGATACGATCGTAATTTGTCGCATCTATGTTGCTAGTTTCTTTGTTGACAAAATTTCAAAGAATTGAGATTGAATTGAGTAGTAGTAGTATAGAGAGTAAGACAATAAGGTGTGAAAATTGTAGAGTGGTTTAAGGGGTATTTATAGGGGGAAAAGAAAAAAAACAAAAAACAGGCTAAAATAGCCGTGGGCTGTTTTTTCCGGCGTTGGACCCGTGGGTCGAACGGTCGAGCCCGTGCGGGTCAAATGTTTGACTCGTACGGGTTAACCGATTCGAAACTAGCAGGTCAACCCACAGGTTTGTGGGCGGGTTAGGCACTGTTCACCAGGTTCACAGGGTCGGGTTCGACGGGTTGGAAACCCAAATTAGATGACCCGGGTTGACCTGCTTAGACTAGTAGGTTTGACCCGGACCCGAACCATATCTTAACGCACCGGGTTTTGGCAAGCGGGTCGCGGGTCAGCCCGACCTGATTGCCAACCCTCCAGGTGATCTACACATCCGACCGTACAAGACTTCGTACGGAGCTGCTTTAAGACTATCTTGGTAGCTATTGTTGTATGAAAACTCCACCAAGTGTAGATGATCCTCCCAATATCCTCAAAACTGGAGAACACAGGACCTCAAAACATATCGTCCAATATTTGAATAGTCCTCTCTGATTGTCCATCTGTCTGTGGATGGAATGCAGTACTGAACTTTAGCTTACTCCCAAGATTGTTCTGAAGACTCCCAAAATTGAGATCTAAATCTAGTATCTCTGTCTGATATAATACTGACAGAAACACCATGCAATCTCACTTTCTCCTGCATATACTTCTCTGCAAGGCTCTCCATAGACTGACCAACTCTGAAGGGAATGAAATTACCACTCCTCGTCAAGGGGTCCACAATCACCCAAATGACATTATGACCCTTGGGACTTCTAGGCAAAGCAGTCACAAAATCCATAGTGATATTCTCCCACTTCCACTCCGGAATAGGAAGCGATTGAAGAAGTTTAGCTGTCCTCTGATGTTCTACTTTCACTTGCTGGCAGATCAGACACCGAGAAATAAATCTTGCAACATCCCTCTTCTTACCATGCCACCGGAAATGCATCTTCAAATCTCGATACATCTTCCCTACATGTTTAACATCAACAACAAGACTATTCTCATTCATAGCATATTACAGTAGCATGAATTTTCTCTACATGTTTAACATCAACATTAACTTATACTACTCATTATAGTTTTTAGCATGCATATTCTACAACTAGAAAGTAAAGAAACCACCCACCTCTAAGAAGAATGAGAATAACAATTGAAGAGTCCTCTCCTAGCTCCTAGCAAGTCCTTCTCCTAGCAAAAACTCCTCCAAGCAAGAACTCCTCCAAGCAAGAACACTCTACTCTCTTTCTTTTTCTTTCTCTTATTTTGATTTGTTTTTGGTGTAAAAAGAAAAGGAGAATGAGGTGCTATTTATAGGACAATGTTAGGGTCTAATTTGCAAACTTCTCAACCTAATAACTCCTCATTTAAACTCTCTACCTATTCACTTTCCTAACTCCTCCCTCAAACTCTCCAAATCTCCTAACTCCCAAACTCCCAACCTTCCTCCCCACTATGCTACAACCCGGCCTCACCCCTTGGTTCAAAACCGGCCAACTCATGTGTGCAAATGCACACATGCACATACAAAATAAATACAATTTGTAGTTCTAAATGTGTACTAAAAGTTGTAACTTGTCATGTATTAGTCCAAGCTCAACTTAAATTAGGATTTTATTAATGGGCTTGTCCCATGGGCTTTCATTGTAATTTACTAACTTAATTATCCTGTTGGGCTCCCCTTTTAATTAATCTAATAGGCTAGAATTAACTTTAGATCTATGGGTTGAAATAAAATAGCTAAATAAGATTATGCATGCTTAAAATTAGTAAATGAGAGTAGGAAAAGAGATGGATAAATTTCCACGTGCATCATACGTGCAAAAAGCAGAAAATGCATTTTTAATTTAAATAAAAAATGTGGGGTGTTACACACTCCCTCCTAAGAATAGTTCCGTCCCTGGAACTACACATAGGAGCGAGAAAAATACAAAGAAAAAAAAGAAAAGTTCACAAAAAATTTAGTTAAAGAGTTTAGGGTGATCTTTCATCATCTTTTCCTCTGATTCCCAAGTGGCCTCCTCAACAAATTGGTTCCTCCAAATGGCTTTGACCATAGATATTATCTTATTTCTCAAGACCTTTTCTCGACGATCCACGATCTCAATTGGACGCTCAGCATAGCTCAAATCCAGTTGCAAACCTTCAGGCACATCTGGCAAATGATGACTCAGATCTGGGATATAGCCTTGTAACATGGACACATGAAAGACATTGTGCACTTGGGCTAACTCCTATGGTAGTTCTAACCGATAAGCTGTCTTTCCAATTCTTTTCAATATCTTATAGGGTCCAATATATCTCGGGGCTAATTTTCCTTCCCTTCCAAACCGAATCACCCCTCTGGTCGGAGACACCTTCATAAAGACAAAGTCACCTTCATCAAACTCTAGGTCTCTCCTCCGGTTGTCGGCGTAACTCTTCTGCCTGCTCTGTGCATCGACCAACCTCTTCCTGATCAGCTCGATCTTTTCTGAGGTCTGCTGCACAATCTCTAGTACATACAGCTACCGCTCTCCCACGTCATACAAACAAACTGGTGTTCTGCACTTCATACCATATAGAGCTTCATATGGTGTCATCCCAATGCTCGCTTGGAAACTGTTGTTGTAGGCAAATTCCACACGAGCTAAATGCCTCTCCCAGCTGCCACCAAAGTCCAACACACAACATCTCAACATATCTTCTTGTACCCTGTTGACTCTCTCAGCCTGCCCATCAGTTTGAGGATGAAAGTTTGTACCGAAATCAGTCTTTATCCCCAAAACTGCTTGAAGACTCCTCCAGAAATGTGAAGTTAAGCCTGCATCTCGATTGGATACTATTGACAGTGGAACTCCATGAAGCTTCACAATCTCGTAAACATACAACTCTACCAACTTCTCCATGGACCAAGTAAGCTTCATCGCCAAAAAGTAAGCCGATTTGGTGAGTCGGTCCACTATCACCCATATTGTATCATTGCCCCTAGAACTCTTGGGCAAACCTGTAATGAAGTTCATACTGATACAATCCCATTTCCACTCCGGGATGGGTAATGGCTACAACAAACCGCCAGGCTTCTGATTCTCTGCATTGACTTGCTGACAAACTGCACACTTGGCCACAAACTCTGCCACATCTCGCTTCATCCCTGGCCACCAGAAATATAGCTTTATATCCTTGTACATCTTGGTACTCCTAGGATGCACAGACAATAAAGTAGCATGCGCTTCCTGAAGAATACTCTCTTTCAGTTCAGCTTGATCGGGCACACACAACCGCTCTCCAAACCATAATACTGCATCTTTCACCTGAAACTCAGCCAACCTGCCAATGCCAACTTATTCTATCATCTCCTGGATCTTCGGATCTATCTTCTGACTGTCAATGATTTTGTCTCTCAAAGTAGGTTGAATCCTTAATTGAGCTAAGGAAGCTCCCAAACCTTACAAAACCACTTCAATTCCTACTCGATCAAGCTCCTCTACCAACTTTCCTGAGTTGTGATCAGCTGAGACAAACTATACTTCCTGCTGAGCGCATCAGCCACAACACTTGCCTTGCCCGGATGGTATTTGATCTCAGGTCAGATGTCCTCCAATACTTCTAACCATCTCCTCTACCTCAGATTCAGGTCCCTCTGTTGATAGATATACTTCAGACTCTTGTGATCCGTGTACATGTTGACCTTCTCTCCGTACACGTAATGCCTACACTGCTTCAAAGCAAAGATGATTGCTGCCAACTCCAAATCATGGGTTGGGTAATTCTTTTCATGGGGTGTTAGCTGTCTAGATCCATAAGCTATTACCTTCTCCTCTTGCATTAGCACACATCCCAAACTGCAATGGGAAGCATCGCTATAGACATCATACTCGACTCCTACTCTTGGCAATGCCAAAATGGAAGCGGTAGTCAATCTTTCCTTTAACTCTTGGAAACTAGCTTCACACTGTTCTGACCATTTGAAACTCACATTCTTCTTCAGAAGCCCTATGAGTGGCACAGCTATCTGAGCATAGCCTTGAATGAACCTTCTGTAATATCCAGTCAGGCCCAGAAAGCTCCTAATCTCTTTCACTGTAGTCGGTCTTGGCCAATCTTTCACAGCTTCAATTTTCTGCGGGTCAGTATCCGCTCCCTCCTTAGAAAGGATGTGACCCAGGAAGGCGACTTTGGTTTTCAAGAAGTCACATTTGGATAACTTCGCATAAAGCTGATGCTCCTGTAGCTTCTTCAGAACCTCTGCTAGGTGCTTGGCATGCCCTTCCTCTGACTTGGAATAGACCAATATGTCGTCGATGAATACAACGACAAAAGAATCGATGAATGGCCGCAAAACTCTGTTCATCATGTCCATGATAATAGCCGGTGCATTTGTGACTCCAAATGGCATGACTAGAAACTCATAGTGACCATGCCTAGTTCGAAAAGCCGTCTTATGCACATCTTCTTCTTTCACTTGGACTTGATGATATCCTGACCGCAAGTCTATCTTGGATAATACAGCTGCTCCTTGTAGATGGTTGAACAAATCATCGATTCGAGGAATTGGGTACTTGTTCTGTACTATAACCTTGTTCAACTCTCTGTAGTTAATACACATTCTCATTAATCCATCCTTCTTCTTCACTAAAAGAACAGGGGTTTCCCACGGTGATGCACTTGACCTGATGAATCGTTTGTTTAATAGCTCCTCAATCTGCTTCTTGATCTCATCTTGTTCAACCGGTGCCATTCTGTATGGTGCTTTGGAAATATGTGCACTTCCTGGCTTGAACAGTAATGCTGAACTCTACATCTCGATAAGGGGGAAGCCCTGGTAGATCATCAAAAAATAAAGCTGGAAAATCTCGAACAACTGGGATCTGCTTCACTTCTTCTTGAACTTTTTGCTCTGACAAAGCTTCTACCAACTGCTTACACTTCCTCTTACCTTGAAATGTAACTGCTGGTCCCCTAGGGCCTTCACCACAACTTCTTTGCTCTTGCATTCAATAGTGGCACTGTAAACTGACATCCAGTCTATGCCAATAATGATGTCGACTCCCAAAACTGCCAATTCAATGAGGTTGATGCCAAAGAGCTTGCCTCCGATTTCAAGATCACACCCTTTATAATATCGATCGGTTGTCAAGTTTTCTCCTGACGGAGTAGGCACAGATAGAACTTTTCCAGGAAAAATTTCAGGTTCAACTCCCAATCGTTTTGCAAATGATGGTGACACAAAGTGTGTGATGATCCCATATGAAATAAAACTGATGCTTTTATTCAATTTATTAGAATGTCTCCTGTTACATAAGAGTACTCTCATTACATAATATTTATTACACAAATGGAAAAAGCATTAAAACAACTAGGCTTCATCTCCCATACCAGTGATAACATTATCCACATCGTCAGCATCTGCCTCGGTCAAAGCGAACACCTGTCCCTGCCTGAACTGCCTTTGCCCTGGGTTAGACTTGATGGAACTGAGATGATTCCCAGGACTACGGATTGGTGTGCGTATCGATTGTTAAAAATTTAACAGATTAAATACTTGATCTAACCCTATATAGCGAAATCTAGGGTTCACGAATTATACCTGCGATAAGAAGAAGACGACAGCGACCCCAAGATCTTCTGCCCGTATTCCTTCCTCGGGTTGGACGTCGTGTGGGCGACGATCTCCCAACCTTTCTTCTCCTTGGCTGACCTCTCTTTCTCTCCTTACGTGAATCACGAATTTTGAGAAAAAATCTTATATTTCAGATTATCAATGACAGCCAGAGAAATAGAGGATATATATAAGGCTACGGCAGGGACCATGAGGAGAAATTAGGGTTAGGTCTCCTAACGAATCTGGGTATCCCGTGTTCTGCCCGAACACACAACCCAGGCCCATTAACAATAGCTCGGTCCACTAAGGAGCTATTGTTGCACTACCTTCCTAATCCCAAATTATATTTATGGGCTCCTTTTATTATATGCTCATTGAGCTCCCCATGTTAAGATATCGAATGTCCGTCGATCAAATTAAGTTACTGACAACTATATTGATCAACATCTTTTATCCTTAAGTAGTACCACTCAACTTTATTTGTCATGTCGAATGTAATCCACCTGCAGGGTTTACATGACAATCCTTATGAGCTCTTTAACGGGACATCATCAACCCGACGTATCGGGACATGGATTCCTTTTACAATCAACAGCCCATCATACATACAATGCTATTACCCAATTCATAGAGGTTGTTGATCCATAATGAATCTCACTCTTTTATGAGTCAAAGTAATGCACACTGCATATACATGTCTGTTATTATATCTGGATTAAGAGCATAAGCATCCATAATAACAAAGGTGTTTGTTCTCTTTTGTAGTCAGTACAAAGAGAACAACCTCAAGTGGTCCTGTTCAATACACACAAAGTGTACTAGTGTAAACCTATAGTCAAGACAGACTAATACCAGATTACACTACAACCTTTCCAATGGATTGTCCAAGTCCGTCTAGGTTGTGAACTATTTATATATTTCATAGGGAACTGATAATATGATCTTCTGTGTGTCACCTCACACCATATTATCAACCTAATAGAATATCAGACACTTGCATTAATATTATAATAAACACAATATGCAAACATATGCCCATATGATTCTCATTCAAAAAAACAAGGAAATAAAGTTAATACAAAAGTGATGCTTTCAGTATATAACCCTAACAAGACTGCTGCTGAGTCGGTCTTCCCTGCTGAAGCTGACGACAAACAGACTTGAAGTGGCCCTCCTTTACACACAGAAAACAAGTCTTAATCAGTTGCGGCTTTGTGCACCCAGTAGATATGTGGCCTGACTTTTCAAATTTGAGCGTCCAATTCCCGTCGAAGAGAAGCAACAATGTCATTTGGGTTATCTAGAATGAGTTCTTTGTCCAAGGATTCTTCAAGAAGGTCAGGCGGAGGTGAAGTGATCTCCCTGGACTCGGAAAATTCTTCTTCTATCTCAAATGGTTCTTCTTCTTCCTCCTCCTCTGGTTCTTCCTCTTCTTCCATTGGCTCTTCCTCTTCATCCTCGAAGGGAACAAACCAATGTGCCTCATTCTGGGGATCATGCTGAATGGCCATCTTATAGGGAAAAGGAAGAGAAAATTTCATCTCATAGAGCAACACAAACATAAGTTTAAATCTCAATAAATTGAAACTCACATGCTAATGTCCACTCTACGGGTGTCGTTCCTTATAAATTTGCACTACTTGTGAAGCCTGCTCTGATACCATCTGTAACGCCCCAAATTCCAAATAAGACAGAATTCGAGATTTCATCGGATCTTTACTTCACTTCGTACAATTTGACATGGAAATTAAAACTTTTCAACAACATCAGAGTTCTTTACATTTTGTTTACACAACGGAACAATAAAAGAGATACAACTTTGAAAAATAAAATACAACTTGTACAACTTTATCAATGTAAGTCATCAACTGCATCATAACATCCTTATTTCTTCAGAAACAGTCCATTACCTGCATATTAAGCTGTGGGTACGTCAGTCACTTACAACTGACGAAAATGTTATACTCGCCATCCTTTCTATGTCGTACATATAACGATTTCATACTTTAACAGACCACAATAATTGAATGAATAATAAAGTGTCAAAAGTGATTATTCTAAACATGTAAGTGTATGCGATGTCTTAATGCCTAATGCACATATTTTTTATACTAGGATGACACTAATGCATACTTGTTCGGGTTCTATGCATCCCATAGTACATAGGTCCGAGGGCAAGCACCTACGTACTCCATAATAAAGGGTTCGATCCCTCACCATGAAAACTACTCAGTAATAAGATAAGGTTTAGATCATTCCACGAATATGGTTCCCAGGCCCCGGAGTCCACCGCTGACTATTATAACAGATCCCTCATCGTGCGAATCATCTCGCAAGTGTCCCTTTCGCCCCGGTATACGTATATACATTGGAGTATGGCAAACTATCCGCCTGAGTCCACTGCTGATCAATCATCATAATCCCTGATTTAAAAAATAAAAGTCTGTATCCCACAGAGCAACCATAATCCCGGAATCCACTGCTGATTGGGTCTATAGTCATGGAGTCCACCGTCAGACTATATAAAGGCAACCCACTTACGTTTGCTAAGGTTTACTACATCTTCACATATGTGCCTAATTTTTAAGTTCAAGACATGAGTAAATTTTCAAACCTAGAATTAGTCTTACCTCCTACCGAACTTAATGAACAAAAAAAACGAGATAGCTCCAAGGCCATATCTCAAAATATATCTCAACTCTTTTCAATTCAATAGTGCCAATACCCGAGATCTCACTAATTCTAAATTACAACTTCATGATCTATTTATGCATAATCTTTTTAAGCAAATAATAATTCCTTTCAAGTACACAATTTCATCACATGAAATTTTATTCACAAATTCAAGCTCATATGATGTCTCAATCTACTTCGAGATATTTCTTCAACAAAAATATAAGTGCAATCTCTTCAAGAGTAATCACTTCACAAAAATAAATTTTACTTTCCTTCACAAAAGCAAGTTCATTTTCTCAAATTTCTATTTTTATACTTCAAGGAAAATTTCATAATTATCTCTTATAATTTTTCATTTCATTTTATATTAATACTAACGTTTTATTCCAATTCCCCCCTTTTTTCTTCATTAAAAAAAACCAATTCATGAGTAAATCCAAAAAAAAATCAAATGAGAGGCCTGGGTTTCGAACCCAGGACCTGCCGTCAACGCACAGCCAGCGCCCAGGCCCCAACCCACTAGCCACTAAGTCCGTTTGGACTTTTGTCATAAACCGAAATGAAAAACCCTTTATGCATTCCGTACAGATCCGAAATTTAATTGAGTTGATTAAAATAAAATGTGACTACCAAGTTTCAAACCCAAGATCTCTTACAAACAGTGCTCTGTGTTGCACTGGTTAACCAGTAAGTCCAAGTGTATTTTCTGTTTAGAAATTGTATTAATATACTTTTGTTTAAAACTGTTCAGAAATTGGTTCTTTTTCATACAAACTTGTTTATCCAAAGATCTAATCTTTTTAGATTTTTGAAATAAACTTTCTCTTGACCGAGAATGAATTTTAAAAACAGTAAACAACAATTTTAAATTCATTAAAATCCTATTTCGATTTCTCTAAACAATTCCTCTTCTCATTTTCACACATCGGCTTGGATTTTTCTTAAAACTTGAATTTACAAAATAGTGTTCATGAAAACTAGTTTATATTCCTACTTATACAAATTAAAATTTTGTAACATACCAACATGTCTCTCAATCATGAGAATTTCACAAACAGACCCTTTTCATGCAGTATTTTATATTTTTAATTATAACATGGCAAATATACATATGTCAACGCCTTTCATCGCACTAAATTTATTTTGTTTTCTTTCTTCTTTCTTAGTCATCAAAAGCATGATTTGAATATGGCATTCTTCAACAAATTTCCATATACTCAACAAGTACAAAATTGCAAGCATATTAACATGATTCATAGTATGAAAGAATTCTTCTTTTTAATTAGCATGGACTATTCTCATTCATAGCATATTACAGTAGCATGAATTTTCTCTACATGTTTCACATCAACATTAACTTATACTACGCATTCATAGTTTTTAGCATGCATATTCTACAACTAGAAAGTAAAGAAACCACCCACCTCTAATAGAATGAGAATAACAATTGACGAGTCCTCTCCTAGCTCCTAGCAAGTCCTTCTCCGCTTAGCAAGAACTCCTCCAAGCAAGAACTCCTCTAGGCAAGAACACTCTACTCTCTCTTTTTCTTTCTCTTATTCTGATTTGTTTTTGGTGTAAAAAGAGAAAGAGAATGGGGTTCTATTTATAGGACAATGTTAGGGTCAAATTTGCAAACTTCTGAACCTAATAACTCCTCATTTAAAACATCTACCTCTTCACTTTCTTAACTCCTCCCTCAAACTCTCCAAATCTCCTAACTCCCAAAACCCCAACTTTTCTCCTCCCCACTATGCTACAACCCGGCCTCCCCCCTAGGTTCAAAACCGGCCAACTCATGTGTGCAAATGCACACTTGCACATACAAAATAAATACAATTTGTAGTTCTAAATGTGTACTAAAAGTTGTAACTTGTCATGTATTAGTCCAAGCTCAACTTAAATTAGGATTTTATTAATGGGCTGGTCCCATGAGGTTTCATTTTAATCTACTAACATAATTATCCTAGTGTGCTCCCCTTTTAATTAATCTAATGAGCTATAATTAACTTTAGATCCATGGATTAAAATAAAAAGGCTAAATAAGATTATGCATTGTCACGCCCCGCTTCCCAAAAAGAATTCGGAATACGAATACGTAACAAAAGCCCAACGAATGATTTTCATTATCCATAAGCTGTTCAAGAATCTTTACAACATTTCACAAGATAATCAGAGTCGGAAGCAAAAGATACAACCAGACATGCATAATTGAAACAAGATACCAACAGAAATTACTTGAAACCAAATATAATAATCTCAAATAATCAAATTCTGAACGAGTCAAATATCCTGGGTCACATCGCCCAAATACAAATAAATATCAAAGTAATCATGTACATTTTATTTAAGTTCAAGCAACAAATAATAATAATAAATAAGCAGAAAATCCAGCACTAATACATGATCTCGCCAATACCATCTGGCAGCTGATTTAGTAGTTTGCAGGATAAGGAAAAAGAAAACAAGTACCCATCAATTGCAAGTTACGGGCCACTTATAATGTAGGATACAAGTACATGGGGAGAACTAAATAAATCTAAATAATAGCAGAAACAGACCTAGCATGGTATTGCCGAATCAACTAGCATGGTTTACTATCGTGTTTCAAGTATCAAAGTCAAAAGCCATGCAGACAGATATACAGATAGTGTCAAATAATGGTGTCAAGTGATAATGTCAGACAGATAACAGATAATCAGATAATCAGATAATAGATACCCAGATACATAACAAATTCAGATTCAGATTTTAGATACAGATACAAATGTCAGATTTTAGATACAGATAAGTCTTGTATTAATTACTAACTAGGTAGCACTTCATGTGCCATCCTTTTATCACATGGTTGCAACAATCAAAACAGTTACGTTTGTAGATTTCGTAAGAGATCATATAGGGCCGTGTACTCAGGGTTCAGACAGATATCAGATAACAGATCCAGACAGACAGATAACAGACGATCATGCAACAGATAGGACTAAGTCCCCTCCAAGTACACCCTCTCGTAGGAAATATGTAGTTGGGTAATAGATGGGATCACGGGCCCCCTTCTGACTACACCATCTCATAAAGAGGTATGTAGTCAGGAATCAGATAATCAAAATCATGCATGATCACATAAAAGATAACAGATAATCAGATGGGAAACACGGGCCCCCTTCAAAGTACACATTTCTATGCTTTCTCACTATTAGATCTTTCCCATAAACCCCGGCTTAGTTACTTTTATTATGGTCATGAAATAGGCATGAATGTGTATGGAATAGTGTCAAACTAACATGGTATAATCAGTATTAGGTTCAGGGAACGAATCAACATGCATAGATAATATACGGTCACATAGACGAGCAAAACAGTGTATGTTCATGTTCAGGACAGCACGACAGTACAGTACTAAAACAGTGATTCTCGTCGCTACAGAAATGCAAATATGGATCTGTTGAAGAATATGGAAAATAGACTTCCACACGAATCCAGCGGTATAGTAATTCACAACATCATAGCTCAAAACAGGTTTGAATCCAGAAAACACGTTCAGTCAGAAATCAGTAAAACGAATTCTCAGTCAGAAAAACAGCATTAAAACTCCTCAAATAAAACTTGAAAAAATCTGGGTTATTCCCCTATATGTCTAGAATCAAAATATAAAGTTCTATAATATTCGAGTAAAATTTGTTCAGCCATCAAAAATAAGAAAATATCAAGAAACGATACTTTGGCCAATCTAGAATTTCCAACACTGCTGTACGAAAACTGAATTATCTCGCAAGCCGTGAAACAAAATCCAAATCCGCCAATGGGAGATGAAAATAGACAAAATAACTTAACTTTCATATTTTATATATATTTACCATACTGTAAACAAAATTGGGTGAAAACACGATTCTTTACAGAACAGCGGGCAAAATACAGCAAGTATAACTTTTATAAACACACATGAAACGGCATATAAAACTCATCAATAAAATCCACCAAAATTCTGGGTAATCCCTAGATAGGTATAGAAATACTGTGCAAAGTTTCAGATCAAAATTTTATGTGCAGCACAAGTAACAAAATAATTTAATCAACGAAATCGTCGAGAAACAAAATCTGGAAACATAATACACCTCTGTAGTAAAACAGTCATAAGTCACTCATACAAAAACGAAATCGAGCAAGGTAAGAGGGGTTGGAAAGAAGACGAATTTCTATACAATTCATGTTTTATACTGAAATTAAGATTCTAACTTTAATATGGTCTAAAATACAATTAAAAACAGAACATCGACAAAATACAGATTTTCCTCAAAAACCAAAATCAACATAATTCAAACGAAACTTGATCCAAACACAACCAAACATGAAATCTAGTCTACCAAGTGTCCAAACAACATGAAATAGGGTAATTAACACATCTAAAGCAAGGCTATCCATAGATCACAAAATTCTAACAAAAATCCGACATACATGATCAAATCAAGAACGGGCAAATCCTAAGTTAATTCATGTCAAGATTGTGTCATGAGGCAACTATGGTCAAGGTTTTCACAATAGAGACAAAACCCATCAAAGATAACACACACCCGAGTTGTCTTTAGAACCCAACCACACTATAGGTGGTATTTTTGACTTGTATCAAACAAAGAAATTAGAGTACAAGTTACTTGCCTTAACTGAGACGAAACGAACTCCAAGAATAACGGGAACGGATTCCCCGAAACAAACGAAAATCCACGAACAAGAGAATCCAAAAATTGAGAGCAACGAACTCACGAAAAATCGCATGAACACACGGCACACTTCTCAAAGCAAGAGAAGAGAGAACCCACAAGAGAGAGATATGAACTTGCGGTGGCTTGTGGCTTGGAAAGTTGGTCAGACAAGGGGGGAGAAGTGGTCGGAGAGGGGATGAGAGGGAGTATGGTGGTGGTTGGATGGTGGTCGGATGGAGTGCGGCCAAAAGGGGGTGTCTCAGGATGAGGGGGTGGTTGGCTTGGAGTGCAGGCCGGGAGGAGAGGGCGTCGGGTCTGGGGTTTGAGGAATGGCATGCGGCACGCAAGGGGGAGGCTGGGGGGTTTTGGATGGGGACTAGGGTTTTAGTGAGGGAGAGAGAGAGAGGGTTATATATATATGAGGGGATTAGGGTTTAGAATATGAGTTGGGTTATTGGGTAATTAGGTTGTGGGTAGATTAGGAGTAGTAATAGGATTGTTTAATGGGTATTGAAATGGATTAATTGAATAGGATTCAAAATAGGATTGAGTTTAATTTAGCTTTGGTAAATCTATTAGGGATCAAACAATAGGATTGGGAATAGGAAGAGCAACCAATCGCCACCACAAGCACCCAAGAACAAAAAAATAAAGAGGACAACCAAATGAAAGAAAACAATAATTGACAAAGAATGAAACAATAGATGAACAAAAACCAGCACAAACAGCTTCATATGAAATAAATTAATATATATTGAAAACAACTCCAATATACGGTCCAGAAAAGAAAAAAAATACAAGAGAGAGTACAATAACCAAAAAAGAAAAATACACCAAAAATACGAAAAACGAAAAATGGGAGTTACAATCCTACCCACCTAACAGAAAGAATTTCGTCCTCGAAATTCAAACCGGAAGATACATAGGGTAACCCCAAAACATCCAAAAGAACAAAACAAAACTACTCAATCAAATGCGGAAACTTGTGCTGAATCTCCTCCTCCAGCTCCCAAGTCGACTCACCGGGCGAGTGAGGATTCCAAGCAACACGAACCAACTTGATGACCTTGTTCTTAAGCACTTTCTCCCGCCGATCCATAATAGTAACTGGCAGAATCTCACAAGTCAGATCCGGCCGATTGGTCAACTCAGAATAGTCCATCACGTGGCTCTCATCTCGGATATATCTTCTAAGTTGTGAGACATGGAAAACATCGTGCACTCCTAATAAAGCTGGCAGCAATGCAAGACGATAGGTCACCTTGCGTACTCGCTCCAAAATCTCAAACGGTCCAATAAACCTTAGGCTAAGCTTGCCCCTACCACCGATCCGAATGACACCGCACCACGGCAATTCCTTAAGGAAAACATGGTCACCAACAACAAACTCCAAAGCCCTCCAATGAACATCAGCCCATCGCTTCTGCCGTTTCTGAGCTGCCTGCAAATGCTTCCTGATCTGAACCACAACATCCACTATCTTGGTGATCAACTCCGGACCCAACAACTTCCTCTCACCAATGTCATCCCAGCACACTGGCGATATGCACTTCCGCCCATAGAGTGCTTCGAACAGAGCAGCTTTAATACTGGCTTGAAAGCTGTTATTGTACGAGAACTCTACGAGATGCAAATGGTCCTCCCAAAATCCACCAAACTGAAGCATACAGGACCTCAACATGTCCTCAAGAATCTGAATAGTCCGCTTTGACTGTCCATCAGTCTGGGGATAAAAAGTTGTACTGTACTTTAATTTACTCCACAAACTGTTCTGAAGACTCTCTCAGAACTGAGATCTGAATCTCGTATCCCTGTCGGATACAATACTGACTGGAACCCCATAAAGTCTGACAATCTCTTGCATGTACCTCTCAGGAAGGTTCTCAGTAGACTGACCAACACGAAAAGGAATGACATGAGCACTCTTCGTCAAACGGCCGACAATCACCCAAATAGCATTATGACCCTCAGGACTCCTCGGCAAAGCAGTCACAAAATTCATAGTGATATGTTCCCACTTCCACTCTGAATAGGAAGCGGTTGAAGAAGTCCAACGGTTCTCTGATGCTCTGCCTTAACCTGCTGACAGATCCAACACTGAGCCACAAACCGAGCCACAGTCCTCTTCATACAATGCCACCAGAAATGAAGCTATAAATCCCGATACATCTTAGTACCGCAAGGATGGATAGAATTCGAAGACTGATGGAGTTCCTCAAGCAACTTCTGACGAACTTCACCCTTAGGGACACACAACCGGGTACCAAATTGAAGTGAACCATGAGCATGAATAACCATGTCCGTTCTGGACCCAGACTCAACCTCAGCTCGAAAACCCTGCAAATGTGCATCACCAGCCTGCGCCTCCTTAATCCGATCAACAAGAGACAACTGTAGCTGGAGCGCCAAACAACTCCGACTAGAACTCGGCAACATAACATCCAGCTCCAACCTCCGCATCTGCATAATGAGATCACTCTGCTGAGTAAGAAACATAACTTCTAGTCTCCTGCTCAAAGCATCAGGCACCAAGTTTGCTTTACCAGGATGGTATTGCAAGCTCATGTCATAATCGGCCATAAGTTCCAACCAATGCCTTTGCCTCATGTTTAACTCCTTCTGGGTGAAGACGTACTTGAGACTTTTGTGGTCTATAAAGATCTCCACTCGGTCTCTAAGTAAATAATGTCTCCATAGCTTCAAAGCATGGATCACTACCGCTAACTCCAAGTCATGAGTCGGATAGTTTTTCTCATGTGGCCTCAACTGCCATGATGCATACGCAATGACTCGACCCTTCTGCATCAAAACTGCTCCAAGACCCTTACCAGAAGCATCACAGTGAACTACAATTTGTCTGAACCATCTGGAATAGTCAACACAGGCGCTGACGTCAATCTGTTCTTCAACTCAACAAAAGCCTCATTGCACACATCAGACCAACAAAACTTCTGATCCTTCCCAGTCAATTTAGTCAACGATCCCGCTGTCTTCGAAAAGTCTTAGACGAACTTCCAATAATAACCAGCAAAACCAAGAAAATTCCTGACCTCTGAAACTGACTTGGGAATAAGCCAATCCTTTACAGCCTCACCCTTGGCCAGATCCACAGAAACACCTTTGCCTGAGATAATGTGCCCCAAGAAAGAAACCCTGTCGAGCCAAAACTCGCACTTGCTGAGTTTCCCATATAGCTGATTCTCTCTCAAAATCTGCAAAACCACTCTAAGATGCTCAGCATGATCTTCCCAATTCTGAGAATACACAAAATATCATCATTGAAGACCACCACAAATCTATCCAAGTAATAAGAGAAAACCCAGGTTCATAAGACTCATGAATACAGTCGGCACGTTCGTGACCTTGAACGGCATCACAAGATACTCATAGTGTCCGTATCTAGTCCTGAATGCGGTCTTCTGTATATCTACAGCCTTCACCTTGACTGGGTGATACCCAGAACGAAGATCCAACTTCAAGAAAATAGCAGCCCCACTCAACTGATCAAACAAATCATCGATCCATGGCAACGAATACAGATTCTTCACAGTAACTCTGTTTAGTTTCCGATAATCCATGCACAGTCGACGACCACCATACTTCTTGTCGACAAAAAGGACCGGAGTACCCCAAGGCGAAACACTAGGAGTGATGAAACCCAAATCAAGCAACTGCTGAATCTGCACCTTAAGCTCTACTAGCTCAACTGGTGCCATCCTGTAGGGACTCTTCGATATCGGCGTTGTTCCAGGCTGAACATCAATACCAAACTCTACTTCCCTATCAGGGTGTAAGCCATGCAACTCATCTGGAAAAACATCCAAGAAATCCCGAACTACTAGAGGCGCAGCCTCACAGCCTGAGTGCAATTCCATCTCACAATCTACCTGTTCAACTGCAGTCCTTGCTCGGCCAAGGAAAGATTCTCTGGTATGGAACTCGAATTCTGCTCGATCTGGAATTCTGAAGACAACTTTCTTGGCACGGCAATCAATAATGGCATGGGCTTCACCCAACCAATCCATACCGAGAATGACATCGAATCCTAAATTCCCAATTATAATCAGGTTGGCTTTGAAATCTGCATCCCCAATAACAACGGGACATTGCCTGCACTCACGAGAACATGTGGCAACTCCACCACCTATCGCAATGTTCCAAGCCTCTGACATGTTGCTGCATTCTAACTGATGGCAAGTGACAAATCGAGAGAAGACAAAAGAATGGGTTGCCCTAGAATCACAAAGAACATGGACAGGAAAAGAGCAAACAAGGATGATACCTAAAAGGAGTCAAAGACAAGGAGAAAGCATAGACAGATAAGGGTGAGGGGAAAAAAACAATAATGTAGGAAGATGACATAAAGAAGCAAAGCAAGCCCAAAAGAAAGAAAACAAAAGAGAAACAAAGCAGCAAAACAACAAAACAAAATATACCTGCCACAACTCCTTCAGCTGTCTCAGCATCAGCAGCAGTCAAGTTCAAAGCCTGACCTCTCCTCTAAACAGCAGTCCCCTGACCGACAATCTGGTGCTAAGAAGGAAGCGGTGGCCTAACTGGACCACGAGCTGGAACTGCCTGCTGGACACGACCCCTGGCTGGAAGAGCCATTGGCTTCTGTGGGCATTCCGGCACTAAATGATCACCAGTGCCACACCTAAAGCATCGACGATAGGCACGAAAACATTTCTTGTGTTCATGCCTAGGGATCTAGCAAAAGTCGCAGAAACCGCCCCTCGGAAATCCAGCAGAAGGATACGGAGCTGCCCTGATAGGATGGGCATGCCCAGACCTCCGAACAGGACCAACGGAAGGCCTAGCCACAGTAGCGGGAACAGTTTGCTGAGAAGAAGACGATCCACAACGAGCCTGCTCTTAAGCTCGGGCTACCTCAAGTGCCTCAGCATAGGTACTCAAATGAAGAGAGACAAGATGCCTCTTGATATCCTGCTCAAGCCCATTTGTAAATCTACGAGCCCTATCCTCTTTGTTTGCCACAAGAACGGCAGCAAAGCGGCTAAGTTTAGTAAACTCAGCTGCGTACTCATCTACTGACCTGGAACCCTGTTTGCAAGAAGTCCATGTTACAACATTGCATTAACAATTATGTAACATAATTCAAAATAGAATAATGACTTAACCTATTTTAGGGCCAGGAATTGTTGTTCCATCTGAACTCGAGTACTACTGGGAAGAATTTCTCCAAGAACCCCCGAGTAAAAGTAGCCCAAGCAATACGCCTTCCAAGACGCTCAGACTCGGCCATCCACCATATTTGAGCTAAATCCACCAGCTGGATGGAAACAACATCCACCTGATCAGCCTCGGCAACACGAGCCGCTAACAACAAGTGCTCAGTCCGGATCAACCACTGTTCAACCTCCAAAGGCATCTCAGTGCCGGAAAAATGGTCGGGATGCAGCCTCATAAAATCTGTAACTCTTCCTGGGCGAGGAGAAAGATTTGCCAGCACATGCACAACAAGAGGCGGAACCCGAGCTGTTTTAAGAGCAGCCATCACAAGATCACTTTGGTTTTGCTGCTGATTAATCAGCCGCTCAAGCACAGCAGTGACAGCCTCAATCGGATCAACCTGCGACTGAGAAGTAGAACCTCTGCGAGCCATAGTCTGAAAAAAACCGAAAACAATTAGCATCCAGAATCAGAGTTGGTATAATTTCATTTATATATGCATGGTTGGTGAAATGTTGAGCAGATCCCAGTTCGAGCCAAACTTGTCTAATATATTAGGCAACTAATTCATTAGCCAAACCTGGTGCTCTGATACCATTAAAAACTATGTCACGCCCCGCTTCCCAAAAAGAATACGGAATACAGATATGTAACAAAAGCCCAGCGAATGATTTTCATCATCCATAAGCTATTCAAGAATCTTTACAACATTTCATAAGATAATCAGAGTCGGAAGCAAAAGATACAACCAGACATGCATAATGGAAACATGATACCAACAGAAATTACTTGAAACCAAATATAATAATCTCAAATAATCAAATTCGGAATGAGTCAAATATCCTGGGTCACATTGCCCAAATACAAATAAATATCCAAGTAATCAAGTACATTTTATTCAAGTTCAAGCAACAAATAATAATAATAAATAAGCAGAAAATCCAGCACTAATACATCATCTCGCCAATACCATCTGGCAGCTGACCTTTCCTGATCTGCAATTAGTAGTTTGCAGGAGAAGGAAAAAGAAAACAAGTACTCGTCAATTGCAAGTTACGGGCCACTTATAATGTAGTAAATAAGTACATGGGAAAAAACTATACAAATCTAAATAATAGCAGAAACAGACATAGCATGGTATTGCAGAATCAACTAGCATTGTATACTAACATGTGTCAAGTATCAAAGTCAAAAGGCATGCAGACAGATATACAGATAGTGTCAAATAATTGTGCCAAGTGATAATGTCAGACAGATAACAGATAATCAGATAACAGATAGCCAAATACATATAACAGATTCAGATTCAGATTTCAGATACAGATACAGATGTCAGATTTTTATAAGTCTTGTATTAATTACTAACTAGGTAGCACTTCATGTGGGATCCTTTTATCACATGGTTGCTACATTCAAAACAGTTACGTTTGTAGATTTCGTAGGGAATCATATAGGGCCGTGTTCTCAGGGTTCAGACAGACAGATATCAGATAACAGATTCAGACAGATAGATAACAGACGATGATGCAACAGATAGGACTAAGTCCCCTCCAAGTACACCTACTCGTAGGAAGTATGTAGTTGGGTAATAGATGGGACCACGGGCCCCCTTCTGACTACACCATCTCATAAAGAAGTATGTAGTCAGGAATCAGAAAATCAAAATCATGCATGATCACATAAAAGATAACAGATAATCAGATGGGAAACACGGGCCCCCTTCTAAGTACACATTTCTATGCTTTCCCACTATTAGATCTTTCCCATAAACCCCAGGCTTAGTTACTTTTATTATGGTCATGAAATAGGCATGAATGTGTACGGAATAGTGTCAAACTAACATGGTATAATCAGTATTAGGTTCAGGGAACGAATCAACATGCATAGATAATATACGGTCACATGGACGAGGAAAACAGTGTATGTTCATATTCAGGACAGTAAGACAGTACAGTACTAAAACAGTGATTCTCGTCGCTACAGATATGCAAATCTGGATCCATCGAAGAATCTGGAAAATAGACTTTCACACAAATCCAGTAGATATAAATAAGTCATATAGTATTTCACAACATCATAGCTCAAAACAGGTTTGAATCCAGAAAACACGTTCAGTCAGAAATCAGTAAAACGAATTCTCAGTCAGAAAAACAGCATTAAAGCTCCTCAAATAAATCTAGAAAAAATCTAGAGTATTCCCCTCTAGAATCAAAATATAAAGTTCCATAATATTCGAGTAAAATTTGTTCAGCCATCAAAAATAAGAAAACATCAAGAAACGATACTCTGGCCAATCTGGATATTCCAACACTGATGTACAAAAACTGAATTATCTCGCAAGGCGTGAATTGAAATCCAAATCTGCCAACGGGATATGAAAATAGACAAAATAGTTTAACTTTCATATTTCATATATATTTTCCATACAGTAAAACAAAATAGGTTGAAAACACGGTTCTTTAAAGAACAGCGAGCAAAATACAGCAAGTATAACTTTTATAAACACACATGAAATGGCATATAAATCTCATCAATAAAATCCACCAAAATTCTGGGTAATCCCTAGATAGGTATAGAAATACTGTGAAAAGTTTCAGATCAAAATAATGTGTAGCACAAGTAACAAAATAATTTAATCAACAAAATCATTGAGAAACGAAATTTGGAAACATAATACACCTCTTTAGTAAAACAGTCATAAGTCACTCATACGAAAACGAAATCGAGCAAGGTCAGAGGGGTTGGAAAGAAGACGAATTTCTCTACAATTCATGTTTTATACTGAAATTAAGATTCTGAGTTTAATATTGTCTAAAATACAATGAAAAACAGAACATCGACAAAATACAGATTTTCCTAGAAAACCAAAATCAACATAATTTAAACGAAACTTGATCCAAACACAACCAAACATAAAATCTAGTTTACCAATTGTCCAAACAACATGAAATAGGGTAATTAACATATCTAAAGCAAGGCTATCACATAGATCTCAACAAATACCCAAAGTTTCACAAAAATCCCTACATACATGATCAAATCAAGAACGGGCAAAACCTAAGTTAATTCATGTCAAGATTGTATCATGAGGCAACTATGGTCAAGTTTTCACAATAGAGACAAAACACCTCAAAGATAACACACACCTGAGTTGTCTCTAGAACCCAACTACACTATAGGTGGTATTTTTGACTTGTATCAAACAATGAAATTGGAGTACAAGTTACTTGCCTTAACCGAGACGAAACAAACTCCAAGAATAACGGGAACAGATTCCCGAGCAACAAACGAAAATCCATGAATAAGAGAATCCAAAAACCGAGAGCAACGAACCTATGAACAATCGCACAAACACAGAGCACGCTTCTTAAAGCAAGAGAAGAGAGAACCCACAAGAGAGAGATATGAACTTGCGGCGGCTTGTGGCTTGGAGGGTTGGTCGACTAAGTGGGAGAAGTGGTCGGAGAGAGGATGAGAGGCAGTATGGTGGTGGTTGGATGATGGCCGGATGGAGTGCGGCCAAAGGGGGGTGTCTCGGGATGAGGGGGTGGTCGGTCTGGAGTGCAGGCCGGGAGGAGAGGGCGTCGGGTTTGGGGTGTGCCGGATGGCGTGCGGCGCAAGCATTGGGGAGGCCGGGGGGTTTTGGATGGGGACTAGGGTTTTGGTGAGGGAGAGAGAGAGAGGGTTATATATATATGAGGGGATTAGGGTTTAGAATATGAGTTGGGTTATTGGGTAATTGGGTTGTGGGTAGATTAGGAGTAGTAATAGGATTGTTTAATGGGTATTGATATGGATTAATTGAATAGGATTCAAAATAGGATTGGTTTAATTTAGCTTTGGGAAATCTATTAGGTATCAAACAATAGGATTGGGAATAGGATGAGCAACCAATCGCCACCAAATGCACCCAAGAACAAAAAAATAAAGAGGACAAAAACCAAATGAAAGAAAACAATAATTGACAAAGATCAAAACAAGAGACGAACAAAAACCAACACAAAGAGCATCAAATGAAATAAATGAATATATATTGAAAACAAATCCAATATACGGTCCTAGAAAAGAAAAAAAAATACAAGAGAGACTACAACCAAGAAAAGAAAAATACACCAAAAATACGAAAAATGAAAAATGGGAGAGACATGCATGCTTAAAATTAGTAAATGGGAGTAGAAAAAGAGATGGATAAATTTGCACGTGCATCATACGTGCAAAAAGCAAAAAAAAACATTTTTAATTTAAATAAAAAATGTGGGGTGTTACACACAACCTGCGACTACATTCCTTCTTATTGACGAGCAGCACCGGAGCTCCTCAAGGTGTAACACTTGGCCTGATAAAACCTCTATCCAGCAACTCCTGAATCTGCTCCTTCAACTCAACCAACTCAACAGGAGCCATTTTGTATGGACTCTTAGAGATTGGAGCTGTACTCGGCAAAACATCGATACTGAACACCACTTCACGATTTGGCTGGTAATCCCGACAATTCCTCAGGAAAAACAACTAGAAAGTCTCGCACAACCAACGGTCCAACAACATCATCTGCACACACTTCCTCCATAACTCTAACTTTCTGACTTCCCAACTTCTCCACACTAGCATGCGGTGTTTCACCGACACAGAATTCAAATTCCTGACATCCTGGTATTTGGAACACCACCTTCTTCCTGCGGCAGTCAATTACCGCTTGAGTGACACCAAGCCAATCCATCCCCAAGATAACATCAAAACAGAATTGTTGATGACAATCAGACCGGCAACAAAATCGACACCACCAATAACCAAGGGACTATGCTCACAAATCTGATAACACACGACAACACCTCCACCTATAGTAATGTTCCATGCTGCTGGCATAGCGCTGCTAGCCAAGATATGCAGATCGACAAAGCGGGAGGAAACAAAAGAATGGGTTGCACCAGAGTCCAAAAGAACATGAGCGGGATAGGAGTGAATGAGGATAATTCCTATCAAGAAGTCAAAGTAAGAACACAAAAGGCAGAAGCAAAATGCAAGAAACAGACATGAATGGAAGGCTAACATAAATATGCAACAGGATAGAATCAGAAAATAACAAGGAAATCAAAATGAAATACAAAATGAATACAACTAAAGATATACCTGCAACAATGCCCAAAGCAGTCTCAGCATCCTATGTAGTCAAGTTGTAAGCCTGACCACGACTTGCAAGAAGAGTACCCCTAGGGGCAGCTCTCCTCTGATCGAAGATCTTCCTCTGAGGTGGGAGTGGTGGTCCACCTTAACCACGAGCGTGCGCCCCCTGCGGAGAGGAATCTCCAACTGGTGCAAGATTCCTAGACCTTGGGAAATCATGAACCATATGATCATTGCCTCCACACAGTAGGTATAGGCAGTTTGCTATACTACAATCTTGGCGCAAATGCCCGGTCTTCCGACAGTGTGAATAGACTAGATCCGACCTCTGAATAGCAGGTGGGTATGGCAATGCCCTAGCAGGAAGGGGCGGAACAGATCTCCTTATAGGCCCACCAGAAGGTCTAGCAGTAATAGGGTGTGGAATAGACCGCAGAATAACATGCTTCCTCATACTAGTCTGCTCCTGAATTCTTGCAGCATCCAGGATATCAGCATAAGAACGAAGTTGCAAGGCAGCAAGACGATCCTGAATCTCAATATCCAAGCCCAACAAGAACGACGGCCTCTATCTTCGTCATTTGCCACCACAGAAATAGCAAAACGACTTAGTCGGGTGAATTCCGCAGTATAATCGTCCACGGTCCGACTCCCCTGATTAAAGACAGTGTTTGGTTTAACGTCAATACTTTATGAAATAACAATGAAAAAGCATAATCAAATACTATCTGACGAACCTGAGTTAATGAGACAAACTTTCATTCCATTTCATTCTTGGTGGCAATAGGGAAGAATTTCATGAGGAAGCTCTCAGTGAAGATGGCCCAGTGGATGGGTCAGCCCAATCGCTCAACTTCTGCTTGCCACCAGATGTGGGCAAGATCAACAAGTTGGATGCTCACCACATCCACACGATTCACATCCGCTATATGTGCTGTGGTCAACAACTGCTCCGTCCTGATAAGTCATTGCTCAGCTTCAAGTTGACCTTCAGTGCCCGAGAACTTGTCTGGATGGAGCCTCATGAAATCTGCCACATCACCAGGTCTTGGTGACAGCAATGCGGGAGCAAGCACAACGGGTTCCCTATAATAGCTTCGAAAGCCATTATCATATGTTCATTATGTTCCCGTTGCATCCACATCATCAGTTCGTTGTGCTCACGCTACATTTGCATCATCTGTGCAACAGTGGGCTCATCAGACTGATCATCCCCAACACGGAAAGATGAAGCACCTTTTCTATCCATGGTCTGTAATAAAAATCAAATGGTTAGCGTCAAAATCATAAGTTGGATATCAATTGTTCATGTGATCTCTTTATTGCACATAATGTTGAGTCAAACCGGTTAAGACTCAAATCTGATTAATATATCAATCAAAGCTAAACTTCCTTTCGTTAGTCACGTTTGACTGATATATTATCCAAACCAGGGCTCTGATACCACTAAAAACTTTGTCATGCCATGCCTCTAAAAAATATGAAATATAAGTACATGACATTGGCCCAGCAAATGACTAACATTACCCATAAGCTGTTTATCCGATCAACTCAACAATAATAATAATACAAAACAGTTGTGCACGCAATAATAATAATCTCATGAACAATAATACTTGGAATGAATCAATATGAAATATCCAACTGCAATATTCCAACGTATAGAAACAAATAATAAAATCCGGATCACAAGCCCAATACAATAATAAATCCAATCTCAAATAATAATATGTCTCAATACATTAAGTTCAATAAAACAATAAGCAACTAGAAAGCATAAAATCCGCAGAAGGTTTGTTCTTCAATCCCAGTAGGAAATTCTCCTTCATTACCTGTGAACACATCATCTAAAAATAGGAGAAAAAATTGTCCTTAGAGCAAAGTCATGGACAGCAAGTCGAGAAAGCAAAGAACAATGGAATAAAGATAAAACAATGAATTCAATGGATCAATAGGAATCAATAACATGAGATAATAGCAATAATCATTATCATTAATAATCGATGCAATGGTATAAACAATGATTCAATATTCGATAACAATGTTCATTAGTCGATATCAATAACACTTAGACAATATTTAATAGAAAAAATGATGAACAATATGTAATGTCGATGTGAAATCCTTAAGTCTATTATTCATTTTAATCCTAACTAATGCATGTACAACTGCATCTCATTCTACAGGTCCGATGCATACAATTAATTTCGTTTAGACTTAAGTGCAAGATTCTATAGATCATATACATGGCACGATAACATTATTTGCAGCATTGGTGCACACTGGTTGGCTCAATAACAATAAAACAATACACGATCAATTGGGACATTGTAGTCAGTAATCCAACAATAAATCGATAACAATAACACTAGCCAACACACGATATTTTGGATAACATGGCCCACACTTTCGTGTACAGTCATTATGTCATCAACTACTCCAATCAATCCCTTAAACCCCGGCTTATTAATTATTTTATTAATGCAACAATACAATATGCAATTATGAGATATGAAATGAACAATAGAATCAATAAGGAAACAATAGGATGATAACATGAAGTAGGACAATTGGAATGATGAAAATAACTCATTAGGATCATGCAATGCAACATACATACTTCGATTCATGCAATACTATGATATAGGAATAATTTCACAATTAAAATCTGGAATATAAAATTCTGGACAGCAAGAGTTGTCTGTACTAAAACTAAGTTTTCCGCTGCAACAAAAATCAATAACTAAATCCGTCAGAAATTCTAGAAACTAGACTTCCCAACGAATCTAACACCTATTTAAAGTTCAAAATCCAAAAATAGTAGCTAGGTCAAACACATCATTTTTTACAGATTTAATGTTCAGGCAGAAAAACTGTAACACCCCAAATTCCATATAAGTCTGAATTCGAAGTTCCACAAGATCTTTACACATCACTTTGTACAATTTTACAAGGAATGGAAAACATTTTATACAACAATGTTTTACATCAATGCAGCAAAATTATAAATTACAACATGATACATGAATTTAATAACAACTTGAATTTTTCTTTAAGCAGCATTCATTCTTTAGTATTGTCATTCAGTTTATCCTGCATAGGAACTGTGAGCACATCAGCTGCATACAACTAAAGCTAGGATATAATACATCAATTTCTCTCACTTAGAAAGCACACACTTGTCACAAACAAAGCTAACGGGACTATCTTATTGATGTCATGTGTGAATGTGCACTTAGTCCGTAATGTAGTTATTTATATTTAATAACACTAATGCGCACTTGTTCAGATTCTATACATCCCATACTACATAGGTCCGAGGGCAAGTCCTTAATCGTTCTTCATCTTGTAGGGTTGATTCCCTCGCCATGAGTTAAACTACTACGGTAACTACGATAAGTATCCTAGATGTCCTATGAGTTACGAGCCCATGCCCAAACAGTCTGGAGAAAAATCCCACATCATGACATGACGCATCATGCAGACAACCTATGTACAATTCACCTTCGTCATGGAACGATGCCACTACGTAGTCACCGAACACCCCACAAGCGTCGCCACGGTCCTGATAAGTGTGTCCACGGCATAACATGATGCATCATGCAGGCAGCCTATGAATACTCTGATACCGTAAATCCGAAGCCCTCATGCTTGTGTTTTTCTCTTACTTTCATCACATCTCCACTATGTGTCTAATCCGTAGATAATTGAATCATGAATAAAATTAATACTCTAGAATTAGCGTTACCTCTACATCGGTCTTAAACATCAATCATTAACCATGACCCAATCTTGGCCTTTTATCATCACATTTCTCTTTCAAAATTTCATTCATGCTGATGTAATGACTTAGGTAAACTCTAGTGTCAAACTCGTTTCATGTTCATCAAAATGAGAGTTCATATTCACAAAGTCCATATTTCATCATGTTTCTTTTACTTGATTTTGCATATTTTGCATAGTTTTAAACAACAAACTCATATATAATCTTACTCAATTTTTCCATGTCAAAAAAACTCATTTTAGATCTCCTACGAAAAATTCTTTAAATCAAAAATATTCCCTATCTTTAATTAATCAAGATCATATTCTAAGAAATTTTATCAAGTTCTTTTTTCCAAAATTACTTCTAATTCCCATTATAATAAGTCAAATATTGTAGAAATAATTTTCATGAAGTCTAGGTATTTTTAGAAGTATTCTAGTATTTTTTTCTCAATTTTCTAAACACTTAAGAATACTCAAAAAAATGAAATAAGTTAAAAAAAAAAATCAAAACTCACAATAAAGGCCAAAGGCAATAAAAGGCCAAAGGCCGGATTCGAACCCAGACCAATCCCCCCGCCATTGAACGGTAACCGACCGAAAGCGCACCCGATGACCAGAAAGGCCAGAGTGACTAGCTGATATAGTGAGCGCTTAAATTATACTGGAGGTCTGGTTTCGGAACATGATTAAAAATCAAATTTTCAGAAAAATAGAGTCTCTTTTGAGACTCGAACCCAAGACCAGTAGCTGTGCTCAGCTACAATAATAGACCCAAAGCGCACCCTTCGACCAGAAAGGCCTGAGTGACTAACCGATATAGGGAGAGCTTAAATTACTTTTGTATTAGACTGTACTGTATCTAGTTCTTCTGTTAATCATCTCGATTTTTCTCAATTAGTATGTACTTATAAAAATCTATATCTTCTCCAGAATATATTTCTGTGAAAAACAGTAACTTATATTTTCTTAGATTGACAAAATCACATTTTTAAACTCATAATAGACTGTTTCTCTTTAGTTCTTTGAAAAAGGTGGAACATTAATACATTTCCGACATAGAAAAATTTCTTTTTAGATGGATCTTTTTCTCTACTTGTTCCCCCATTTATTCTCAAAAAGTTTGTACAATTTCTCTTCATTCTTTAATAAAAATCAAGGCCCTTAATTTAATTTTATCTTTACAAAACTAATCCTTTTATTGTGTTTCAAAGAGACAACATAGATGATAATCTAGTGAATATAATATTACTCATATAATGCAATTAAAACCCCACTTTTTACAACTAATCAATTTATTTCACAATCCATGGATATTATTTTGCATTCTATAATTCATTCATAAGCACAACTTTCATATATTGCATTCTACAATTCATTCATAAGCACAGTTTTCATATAATCATGATTCATCAATTCATATGTATTCTAGCATGCAAATATATTAACAAGCATCATAACAAATCTTGATTAACACATTCCAATTTATTTTAATAACTTTTCATGTAGATAAACTAGAGTTTCCTCTCTTTCTTTCTAGTCCCTATTAGAAGTTTGAGAAATTACCCACCTTAATGAAGAACAAAAGAAAACTCCTAAGAAACTCCTTGAACGCACGAATGGTTCCCTTCTCCTCATAGTTTGGTGCGAATTTTGAGCTCTTCCTCCTTGCTAGTGTGAACCCGAGCCTCCCCTTGATGTGCCACTGAGCTTCTTCCTCCTATGGATGTTTTGGTCGGCCTTTAAGTTGCAAGAGCACACAAACACACAACACTCAATCTTTTACTCACACAACTCTTTCTTTTCCTCACAATTGCTTCTTTTCTTTTCTCTTCTCTTTGAAATATTTCTAATGCAAGTAATGAAGAAGACAAGGAGGGGTATTTATACACAACTCAAGCTCAAATGGAGGATTGAGATGAGTTTAGATGAAAGGCTAGGATGCATTTGGGAGTTAGAAGAACTACCCACAATCACATAACCACCTCACCACTCTCTCCATCCCTCCCACTAATGAACAAGGCCGGCCAAGTCCTCTTCTCACTCAATCTACGTGCTTGTGCAATGCACGTGCCACATTATGCATACTACAAATTCGTTTGTACATTAAAATATTGATTTATTTGTTATTTGATCAAGTCTACACTACAAGTTGTATTAATTATAAATAAAATTAACTAGTGGGCTAAATAGGTGTGCTAAAAACTAGTTTCTCTCTAATTAAATTAATGTATTTATTTAAGTGGGCTAGAATTAGACTATTAGGCCTAAAGATTAAAATAGGCTTTTAAAAAGAAAATAAAATATTTGTTCATGATATAAGAATAATTTTAAAGATAAATACACATATTAAATTGCACATGCAAAACAGGTGAAAATAAAAGAAAACTTCATATTGATTATTTTAAAAAAATCAGGATGTTACAAAAACAACATCTAGTTATTATATTTTTAGGATCAGCGAAAACTCATTTATAAATTCATTTAAAATATTTATTAGACTCCTAAGCATGTTAACTAATGTTCTGGAAATTTTCAGAGCAATATTTTAATTTTAAATAACCTTTTAACTGATTAAATATGAATCATACTAGAATCTGAAATTCTGGAAACAAAAACACAGCCGTAGTAAAACGATCATAATGTTTTCTACACAACTCGAAATTCAGAATTCAAGATGTTCTAGAAACTAGAAATATAAAGCTACAATTCTTATTCAGAAAGTTATTTATTTTAAGATCATTTACTGCGTCGAAAATAACAGACAAAATACAGCCAGCAACAACATACAGGTTTTTCAGTATTCTTGATGAGATAAATTAATTAAACATGATGGGTTCCACTTCAAATAGTCGGTAGACTTCATAATCAACATGATTGGTATAAAAACATGATTAACAAAATTACGAACACATACATAAATTAATTTAACATCCACCAAATAACAATCGATCAATCAAACATACTACCTAGCAATTATTTCTACAATAGATAAATTGTGTTATGGTTATATGAACAACCCTATTGTCAATTCTATATGAACACAAGATTCGATCTTTAGAGTCAATAGAGATACAAAGACAAGAATATTGGGGTTAGCTCATGTAAACCCTCAATATACCCAACGAAAGAGATAAACAATGTACAATACAATGAACAATGGGATCTACTTGCAAGAGTTTCAATAAAACTTGAATTTGATTCAATAACAATTCAAGAGGAAAGTGACTTGCATTATAGACAATAAAACTGAATACCAAGAATAACAGGATGAGAACCCGGAGCAACGAATCCACGAAATAACACGTGCAATCACGTGCACACAAAAACCACCAAAAATCAAAAAGACAGCAACTACAACAGCAAGCAAGGAGGCTCGAGATCGGGGCTCGACGTCAACGGCAGTTGTCGGCATCACAGGAGGTGGCGCGACGGGGACAGAGGCATCGAGGAGGTAGTGCTATTATGCGTCAGGCTGGGCATCGATCGGAACAGGGAATAATAGAGAGATAGTGGCATGGGGGTTCGGGTGTGGGGGCTGCTGCTGGTTGACGGGATGAAAGAGGTACTACGGTAGTGGGACTGAGTGAGGGCGGCATTGGGGGTCACCGGAGTAGGCCGGAAAGGGAGGTCAGGGGTTTGAGCGGGAAACAGGGTCAGGGAGAGAGGAAACAGAGGGGGGAGAGAGAAAGCAGCTACATTAGGGTTTCAAATGGTGATTTTTAGGGTTTGCAATAGGATTATATTTATAGGGTGAGATTAGAATGTTGGGTTAGTGGTTTAGGATCCAATAATAGCGAGTTTGGGTCAAGAGTCAATTGTAGTTGGGATTTGGGTTCAAAAAGAGGTGGAATTAGAGACAATATGGTTCAAATAAAATACCCACAATCAATTAAAAATAGGATCATCAAGAAGATGGCTCAACAAGAAGAATAAGACTATTTCATGAACAAAATTTAATCAAAATATCAAGAAAATAAAGTATTTTATTCAATTGCAAATAAAATATTACAAAAGAGGGGAAAATGAAAAGAACGAAAATGGTAGTTACATATTGAATATTGAGTTAATGAAAGAATATAAAGTCGATTCCCCAAATAATCGTTTTCTAGTAAACACGGTCGACTATCTCTAATAGTCGACTGCACGCTATATGTATTTTTTACGTGGTCGACTATCAATCTCCCTGCCTTCGGGTAAAGAGATTGACTATCGACTGCTCATAATTGCAGTCGACCTGCATAAAATAGTTTTTTGGTAAATTTTTTTTTTTTTGACAAAGATTATGTCTCACCCTATAAATAGAGGTGAATTGACTGAGTATTACTCATCCCTTTCTACTCTAATTCTTCTGAACTTAATATTCTATCTACGATTAGAGAGTGTGTACTTTTATTGTTTTCTTAGTCAAGATCGATATGGATCTTGCTTGTTTTCTTTTCTTTTCGCTTCGGCGATTTTCTGGGGCTTATACACAGACGTCCTACTGATGTAATAAGACTATCGGCCTTAATACCGAGTAGAGGATTTAAGTATAGTGGAACACTTGTAGTGGAGAATTGCTATGAGTATGAGGTGTGAATATGGACCTGGAGGTCGAACTATGTTATATCGTTGTACCTTGAGTGCTTGCTCTGTTTGCTAACTCTATGTCCTTACATTCCGCATTTATATTAAGTTTTAACTTTTCCAAAATCACTCTATCCCCCCCCCCACCAAACACTAGCAGTTGGAAAAAATAGTCGATCGTCCCATTGAGGCAATCAACTGTTTTGGCATAAAATTGCAGGTTTGGGTTTTTTTAGAGATCTACTTGTATCTCTCTATATATGTATTATTTGAGTCTCTAGGATTATGCGAATAGATAGATTCATTCAAGAAGGAAGAATCAACATAGAAAATCAGTTTCTTGAGTTTTAAGGGAGATAAGGATAATTGTTTGGTGAGATCTTGGAGTTGTGAGTTTTGTAATCTTCTTCAATATCAATAAAGTTTATTCTCCTCTTTTCATATATTTCTTGTGGAGTGTTTGAGCTATTCTTGTTGTACATGTTGTGTTCATTTATTTTTGGTGTCGTGGGGTATTTGAGACCCCACGACACTCAGTAATTAGTTCTAATGTCAAAAGGAAGAAGTAACAAGTTCGAGGTGGGTAAGTCTGATGGTGTCAGATCTATGATACGAAATTAGGGTTTACTTCAAGCACAAAAGATGACCGCTATTATTTCACTTAAAATATAATACTCTAGACATTCGAAGTACTTAACTTACTACTTCGAGGCAGCATATATAGCACAATACTGACTTATCAGGCAAACGACCTCACTGAGGATAAACCCGTTATTTGGCCCATTACCCAATGATCCAACATTCATGACGATAGACACATCTACACCCCTTGTCCCTATAGAACTTAATTGTACAATTATATGGGAATATATAGACTATTGCATCAACATCTCCTCCTATATTCTTAAATGAATATACAACCATTACACCATTCATAAATTATCTACATGCATGATTACATCTAAATCAGGCTACTACATCAAGTTTGGAATGCAAAGCCAAATTTATTCTAAACCTTTTCACAAGAACGGTACATAATGCACACATCATTTTATCAAGTTTGGAATGAATGATTCACAAAATATATAAGAACTAGATTTTGCCCGTTGACACATGCCTACGGCACGTCTTCAGAATGCTGCACCTTGTTTAATCATATAAAATAGTTTTGGAGATCCAGCAAATTAATTGAAGTAGCAAACACAGAGCAAATAACATATTATAAGATTTTTTTGATTTTTTTGAATTATTCGTAAAGTTTTTAATTTTTAATTTTTTTAGTTTTTTTATTTTTATTTTAAAAAAATTTTAAATTTTTTTAGTTTCTTAATTTTTTGAATAGAAGAGGGAGGGAGAGAGAGAGAGGAAAAAAAAATTAAATAAATATAGGAGTTGTTTTGGGTGGGGGATTTGAATTTGAGTTTTGGGGGGGAAATTATGTTTTGTGAGGTTAGATCTGAGCCTTTGATTTTTGGAGGGATTGAAGGAGAGCCACTTAATAGCTTTCTTTGTGTTTTATTATATAGATGTTTTAACAAAATTAATATAGTTCAAATAAAAAATTGACTATATCATAAATGGGTATACATTAAATTAGTCACAAACAAAGTAGAAAAAACTGAAATAACCAAGAGATGCAAATTCAACCAATCCAAACGCTTCAAAACAAGTGTATTGAGATATATAGTTCTGTAACCCCTGTTTCCAGTTGTACGGATTTTTCTTTTATTTTGTAGTATTCTCTTTTCTATTTTAATGTATATTGGGTCATGGGCTTGTTGTGGGCCTTCTGTTGCAATTTATTATTCTCGTGTTATTGTTATTATTATTATTATTATCCTTATTATCTTTTGTTAGCCCAATCCATTTCCGAGCCCATACTATTATCTACCCAAACACATCTCTTATTGGATCCTAAACCCAAATCCTAGTCTACCCAAATACACAAACCCATATTCTCCCTAACAACCAACCCAGATCTCCTCACCCACAATCCCCCTGTATCTCCTAACTACCCACATTTTACTCACATTATTTTATTATTAAATAACCCTACCGTTCTCTCTCTCTCCCACTCTCGTTCTCTTTCTCCTCTATTTCCCAACAAAAACAGAAATCTCCCACCCGACCGCTCGCCTTGCCAGCCCCTCGTCTCCCTCGCCATGCCGCTCCAGCAACCACCGACTGCCGTCGATCCTGAGCACCGTGCCCATCGTCACCTCCATAGGCGTCATCCTCCTCCTTCCTCCTCGTCGACTTTCCGTTAATCGACTACCCCCACGCTGCCAGTCGACATCATCCCCTTCGAACTCAACCCTCGTCCCCTCACCATTGCCGTGTGCACCCTGCCTCTCCTCTAAGCACGTCACCACCCTCGTCCTCGTCATCACCATTTTCTACCATCCACAGTCGAGCTCCATTACCGCAGTCGAGTTCTGTCGACTTCATCCCCGAGACCCATCGATGTTGTTCTTCCCTCTCTCCCTCATTATCGCGTCTCCGACCACTGTCACCGCTCGAGCCTCTCACTCATCCCCTTTTCGCTCAACCACTTGCTCCCCCCAATTCGCCACCTACAATCTCGAGCCTACCACTCGAACCCACATCCATTTCCTCTGTTTCACAGCCAAAATAGAGCGCCACCTCCTGGTTGACCATTGCCCTCGCCGTTGACCATCGCTGCATCACCCCTCGACCGCGAGCATCGCTGCAGTCACCACCGATCCCACCACTGTTCCTCCTGCTGTCGTGTTGGTGAAGAAGGGAGATCCATTGGTGTTTGCTGTTGTGGAGTAGGAGATCGAGATTGGTGTTTGGTGTTTGGGTTGATCTTTAGTTGCTGTTGGTTGTGTATTGTGTTTGCTTTTGCACGTAAAGTGCACGTGCTTGCGTGTTCCGTGTTTGTGAATTCGTCGCCCGAGATCCTAATCCCGTCATTCGATTGTTCGGATTAATCTAATCGTCATCTAAAGGCAAGTCCACTTGAACTCGTTTGATTTTCTAGTTCAATATTATTAATCTCCGTGAGTAGTTCTCTTTCGATTTTCGTAATATTGCATTGTGTACCTTCCATTGTGGATATCGAGAGTTTACACGAGCTAACCCAAAGTATCCATGACTTTGTGCCAACATCCATTGATTCAAAACCAAACTTGCATGCACACACGACTTGAACAAATTGACTAGAACTTGCACATGAGAAATATATAGTGATTTGATTACATGTTGATTGATTGAGATATCATGAACTGAATCATGACATGATAACTTTGGCTTGTACACCGTAAAAATTCATCTTGACTTGTTATATATAATGTTAATGCATTTCATGATTCAAGAACATGTTGATGATTCACTTTGATGAATATATATGATGATTTTTTATTACTTCTTGCTGTCTTTTCTGTTTTGCACTGAGGTTTAGATCCTGTTACAATAAAAAACAACCAAAAATATATAAAAAGAAATTGTAGCCTAATAAATCTAGTTTCCAGAACACTTTACGGATCTAGATTTCGATCTGTGAGCTGTGAGATTCCGCAGTTTTAGTCACTACTGGTCTGTATTTTCAGAATTGCAATTTAGTGAAATACCGACACAACTTTCAGTTGAAACACCTTGATAACAGTAGTGTAATGACATGAAACTCTCCAGAAACTTAGTCGACATGCTTAGGATCCATTCCTAATTTTTGTGGATTTTCATATTCATTTTACACCTAGTTTTCACCCATAAAGTTTTGACTATAAGCTGCTGCCAGAACCCTTAAGCTGTAAAGATTAGGATAATTGACCTAGTTATGGTCAGAATTAATTGAAACTTATTGAATATTAATTGTAGCCCCAGATGTCTTGTTTACAACCCTTCTGACGGAATTGAATTCCGATTTATAGTTTTATGATTTATTGCCGTTTTAGTACTGATGTGTCTTCTCTTTTCAGATTCACAATTACTTGTATATTATCATTCACTGCATCATTCTGCTGCATCCTTATCGTCTCCTTGACACTCTTATACACATTGCATGATCATGAATGATTTAATAAAATATTAAACAAGCCGGGAGTAATAAGGGTTGACTTAGTAGTGGATAATCTTAGAAACTGTACTCTGTAATGTCCTTCTTGTGTACTTGTACTATTGACATGGAAGGTGGAGAAATACTTGTGACCTCGTTAACTTGTGACCTTGTTATCATGTTATCACGTTATCTTTTGACCTTGTTATCTTGTTACCCCGAGTACACACTCTGTAGATCCCGTCCCTATGTCTAAAATGTATACTGTTTTGCATGCATCGAACATGTGGTATGGGACACAGTAGTAGCTGCACTAGATAGAGTATTAAAATGCTAATGAAACTAAGTTGACACTTGTACACTTGACCATGTTTATTGACATTGTTATTGCTTTTGCACTTTGATCTAGCTTTATATTCCTTGATGTACCACCTTCCATTACTCTTTGCTTTTCACTACTTGTTGTTCGTACTTACTCTATGGACATTATTTTTTCCACTATAGTTGATCCAACCACAGGTGCATAAGGAGAATTGCCAGAAAGCATTGGTGAGCTGTTCTTTTAGGATTGGAGCAGGAGCTTGCTTCGTAATAAATTGTTTCTTCTATGTTATTTTTCATATCGCATTGTTACTTTTGTTGAACTTTGTATCCCAGGCTTTGTTGACCTGTATTTGTTATTTATTTTCCAGTTGTTGGTTATTATGTTGGACTACTGCATGTTTTATCTCAATATTTTTTTATGTGATTATGTTTTTCTACATGGTTGTGATTATTTCCTTTCATGTTGTTCAGTTAAGACTAGTACAGCTTATGGATGATGTTAAAATCATTCGCTGGGCCTTCGTCACGGAATCGTATTCCTGTATTTTGGGAAGTAGGGCGTGACAGGTTTTTAGTGGTATCAGAGCTAGGTTTAACTCAACTATATGTGCACCACGTTAATCACATTAAAATTTAATAACCAACATGCAATCTGGATACTAATCATTTTTCCTATGTTGCGGACTATGGCTCGTGGAGGCTCTTCTACTTCCCGACAGAGGGATGATCAGTCCGAGAACTCAGCTGTGCTTCAAGCATTGCAGCAAATGATGCCACTGCAGCAGGAGCACAATGAATTGATGAGGTTCAGTTTGGAGGCCGTGAACCAGGTTGCTGTGGGACCGGCTCCAGGGCAGCTACCACCCCGACCCGGTAAGGTAGCAGATTTTATGAGATTGCACCCAAATAAGTTCTCGGGTACGAGACACCGCTGGAGGCCGAATAGTGGCTGATTCGCACGGAGCAGTTGCTTCAAGCAGCGCGAGTCTCTGACGTGGACCGTGTGGATGTGGTGAGCATCCAGCTTACCGACCTTGCCCGCATTTGGTGGCAGGCAGAAACTGAGAGGTTGGAGAGACCCATCGCGTGGACCACCTTTACTGGGAGCTTCATGGTTAAATTATTCCCCACTGTCACCCGGGTCGAGATAGAGCAGCAGTTCGTTTCATTGACTCAGGGATCGATAATGTTATTTAGTGTCGCTTATTGTTGCCTACTACATATGTGAAATTATTAATTAAACACTATCTTCGACCAGGGGAATCGGTTGGTGGACGAGTATGCCGCAGAGTTTGCTCGGCTCAGCCGCTTTGCAGCTACCACGGTAGAAAATGAGGAAGACCGAGCTTGCAGATTCTTGTTGGGGCTACGTTCGGATATTCAGAACCAGTTAGTGGCCCACCGCCATCGCACCTATGCCGACAACCGTGATGCCGCAAGGATTCAAGAGCAGGCTCACAGGAGGACCAACGCCACTCAGCAGGCGGTGTAATACCCCACCGTTGCTCGATCAGCTGTGGGGCCTACTCGGAGGCCACTCCCGACCCCCCTTGCAAGGGCACTGCTATATCCGCCCGTTTATTTGAGAACGGCCCGGACCTGTACCTTCTGCCGTAAGGTTGGGCACTTGCACCAGGACTACCGCCTAGCCAACCGTCTGTGCCTCACATGCGGGAGTTGCTACCATATTATCCGTGACTGTCCCAGGAACAGGTCGATTGTACCCACTGGAGGCCCAGGTCATTTGGGAGCACCAGACCACCTCTTCCATCGGTGAGGCATGCCTTCGATCAGCAGAGGATGGCCCCTAGAGGAGGTCAGATGGGAGGCCGTGGTCAGGCCTTTAACCTGACTGCAGCGAAAGCTGAAACGGCTACTGGAGTGGTTGCAGGTATGTCACAGTAATTGTGTTATTTTATGTTCAATTCCTGCATGTTTCTTTCTTTCTTCTTGCATAATCTTTTGTGCACCCTGCATGCATCTTCCATTCTTATTCATTGGATCTTGCTATTAGGCGTCATACTTGTGCATTCTCCCCCTTCCCATGTTTTATTCGATTCTGGTGCTACCCACTCATTTGTGTCTTCCCGCTTCGTCGATCGTGATCAGCTGGCAAGCGATGTCATGCCGGCAGCCTGGGATATCTCCACTGGTGGAGGAACCGTTGTCTGTTCCTAGGTGTGCAAACAGAGTCATCTACTGATTAGTGGCAAAGAATTCTTGGCTAATCTGATTGTGATTAAAAACTCTGGCTTCGACATTATTCTGGGAATGGATTGGCTGGGAGTTACCTATGCAGTGATTGACTGTCAGAAGAAGAAGGTGACTTTCAAGCTTATTGGAAAACCAGAGTTCGAATTTCATGCGGGTGAGACACCATTTGGGCGTGTCGAGAGCCCCATATCCCCGAAGGCTGGTGCACTTGAGTCATTGTGCACTGATGGTGAAGTTGCACCCATAGTCATGCAGGATTTTCTTGATGTCTTCCATCACGAGTTGCCCGGATTACTGCCAGATCGAGATGTATAGTTCAGCATTGAGGTTCAGCCGGGTAAGACACCAATCTCGAAGAGCTCGTATCGCATGGCGCTAGTTGAAAGTGTCGAGCTAAAAGTGAAAGTCCAAGAGTTATTGGATAAGGGCTTTATCAGGCCAAGTATTTCACCTTGGAGAGATTTAGTGTTTTTCGTCAACAAGAAGGACGATAGTCGCAGGCTCTGCATCGACTATCGGGAGCTAAATAATGTCACAGTGAAGAACAGGTATCCACTACCGAGAATTGACGATTTGTTCGATCAGGAGGGTGGTGCATCTGTATTCTTGAAGTTGGACCTTCACTCTGGTTATCATCAAGTCAAGGTGAAGACTGAGGATATTCTAAAAACGGCGTTCCACAGGAGATATGGGCACTACAAATTTTTGGAGATGCCCTTCGGCATTACCAATGCACCGACAATATTCATGAGTCTGATGAACAGAGTGTTTTCGCCGTTCTTGGATCAGTTTGTCACCATTTTCATAGACAAAATCTTGGTGTATTCACGAAACAGGGAAGAGCATGCCGAGCACTTAAGAGTTGTCTTGTAGGCTCTGAGAGAGATTCAGTTGTACGGGAAGCTCAGCAAGTGCAAATTTTGGCTGAACCGTGTTGCCTTTTCGAGCCACAGTATCTCTGTTGAAGGTGTATCAGTAGATTTGTCAAAAAAAATTTCTGTCAAGGATTGGCCGGTGCCGAAGTCAGTCCCAAAGGTGGAGAGTTTCCTAAGATTGGTAGGATATTATCAAAAATTCGTCAGAGACTTCTCAAAGATTGCAGGACCCTTGACCAACTTGACGAAGAAGGAGCAGAATTTTAATTTGGATAGTGCCTGTGAGGAAGCTTTCGTGGAATTGAAGAACCGGTTGACATCAGCACCTGTGCTGGCGATACCAGACAGTTCTGGAGGATTCGTGTTTCACTGTGATGCTTCAGGTAGAGGTTTGGGTGGAGTTCTGATGCAAAAAGGTAAGGTTGTGGCTTATGCTTCAAGGTAGTTGAGGCCGCATGAAAAGAACTACCCTACCCACGATCTAGAATTTGCAGCCGTGATCTTTGCTCTGAAATTATGGAGGCACTATCTGCTTGGAGATAGAGTGGAAATCTTTACAGACCACAAGAGCCTCAAATATGTGTTCACGCAGAAGGAGTTGAACATGAGACAGAGATGGTTAGAACTGATGGCAGATTTTGATATCAATTTGTAGTATCACTCAGGCAAGGTAAATCTGGTACCCGATGCTCTGAGCAGGAGACCTACTGTGATGTTTCTGACCAAGCAGAGAGAAATGTTGGAGGATATGAAAAGGCTGGAATTAGAGGTGATTCTTCCAGGTACAGCGTCACAATGTATGATGTTACAGTTGCAGTCTTCACTGGTGGAGCAGATCAAGGCAGCACAGGCACATGATCGACAATTACATACAAATTTCATAGTGAAGTGGATGCAGGTTTGTGGTCTGATTTGGTTATTTATTCAGACAGGTCGCTCCGTTTTTGCTCCAGGTTTTGCGTTCCCAGAGGTGAAGTCAGGCAGAAGCTACTTGATGAAGCCCATCTGTCTCCATACTCTATTCACCGAGGAGGTACCACGATGTACAGGAATTTTTGGTGGCATGGCATGAAAAGGGATGTGGCAAGGTTTGTGTCACAGTGTTTAATCTGTCAACAAGTAAGGCGGAGCATCAGAGAACCGTTGGATTGTTAAAACCTCTTTCGATTCCGGAGTGAAAATGGGAGAATATCACTACGGATTTCGTGACAGCGTTGCCAAGGAGTCCCAAAGGTCATAATGCCATCTAGCTGATAGTTGACCGACTGAAGAAGAGTGCCCATTTCATCCCATTTAGAGTGGGTCAGTCTATTGAGAGTCTGGCTGAAAGGTATATTCAAAAGGTAGTGAGGCTGCATGGTGTTCCCGTCAGCATCGTATCCGACAGGGATATGAGGTTCAGGTCCCAGTTCGGGGAGAGGCTTCAGAAGAGTTTAGGGAGCAAGTTAAACTATAGAACATCATTTCACCGCTAGAAGGATGGGCAGTCCAAAAGGACGATTCAGACCCTGGAGAAATTGTTGAGATATTGTGTTATGTAATTTGGAGGTTCTTGGGAGGATCATCTGCACCTGGTTGAGTTCTCATACAATAGCAGTTATCAGGAGAGTCTCAATGCGGCTCCATTCGAAGCACTCTATGGTCGAAAATGTAGGTCGCTAGTCTGTTGGGATGACATTGGTGAGAGGAAACTCTTGGGACTAGAGTTGATCACAAAGACAGTTGATGAGGTAGCTCAGATCAGGAAGCACTTGCAAGCTGCTCAGGACCGGCAGAGGAATTGGGCTGAATGTCATCGACGACCTTTAGAGTCTGAGTCAGGCGATCATGTATTCCTGAAGGTATCACCATCCGGTTTGGTGGTGGGGGTAAGCTGAGTCCCCGATTCATTGGTCCCTTTGATATCGTGGAACGTGTGGGTAAGGTTGCCTACAGACTTGCACTACCGTAGCCATGTCTAGAGCCCATGATGTATTCCACGTCTCCCAGCTCAGGAAGTATGTCAGGGATGAATGTCATGTGATTAACTACTCAGAGTAGTCCGTAAGACCAGACCTATCTTGCGAAGTTCAACTAGTTGCTATTCGGGACAGACATGAGAAAGTGCTGAAAAAATAAAGTTATCAAACTTGTTCGTGTCTCATGGAATCCTCACTCGCTCGGTGAGTCGACTTGGGAAATGGAGGAGGAAGTCCAGAAGAAGTTCCCTCATCTCTTTAAGTAGTTGTTGTTGTTTTGGTTTGCTTTCTTTTCTTGGGGTGCCCTACGACCCACCAATGTAAATTTCAAAAAAGAAATTCTTCTTGTAAGGTGGGTAGGATATGTAACCCCTGTTTTCAGTTGTACGGATTTTTCTTGTATTTTGTAGTGTTCTCTTTTCTATTTTAATGTATATTGTGTCTTGGGCTTGTTGTGGGCCTTCTATTGCAATTTATTATTCTTGTATTATTGTTATTATTATTATTATCCTTGTTATCTTTTGTTAGCCCAATCTATTTCCAAGCCCATACTATTATCTACCCAAACCCATCTCCTTACTAGATCCTAAAACCAAATCCTAGTCTACCCAAACCCAGAAACCCATATTCTCCCTCACAACAAACCCAGATCTCCTCCCCCACAACCCCTTGTATCTCCTAACTACACACATTTCACTCACATTATTTTATTATTAAATAACCCTACCATTCTCTCTCTCCCCCACTTTCCTCCTCACTGTCCCAACAAAAATAGAGAGCACCCACCCGACTACTCGCCTCGCCAACCCCTCGTCTCCCTCACCATCCCGCTCCGGCTATCACCGACCGCCATCGATCCTGAGCACCGCGCCCATCCTCACCTCCACAGGCAACATCCTCCTCCTTACTCCTCGTCGACTTTCCATTAGTCGACTACCCCCTTACTGCCAGTCGACATCATCCCTTTCGAGCTCGACCCTCGTCCCTTCGCGATTGTCATGTGCACCCTACCTCTCCCCTGAGCACGTCACCACCCTCGTCCTCGTCGTCTCCATCTTCTACCATCCATAGTCAAGCTCCATTGCCGCTGTCAAGTTTTGTCGACTTCATCCCTGAGACCCATTGACACTGCTCTTCCCTCTCTCCAACCAGCATCACCGCTCGAGCCTCCCGCTCATCCCCTCGTCACTTAACTACTTTCTCCCCTCAAGTCGCCACCTGCAACCTCGAGCCTACCGCTCGAACCCACATCCATTTCCTCTCTTTCGCTCCCAAAATATAGCACCACCTCGTCGTCGACCATCGCAGCATCGCCCCTCGACCGCGAGCATCACCGCAGTCACTGCCGATCCTGCCACTGTTCCTCCTACTATCGCGTTGGTGAAGAAGGGGTGTTTGCTGTTGTGGAGTAGAAGATCGGGATTGGTGTTTGGTGTTTGGGTTGATCTTTAGTTGTTGTTGGTTGTGTACTGTGTTTGCTTTTGCACGTAGAGCGCACGTGCTTGCATGTTCCATGTTCGTAAATTCGTCACGAGATCTTAATACTATTATTCGATTGTTCGGATTAATCTAATTGTCTTCAAAAGGCAAGTCCACTTGAACTCTCTGATTTTTCTAGTTCAAGATTATTGATCTCCGTAAGTAGTTCTCTTTCGATTATCGTAGTATTGCATTGTGTACCTTCCATTGGGGATATAGAGGGTTTACACTAGCTAACCCGAAGTATCCTTCACTTCGTGCCAACATCCATTTATTCAAATCCAAACTTGCATGCACACACGACATGAACAAATTGAATAGAAATTGCATATGAGAAATATATAGTGATTTGATTACATGTTGATTGATTGAGATCTAGTGAATTGAATCATGACATGATAACATGGCTTGTACACCGTAAAAAATCATCTTGACTTGTTGTATATAACGTTAATGCATTTCATGATACAAGAAGATGTTGATGATTCACTTTGATGAATATATATATGATGATTTTTAATTACTTCTTGCTGTCTGTTCTGTTTTGCACTGAGGTTTCGACCCTCTTACAATAAGAATCAACCGAAGCTATATTAAAAGAAATTGTAGGCTAATGAATCTAGTTTCCAGAACACTTTACGGATCTTGATTCTGATCTGTGAGCTGTGACATATCGCATTTTTAGTCACTGCTGGTCTGTATTTTCAGAATTGCAATTTAGTGAAACACCGACACAACTTTTAGTTGAAACACCATGATAACGATAGTGTAATGGTATGAAACTCTCCAGAAACTTAGTAATCATGCTTAGGATCCATTCTTAATTTCTGTGGAATTTTATATTGATTTTACACCTAGTTTTCACCCATAAAATTTTGACTATAAGCTGCTGTCAGAACCCTTAAGCTGTAAAGATTAGGATAACTGAGCTAGTTATGATCAGAATTAATTGAAACTTAATGAATATGAATTGTAAACCTAAATGTCAAGTGTACAACCCATTTGACGGAATCAAATTTTGAGTTATAGTTTGTGAGTTATTGCTATTTTATTATTGCTGTGTTTGCTCTTTTTTAGATTCACAATTACTTGTATTTATCATGCATCGAATCATTTTGTTGCATCCTTATCGTCTCCTTGACACTCTTATACACATTGCATGATCGTGAATGATTTAATAAAATATTAAACAAGCCGGGGTAATAAGGGTTGACTTAGTAGTGGATAATCTCAGAAACTGTACTTGGTAGGGCCCTTCTTGTGTACTTGTACTATTGAGATGGAAGCTAGAGAAATACTTGTGACCTCGTTAACTTGTGAACTTGTTATCATGTTAACACATTATCTTGTGACCTTGTTATCTTGTTACACCGAGTACACGCTCTGTAGATCCTGCCACTATGTCTAAAACGTACACTGTTTTGTATACACCGAACTTGTGGTATGGGACACAATAGTACGTGCACTAGATAGAGTAATAAAATGCTAATAAAACTAAGTTGACACTTGTACACTTGACCATTATTTATTGACATTATTATTGCTTTTGGACTCTGATCTTGCTTCATATTCCTTGATGTACCACTTTCCATTACTCTGTGCTTTTCACTACTTGTTGTCCGTACTTGCTCTAAGGAGATTTTTTTTCCACTCAGTTGATCCAACCACAGGTGCACAAGGAGAATTGCCAGAAGGCATTGGTGAGCAGTTCTTCTAGGATTGGAGCAGGAGCTTGCTTCGCAATAAATTGTTTCTTCCATGTTATTTTTCATATCGCATTGTTACTTTTGTTGAACTTTGTATTCTGGGCTTTGTTGACTCGTTTTTGTTGTTTATTTTCAAGTTGTTGGTTATTATGTTGGACTACTGCATGTTTTATCTCAATATTTGTTTATGTGATTATGTTTTTCTGCGTGGTTATGATTATTTCCTTTCATGTTGTCGAGTTAAGACTGGTACAGCTTATGGATGATGTTAACATCATTCGCTGGGCCTTCGTCATGGACTCGTATTCCCTTATTTTGGGAAGCAGGGCATGATAAGTTCTCACACCGAAACTATGTTCCAAAACTAAAAGTTACCCAAAACTCGAAGTTAAGAAATTTTACCCTACAAGTGAACTATTTACTTAGTTTCTTAAATAAATGATATAAAACTTGTGGTCATCAAACAATTTTACCGCTCCATGTTGAGAAAGCCCTCAACGAGTAAATCACCAAAGCTAGGATTGAAGTTGAACATCTCTTTCAAACATTCCAAATTCATGCTATCTTCTATATAATTAAATGACTCAATTTAAGAAATTCATTTAGAATTCATTCGTGTTGCTTCAAAAAAAGTATTACACAGCTCAAAGAGAACATAGCACTAATTTTAGTCATAATATTAAGGATATCAAAGAACGGAGGATTCATACTACATTTCAAATAAATTAGAATATGGATCTTATAGTTTCAATCTCTCTTAGAACCATATGATGTTTCTTATTTAGAATGCTTAAAATCATCAATGAACCAATCAAAGAAATACAATCATCAAGTTTGGAATGACTACACCTCACAATTATCAAGTTTGGAATAACTACAAAGTATCTTTTCATGAAACATGTCATCAAGTTTGGAATGACATTAAGACAAAAAAAAAATACCACGAGACATATCTCGCAGTATTTTCCATGCTTTATTTTGGTATAGCTAGCAACCAAACCTTATATAAAGTTATAATAATTCATCAAGTTTTGCTAAACTTTGTAGAATATCAAAACATTTCAAAAACTATGATGCTCAACAACTTAATTCTCTCACAACTTTTTAGTTATATATTGTAGAGAAATGATAAACCTCATAAATACTAAGTGCACTAACCTCAAAACACGAGTTTGATGAGAGGTCACTCTCATTACCCCATTGTTAAGTTACTTTAATCTTATTAAGTATTAAAAACACAAGCTTGATGGATCTTCAAACCCATTTCTCCCTCTGTTTTGAGTGTTAGTTATCTAGATAATCCTTTCGTAAGGGCATCAACCACGTTATCCTTAAAGCGTACATCAAGTAACCCAACACCTTTTGACATGAAGATAATTCAACTAGGTGTGTTTAAGCCTTATATTTCTCTTTACCATTGTAGAGTGAATTTCTCGTTATTTTGTAGACCGATTATCATTACTGATAGGTACATAGCTTACAATAAAGATTCTTATTTGAATATCCAATAATAAGTACATAACCCACTTTGCTTCATTCCATACAGAAGAAGGAGAAACTAGTTCGGACACCATTGACGATTCAACAAGAGAACTTTGTCTGTTTATTCTCCAACCAACAAGGTCACCACCCAATGTAAACACATAAATGGTGATGGAATTACTATCCCCAAATCAGACCCCTAAGAGGCATATGAACATCCTTTTAGGATGAGCGGATTCTCCTTAGTGCAACGCATAGTGTTGAGTGTGTTGAGTATTTATTAGATATATCATTGGCCTATCAATGGCCTCCCAACGCCTACTACTTGGACAGCTAATGAAGCGACTCAATATACCCATAATGTAAGCAATGTCTGGCATTGTGTACTTCATAACATATATTAGACTACTAGTTAGCTTAAAATAATCAAGTTGTCTAACAGGATCACCTAAATTAGGATCTAAGTTATTATTATTATTGTAGTATGGAGTTCCTATGGTCGTGCTACAAATGTATCCCAATGTTCAAATAGTGAACCCATCTAGTGTGACTGACTAGGTATATTTTTTGTTCGTTAACGTCCATTTTCATATACAAAATAGTGTTGGCTACTTATGTCTTTCCTGCTAGAATCTTTAGATAACATTGTTTTGACTACATTAATTTTATATCAGTGTCTCATATCAACATGTCATCAACATATAAGCAAAATAACACAATTTTATCACATTTATTAAGAATGTATGGACATTTATCAGATAAAGTTAGTGCATATCCTAGCTTACTAACAACCTTGTCACACTTTTTTATGCCATAGTTTAGGTGCATGTTTAAGACCATATATTGATCTAATCAATTTACACAATTTCTTTTCTAGGCCTATCATAACAAATCCTTTGTTGCACGTAGATCTCTTCGGTGAGATCACCATTTAGAAAAACTTGTTTTAACATCCGTTTGATGTACTACATATTTTTCAGTAGATGCAAGAGATAACAAAATTCTATAGTAGCTGATCACAAACATGTGTATAAAGATCAAAGTAATCAATCCCACGTACTTGTGTGTACCCTATGCTACTAAACGTGCTTATACTTATCAATTGTGTTATCAGGGTAAAGTTTCTTTTAAGTACCCATTTATTTCCAATGGCCTTTGCCCCCTTTGGAAGATCTACCAAAGTCCAAGTACCATTATACAACAAAGAATCCATCCCATCCTCTATGCCTCCATCCACAAACAAGAATCTCTATGTCTGAGTGCTTCATCATAAGTACTAGGATCAATTACTAAGTCATAGGTCATGAAATCATTATCAAAGTCTTTAGTTATTCTATTTGTTGTGGAAACTCTCCTTGTTTATATTTGACTTTAAGTGAATGGTGTAGGATCAATATCCATGGCATTATTAGTTTATTCAATTACTAACCCCGAGTCTGTAATTGTGTCTGTAGAACTAGATAAACAAATGTGCTTATCTTCAAGAAAAACATTCTAAAAAAAAAGACATCTCTTAACTCTATCACATGATTAGTTGATGGATCAAAATATCTGTCTGCAACACTATCTTCTGCCTTACCAATGTGTACACATGTGACTGTTCTAGTCCTTACTTTAGTCATTTTGAGATAAGGTATTTTAACATATGCAATACAACCCCAAGTCTTTAAGTTATTCAAATTAAGAGAACGTTTAAACCAAATCTCGTAAGGTGTGGTAGCAAGTTTAGCATGCGGTAATCTATTTAGAATATAATTTGCTAGTAATGCAGCATTGCCCCAATAACACAATCATAACACCACGTAATTTTTAACACAAGATTTTGAATTATTAAATAATTTTAAAATCAATTTATTTAATTAATTTGAATTATCGTAAAATTGACATTTTCACATAAGCAAAACATGTGCAAATATTTTCGAAGTATGAATTTAGAATTATGAGTTGATGAAAATCTTCTATTATTTGTTGTTGGCTATATTTGAATTTTTGAGATTTTTCTGAACAAAGAAAACTACTTTTAGGAAGAAAGGGGTTCTTTGTAAAAAAAAAAGACTTTAAGGGTGAAAATTTGAACTTAAAAATTGTTTGGCTGCATTTAAGGGCAAGCTATTTAGTAGAAGGCTGTAAGGAATTAGATTACATCCATATTTGATTGATTTTTACTGATTTAATTGAATAAATATAAAATTACATAATTTTGAGATTGTTGGGGACTTTATTGAAAATATTCTTCCTGGAGAATAAAAGTCAGAAATTTTATTTGGAAAATCAAATATTTATTTAGGAGATAATAATTATAATTTTCTGAATTTTTACGAACATTTTATGGCATATTTGCAAATAATTCAAAGAGAATGACTTTTGTGTAAAATTGCCACTCGGAGTAAAAAACTACAGATTTTGGTTTTCTAGGCTGCACCTGATGGCCGGCCAACTAAGAAGTAAAGAGATTTAATTGTTATTCTAATGGATTTGATTTAATTAAATAATTTATTAAAGAATATCTATATATGTAAAGAAATAATTTCATAAAGGACATCTCTATAAAATTTGTAAAACCGTAATTAAATCAGATCCCGGCCTATTTATTGCCTGCTATAGCCACCCTCCCTCTACTCTAAGAGTTTTCGGGCTTGGATCTTGTATTTCATAAAAGGAATGAGCTTTTCTTATTTTTCGTCTTCTTCTTCGTTCGAATCTCTTTGAAGTGAGTGATATTTCTTACTACTTGTTGTTGTACGATTATAAATTGTTAAAGCATAATGCATGAATAGAAGTTGTCTGATTATAAAATATAATGAGAAAATATAGATTTTTGATGTATGAATAACCACTTAATAACTTTCAGGAAGGAATATAAATTTCTGAGTAAAATTCCATGCTTAAATACACAAAGATTTTCACTTTCTTATGCCATGCTTGAATAAATCATGTTTTGAATGGATCCTGAATGTGTATGAGATTGTAGAGTTTTTATTTAATTTGGTATTAAACAAATTAGTGCTTGTATGAGAAGTTATTTAATTTGTGGGCGTATGAATAGATTGCCATTGGATTAGTAACATCATACATACATATGGATGAATAAAGAATCTTTAAGTTAATGTTTTTCTTTTGAATTCATTATTTTGAGATTAAAGATGAAGAATTATTATTGTTTTGAATTGGAATTGAATGAGAAGGGAAAGAACTTGATGTTGAGTTTGATGGACTGAGAAGTTTTGATCACTGATTGTGTATTTTTAGATTTCTCTCGGTTTTGAACATGTTTAAATGGTGTTTTTCTGTATGAGAAGAATTCTTGACTGCGTTTGGAAGTATTTAAACATTCATATAAGAAGTTCTTCAAAATCTTTATTTTGCAACAATATGAATTTCGGAAAATTGCATCTTTTGTGAAATTAACGAGGATTTAATTTGATGCATAACTTAAGTTGTTTTGGCCAAGGATGTATTTTTGTTGTTACAGATTTTTAGCAAATGAAATCATATATTCGATGTTTTAAATGTATATCAGTTTTGAGAGAGTTGCGAAGTCATTCGGCTGTGGCGGACTGGGCATGCCAGTCGACTGCACGGTCGACCACACTACATCTGAGGGCCGACTGCAGTTCAAATGAACGTGCAGTGCAGTCGACTGTCATGTTTGATCTGTTGCCAATTTTCTTTTCCATGTGCATTCGACTGCATTATTCTCTACTGTGACTGCTAGTCGACTGCCATGTCTTGAGAATTGTTTTCCTTGAACGCTGTCAGTCGACCGCCATTTTTCACATTGTATATAACAGTTGACTGTCAAATTGATTCTTGTACACTTTTTGCTGAATTTTGCTGTTCTTCGAACAATGGTTTAATTGAATTTGCAAAGTTAATTTCTCTGATTCTTAGCAATAATTGAACTCAGGTTTCATCACTTTCAGAGAGTATGTATTCTCAATTTTATTAAGTATTTGAATTATATATTTGTGGTTTTAAGGGGGTATATGTCTTCGAAATTAAGGAATATTCTACTACAAGTTATCTTCCACTATTTGCTTCTGTTTTGATTGAGTTAATGTCAGTTTTATTGGGCAATTATGTAGATATGGTTGCACTTAGAAGTACTTAACTTCGATTATTGGATTTTAAGGAAATTCTCGCAATGAGTTATACAAATTTTGTTTTTCTTTCATATTTCAAAGAAATGTTGAGTTAATTGTAATCCCCGTTCCCGTCAATACATATTTTATGTATATTTTTGGTATTTCGACTTTTATAAATTGTTTTTTTTTCGTTTTTAATTTTTTTTTAAATTTATTGTTGGATTCCCTGATAAAGTCCATTTTATTCATTAATGGTAATTTTCGCTATCTTCTGTCGACTATATATTTTAATACAAGTTTGGTTCCATTTTATGAGTTAATTAAACCAATCAAACACATTGTTATTATTAGAGTATTTAAATAAAGTTGTTTAACCCAAATCTTATTATTTTTATTATTGTTATTGTGATTTTGATTTTGATTATTATTATTATTATTATTATTATTATTATTATTAAATTTATTGTTTATAAAATTTTTGGAAGCCTATAGATCGAAATCTATATTGTATTTTTATTAGAGTATGAATTTTATTTATACAATTTGATTCATTGTACTATTGTATTACTATTTATTATAATTGATTTAGTTATTTATTTTTAATCTAAAAGCGTCAACCTGCAACCCAAAACCCAATAGCCTTCTTATTGGATCTCAAACCCATTAACCCATTATAATTATCCTCTCTCTATATATACTATTTAGCTTAACCCTAATCCCATCATTAAAACCCTAATCACCCTATAATAGCAGCCGCCTACCCCCACTTCCCTTCATTTCTCTCTCCCCGTAACTGTCATCCCCTACCTTCTATCAGCCTTCGTCCTCCACCGCATTGCCCTACACCGCGACCCTCCTCCTCGTCATCCCGCACAACACCCTGCACCCTCCGAAACTCATCCCTCCACCGCCGATCTGCCATCCTCTGCCAGTCGAACCCTCGAGCTGTCCCCTTCCTCGTCATCCTCTCGACCTCCAACGTCGACCTCCCCCAACCATCCTTGAGCACCACCCATTGTCGACCTCCTCTTCTGTAGAACCCCGTATTTTCAAATATTATTTTAATTATTTGAAAATGGATTTAAATGAATTTTGAGGAACTAATTGATATTTTCTAAAAGATTTATCTTTGGAACACGTGTGGAACACGTGCAAATAATTTTGGTGTAAATATACAATTTGATATTTTTAATAAGTTTTCATACTTATTATGGAGTGTATTCTAAATTTTGGGATTTTTCTGAATAAAGAAACTATTTTTACAAATATCTCGAAAGAGAGGGGCTTTTATGTAAAAAGTCGTTTGGATCTTAAATAGACTATGAAAATTCGTTTTTACTGATATTTTGGTTCTCCATGGTCATCATTTGAATTTAAATATATTTGAAATTTATTTAAAGTCGATTTGGCGAAGATTTAAACAAAAATGGTGTTTTTGCAAATGTAGGATTTATGTTGGATCTTTGTGCAAAGGTTTTTCTGGAAGGTAAAAGTCAAATATTTTTATTGGAAATAGAATATGTATTACTAGATATTATTTCTGATTTTTCTAGATTTTTATAAATATTTTATGAGGTATTTGCAAATATTACAAAAGGGAGGGCTTTTGTGCAAAATCGCCACCCTGAGTGTAAATCCGGGATTTTCTTATCTCTGGACCGTGTTGGATTGTTGGAAAACTTTGTGGTAAAAGGATTTTATTTAGTTTTGATTTATTTAACCTATTTTGACTAAGGAAGGTTATATATGTGAAGTAATAAATTGGAAAAGGGACTATTTTGCAAAAGTACTTCAAAACCCTAATTTCTTTCAATCCCGGCCTGTATAAAAGAGGGTGTGCAGCCGTCATTCGCTGCACAACTCCAGATTTAATATATTACTATTTTCTTGGTGATTGGAGAAGAAGTTCTTGGATCTAGCAAAGGAAGGCTTTTTGTGGATTCTTCTTGATTCTAAAAGGTGAGTGATATAGACTTGTTTTGTTTATGTGAATGATTTGCATGCTGTTTTGTTTGATATTTTCGTATTTTGTATGAAATTGATGCCATGGTTGTTATTCGTAATATACATGTGAGATCCATGATAGATTAGTAGATCTCGATTGACAATTCTTGATTGCTTGAAACATGTTAAGATTTGATTATGTTTATGAAAATAAGGAATTGGATGGATGAATCCCTGGATCTTGAGATTACGGATCGGATTAGATTTGAGCTGAGGAAGAGATTCGGTATTGAGATAGACTCCAGTATTGATTATTGATTTCAGACCTAAGATGTGAGATCTGTAGGCCGACAGTCGACTGGGACTATGTATCAGTCGACTGGTACGACCCTAATATTGTATCTTCAGTCTTTTGAGAAATCGTTCGGGACAGTCGACTGGTACTATTGTCAGTCGACTGGTATGCTGAGTAAAGTTTTGTTCAGTCTTTTCGGGACAGTCGACCATGACTCCTACGAGTCGACTGTTAGCACTTGGATTGTTTCTTGAGAATTATTGATAATTGTTTCGGGTAAGTCGACTGATGGTTGATTAAGCCGACTTACTGCACTTGTTAAAATCTTGGATATTGGTTCTCGGGGCAGTCGACTTACTATAGCATAAGTCGACTGGTGCTGATGAGTTTTTCATGATCTTGAGTGTTCTTGCAAATCGTTAGTTTGTTTGTAGATGGATATGTTCGTCGGTGTAATGTCATACCGGGTTCGTATTCGATCTATACCCTCTTAGTTTGTTTGTAGATGGATATGTTCGTCGGTGTAGTGTCATACCGGGTTCGTATTCGATCTATACCCTCTTAGTTTGTTTGTAGATGGATATGTTCGTCGGTGTAGTGTCATACCGGGTTCGTATTCGATCTATACCCTCTTAGTTTGTTTGTAGATGGATATGTTCGTCGGTGTAATGTCATACCGGGTTCGTATTCGATCTATACCCTCTTAGTTTGTTTGTAGATGGATATACGGGTATCCGATCTATGGCATTATTGGTGATCGATTGTTGGACATACATCGTTGTATTGAGATTTATTGATAGTTGGACATATTCTGAGATGTGAGGAATTATTGTTTGTTCAGATCAGTCGACTGGTTCCTAAGACAGTCGACTGTACCGTACAGTTGAACTGTACATATTTTGAGAGAGATTGATTGATGGATACTTGATCGTTGGTATTGTTTCTTGACTCGGGTTCATGCATGTACTGGCCTATCGTTCTTGTTTTCAGATTACATGTTCAGTTTATGTATTTTTGTTCAGTACATGTTGCTTATGTTTATTTGTTTGTTTATGTTTGTTGTTTATGTCACTCACACCTTTTATGGCTGACCCCGTAGTTTTGGGGGTTAGGGTTCAACTCTAGCCTCACATGTTGCAGGTTGCTTAGAATTGGAGGCTTGGATGCTTGGGTTAGCTTTAGAGAGTATGAGTGATTATAATAGAGCCTTGTGTAATTGTTGTAAAAAAGAGTAATGTAAAAAGGAATTGTTTAATTCAAGGTGTTTGTATTTTCGCTGCAATGTTAAAGATTATTGTAATAAGATTTTGGAATAAAATGACTTGAGTTTTTGGTCTATGTATATTGTTACATTGAAGTGGATCGCTGGGAAAGTGCCACGTATTTTCTAAGTTATTATGTTAGAAATTCGGGGCACTACAGTTTGGTATCAGAGCGTGCTTCAATGGTAATAATAGACATAGTATGAAAACCAACCTAGGTGTGGACACTAGAGAGTGAGTACCTAGGTGTGGACATTAGAGTGTGAGTATCACATAGAGTTAGAACATGATGTTTGGTTTGAGGTTATGGTATGGTTATGGTTTTGCCATAGGATATTGATGTGAGTTTGAAATGTGTGTGTGATGCTCTAACTCTACCCTCGTTTTGCAGTATTCAGTAGAATGACAGGAGCCAGAACCAGGAACGGTGGCAACAATGAAGATGGATCGGGTAATTCTCGAGGAACGGGAATTGACCTAGAGGCTGAATTCGCTAAGGTGTATCAAACCTTGAACACACTGATGGCATTCAATGTGGCGCAGTAGCAAGCGCAACAGCAGAATCCGCAGCCAAATCATGGAGCTGGGCATGGATTGGTAAATGCCGACCCCATCAAGCAGATTGAATCCTTTAAGAGGATGAGGCCGCCAGTCTTTGAGGGGCAAGCTGATCCAACTGCAGCAGATGATTGGATTAGGAAGATGCAGACGATCTTCGAAGTGTCGGAGACTCCTGAAGCTAGCAAGGTGAAGTTAGCTTCGATGCAGCTGGAGAAAGATGCAGGAATCTGGTGGGAGTCACTGAAGAGGAATTTGGGAGATCAGCAGCTGACATGGGAAGCTTTTCTGGAGGAGTTCAGAGATCGCTTCTTTCCACTCGACGTTCAGGAGAAGAAGGCGACTGAGTTCTTGAACTTTCAGCAGGGCAGCATGACTGTTCGGGAGTATGAGACGAAGTTCGCTCAACTTTCAAGGTATGCGCCGGAGTTGGTAGTGGACGAAGCAAAGAAGGCCAAAAAGTTTGAGCAGGGCTTGAGGTCAAGGATGGTTCCATTAGGCATCAGAAGATTCGACAAGCTGGTCAGGAGAGCAGCTATGACCGAAGAGGATATGGATCAGTCCCGGGTAAAGCAAGAGACTTGGAACAAGAAGAAGAGACCAGCAGAAGATCAGGAAGGGAAGGAATTCCCAGCGAAGCAGAGCAAGCCCAGTGATCCAGTGCAGAAGGCACCGGCAACTCAAGAGGTGACTTGTTTTTACTGCAAGCAGGCAGGACATAAAAGGAGGGAATGTCCGAAGTTGGCAAAACAGACTTGCTTTCATTGTGGTCAAGAAGGGCATATTCGACCACGATGTCCACAGCTGAAGAAAGAGAATGCAGGGAAGGACAAGGATCCGAAGCAGGGGCGAGTGTTCGCATTGACTGAAGAGGATGCGGGCAACCCAGAAGTATGATCTGCGTGTGCGAGAATTTTAGAATTTATTCCTTGTATTAAGTAAAACTTTATTTTTGGAATAATTGAAGATTGAGTATTTTCTTCATGTAACAAGTTTATTTGGATTAATAGAATAAAGACAAAGTTTTATTTGATACTATTTTCTTGCATACAATTGTGTCGCTCATTTGTTGCTAGTCTTAAGTGTGGAGCTTAAGGTGTTTCCAAGCAAGGTCTTGAGGTGGCTACCCTTAGTCATGTCCTTTCTAAGGAGGGAGTGGCCACTGATTCTTGGAGGGATGAAGCAGAAGGTCAGAGTTGGATGCAGAAGTTCAGAGGTTGTTGCAGTGTGGCATTATCAGAGTCGCGCAGCGGAAGATTGTCTTTTCTGAATTCCTTGCATGATTGTGCTTATTTTGTGTGATGAATTTGTTTTGTTAGAATGCATTCTTTGGTGTGACTGTATTTCCAAAATGGTGTTTCTATTCTTGAGTTTTCAACCTTTACCAGTGGGTTTGTTTTGGACCTCATTAGCCGTAGTTCTGAGGACAGAACTCTTCTAAGGAGGGAGTAATGTAGAACCCCGTATTTTCAAATATTATTTTAATTATTTGAAAATGGATTTAAATGAATTTTGAGGAACTAATTGATATTTTCTAAAAGATTTAACTTTGGAACACGTGCAGAACACGTGCAAATAATTTTGGTGTAAATATACAATTTGATATTTTTAATAAGTTTTCATACTTATTATGGAGTGTATTCTAAATTTTGGGATTTTTCTGAATAAAGAAACTATTTTTACAAATATCTCGAAAGAGATGGGCTTTTATGTAAAAAGTCGTTTGGATCTTAAATAAACTATGAAAATTCGTTTTTACTGATATTTTGGTTCTCCATGGTCATCATTTGAATTTAAATATATTTGAAATTTATTTAAAGTCGATTTGGCGAAGATTTAAACAAAAATGGTGTTTTTGCAAATGTAGGATTTATGTTGGATCTTTGTGCAAAGGTTTTTCTGGAAGGTAAAAGTCAAATATTTTTATTGGAAATAGAATATGTATTACTAGATATTATTTCTGATTTTTCTAGATTTTTATAAATATTTTATGAGGTATTTGCAAATATTACAAAAGGGAGGGCTTTTGTGCAAAATCGCCACCCTGAGTGTAAATCCGGGATTTTCTTATCTCTGGACCGTGTTGGATTGTTGGAAAACTTTGTGGTAAAAGGATTTTATTTAGTTTTGATTTATTTAACCTATTTTGACTAAGGAAGGTTATATATGTGAAGTAATAAATTGGAAAAGGGACTATTTTGCAAAAGTACTTCAAAACCCTAATTTCTTTCAATCCCGGCCTGTATAAAAGAGGGTGTGCAGCCGTCATTCGCTGCACAACTCCAGATTTAATATATTACTATTTTCTTGGTGATTGGAGAAGAAGTTCTTGGATCTAGCAAAGGAAGGCTTTTTGTGGATTCTTCTTGATTCTAAAAGGTGAGTGATATAGACTTGTTTTGTTTATGTGAATGATTTGCATGCTGTTTTGTTTGATATTTTCGTATTTTGTATGAAATTGATGCCATGGTTGTTATTCGTAATATACATGTGAGATCCATGATAGATTAGTAGATCTCGATTGACAATTCTTGATTGCTTGAAACATGTTAAGATTTGATTATGTTTATGAAAATAAGGAATTGGATGGATGAATCCCTGGATCTTGAGATTACGGATCGGATTAGATTTGAGTTGAGGAAGAGATTCGGTATTGAGATAGACTCCAGTATTGATTATTGATTTCAAACCTAAGATGTGAGATCTGTAGGCCGACAGTCGACTGGGACTATGTATCAGTCGACTGGTACGACCCTAATATTGTATCTTCAGTCTTTTGAGAAATCGTTCGGGACAGTCGACTGGTACCATTGTCAGTCGACTGGTATGCTGAGTAAAGTTTTGTTCAGTCTTTTCGGGACAGTCGACCATGACTCCTACGAGTCGACTGTTAGCACTTGGATTGTTTCTTGAGAATTATTGATAATTGTTTCGGGTAAGTCGACTGATGGTTGATTAAGCCGACTTATTGCACTTGTTAAAATCTTGGATATTGGTTCTCGGGGCAGTCGACTTACTATAGCATAGGTCGACTGGTGCTGATGAGTTTTTCATGATCTTAAGTGTTCTTGCAAATCGTTAGTTTGTTTGTAGATGGATATGTTCGTCGGTGTAATGTCATACCGGGTTCGTATTCAATCTATACCCTCTTAGTTTGTTTGTAGATGGATATGTTCGTCGGTGTAGTGTCATACCGGGTTCGTATTCGATCTATACCCTCTTAGTTTGTTTGTAGATGGATATGTTCGTCGGTGTAGTGTCATACCGGGTTCGTATTCGATCTATACCCTCTTAGTTTGTTTGTAGATGGATATGTTCGTCGGTGTAATGTCATACCGGGTTCGTATTCGATCTATACCCTCTTAGTTTGTTTGTAGATGGATATATGGGTATCCGATCTATGGCATTATTGGTGATCGATTGTTGGACATACATCGTTGTATTGAGATTTATTGATAGTTGGACATATTCTGAGATGTGAGGAATTATTGTTTGTTCAGATCAGTCGACTGGTTCCTAAGACAGTCGACTGTACCGTACAGTTGAACTGTACATATTTTGAGAGAGATTGATTGATGGATACTTGATCGTTGGTATTGTTTCTTGACTCGGGTTCACGCATGTACTGGCCTATCGTTCTTGTTTTCAGATTACATGTTCAGTTTATGTATTTTTGTTTAGTACATGTTGCTTATGTTTATTTGTTTGTTTATGTTTGTTGTTTATGTCACTCACACCTTTTATGGCTGACCCCGTAGTTTTGGGGGTTAGGGTTCAACTCTAGCCTCACATGTTGCAGGTTGCTTAGAATTGGAGGCTTGGATGCTTGGGTTAGCTTTAGAGAGTATGAGTGATTATAATAGAGCCTTGTGTAATTGTTGTAAAAAAGAGTAATGTAAAAAGGAATTGTTTAATTCAAGGTGTTTGTATTTCCGCTGCAATGTTAAAGATTATTGTAATAAGATTTTGGAATAAAATGACTTGAGTTTTTGGTCTATGTATATTGTTACATTGAAGTGGATCGCTGGGAAAGTGCCACGTATTTTCTAAGTTATTATGTTAGAAATTCGGGGCGCTACATCTTCTCCTCCGTCATCATCTACCATCGACGTCCCTACCTCGTTGTTAGCCCCACACCTTCGAGCTCCCACCGTTAACCCATCAACCTCGCTGCCGTCAACTTCCCTCCAGCCTTGCACCCCCTGCATCCCCTGCACTTGCGACAGCCAGAGCCCTTCCATCTCCTTCCTGCTTTCCACCATTGCCCCTTCCTTTGTCACCCCCTTCGTCGACTGTGAGCACTACATCCCGCTCACCTCCCGCCGTTCCTGCCCTCGCTGGTTGCTAAAACTATTGACGACCGCTGCTGTCGCCCTCGCTGGTTGCTATTACTGTTGATGACTACCGCTGTTATTGCTGTTGGGCGTTGCTTCCTCTTTGTGAATGTGTTGTTGTTGAGCATGTATATCGCACGTGCTTTCGTGGTTGTATGCGTGTTGCCCGGGATCCTAGTCCCATTATCCTGATCTTTATCGAAGTCGTCATCTTGTAAGGTAAGTATTCTCTTGTACGAAATTTATTGTATTCGTACAAGAAATTTCTTGAAAATCCGCAAGTAGGTTCATCGTAGCTAACTCCCGTTCTCATGTCATATGTGTCGATATGCTTTGATCCACCGATATTTTGTTTTGATTCGATCCTATCAATTCTACGTTGTAGGAATACCATGATTAGCCTGTAACACTCCGAATTCCAAAATACACTGAATTCGAGATTTCCACAGGATCTTTACACTTCTTTCATACAATTTTACAAGGAATTTAAAACTTTTATTTCAACAATAATTACATCAGAGTCTTTTACGCAGCGGAATAAATAAAATACAACAATAATGATTGTACAATTGTTACAACTTTAACATTTAAGTAATCAACAGCATCAAATCATCTTTATATCTTCATGTAACTCCAAATCCTGCATATAAAACTGTGGGCGCGTCAGTTGCTTACAACTGACGAAATATTATACACGGCCATCCTCTCTATGCCGCAAACAGTATAACGATTCTTAAATACTTTAGCAAACACAAACTTGATCATAAACAAAGCTACAAAGGGACTATCCTGTTGATGTCGTGTTGTGCTGTGCACTTAGTCCTTAATGCAGTTATTTATATTACATGACACTAATGCGCACTTGTTCGGATTCTATGCATCCCATACTACATAGGTCCGAGGGCAAGCCCTTAATCATACTTCATCTTATAGGGTTCAATCCCTCGCCATGACTTAATCTACTACTGTAACTACGGTAAGTATCTTAGATTTCCTATGATCTACGAGCCCATGTCCCGGCAGCCTGGAGGGGAATCCCACGCACTGACATGACGCATCGAGCAGGCAACCTATGGACAATTCAGCCTCCCCCATGGAACAATGGCACCACCTGTAGCCACTCAAACACCCCACAAGCGTCGCCACCGGGACGATAATTCTGGAGTAGTGCCCACGCCATGTCTTGACGCATCAAGCAGGCAGCTTGTGGATCACTCTCACACCACCAATCCGATGGCCCTCATACTAGTGTTTTTCTCTTACTTTCATCACATCTCCACTATGTATCTATCTATAATTTTGATAAGTATCCTAGGTGCTCTATGCTCTACGAGCCCATGCCCAGGCAGCCTGGAGGGGAATCCCATGCACTGACACGACGCATCGAGCAGGCAGACTATGGACAATTCAGTCTCCGCCATGGAACAATGGCACCACCCGTAGCCACCGAAACACTCCAAAAGCGTCGCCACCGGGACGGTACTCTGGAGCAGTATCCACGTCATGTCACGACGCATCGTGAAGACAGCCTGTGAAACACTCTCACACCGCCAATCTGAAGGCCCTCATACTCATGTTTTTCTCTTACTTCCATCACATCCTTACAAAATTTATTTTAAAAGAAAAACATCACAACCTAGAGCTAGCTTACCCTACCGGACTTAAATCGAAACAACAGAGACAGTCAGCCTACCTACCTACTTCTCAAGAGACACTCAACCCTCAATGGTTAGCTCTCAAAATCATTAATAAAAACTGCCGGTCACTAGGGCCTCGCCTAGCCTCTAGATTCCAACAACTATCTCTTTCTAGAGATCAACAATATTTCACAATCAATCTCAATAACATTTCCATTTCTTTTGTTCACAACTCTTTCTCAAAAACATTTCTTTTATAATCTCATATCATGAGAACAAATTCAATTCGATATCTTTATCAATTTCATCTTGCACACCCTTGTGTGCATTTCACAATAAACTCATTCAAGTATTAAAAGTCATAAAATCTCGTATTCCAACTTAATTAACTTTCATTTGTCAAAATCAAATCCAAACTTAAGAACAAAAACCAGTTCGGTTCAGTCGACTGGTAGCAGTATCAGTCGACTGTTCTGCGAACATCAAAACATCACAGTCGGTTCAGTCGACTGTTGACAAAGAATCAGTCGGCTGTTTCGCGAATACCTTGAAAACTCAAACACTAAAATTCAGGACAGCAGCAGTCGACTGTGAAAGTAGACAGTCGACTGTCCTACCGAGGAAAAACCAAATTCTTATACTTGCTAGTCGACTGTGGAAGGTAGACAGTCGACTGTCAATTACACCAATTGCAGCTTGCATATATTTTTCGACCTTTTAATTGATTTGTACTTCCATATAAAAATATAGATCATTTCCAGAATGTATTCCTTTTAAAAACAATATCGTATATGTTCTCAAATTCACCAGTTTCTCATCTTTCAATAAAAATCCTTTAAAATGCATAAAAACATATACAATCAATTTCCCAAATAAAAAATTGTCTTTTATCAAAAATTACTTTATAAAAATCTCTATACTCACAAATAAATATTTTGAGGTTAGAACCACACTTCTTTGCCATATTAACAACAAACAATTCTTTTATACACATTTGCATTATTTTAACCAATGTCTCATCATGCATCAATTTCATACAAATAATTTCAATTCTAGCATTTCAACTTGCAATCATAACAATTTAAGGAAATAGAATAGCAATTTACATCTACCACACCAATCAAAATTTAACGATTCATTTCTACATTAATTTGCATGCAATCTCATAATACCAATTCAATTTCAAACAAATAAATTATATATCGTCTATCATGCACTTTCTACTCCTAAATTAGAAAGGATTTAAGAAACACCCACCTAAAGTTGAAGAAATTGTACTCAAATGAACTCCTAGAATTAGGAGCTTCTAAAGAAACTCCAATTGCAACTCTTCGAAATCCGCACACACAAGCAAGGCCTTCAATCCATTTTGGCAAGCAACAATCAGCAAGAGCATCCCTCGGCTACCCAGAGAAGACCTTCATCATGTGCACACTATATATATATATACACATGTCTACACATATATATATGCACACATTGAATTGTATGGTGGATATTAGGAGAATAGTAGGGCATGTTGGATTGTTTGCTTGGAGGACTTTGAAAATGGCAGGAGAGAGGGAGGAGAAGAGATGAGAGAATGAGAGACTTAGGGGCATTTTTATAGATTAACTAATGGGTAGTTAGAATAACCACCTCCCACATGAACACCACTAACCCCATTTTCTAAAATTTTCAACTTTTTTTCCCTCCTACTTTCAAATCAAATATTCAAATTCCTATAAACAGCCCGGTCCCCCCAAAAATGTGCACATTGCACGTGTGCACATGCACGTGCTTTGTGTACAAAATAATTTATTTATTTAATCTCTTCAAAACAATTTATTTATATATGTAATAAATAAGTAAAATTTAACTTAAAATTATACTTTTCATGCACGGTAAAAATAGACAGACACGTTTCATGAAATTTATTTTGAAGGAATAATACGCTTAAAACACGTGCACCGAAACACGTGCATCGCCCGTAAAATCTCAAAAATACAAAATTGACTTTATCAACCTGAAAAATATTTATAATTAATCATAATGCAACATAAGAATGTATCTGACATACATATTCGATAATGTACTCAAACATATAGAAAAACACGTGTATTGCACATATAAAATTTATTTTAATAAAGATAGACAAAAATTGAATTTCGTTTACAAAACGAATTTAAACATGTTTATAAAAATAAATAATTGAAACCCCTCGAAAAACTTTGCACGTAACGGTGGAATACCCAAAATCGACACGTGCATTAATAATACGTAAAAAGCACGTAAAACTCAAAGATTGAAATTTAGCATTTGAGTTATCTCAAATGGAAATTTAAGAATACGGGATTGCATAAATAATTGGAATTCAAAATACATATCAAAATGCGTTATGGATATAATCAATAACAATACAAAATGCATGTGCGTAACACCCGAGGACAAAATTGTCAATTAAATTTTGCAGGGTGTTGCATAGCCTATTATTGCATGCACGACATCACATGATAAACTAAACTAAAAAGATGCACATGAACAATTAGAAGTGATTGCCAATTTTGTTGTATGTGATTGTGTTGAATATTGGAATTTGATGTTGTATCCTCGATAGTAATTTCCCCCATCTGGATAATGTAAAATCATGCTTGAGTTGCTGATGTGATAATTTGCTTATTTCTAATTAAGGTTTATAATTGTTTGAGCCAAAATAAATTCATTATGAATATTTTAGTATAGGAATACTGCTTTCCAGACTTTGCTTGGTGGTTTCGACCCTATTAAGAGCATCCACTATCGTTGTTGCTATATTATAGGTATTTGGCAATAAGGAAATGGAAATAGAAGAGTTGCGCTGCTATCGTTAAAGCCAAAATTTGGGTTAAAAATTAATAAAATATACAGACGGAAGAACATCCTCCATCTAATAAAATAAATAATTTTTTTAATAAAAATTCGATAGAAGGAAGATCATCTTCTGTTTGACAATAGTAAAAAAAAATGAGCCAGACGGAAGAAGACGAGCGACTAATTCAAAAAAATACCCGGATGGATGAAGATCTTCCGTCTGGGGGATTTTTATTTTTTATTTTTTTAAATGCATAGCCGGAAGATCTATTTTTTATTTTCTTTTCTATTTTTAAATGTGTACTCTCTTTTATTTTTAAAATTTTTTTTATTATTATTATTTAAACGATGAAAAGTGAAGGGAAACAAATTCGCATGTCTCTTTCCCATTTAAAAAAATGACGAAAAAAATAGAAAAGAGAGGGACGGAAGATCTTCCGTCTCTCCATTTTAATTAAAAGAAAAAAAAATAGATGGAAGATCTTCTTTCGTCTATCTACTTTTCACCATTCATACTCTTCAGACGGAGGAAGATCTTTCGTCTGTCTTAATTTAATATCACAAATACTTGAAAATATTTGAGCATCTTTCGTCTTCTACATTTTGCAATTTCTATTTCACTCTGCTATATATGAAAATGCACTGTTCATGGTTTTGCAAAAAAAGTAGGTATTTGGCCAACGATATTAGCAGATTTTTTGTCAAAATTTCCATATTTTAGGTTTTTAGCAGACGATAGTGGATGCTCTAATGACAGAATTTTGAGTAAGTTTCTGAATATGAATTGTAGCCCCATGTATCTAGTTTTCAGAACATCTGACGAAATTGAATTCCAAGTTATAAGTTGTGGGATTTTGCTGTTTTAGTACTGCTGGGTGTGGATTCCCAGATTCGAAATTTTACATGTATCACCTTGCTTTGTAATTTAAATTGAACATGTTATCAGTAAAATAAAATTGTGAAATTTATCTTGTTGTGACTAGACATGCTAGGAAATCACCCTTAATTTTCCTGGATTTATTTGATCATTTTTCAGACCTGGTTTATGCATGTCAACATAACTTTAAGAATTCTGACTGAACACAAAATCTGTGTAGAATGTTGATTTGAACCAAGTTGCTGTAACTTTTATATATCGTGTGTATATGCGCTGAAACTGTTAGAGAATCTAGTTTTTTGAACTTCTGGCAGATCCAGATTTGTTTTTCTGTAGCAGCGAGAATCTCATTTTTTGGTGCAAAAACGTCCTGCTGTCCAGAATTAAAATTCTTGTTGTTTGCTACCTATAAGTTTGTTTGACATCGGAATATGTTTTCTTCCCAGCCCGAACCTGTTTCCTATTTCCTATCATGTTTACTCATCCTGTTTGTGCACTTTCATGCCTGTTTTGACAATAATGATAATTAACAAGTCAGGGTTTAAGGGAAAGATCTAGTAGTGGACAACATAGGAAAATATACTCAGAAGGGGACTCGTGTGTCCCAACTGTTTCCTGTTTTACTATGTTTCACCACTGCTTACTGTTTTACCTGACGGCATACTTTCCTATAGGAAGGTTTACTTGGAAGGGGTCCCATAGGTCTCAACTATTTTCATGAATACATGATTAAATGATTCATGACACTATTTACTAAAAAAGATTTACCTAATGCATGAGTACACGGCCTTATAGAATCCACCACAAAATCTAAACGAAACATGATCGTATGCATCAAACATGTGGTATATATATGGGATGCATGATTGCTGCATTAGCTAGGTTTAAATAATAGACTTAAGAATAACATGTTTCACTTGCACATCCCTGTTTTCGGTTACCATTACCTGTTACTATTTCCTGTTGTCGTTACCTGTTACTATTTCCTTTTACCGTTACCTGTTATTGTTATCTGTTATTGTTACCTGCTACTGTTTCCTATTACCAATGCCTGCTACTTGTTACCAGTTTACAAGTTTACCTGACACCTATTGCAAACTTGCATGTCCACTTATCACCTGATCCTGTTACTTGCCTGCTAGTTGTTGGACTCTACCTACTGTACATTCTCTCCATGTTCTTGTTTCCTGTTTCCTGCTTTATGTTCTGTTACCCACCCTTTTGCTCGTACAACTTGCGGCCCGTAGTTTGCACTAACGGGCATACCCTTTTCTAGTTTCTCTGTTTCCTTCAATTAATAATCATACGGGTTTTGAAGATCAGCTGCCTGAAGGAGTGAGTGACAAAGTGTTTTGAGCTTTGGCTGGAATCTTTTTCTGCTTTAGTTCATTCCTGCATTGAGTTTATTATTTCTTCTTGTTGGTAATTGAAACTTTGTATTGGGCATGTTGTCCCGGAGTTTATTTCCTTTCCAGAACTTATTTTATTTGAGGATTATGTAATTTAATTTCAAATAATTCATTTGATTATGAGATTTGTTTCATGCATGCGTGGTTGTATATTTCTTGTATATTTCTGTTTACTGTTGAGTTGATCCTTACAGCTTATGAATGATGAAAATCATTCGCTAGGCTTTTTCACGTGCTCGTATTTCGTATTCTTTTGGGAAGCGGGGCGTGACATTAATGTTTTGAGTTTTGAGACCTAGAGGTTGAGTGGGACCATAACATGTCAGCGATTGAGACTTTAGTAATATTTTGGCCAGTGGGGCCTTTTTGTTGAATTAATTGAATTAAGTCTGGCAAGGGTACACTAACTTTAGAGGGGAATTGTGACGTAATTAATAATAACCAACCTAAGGACATGCACTAGTGGAAATATGATAGAGTTTGGAAAATGTAAGTAGGGGGGCCCTGTATAGTGGACGGATGAGATTCAGGAATATAGTTGTACTTGGGCAGTTTGATTCCGAAGGCTATGATTACCAATGCCATCTCCCAAGTTCGAACGTTGAGGGTCTTTTACAGTAGGGCGGTTTTATTCCAGAGGCTGGGACCTATTCATAGAATTTCAGCATGAAATGTTCAGGGCAACGCTTACAGGATGCTTGCGCATTGAGGGTTCTAGTCTATCTGGTAGATACCGGGACGTAAGCCTATTCGCAGAGTATTCTGGATCTTGTTCCTATCACCGAAGTAAAATTAGTTGCATAACGCTCGATTAAACCCTATAAAGTGGAGAACGATAAGGACTTGCATCAGACCTATGTAGAGTGTGATTCATAGAATCCGACAAGTATGCATTAATAATCATCATGTGCATTTGTGTTTTCTTACTTGTATTATGCATGCTTGTTTTCTGTTTTCTTACACTTGACAGTTAGCCTAGTTTTCACTTGATGATTTATGTTTCATTTATTATTGTTTCACGTTCCATCTGTATGTACTGTGTTAATATGTTTCACTTGTTGACTTATAATTTTATTCTTTATGTTTCCATTTAAGTTTGTATTTTCTGTGAATATCACTCACACCGTTATGGCTGACCCCTATAGTTTTGGGGTTTAGGGATATCTCTAACCTCATGCTTCACAGGTAGGAACCGTGAGCATGGAGTTGTGAGCATGTGGTAGAATATTTAATGTTTATTGCATATATTTATAAAAAGAATTATTGTAAGGAGAAAATTGTATTTGTGGCACTTTAAAATACCGTTGTGTTGTAAAAAGAATTGTAATTGAAGGTGTTTGAATTCGGCGGTGCTTTGTAAAGAGTTGATGTAAAAGTTTTAAATATCCCTGTATTTGGATGCTATGTTTATGATTACTATTGAGGTTGATTGTGGAATTTGTGCCACGTATTTCTAATTTTATTTATTGAAAATTCAGGGCGCTATAAAGTTGGTATCAGAGAAAACTTCAATTAGTAATACTAAACATGGTATAGGGAAACAATATTCGGGAGGACATTAGAAGTGTGAGTACCTAGGGTGGACATTAGAAGCGTGAGTACCTAGGTCGACATTAGATATGTGAGTATATTGTTTTGATCTGAATGCTTGTAGTAAAATTTGAATTATTTGTATAACTAGATTCGACTAAAAATTTCCTTATAGTAAGTTGGTTGATTGTTTTCGCATAAATAGAAAATGAATGATTTGTTTTCTCCTACTGTTATAATTACCTCTTAATTATTTTTGTTATTATTGACGTTAAATTGGGATAATTTTTTTAGTTATTGACTTATATACTTTTGTACAAATTTAATTATAATTATAAAGTATGTTTTGCTAATGTAGCCTATTTGTTCTATAAGTTTTGTGTTTTATGGAAACAAGTTTGTTATTGAAGTTTGGAATGTGGCAAATATAGCTTTTATTTTTCTGTTAGAGTTTGCAGTTTATAGTTTTGAATGACGTATTGTTAGATTTTCATTTGTCACTTTTGAATGACGGATATTTCTTTCGATTATTGCTTTGAATATATTATGTTTTTTTACGTAGACTACCTTTTCCCTTCTCTTTTATATATTATATTTTTATTTTCTTTCCTAAAATTCTGTCCTTCAGATTTTTATGCACTTTTATGTTTACTCATTTATTTTGCTATTACTGTTATGCATTATATTAGTTTCAATTCTTACTGATTGAATTATTAATTTCTTTTATTATTATTCCTATTATATTTTAATTTACATTCATTTATATGTACTTTGATTTTTTGATACGATATTTTTCATTATTTTGTATTGTCTTATTTTTTCGGTGTGTTTAAACTTGATTGTAATACTCTTATTCACATAAATATGATATTCTGCACATTGAAAATTTTATTTTATTATTAATTTTGTTCAACTTATATTCAATAGCTTTATTATTACTTATTGTTTACTACTTTTTTTATATTTACTTTTCACCGTTTATGGCTACTTATTGTATTACTTTATTTTTATACTCTTACTTCTATAATATACTGTAGTTGCTAGTTTTTTTGATAATTACTGTAGTTGCTAGTTAACTTAATAATATGATTTTTCCTTTCTTTGTTATTTTCCTACTACGCAAACTTTCTGCTATTTGCTGTATATTCTATGACAAATGATTATTTATGCTACCAGTTATCTCTCATTCGCAATTATATTTAAGCTTATGCATGTATTTCATCTCGTCTTTCTCGTTACTTTTATAAATCATTTTTCACTACTACTAATTGCTACTATTTATGTTTGATATTTATAATCTATACATCTATTTTAATATTCCATCGTGTGACTTTCTACTCAATTTCCTACTTTAGCTTCTATTTTTATATCACGAATTTCAAAAAGTAACATCACACTTAAATTAAACATCCAATATCCCTGTACATATAGAAGACTACATCATTCCATTCATCATTTTGTTGCACCCGGATGTCGAGATGAAAAATATGCAACTACACGTCAATAGGAGGCAAACTTGCAAATAGATGTCGGGAGGCAAAAACTGCAACCGAATGTCCAGACGGCAACCTGCAACCTGATGTCGTGGAGGCAATCTGCACCTTGATGTCAAGGAGGCAAGTCTATAGCTAGATATCAATGAGGCGAACCCAAAACAAAGAAATTGTCAAGCCCCGCTTTCCAAAAATACGAAATACAAGCACGTGTCATGGCCCAGCGAATGACTTGCGTCATCCATAAGCTGTTATCGATTCAACTCAACAATATAAACAGGAACTAATACAACCACGCATGCATTAAAGGAGTAATCACATGAATAACAATACTTGAAATTTAAGCATAAAATTACCAAACATAATAACAATTCAACATCTGGGATCAACAAAACAATATTTGGGTCAAAATCCCACAATACAAGAAAATAACAATGTTTAATTATTTAAAACTTCAACAAAACAATAATTATTTAGGCGGCAATGCAAATTCAATTCTTTCACTATTGTTGCTCTTCTAGTTCGTCAGGCAAATCTCCTTGATTTTCTGTAAGCAGTTCATCTAAAAGAGAGAATAATATGTCCTTAGAGCAAGTCATGGACAACAAGTAGAGAAACAGAGGAACAATGACAATAACAGTATAACGATAAATTGAATGAACGATGAAATCAATAGTATTGAACAGTGACAAAACGATAATAGTACAATGTGCAATAACGATGATTTATAACAATAACAATAAACAATAACAATAACGGTAAGAAATAACGATAACACTGTTCAATAACAATGACAAAATGCAACGACAATGCGATGATGTCTTAAGTATATTATTCATTTTAATCCTAACTAATGCACGTACTACTGCATCCATACTACAGGTTCGATGCATACAATCAATTTCGTTTAGACTAAGGTGGTAGATTCTATAAGTCATGTACTCGGTATGATATAACATTTAAATAATAACACTGGCTATTGAGCATTTTCTTGCACAATAACGATAACACTGGCCATTTGCAATTTCTTGCACAATGACGATAACACTGGCCACTTACAATTTCTTGTACAATAACGATAACAATATTTTGGGAACGAGGCTCACACTTCCGAGTATAGTCACTATATCATCAACTATCCTGGTCAACCCTTAACCTTGGCTTGATTAACATTCTTTGTTCAATTAACATGCAATATTGGTTGGCAATACTACGATACTGATAGGGAACAATAGGGACAGAACTATTAGGGGGAAATGATAAGGTTATTAATAAGGGACATTAGAATGATGAAAAAAAAATCCTAGGATCATGCAATGTACTCCATACAATCAAATACACCAAATTTAACATTATAGATTCAATTATATATTATTAAATATAGAAATCCAATTCTGGACAGCAGTAGGTTGCTATACCAAAATCATAATTTTCGTTGCTACAGGATAGCAAATGTGGATCCGTCAAAAGTTCTAGAAATTAGACTCCTGTCCGGTTCCTACGCATATCTAAAGTCAAAATTCTGACAACAGTAGCTAGGTGAATTTTAGTATTCTTTACAGGTTACAGGTTCTGGCTGGTTATTAATGTTAACTAGTTTCAGTTGTAAAAGCAGTAAATATTCATTTTAAAAATCATAAAAAATAATTTTCATTACCCAAAGCATGTTGAGTATCAATCTGGAAATTATCATGGTAATATTTAATCAGTAGTTCATCTATTTAATCAGGTTAACATGGTATATGCATAAATCTGGAAATAAAACGCAACTACAGTAAAATGGAAACTAGAAACATGTGGCTACATTTCATATTCAGAAAGTTATTAGTTTTGATGGCATTATCTAGGTCAAAACAGCATGACAATGTTCAGGTTGGCAATAAATTTCAGGGTTTGAACATATTATTCATGAATAAAATAAGTAAAATCTTATAAACGATGAATTAGGGGTTGACAACATAAATCACAACAAGTTACATCTATGTGAACATGGTATTAAGATGTATAATGTCCATAATCTTACTAATCAAAATCAACTAACACACTAACATCAATCATGTAAACAATCAATACTAGTATACAATCTACAGTAGTTGTGTGATGTCTTGACATAAAATACAATAATAATCCCTGTTCTTATATTCGATAATTAACTACATGAATGCATGCAAGATCACTATATATTGGAGGCAAAAGATGGTACGAAGTCAAGACTACTATATGGATTCGCTCGTGTAAATCCGTAGTATTCCAACAATAGATAACAATAACAGATATACAATAATCAATATAGATCTACTTGCGGAATTCAATAAACAATTTCGAATACGATACAATACAATTTGAGAGTGAGATGACTTGCCTTTAGAACGACGTTAGATCCGATATACAAAATAACGGGATTAGGATCCTGGGCGACAAATCACTAACACGAAGTACTAACACGTGCAAGCTACGTGCAACCTCAACACCAAGATCAAAACAGCAAAACAGCAAAACACCGAACAACGGATACCTCTACTCCCCAATGGCAAACACGCAAACCACCCAATCTCCTCTCTTCTCCTCCAACGCGACACAGAGAGATTGAATGACCTGCGGGAGACGCTGGCAGCGACTGTGGTGACTGCGGCCGGGGAGCAACGGCAGCGGCGGAAGCAGGGATGGCGACCTGGCTACGGCGAGGCACTGGCAGTCGGGAAGCGACGTCGCAACGAGAACTCGAAGCTCAAGCATTGCCCTATTTCGCACCGAAATAGAGGACGCAAATACGGCGGGCACTCGAGCATTCGACAATGATGATGAGGCGGGGGGGATCTTCGGTGGTTGCAGGGGGACAACGGAGAGGCGAAGTCAATGGAGACGAGTAGTGGCAGCGATCAGATGGCAATGGTGCTGGCATTGGCAGAGCGACTTGGGTGGTCAATGGTGGGTCAATGAAATGGAGGAGGACGAGTGCAGGGAGGCGAGCAGTAGGCTCGAGGTGCTTCGAGCGGAGGAGGAAGACGAGGGTTCGGAGCTTCGAAGCTCAGCAATGGCGGAAGGGGAAACCACGATGGAGAGAGAGAGGATGACGGAGGTCGAAGGCCTGCAGGGGGGGTCAGGCGGTTGTGGCTGACAGGGGCAACGATGGTTGTGCAGGGGTGAGGAACAGGAGAAGTCGACGGCAGTAGGATGGGGACGAGGCTGAGCGGGATGTGAAGGGTCGTGCAGGGCGGTTAGGGTTCAACAATGAGAGGGGGAGGGATTGCACAGTGGATCGGGGTAGGGGTGAATAGTGGAAGTTGAAGGGGTTTGCTGTTTGGATTTTGGGAGAAGGAGAGAGAATAAGAAGAATATTTAATGATAGAATAGTGGGAGTGAATTGTAGGTAGTTAGCAGATACGGGGGATTGTGGGGGAGAAGATATGGATTTGGTTGTTAGGGAGAATTTCGGTTGTGGGTTTGGGTTAATGGGTAAATTAGAATCAAATAGGAGGTGGGTTATAGGGTTTTGGGTACAATATGGGTCAAATAAAAGGATAATTCTCAACCCAACAAGATAAAAGACAATTCCATGAAACTAAATTTGAATTAGGAAAAGAAGAATTAAGATTCAAATGATCAAACTGATATCAAGAAAAAATCATGAATAATATTAGAGATGATATCATTCGATACAATAGTGAAACAAGATATTGTAGAATTACAAAGAGATTACAATGGGGATCAATAATAAAAATGGGGGAAATGAAAACGAGAGTTATAGAAATTTTCTACTCTAATAACCCCACTTTTAGTTTCATATATATATTACTTATCACTACCCTATTCTTTTGTACTTGTTCATACCATTGTATAAGATTTTAAAACTTAGCCTATGATACATCGACTTTGTTATTCATAATCGATTTAAACATTTAATTACCTTATTATTTATACTTTTTCATATATGTCTTATATGCATTATTTTATTTTCACCCTATATTATTAAGGTTTACTATTAACTATTTTCGCTATCTTAGTATTATCGTTTTGTATACATATATATATATATATATATATATATATATATATATATATATATATATATATATGTGTGTGTGTGTGTGTGTGTGTGTGTGTGTGTGTGTATATGTATACTTTATCTTTACACATGTCTGTATTTTTTGTATTTTCATACCATTTCATTTTCCTGGCCTATCTTATATTTGTTTGATACTTACATAATGTGATTTTTATTATTCATAGTTATTTATTATTTTCATTTTTATATAATTGATATTATATATTATTCCAATATTATTTCATTATTTCATTTACTATTATCATACTTGTTTCACTACTACAACTACTTATAATTTTTATATTATAGTATTGTTGGTTTTATCACATATTCCAAACAATTATTTGCATATATAATATCATAAGTTAAATTTCTTACTATACTTGAAAATTTACAAATATTTTGATATACTAATCAGTATTCTATATATTAATTTTTAAATCGCATATATGGTTATTATATTACTTTTGCAAATGAATTTTTTTTTCTCTGTGTGTGTGTTTTTTATATATACATCATTACTCATACTATTAAACTTATCTTGTATTTTTAATAAAATTCGACACTCGTGTTTTCGTTTTTATTTTATTTTTCAGGTTATTATTATCATCATTATTATTATTTTGGCTTAGCTAAATTTGTTGGTATTTTGATGTGTCTTTGATTGACTATTCTATATATGTATATGTATTTATTTTTTATCATCTTTAAGTTTGTATTCTTTGTGTTACTTTTATTATTATTTACTTTTGCCATTATTCATATTCTTGACCTTTTCTTTTGCTTCTTATTTTGTATGGTTGGCCTTATTATCTTCTTACTATAATGATCTTTTACGTTGTTATTTGATCAATAATCATTTTTTTTGTTACCCTGTTCATATATCTATTTTTGCATTTTATGGTTTTATACAAATGTTTTAACGACCTTTGGAGTGAATAATATTTTTTTTTACTAACTAAAATTATTGTTATTTGTTACTTTAGACAGGTTTCTTTTACTCATCTTCTTGTCTAATTTTTCTATTACGTACGTTGCCTATTTTCATTAATTCTTAAATTTGCAGTGCCTTGTGTTTATAGTGTATTCAGGTTTTAAGGAAGCTTTTGATTCCTTTCTGTGCTTTTAAGTATTATTGACAAATATATATTAGTTATGATGATTACGCTGTAGAAATTTATATGCATTAATTGACTGTCGAGTTGTTTTCGATAATTTATTGCATAGTTTATATTTTTAATACAATTTTATATATCTTTTTGGGATTAGTTTTAAGCTTTATGAATTTTTGCTGCACTGTTGATTTTCATATTTACTTTACTGTTCCTATTATACGTTATTTTCTTTTGTTATCAACCCATTGTAGTTTGAAAATAAAAGTAGAATGATTTTTCTGAAACTGTTGTGCAAGTTTTCTATTTTTGTTTACCGCTTACTAAGGATAGTTCTGAGGACAGAACAATTCTAAGGTGGGAGTGATGTAACACCCCGTAATTTTTAAGACAATATTTTGAATTATTAGATAATTTTTAAATCAATTTATTTAATTATTTTGAATTTTAGTAAAATTGACATTTTCACACATGCAAAACACGCGAAAATATTTTCGAAGTATGAATTTAGAATTATGAGTTGATGAACAACCTCTATTATTTGTTATTAGGTATATTTGAATTTTTGGGATTTTTCTGAATAAAGAAAACTACTTTTTGTAAGAAAGGGGTTTTTTGTAAAAAAAAGTCATTTAGGGGTGAAAATTGAACTTAAAAGTTGTTTGGCTGCACTTAGGGCTGGCTGTTCAGTAGAAGGCTCTAAGAAATTAGATTATATCCATATTTCATTGTTTTTGGTTGATTTAATTGAATAAATATATAATTACGCAATTTTGAGATGGTTGGGGACTATCGAAAATATTCATCATGGAGAATAAAAGTGAGAAAATTTATTTGGAAAATCAAATCTGTATTTAGTAGATAATAATTCTAAATTACTGGAATTTAACAAATATTTTATGGCATATTTGCATATATTTCAAAGAGAAGGACTTTTTTGTAAAAATGCCACATGTAGTAAAAAAACTCTAGATTTCTGTTTTCTGGGCTGCACCTATTGGCCGGCCAACTAAGAAGTAAAGAATTTAATTTTTATTGTAATGGATTTGATTTACTTAACTAATTTATTAATGAAGATCCATATATGTAAAGAAATAATTTCTTAAAGGATATCTCTATAAAATTTGTAAAACCCTAATTATATCAGATCTCGGCCTATTTATTGGCTCCTACAGCCGCCCTCCCTCTACACACAAACAAAAAGTTATTTTCTTGGAGTTTTCGGGCTTGGATCTTGGATTTTTCAAATGGATTGAGCTCTTCTTATTTTTCTTCTTCTTCGTTTGAATCTCATTGAGGTGAGTGATATTTCTTACTACTTGTTGTTGTATGATTATAAATTTTTCAAGTATAATGCATGACTGGAAGTTGTCTAATTATTAAATATGATGAGGAAATATAGATTTTTGATGTATGAATAACCACTTAATAACTTTCGTGAAGGAATATAAATTTATGAGTAAAATTCAAAGCCATGCTTGAATAAATCATGTTTTGTATGGAGCTTGAATGTGTATGAGATTGTAAAGTTGTTATGTAATTTGGTATTGAACAAATTAGTGCCTGTATGAGAAATTACATAATTTGTGGATGTATGAATAGATTGCCATTGGATTAGTAACATCATACATACATATGGATGAATAAAGAATCTTTAAGTTGTTTGTTTGCTTTTTAATTCACTGTTTTGAGATTAAAGATGAAGAATTATTGTTGTTTTGAATTGGAATTGAATGAGAAGGGAAAGAACTTGATGTTGAGTTTGATGGATTGAGAAGTTTTGATTAATGAATGTCTTTATTTTGAGATTTCTCTCAGTTTTGAACTTGTTTAAATGTTGTTTTCTGTATGAGAATAATTCTTGACAGTGTTTGGAAGTATTTAAACATTAATATAAGAAGTTCTTCAAAATCTTGATTTTTGCAACAATATGAATTTCGGAAAATTGCTTCTTTTGTGAAATTAAAGAGGATTTGATTTGATGCATAACTTAAGTTGTTTTGGCCAAGGATGTACATGTGTTGTTACAGATTTTTAGCAAATAAAATCATATATTTGAAGTTTTAAATGTATATCAGTTTTGAAAGAGTTGTGAAGTCATTTGGCTGTACCAAACTGGGCATGCCAGTCGACTACGCGGTCGACCACAATACATTTGACGGTTGACTGCGCGGTCGACCGCAGTACATCTGAAGGTCGACTGCAGTTCAAATCAACGTGCAGTGCAGTCGACTATCATGTTTGATCTATTGCCAATTTTCTTTTCCCTGTGCAGTCGAATGCAGTATTCTCTACTGTGAATGCCAATCGACTACCATGTCTTGAGAATTGTTTTCCTTGAACGCTATCAGTCAACCGCCATATTTCACATTGTATATGACACTCGACTGTCAAATTGATTCTTCTACACTATTCGCTGAATTTTGTTGTTCTTCGAACGATGGTTTATTTGAGTTTGCAAAGTTAATTTCTCTGATTCTTAGCAATAATTGAACTCAGGTTTCATCACTTTTAGAGAGTATGTATTATAAATTTTATTGAGTATTTGAATTATACTTTTGTGGTTTTAAGACGGTATATGTCTTCGAAATTAAAGAGTATTCAACAAGTTATCTTCCACTATTTGCTTCTGTTTTGATTGAGCTAGTTTCAGTTTTATTGGGCAATTATGTAGATATGGTTGCACTTAGAAGTATTTAACTTCGATTATTGGATTTGAAGGAAATTCTCGCAATGAGTTATACAAATTTTGGTTTTCTTTCATATTTCAAATAAATGTTGAGTTAATGTTTTAAGTTTTAAGACTCTAGAGGTTGAGTGGGACCCTAACATGTCAGCGGTTGAGACTGTGGATATTTTGGCCTGTGGGGTCTTGTTATTGAATTAATTGAATTAAGTCCAGCAAGGGGTACACTAACTCTAGAGGGGAATTGTGACTTAATAAATAATAACCAACCTAAGGACCGGCACAAGTGGAGATGTGATAGAGCTTGGGAAACGTAAGTATGGGGGCCATGTATAGTGGACGGATGAGATTCGGGACTATAGTTGTAGTTGGGCGGTTTGATTCCGAAGGCTACGATTATCATTGCCATCTCACTAGTTCACACGTTGAGTGTCTTTTATAGTTGGGTAGTTTTATTCCGGAGGCTGGGACTTATTCGTGGAATTTCGGCATGGAATGTTCAGGGCAACGCTTACACGATGCTTGCGCATTGAGGGTGCTAGTCCATCTAGTAGATACCGGGACGTAGGCCTATTTTTTGCAGAGTATTCTGGATCTTTTTCCTATCGCCGTAGTAAGATTAGTTGCATTACGAGAGATTAAACCCTATAAAGTGGAAAATGATAAGGGCTTGCACCAGACTTATGTAGAGCAGGATGCATAGAATCTGACAAGTATGCATTAGTAATCATCATGTGCATTTGTGTTTTCTTGACTTGTATTATGCATGCTTGTTTTCTGTTTTCTTACACTTGACACTAAGCTAGTTTCACGTGATGATTTTTGCTTCCTTTATTGTTGTTTCATGTTCCATCTGTATTTACTATGTTAATATGTTTCACTTATTGACTTATAATTTTATTCTTTACGTTGCCATTTATGTTTGTATTTTCCCTGAATATAATTCAAACCATTATGGCTGACCCCTATAGTTTTGGGGGTTAGGGATATCTCTAGCCCCATGTATCACAGGTAGGTACTGTTAGCATGGAGTTAGGAGCATGTGGTAGAATGTTTTGGGGGTCATGCTTGTAACATCCTGAATTTTTAATTATAATTAAATAAGAGTTTGTTGATTTTTACGTGTTTTGCACGTATAAATTCATGTGCATTTTTCCCTAGAAAATTATTTATTTTCATACCATGAACAAATATTTTAATTCTTCTTTTTTTATTTTTAAAAGCCTATTTAAATTCTAGGCCTAATTGTTTATTCTTAGCCCACACTAATTAATTAATTATTTTAATTATAAGCCCATGAATTCTAAAGCCCACTAATTTGAGCCCACTAGTTTAATTCTCTTTTAATTGTCATAACTTGTATGGTAGACTGGTTTTGTAGACAATTAATTAAATAAATATGTACAACTAGTAACTAGGGGGTGTGTTGTGTGACACGTGCATTGCACTAGCTCGTGTCTTGGGTTATGCATGGGGTAGGCCGGAATGGAGCAAGTGACAGTGGAGAGTTGGTGTAGTGGAGATGTGGTTTTGAGTTCATGGGTAGTTGCTTTAACTCCCTAGTTCGTACTAGCCCCTAATCCACAACCATCTTGTTCATCTTGGCCTTCCATTTCACTTTAAAAAATGTATAAATACCCCCTGCATCTCTTCATGCAACACACTTGAAAATTTGATAAAAAAAAAGGAAGAAAGAAAGAAACAAAAAGTGAGAAAAGATTGAGAGATTGTGAGTAAAAAAGATTGAGTTGTGTGTGTTCCCTTTCACATTGGATGCCGGCCATTCAATAGGAGGAGAAGTGCTCGGGTTCACTTGTACAAGGAGGAGAAGGAAACTTGGTGGCACAATCTAGGAGGAGAAGGATCCTTCCTTGTTCAAGGAGATTTCTAGGGGTTCTTTTCATTTGTGTTTCTTCAATAGGTGGGTGATTTCTCAAGCATCTACTTTAGTTACCATGCTAGGATTGAAATTGTGATTATGCTAAAATGAATAGGAAAGAAATTGCCATGCATTTGTTTAAGGAGATTAAGAGGATTAGAACACCAAAGTAATCTACATGAAAAAGTAGTAGAATAAATAGAATGTGTAATTCAGTATGTGTATGATGACTAGGTAGTTTATTCGCATGCTAAAATAGGTGAATTACGATTTTTGTGAAACATTGTCTATGCATGAAATGAAAGATACAATATATGGAACGTGTGATTATGGATAGATTATGGAATTTAAATTAATTTGCATGAAGTGTTAAATAGATGAAATTGTGATGAGAATGTGTTTATGTGCCTTATACAAGTAGTATTCTGATAACTTGATTTATTTAGCCCTATTTGTTTCTTAAAATATGTAGTTGGGAAATAGGACTACATTGATAAATTAAATCTTTAGTAAGGAATGACAGAAAGAAAAATTGTATTTGAACTCAATGAGAATGAGAGAAATTGTTGATAAAAAGATTCTTGTAAAAATATATCTTTTTATGTCGAAATGAGTTTATTTGATCTATTGTTTAAACTAACTAAGAGAGAGAATTTTTGTGTTTAAAAATGAGTTCCATGAAAATTATGAAAAATACAAGTTACTGTTTTCTTTTAGAAATCATACTCAGGAAAATATTTTGTTTATAAGAACCATTTGAATGGGAAAAATCGAGTTTCTACAATAAACTAGAAACAGTACAGTCACAAATAAAATTGTTCCAACCAAACATCTTTACTGGTGAGTCACTCGGACCTACGGGTTATCGGGTGCATTTTAAAAACGGTACTGTAGCAAGCGGAGCCACTGGTCTTGGGTTCGAGTCTCGACAGAAACATTGTTTTTCCAAAATCTAGTTTTTATTCAAAACCCGAACACCAAACCTTAAGTATAATTTAAGTCGCCCTTTTAACAGTCGAGCACTGTGGACTTTTTGGTCTTCGGTGGCACCTTAGGAGCGTTACTGTAGCTTAGGCGGGCCTGTTGTGTGTAGGTTCGATTCCTGGCTTCGGCCACTTTTTTTTTAATTAATTTTTTGGATAAAATATTATATTTTTGAGATTTTAAACATTGTAAAAATTAAGGAAAAAAATATTAGAAATATCAGAAAAATATCTAGAGCTTATGGAAATTTTTCTACAACATTTTGGCTTACTATAATGAGGATTAAAAGCAAATTTTGGGAAAAGTGATTAATAAAATTTCTTTAAATTGTTATTCTTTTATAATTAAAGATGAGAATATTTTTGTTGAACATAGAAAATTGTGAAGAGCTCAAAATGAGAGTTTTGACTTATAAATTATTGAGTAGAATTTAGTGGGAGATTGTTTAAGAATATGCTAGTTGTGCATGGAAAATTTAATGAAAAGAATCATGATGAATTGTGAAATTTTTGAACAAGTATACTCTCATTTTAATGAACATGAAAAGAGAATTTAGACTAGAATTTTAGCTGAGTCCTCACATCGGCAGGAATGAATGTTTTGAAAAGATAAATGTGATAAATGGTGGATAATGATTTATATTTTAAGACAGATTTAGAGGTAACGCTGAATGCTAGAGTGTTTATTTTTTATTCATGATTTAATTACCTAAGGAGTTCGATACATAGTGGAGATGTGATGAAAGTACATAGTGGAGATGTGATGGAAGTAATAGAAAACATAAGTATGAGGGCCATTCGATTGGCGGTGTGAGAATGTTCACAGGATGTCCTCACGATGCGTCATGATTAGGGCGTGGATACTACTCCAGGATATCGTCCCGGTGGTGACGCTTGTGGGGTATTTGGTGACTACGGGTGGTGCCTTGGTCCATGGCGGAGGTGAATTATCCACGGGATGCCTGCATGATGCGTCATGTGTCAGTGCGTGCGATTCTCTCCAGGATGTCTGGACGTGGGCTCGTAACTCATAGAATACCTAGGATACTTACCGTAGTTTCTATAGTAGTTTAAGTCATAGTGAGGGGTTGAACCCTATAAGATGAAGAACGATTAAGGGCTTGCCCGCGGACCTATGTAGTATGGGATGCATAGAATCCGAACAAGTGCACATTAGTGTCATGTAAATATTAATAACTGCATAAATGACTAAGTGCACATTCACACACGACATCAATAGGATAGTCCCCCTTAGCTTTGTTTGTAACAAATGTGTACTTTCACAACAAACCAACCTCCTCCCTACTCACTTACACCACCGCCCACTTCTCACTCTCTGAACCTCTTCACACCATCCCCACCCCCTTTCCACCATCTGAGATCCCACAGGTCCCCTGCTTCTGGCAAGACCAAGTTTTGGCTCCTGCCTGCCTCTTCTTTGCTTCGACTTCAACTTCTTCTTCCCAGCAGCAACTTCTTCCGGCAGCTTCTATGGCGGCAACGAGGCTATCGGAGCTTGAACTCAGTAGATGTGGACCCGAAGGGGTGGCCCTCTACCAGCCTTCTCTTAACAATCTTCAATAATCCCACCCCCAACTTCAGGCCTCCATCGCCTTTGACAACCCCCATCTTCTGTCTACCAGCAAGGTACCTCCCTCACCCCCAACAACAACGCTGAGAACCTACAACAATATCCCCTCCCTCAACCTCTGATGCACCCTCCCGAGAGGGGTGAAAGAAAGCTCAGATGATCTACCGTGCGTGCTTACCGCAGTGAGCATCAACGACGACACGAGAGTGGCCTCAGTCATCATCGCTGCTACTTACCGCCCCAAGAGGATGGGCCCATAGAGGAGGCCCTCCTACAAGCTCTCTCGAGGATAAAAAATGGCCCCCACTAAGGCCAGCATCACTCTTACAGAGAGAGGAACAACCACAGGCAGAGTAAACACAGTGGGAATTGGCAAAACTCACACAATGTTTCAAAGAACCTCCACAGGCAGAGTGTCCCCTACCTGCACAGAGACCTTCACCCCCAACATCACAGAGAACACCAAAAACACTCCTCAGTCATTCCACCCCCCTCAAGATCACCCACTCACCACTACAAACTTCATCCAGTTACACCACCCCCAACAAGATCCACTGCACACCACCACACCCACCCTAAAGCCTCTTCTTCACACAACCCACACATTTCCCCCCAGCATCAAAAGAGGCGGCCATCGACCCACAGAAGTCTATCATAATTTGGGCCCATGAAGGGGGTCCAAACGACGAGAATCCAGAGGATGGGTCTCAAGTTCCGACGTGGGAGTCTGTGGAGGATTGGTGTGAAGTAACCATAAAAGGAAAAAAGAAGCTCAATACCCCACCACCAACCCAACAAAATAACAAGAAAAAGCCGAGGAAAGGGAAGCGCAAACTGGTGCCATGCTTCAACTGCAGAGAATTGAGCCATTATCGAAAGGATTGCACAAAAGAAGTGAGATGCATGAAATGCATGAAGTGGGGACACATGTCATACACCTGCACGAACGTCATCAGCACTAACAATGACGACAAACGTCCAGTTAGTAGAGGAAGATAACTAGACAACCCCACTCTCATTAGACTAGCAAATAGCATGGATATTATCAAGAATGAAGAGAAGTGGCTATGCCAATGGTGTGCAGTGGCTAGAGTGAGGTCAGGTAGGCTGTCGGAGACTCAACTTCTCCAAGCGTTCAATGCTAAGTGGCCAATGAGGGCTCACAGAGATTGGGTAGCAAAAAAAACATGCCACTTACAAAATTTGGTTTCGTTCCCATCGCCAGAGAAGATGATCGAGGTCACCGACCTGGGCACAGTGGACTTTGGCCTCTTCAAAATGGAGTTCTTCGCTTGGTCACCGAGCTTTGGAGCGGAGCTGCCGCAGGGCAACAGATATTGGATTTGGATCCATAATGTGCCATTGCACTTCTGCAAGAAGGAGGCACTACAAGAGATAATCTCTAACTTTGGCACAATTTGAAGATATCGACGAGAAGACGATTCACCGATCGGAGATTGTATCAGCTAGGATACTGATCCGGAGTGGCAACATCTCGCTTATGCCCCGTTTTGCAAAAGTTATCTCGTTCTAGGAATCCTACCTTGTTCGATAAACGAGCGGAGACAGAGGTGGAGTCCCTGGCCATCACATCCCCCACTCCTCCCCTATCCCTTAAAGACGGTCGCTCCTACAAACAGGTTGTCTCACCGGCATTAGAACTAACCTTAGATTGGGCTCATGAGGTTGAACAGGGCGCACCGAGAATTCATCAAAGCGGTGAGATGGGAGGAGGTGCGCCGGGACCTTGGGATGGACATTACGGCGGAGGGATCAGGTCTTCAAAAATCAGTGTCGTTCACCGCTGGTCGAGAACGAGGCTCGACCAAGGGAACCAACGGCCAGGATGGAAGGACGATGGAGGAGCGATGGCTAGCTTTACCAAGTCAGAAGGATGCCAAGGAAAGGAGGGTCAAAAGATTTCCTAAAGAGGCAGTCAACCCCTTGAAGTTGATGAGGAAGTGCGAAGAATCGAACAGGGAGGACAGTCAGGTCTCACAGGTGCCAGAAATGGCAAAAAGGTGCAAGCTTTGGGAGGTAAAACAGAAAGAGCAAGAGCTAAAGGCAGAAAGTCCCCTCTTTTGTTCAATGGGGGTAGCGAGATGCCTAAAAAGGTGGTGCCTCGAGTCGAGGAAACTAAGGATGAAAGTAGGAACTTTGGGAAAAAGCTGCAATCTTGGGGATGAGAGCTATCAACTGAAGGGGCCAATTCGGGGAAGAAGACGACCTACGACCTCAGCAAAGACAGAGATCATTCCCCAAAAAAGAAATTTACAATAGGGTTGAAAGAGAGCAAGAACTTCAGAAATGGCAATTTGGGGAAAGGGCTTAAGGGTATTAGTAATGAAGGAAGAAGAGAGCCGGGTAAAGTGGACGATGCCTTGGTGACCACGCTCCCCTTGGCAGCCGCGCCTCCCACTGAACTCATGCCATGTGCCCCACTAATAGGTGCAGAGTTCGGAGAAGGGGGTATAATGCAGTGCGAGGGAGGACAACCCTTAAATAGCTCTGCCGAAGTCGTTGAGCGCAAAGAGTATGGGCCCAAAGAGGGGCCCACGAAACAATTGAGTTTGTGTGAGGGTTTTTATAATTCTTGGCCTATTGAGAGGCCTATTGGGCCTGAGCTGCACAATATCAAGTTTGTCTCTAGTCAGGTGTTTAACCCCCATAATAGAGAGCCACGATGAGGAAGATGATTTAGAGGCGAGGCTAAACCTCGAAGATGACCTTGTCTACTCTGAAGATGAGTCTGTGGAGGCTGAGGAGTTTGATGACGACTATGAGTTTGTTCCCTCCACCTTCCCTCCCACACAACCCAATGTCCCTGCCCCTGCTCACGGTGACAAAGGTTTTAGAGTACAGAAAGTGGCTAAGAGGACTATGGAGGGGTCCCTGGACAATTATCTTGAGATTGGTTGGTGGCCAAATCTGCTAAGACTAGCGATGGAGGTACGCGCTCCTTCCTAGCATCTATTTTTAATTTCATGTCTGATAATGAGATTTTTTATCTAGCCAAAACCTGTGGCCTTGTGGTAGGTGATACCGATCGGAATGCATTTCTCTTTAATAAGATTAGGGTTGGGAGAACGATAGGGTTAACCTTATCTCGAACCCGATGTCCAAATCATGTAACGATCCCTTAGCCATTCATAGTTAATGGAGGCTATATTCTGGAATGTTAAGAGCCTGGGCAGGCGGGATAAGCGGGAAATGGTTAAGGAAGTCATCACCAAATCAAAAGCTAACATTGTTGGTCTTTAAGAGACCAAACTGACTCATATGTCTAGACTTAGTAGGCTGGGGGGGAAATCGAATCTCGGAATGGAGAATGTCTCCCTCTATTGGGGCATCGGGGGTATCGCTCTAGGCTTTAACCCCGAAACATTTTGTTGCCTAGACGAGCTCTAAGGGTAATTTTCAGTGTCGGTCTTGCTCCAACGTAAATCCGATCTATGGACTCAATCAATTATGGTGGTCTATGGTCCGCACACCTCTGCCTCTAAGACGGTGTTCTGGACAGAACTAAGAGCGATCCGAGCTCACTAGCCACACTCCTGGGTGGTGGGGGGCGACTTCAACATCACCAGATTCACCTCAGAACATAGGGGAAGAGGATCCAGTGACTCTAATAGGGAAGCATTTACTAAGGTAATCACAGATCTGGAACTGGTAGACATTTCCATTTCTGATCGGCTCTTCAGCTGGTCAAACATGCAATCGTCGCCTATTCTAGCGAAACTAGATAGGATATTGGTTTCCACTGACTGGGAGACCTAATTTCCGTTGTCATCCGCTAAATCACTTCCTAAACCCACATCGGACCATATACCTATTTTATTATCTTCTGGGGAGGATCAACCCAGGAAATTTCCAAAGTTTAGATTCAAGAAAGCATGGTTCGAATTCTAAGGCTTCCATCACATGGTCTATGAGAGCTGGTCTCGCCCAACTACGGGGATTGAAGCAATCGCAATATGGTGTGAAAAAATCAGAAGACTTAGAGGCAAGCTAAGAAAGTGGAATAGGTCCAGATTTGCACTGATTTGGAGAGAAAAAGACTCCCGTCTTGAAGGTATTGAAGAACTTGAGAAGACTGAAGAAACTAGAGATCTGCTGCAGGAAGAGCGTAATAGATTGCTCCAATTCAGATAGGAAATCGACCAACTTTATAGGCTTGAGGAAATTAAATAGCAACAGCGGTCAAGGATTTTGTGGCTCAAAGAGGGAGATGCGAAGACATCATTCTTTCATCGAGTAGCCAGTGCCCGACGTAGATCTAATCTCATTCACTTCATCCATTCAGACTCTGGAATGATACAAGGCGACAAGGATATTAGAATGGCATTCCAGTCCCATATCGATCCCATTTCGAACTACTCTTTGGACACAAGGTGGACTTGAGAGTCTCTCTCCACCACGAATTCTGGCAGGACTCGGTGGGTAACTCCGACAATTTGATGCAATCCCTTAAAGCACCTTTCACTGAGAAGGAAGTCTGGGAGGCAGTCCAACAACTTGGAAAAGACAAAGCCACAGGTCCAGATGGTTTCCTGATGATCTTTTATCATACATTTTGGGAGGAGATCAAAGGCGATTTGCTCAAGATGTTCACTGATTTCTATGACCATAAGCTTAAATTAGGGAGAATTAATTTTGCGGAGGTTCTGTTGATTCATAAGAAAGAAGAATCCCGACGAGTGGGAGACTTCTGCCCTATTAGTCTACTTAACTGCTTTGTCAAGATCATTACCAAGACTTTCGCTAATAGATTGGGAAATGTGATGGATGGTATCATTAGTCACGATCAGACAGGGTTCATTATAGGGCGATGCATTCAGGACAGTATAGCTACGGTTGAAGAAACTATCCACCAGTGCCACACATCGAATGCTAAGAGCTACCTCCTGAAGCTGGATTTCAAGAAAGCTTATGACTCGGTCGAATGGGATTGCCTCTTGATCGCGCTAGCTGGAAGAGGATTTGGGGAAAGATGGATCAGATGGATCCACACGTCTTACCACCAGCAGAACTGCAATTTTGGTAAATGGGGTGTCGGGCCACCCTTTTTCGTGCGAGCGGGGTCTCAGATAAAGAGATCCACTCTCACCCCTTCTCTTCACCATTGTGGCAAATGTACTTCAGTTCATGATGGCTAACTGCAGTAGAGCATGTTGGATTGTATCGATAGCCAAGGGAGTCAATCGACAAGGCTGCTCAATCCTCCAATATGCAGATGACACTTTCCTATTTGGTAATGGCAACCTCGGAGAAACAACCATTTTCAAAGGAATATTATATAGTTTTGAAGCTTGGTCTGGCCTCAGGGTGAACTTCCACAAAAGTGCTCTCATCTCCATTGTCCTGACAATAGAGGAGGCACTAGAACATGCTACAATTCTCAATTGCTCCACAGATAGTTTCCCCATTCAGTACCTGGGATTGCCACTAAGGCCTAGGATACTCAAAAAGGCTGATTGGCTAACCATTATTGACCGGGTTGAGATTTGCCTACCAGGTTGGAAAGGTAAGGTCCTATCATTAGGAGGGAGAGTCACGCTCATTAATGCAGTCCTCTCAAATCTCCCAACCTACTATCTGTCCTTCTTTGAAATGCCGCGATGGGTAATTCATAGAATTAACCGGACTGAAAAATGGTTTTTTAGGAAAGAGGCAGACCCGGATCGAGGCGGCTATCACCTTATCAGATGGGAGAAGGAATGCATGAAAAAGTTGCATGGAGGACTAGGTATTATTGATCTTCGAGACATGAATCTTGCTCTATTGGGTAAATGGTGGTGAAGGTTTTCCACCCCAATGGAGAAGGGTGGCAAGATTTTGTTTAGGATTATCTGCATGGGATTGGAACGAGAAATCTGGGCTTCAGGGTAGGCCCAAGTGTATCCTGGTTCTGGAAAGGCATCACTAATGCCTATGAGCCCTTCATTAGTTATGTACATCAGTTATCGGTAACGGAAGACTCACCAGATTCTGGTGGGATAAGTGGAGTGGTGGTCACACACTTAGAGCCCTGTTTCCCAATCCATATGATCAAGCGTCACAACCACACTGCATGGTGGTCGCTGCATGGAAAAGAGGCACCTGGAAATCACCCTTCAAACAACCACTTGACCAGGGCTCTCATATTAGACTCATAGAGCTTCAGACCTACATCACCAATGCTAGAATTAGCTGCTCTCAGAGGCCAGATAGAAAATCCTGGGATTGGAAAAGAACGGCACGTTCATCGTTCACTCCCTATATAACCGCATTCACTTTAGGGATGTACCCCAAAGTGTGCATGTGTCATTTGGAGGAAGGAAGCCTCGCTGAAAATCAAGGTTTTCTTATGGCTGGTGCTGAACGATGCGATTTTGACTAGAGAAAGTCTCACTAAACGCCAACCGAATGTGGACTCTCGTTGCGGGTTTTGCCACGCTACCTTAGAAACAAGAGACCACCTCTTCTTAAAGTGTCCTAGGAGCAAAGTGGTACTCGTTGAGGTACTCAGTGCCCTGGAGACAAATCAGTACCCCAGTGTGTATGAGGACCTGTGGGTAGGTCCTAAATTTGCTACTAAGAGAAGAACCATGAGAGAAGCATGGTACATCGCTATAGCCACAACGACCTGGGTTCTTTGGCTAGACAGGAACAATTTTTATTTCCACAGATCTTGTAATAATATTTCTAGTAATTTGACTCACATTATGCATTTCATTTCAGCTTGGGCTAATGTGGCCTCAGCAGGTCCCAGGGGGAGGATAGCGAGCGTATTCCAGGTTGAGGATTTTGATGATGAGGAAGTCGAGATCAGTCTCACGATCGACTGACAGCCAGCTAGGCCCCTACTGTTGGTAGATACCCACCGCCCTAGGGTTCGCTGGGGGGACTTGTTGTATTTTGGTTTGTCACATGGACACGATGTACTTTGTTATGGACATGATGTATCTTGGTTTGTCGCATGTATGTCTTCTTTTGTCCTACACCCAATGTTTGGGGTGCAGTTTATGTAATTCTGTTATGTTTGTAAGACCTTGTATTTGGCTTAGTACTCTGAGTTTGTTTTATTAACCCCTTATTAATGAAATAGGGTGACCATACACCACCTTTTCTTCAAAATAAATAAATAAATAAATGTGTGCTTTCTAAGTAAGAGAAATTGATGTATTATATCCTAGCGTCAGTTGTATGCAACTGACGTACCCACAGTTTCTATGTAGGATAAAGTGATTGACAAGACTAAAGATTGATTACTGCTTAAAGAAATGTTCAAGTTATTATTCAATTCATGTATAATGTTGTAATTTATATTTCCGCTGCATTGATATGAACTTTGTTGTAATAAAAGATTTTAATTCCTTGTAAAATTGTATGAAGAGAAGTGTAAAGAACCTGTGGAACTTCGAATTCGGTCTTATTTGGAATTCAGGGTATTACAGCACTGTCGTTGCTGGCGCTGCAGTCGGGAGGAGCAAAAGGGGAGAGGATCGCGATGGGGGTGCATAGGGATGAGGGAAGGAGAGGCAGAGGATTGGGAGTTGTGGGTTTTAGAGGTCAGGAGTTTGGGAGGTAGGGGATGAAGGTGTTATACATAGTAGGGGCAGCTAGGTTATTTAGAGGTGAACATGGAATATGGAGGGGTATATATATAAGTAGGTATTAACAGGGTATAAATATGGTGATAGATATTAGGGTTTTTTGGAGTGAACATGGGGTAACGGGTATTGGGTGTAATGGGTAAACGGGTTGAGGTAAAAAAATCCAATAGGGTTTATTCAAAAAGATTTAATAGGGTTTTGAATAGGATTTGGGTTAAATGAAAGATCCAAAATAATGAGATGGAAACAAAATAAATAAACAAAATATGACACGAACAATTAAATAATGAGGATAAAAAATAATAGGTCGATCAAACAGAGACGAAACAATAGGCTGACAATTGAATCAAGAAGATTAAATAAAGAGACGACAAATCAAATAGCTGAATATATAGAAAAAGAAGATCCAATTACACGGTTCAAAACAGTTGGAGAATACAAGATGAATAAATGCTCAAAAAGAAAAAGACATCCAAAAATACAGAAAATGGAAAACAGGGATTGCAGTTCCGATGTAGTCTTGCGCAAATAATTAAGAAACTATAAATAATAAATCAAACTATTAAGAGAGACAAAGTTATATACCTTTGTACAAAACTCAAATAAAATTATACCTGTACATAGGTAAAACCCAAGTGTTGAACTCACTTGCAAAAGATCCGTTGAATTTGAAAATCTGTACCCCATTAAATGCACTATCTTGTGATAAATTTCTTATCCTGAACTAGCATGAAAATCGAGGAAAAAATAATAATCAAATAACCAACTTAAAATTGAAAATTAAATCTTAACCCAAAGTCCTGATGATGTTAGCAATCAAAATGGGTTGTGTTGACTACGATGTGGGTGACATTGGGTTGCAGATCGGGTTGGATCAGCGATGGGCCGGATTCATAGCTGCCTCAGATCAGGTTGGAGTCACAGCGGGTTGGGTTGTTGGATTGGACCGGTTTGGTTGTAGATAGGGTAAGCAGCAGTGGGTCAGATCTGAGAGCAACAACGAATATGATTAGAGCAACAACCGGGTCAGGTATCGAATCGGGTCAAATTCACTAATGGTGAAACACATCAGACCCTTGTTGGATCTTAATGTGGATCCCATTGGGATTCCGAGATTAAAAGAACAATGGTGGCTACATCAGCTAGCTACCGACATGAGTCAGCAACGACAATCAAAAGGAGGGACCGACAATGATGGGGTTGATGACGGTGGTCAGAGAAAGAGATAGAGAAAAAGAAGAATATGATGATGATGATCGACAATAAATCTTCTCTCTGTTTGTCACCTATTCACTTCTTCTAATAATAGGTATTAGAGAATAACTATTACGCTTTAAGATTGTTAGATCTAGAATAGAAAATTAGGGTTTAACTCAATATCAAAAGATGACGGCTATTATTTTGCTTAAAGCATAATACCTACTATGCTGCTTCGAGGCAACATATATAGCGCAATATTGACTTACTGGGCAAGCCACCTTATAGCAGATAATCCCGCTATTCGGCCCAATACTCAATAATCTGGCATTCATGAAAATACGCATGTATGCAGTCCGTGTCCTATACAACTTAATTATACAATTATATGGGAATATGTAAGTTTATGCCTTCAGCATCAACAGATGGGAGTAATAATTTTTCTTTGTGGTAGAGAACGATTAAAGCTTTAGCGGAGAAGAAGGATCACTCAAAGCTTCTTGGGGCAAAACTCACAAGCTGAAAAGTATGCTGGATGAAGATGGGGAGGGCATATATTTCGTGGCAGGAATTACAAATGAACTTTTCTTATCGGATGAAGATATGTATAACGTTCTTTCTAAGAAGCTTGCAGCTAGGTTGTGGATGAAGTTTGAGGGCTTGTATATGATGAAAAGTCTCCCAAATCAGTCGTACCTCAAGAAACAACTGTATAGTCTGCAAATGAAATGAGGTACTTTGATTCTTTTGTACATGAATAGTTTCAATAAGATTAAGTCGAATTTGTTGTTCTTCTAAACTTGAGGAGGACAATTCATGTTTGCGTATTGCTTTTCTTTTGCCTAGTTATAATTATTTTGTGACGACAGAAAGATATGAAAGTAACCTTAGCGGAGGGTGAATAGGGCTATGCCCAATTAATATCATATTAGTCCAAAAATATAATCTATGCAATCTATTTCCAATAAATCTCACAATTCAATAAGCACAAACCTAAGCAATTAAAAGGTGCAAGTAGAGAGAGGGAGAGAGAAATTACAAGAAACCAATATTTCTAGTAGCTCAAAAACCCTTCCCTGCTCCACCCTAAGGATTTATAGCCTTAGGAGCCTACTAAATATCTATCTTACTAAAGCCAAGATACAGTTTGTACAAACTTGTTATTCTCGTTGAGGAATTTGCACCACTATTGAGATGACATTTCGCCTACACAATTACTAGGACCTTTGCTCTCTTCTTACTGGATTTCTACCCACAACCTTATAGGACTTTTACCTCTCCAAGAAATAACCATAGAACTCAATCAGAAGTAAGGAAATGTTCAAATTGATTAACATAACTGAAGAACAATATTATCAAAGAAAATTAAATACAATTAGAGGTTCAAAGTTAATCAATCAAAAAGAATTTGGATCTAAGATTCAGAAACTTGTGAGCAAAAGCTTTGAATATGAAAGATTTCAGAAGTGAAAAATCTCATAGAGAAAATCAATTAGTATAGCTATAACTTTTTTGATAACGAGGATAGAATCGTGAGATTCCAACCCAATATATATATATAATCGAGTGTACAAACAGTAACAATTTTACAGAGAGTAAAACTGTAAACCAAAAAAAGAAACGAAAATTACAATGCTAGCAATGGAGGACATTGCCTAACAAAAGCCACAGACAACAACAGTCATAAAAGAGGCTAAGGGAGCAAAAGGAGATCGATGAAGCAGGCCGGCCAGGATGAGGGTGGAGTAGACAACTGCCCGAAAACGCAACGCCAGGGTCGAACAAGACAGCCCGGCCACAGCAACCGCAGACTACGACCAAGAAAACCCTCGTAGAGAAGGAACCGATGGAAGAGGGAGCTGATAAAAGCAGAGTCAGGGAGACTGAGAAGCAAAAGAATCAGGAGCAACGAAGGTCAGCCGAGCAACCGACAGAAACACAATTCTAGGGGTGAACACAACTGCGAACTCGGAGCGGGAGTCGACCAGGAAGTCCAACAAACAGCAAAAGGTAGGAATGCCACTTAAAGGAACATATGGCCCTGAGAACCAAAATGAGGCTTCTGGACCAGGAGGCCAAAGCATAGGATTTCCATAAAGAGGCAAAGAAAGCAAATACGGATAAAGGATAAAGACTAAAGGGTAACCTCTAAATCAGAACAAGGGAGGGACAACTCAACTCCCACCAATCGAGAACATCACAGAAGCAAGGATAGCAAACTAACATTCCGCAAGGCCAAGGACTGCAAACGATAATCAGCCATAGCCACAAAAACATAAAACCACAACCGCACTCTACATACCCATGAAATCCCCACAGCGCTAAAGTTAGGGCCAAGGAAACATAGAAACGTGAGCTGATGCTTAAAAAATAAACCGAAATGAACAGTGAACTGGGCCAAGGCATAGGGAAAAATCAACAGCCTCAAAAAATAATGCAGTAAAAAACATAATCTATCAGCTAATGAAACGCCATCCAAAAGAACATAGTACCACCATACATCAACAAAAGTAACAGAACAGACCACCCATAAGAATAGTGTATACATCTCTAGACTAGAAGTTAGATAGAGGCTAATATAAGCCCAGATGTAATCATCAAGCTAACCAACGGCTCTCAGATCTGCAAAGGAAAAAAGAGAACGGAAGTTTTTAGAGCGAAACAAACTAAATAACATTAGAATTAGAAGAACGAAATATAACAATCGCCTTCTCGAGGCGAAACAATTTCAATGCAACCACTTTATCTCGCATTAAAGTGGAAGACCAAAAATTTGCAAGGAATAAAAACTCATCTATAATAGTATCGATCGTAGAAGAGGTGTGTGAAAAAATCAGTTTGTTCCTTTCAGACCAAATAACCCATATGATAATCAAGATCGAGAGGATCCAAGAATTGTGGAAGTCTTTTCTAAGAGAAGGAGACTTCAAGCACGAGGAAAGGATGGTGGGGATAGTAGGGGCCTGCCAAGCCAACACACAAATCTGCCACAATGGATGGATGAAATTATACTAAAAGGAAAAGGTGCTCAACGTCTTCATGTTCGGAAGAACACAAGGCGCATAATTGGCCTAAAGCCAGGTACATCTTATTAAGGATCTCCACAGTTAGGAGTTTGTCATTAAGGGCAAGCCAAGCGAGTATTTTAGACTTCAAGGGAACACAGCTGCTCCAAAGGGGTTTGGCCAACGGGGAGAAAACACCACAAAAATTAAGGAAGTTGTAAAAAGATTTCACTGAAGGTCCATCGCTAGTTAAAATCTTCTTTTGGGTGCTAGGCGTACCGGTTTAAGCTAAGACAAAGATCAGCAAAATCAGGCGCAAGAGAAGAAGGCAGGTCACAACTGAATGGGATGGACCAGAGCTTCTGGTTATTGAGGATCGAAACATGCTCTGCCACCGAGGCAGCAGGGTTAGAAGCTAAAAGGTAAAGAGAAGAAAAAGCCGCCTCCAGCTTAATATTCCCTATCCATAAATCGGACCAAAACTTGATTTTGGAACTATCAGCACACTCGTGGGAGATGCCACAGTGAAAAGAATTGGCAACCTTCCAAACACCCTTCCAAAATGGAGAGGCCATGCGGGAGAGAGTTGGGGAGAAATCCTATATTTTACGCCGGGAAAAATATTTAAGAGTAATTAGACGAGCCCAGGGTAACTGATCTTCTTTCAAAATTCACCATAACCATTTACCCAGAAGGGCTAAGTTTTGATTTCTGAGATTAAGAACACCTAATCCACCCGCTGCTTTGAAAGTGCAAATCTACTTCCAATTGCAGAGGTGGGTGCCAGCTCTATAAGTATCAGCACTCGACTAGAAAAAATACCTTCTGATTTGGTCAATCCTTTTAATAACCCAAAAGGGGACGTAAAAATAAGACATCATGTATAAGGGAACCGAGGAAAGGACAGTATTAACATGAATTAATCTGCCCTCTAGCGAGAGGTGCTTACCAACCCAAAGGTTGAGTCTAGATTTAACTTTTTCAATTATATGCAACCAATTAGATTTATGAAGCTTTCCCCATCTCAAGGGAATACCGAGATATTGGATGGGAAAGGAAGAAGAGGCGCAGTTGAAGAACTGAGCAATTTCAACTTGCCGATTGCCAGACCCTCCAAGCCAGAGAACCAAGGATTTTTGGAAGTTAATCGATAAACAAGAGGCATTTTCAAAAATAAAAAAAAGAAGCTTTAGATTATGTAAAGTACTCCCATTGGATTTCGCGAAAATAATAGTGTTGTCGGCATATTGGAGGTTAAGAACCCCGCGGAAGCTCTGAGAACCCCCAAGGCCTTCTATGACATTGGCGTGCCCAAGCATTACGGAGTAATTTACTGAACACGTCCGCCATCAGAGAAAATAAGATGGAGAAAATAGGATCACCCTAACGAAGTCCACACTTACATTTGAATTTGTGGCCTTCCAACCCATTAATAAGGATGGAAGAAGTACTAGCGAAAAGACTAGATTTAATCCAAGCAATCCACTTAGGACCGAATCCACGATGAAGAAGGATTTCAAAAAGAAAATCCCAACTAACATTGTCATAAGCTTTTTGAAAGTCTAATTTTAACAGGATACCCTCTGAATTAGATCTATGACATTCAGAAATGATTTCTTAGGCCGACGCCACGCTGTCGAGGATAAAATGATCTTTGGTAAACCCTGATTGAGTAGGATCAATCAGAGGCGAAATGATGGTACTCAGGCAGTTAGAAAGCACTTTCATGATGATCTTGAACATGGAGTTAAAGAGGCTAATCAGCCAAAAGTTAGCAACCGAATGAGCTCCCATGATTTTGGGGATCAGAACGATATGCACATAACTGATCCTATCAAAGGAGGATGATCCTTGGTGAAGGTCAGAGAACATCTTGAAAAATTCGTCTTTAAGACAATCCCAAAATTTTTGGAAGAAAAAGCTGGGAAGCCATCCGACCCAGGAGCTGAATCACTTTTTAAAGAGAAGACAACCGACTTGATCTCTTCTAAAGAAAAGGATCTTCCAGACAAGACAGATCATGAACCTGGTTACCTGTAAAGTTGGGTCCAGTCCAGATGAAAGGAACGACTTTTGGGAGAACCTAATAATTTTTTATAAAAGTGAAGGAAAGAAGCATGAATTTCCAAATCAGAACACAATTCGACACCATTGTCAATAATGGAAGAAATTTGATTGCTACACTGACGATGCGACGCAAAGTTGTGGAAGAAAGAGGTGTTACTGTCACCCTCCTTGAGCCAATGGAACTTGGCCCTTTCGGCCCATTTGATGTGTTCATTGTGGAGAATGCTACCGTATTCTCTCTTGCAAGAACTACGTTCGGATCGAAGGGAATCCGAGATAGGACCAATTTCCTCTAGTCTATCAATAGACTCGATGGAAAAAAGGAAGACATGTTTAGGAAAATTGGTGTTGGCCGATCTCTCTTTATGCCAAATTTTGCAGCCGAATTTGATAGCATGAAACTCAATCAGAATGCCACCGAGGCCAGAAGAGCACGTAATACAGGAGAGGCACTCCATGACGAGATTAACCAAAATTTGGTCTTGGAGCCAGAATTTTTCAAAATGGAATTTGAATGGTCTAGCAAAGTTGAAGTTAGAGGATAGAGATATGGGTACATGATCCGAGGACGGATCAGGGATGGCGGAAGCAAAAGAGTTATGAAAAAAGCTAATCCAATCATAGGAAACGAGGAAACGATCAAGTTTGGCCATTGACGGCGAGCTTCGCATATTAGCCCAAGTGAATGATCTGCCATTAAGTGGAAGATCAATCAAATGAAGTGAACGAATGCAATCATTAAATCGGGAGTAATCTAAGGAACATGATGAGTTACCCGATCTTTCATTTGTGAATCCGATGACGTTAAAGTCACCACAGAACAAAACAAAACCATTAATATTGTTGTGGAAGGAATTAAATTCTTTCTAGAAGAGGGACTGGCAATCGGCAGTCGACAGTCAATAAATCGAGACAGCTGTGAGGTCACAATTGAATTCGTCCCAATGAAGGCGAACTATAAGGAAGAAGGTTAACCGTTGAATAGAGATGAGAGAGAAGCGGGAATCTTTAAAACCAAACAGGATCCCACCTCTAGATCCGATGGCATCGAGAGAAATCCAATTAGAAATTAAAGAGCCACCGATCGAACGTAAGATAGAAGGGGAAGGGGACTCAAGTTTCGATTCTTGAATGGAGATCAAGTCACAGTGGGAAGAAGAAATGAGTTGGTATAATGCATGTTGCTTGGTTGCGCACCGCAGATCTCGAATATTCCAAGAGATACTAATCATTAAGACCTTGGGACTCACAAGCTCTTTTAATTTTGCGAAGGCGAATAGCATCAAAGTCTAAAAGATTGTCAGAATTAACCAGAAATCCCATATCCTTAGAGATTCGAAGCATGTCAAGGTTAGAAAGGGAGTTGAACTGCACAAGATAGATGGATCCTAATAGAACTGGTCATGAGAGACCCGCCGACGGTAAAGGGGAGTCAGTATTGCGGGACTGAGCCACGAGGGACGGTTGAGATCCCCTAGGGGGTTGCTCTATTTTTTTAGCTCGAATACGGATGCTTGAACGGATTATGGGAAAGGGACTTTTATGAAACTTAACCGTTTGTTGACTCCCATAGGAGTCCTCGGCTGCTGAAGGCAGGGCCACCACAAGGTAAACGGTAAAAACAGAATCCTTACAGGAGGGGAAAATATGGGGGAGCCAAATGTGAAGAATGAGAAGATAGAGTAGGAGAGGGAAGTTTATTAGGAGAATAATGAGAAGATGTGTAGAGAGTTGGGGAAATGTGCGACCACTTCGCGGTGTATTAAAACCCACCTCTAACAGAGCGGGCGACCACATAGGTGAATAAAAGTGATAATAAGTAGAGAGACAAAACGAAAGCGAGTAATAAGCCGGAAAAGAGGAGTAAGGCCCCAAACGAAAAATGCAACAACAATTGAAACCAAAAAAAAATAGCGCACAAAACACAATAACATCATAGTAGAGGGAAGAAAATACTTGGTGTTGCGATTAAGATTGGTCAAGTTCCGCAACTTCCTCATCCAACAGATTGTCTTGATCAATCCAGGCATCGAATTTCAGATTCAGAATTGCGGGAGCTTTAGGAGAGTATGACTCAGATTTGACTCTCGAAGGAGGAGAATTGTTCAACACCAATTTGAACTTGTCCCAATCAATGGAGAAATGAGGATTAATTTCCCATGCCGACCACTTATCATCTGACTCAATCAGTTTAGGAGCAGAGTGGTCACAGCACGGGCCTGCAGTAGCTGCAGGAGCTGAAGGAGGAAGAGCCATCGAAGAGGAAGGTTTAGTAAACTTGGATGGGAGTTGAACATGTCCAAGAGGTGGAGGAAGAGTATGTTTAACTGAGGATTGAGGAACGATGCCTGGGTTAATCCAGACAAGGTTGGGGGGCTTTGAGGGTGATATTTTGGAACTGGAAGGAGATTTAAAACTCCTACGTTGTAAAGCGAAATTCTTTTTAGGAGTAGCTTGGGGAATGCCCTTGAATTTGGAAGATTGAAGCGAAGCAAGAGAAGTAACACCCACGGAGAAATTTTTTGGAAGAGGGGATGCCGTCGTTAAAGCCTTAGGATCACCATCCGACGACGGCACTAGGGAAGAAGTTCCGATAGTGATGTCGTGGTAATTGACCGTAATGGCAAAGACAGTCTTACTGTCTCTCAGAGAGTAGGCAACTGGCCTATTGCGGACTTGAGGACAAAAAAAACTCCGCTTCCACATGGAGACATCCCGAAGCCAACAAGGATGAAGAAATGCGAATCAACTCACCAATACATTTGGTCATGTCTGCAACTAAACGGGGAGAGTCGTAGAACGGGGGGAGGCCAATCAGAGTGGCTTTTACTGGGGATGGTTGAAGGACCGGGGGGGATGACCTTGGTAAACTTGTTTGCGAATGGAAAGCTTGCTCGCCCCAAGAGACAAAGTACAATTGGCAATAAGATTGTATAGAATTTTAGAGGAGGGGCAGTTGATGACCACCTCCCAATTGGAACAAGAATTAATAGCCCACACCCAATCTTTCACATTACAAGAGTCGTTGAGAAAACTGTCTAATGTAAAGTAGGACACCGAACCTCCAGAGAAGGAGACAGCTCCGTAGCAATCAAACAATCTCATTTTGCCAGAGAGTTCGACCTCAAGGATAAAGATTAAGGTGGTGTGTGGCTTAGTAACCTGAGGAGGCACCTTGGATGAGGCGTTAGAGAGAACCTGGGGAGTAGGGTGTGAGCCTTCAGCAATGCGCTGAGAGACCGGTGGGGTTAGGAGTAGAGGGGAAGAAGATGACAACTTAGCTTTCTTTGGCTTATGAACATGCAAATCCGCAAGCTTGGATTGAAGGGATGGGAAATCAAACGCACCCTAAAACTTGATCAGAAATTGGAACACCCATGGAGAGTCCCAATAGTTGTTGAAGCGAGAAAACCAAACAGTTGGCACCCATGTAAGATGAAGAATGAAAAGGATCGTGAAAAGAAAGAGCACGAGAGTGAGGGAAGAACGAGATCAAGAGAGAACACGTAGTGAGAATAAAAAGAAACGATCCTTTCAAACGACCAAAATACAACCCAATCAAGAACTAACCAAAAAATTAAACACTTAGAGTGATAGGTTAGAGAAAACATTAAAAACTTACAGTGATAGGCTATATCTTATATGTGAAATTTGGGTGAGAAAAATCAAACTCAAAAAACTCAAATTTCAGCTCCATAACGAATAGATTTACATAGCCTTCATAACGGCTCTATTTAGAGCTGTGATTAGTATTTTGGTAAATGAGAAAGTCAAATATGAGTTGGATAAAAAAGTACAAAAGGTTGGTGAAATTTTGGAATCTCAACGAATAGGAAAAACTTGAACAAGGCAGGCATTATGCGATGGGGGATACCTAATTATGTAAGCTCCCTTAACATAGCCAAATTTGGCAGCCAATGAGGGACTACCTAATTCTAGCAGTTGTAATTTTTGATTGAGTAAAACGCTCATACTTGTGATAAATAGCCTATACAAAAATATAAATAAAACTTCAATTATTACAAATATTGGTAGGTTAGTAGATGGATATATTTGTGCTAAATTCTAATTTATAGAATTGCTTTTGGATACTTATGCAAGAAGTAACAACTCCGTGAGAATAACACTTTGAGCAATTTTGACAAAAAGTTGGATATGGTTTATTGTGATTTCCTTAGACTGAGGATAAACTAGTGAAATCATAATAAATCAACTCGAAAAAATAGGAAACTTGCCTCAGTCTTAAGAAAAATCATTGTTAGATATGGTTATGTATCACTTTCAACAAATATAAAACTGATACTTCGATGCTTGAGAAAAAAATATGAAATATAAGTACAAATAAGTTCTTAAAGTTTATGAAACTTTTAACCTTGAATATAAAATTTATTTATGAGCAATTTCAAGTTCAAAAATATCTTTCGATGCAGGAAAATTGAAACGAGCTGTTGTAGAGAAGGATCATGTTTTTTTTGAAGGAAAGAGAAGGATCAAGTTGAAAAGCTTTATGTAGTGAATATATTTAGGAACTCTAGTCATATCCCACGTACTGCTAGATTAGGAACATGATTCATAAGAGGAAAAGGGAGTCTTGCCAAATGCAAGTTTCGTGCTCATGTTTGGCAGAGTACAAGCCTTCGTTATAGCTCGACTCTTCACTTTTAGCTTGAATATCCACATATCACTTGAATCTTTTCTTTAAGAATTGACATTCTTGATTTGAATTTTAAGCATCTCAAATTGGATCGTTGTATTGAGTTTGTGAGTGGTGAAGTTTGAATTCCATCCATCCTCCAATAGTTGTTTGACGTTTATAGCTCAATTTCATCTATCCTCCCACCTTAGAACTATTGGGGTTTGTGAGTGGTCGAAATTTGCCCATGTGGTATATAGGACAAGGCAAAAGCAAACTAGAAATAACAAAACTGAGAATAAAGGGAAAGCAACAAAATGGTGGCAACGCCAGAATAAGAAGGAATATGGATATGAATGAGGTGATCAAGAATGATGAGATCTAGAATGATGGTAAATAAAGATTCAATGAATGATGATGAATGCAAATGAATGAAAAGGAAGTAAACAATGCAAAGAAAGAGAAGCAACAAGAGAATCCTAGAACCTGTGGGTTATGGGCCCACCACGCATCCGCTGCGCTACTCTGATGGTGAAGCTCCAAGCTGTAGACATGTCATTGTAGATCAAACGATGCCGATCGACGGACCAAACAGGAAGAAGAAGAACGGATGACACCGGAATCAAAAGAATGTAGGTACAAAAGAATAAAAATATACCCAACAAGGAATCAATGAATGGAAGGAATCAAAGAGGAATTAAATAAGACTAGTTTCCAGATTGTTGGTTATCAATTGTTCATGTGATTCCTATATTACTCATACTGTTGAGTCAAACCCGTTAAAACTCAAATTTGATTAATATATCGATCAAAACCAAACTTCCTTTCGTTAGTCACGTTTGACTGATATATTATCCAAAACTAGGCTCTGATACCACTAAAAACCTTGTCACACCTCGCTTCACAAAAATATGAATACGAGTACATGACATTGGCCCAGTGAATGACAAACCTCACCCATAAGCTGTTTATCCGATTAACTCAACAATATAATCAATACAGAACAATTGCACAGGCAATAATAATAATCTCATAAACAATAATACTTGAAATGAAGCAATATATAATATCCAAGTACAATGATAATCCAACATCTGGAAAAAATAACAAAAATATTTTGGACATATGCCCAATACAATAGTAACAAGTCTCAATACATTATGTTTATTAAAGTAATAAGCAATTAGAAAGTAGTAGCTTCAGAATGTTTGTTCCCCATTTCGAGCAGACAATTTTCCTTCATTACCTGTATACACTTCATCTAAAAACTGGAGAAAAGTTGTCCTTTGAGCAAGTCATGGTCGGCAAGTATAGAATGCAGAGAATAATGGAATAACGGTATAACAATGAAACAATGGATCAATAGGAATCAATAACATGGCACGATAATCAATAATCAATAACATGGTAATCAATGTAACGGTGTAACAATGATTCAATATTCGTTAACAGTAATCAACGGTTAATATCAATAACACTTAGACATATTGGATACAAATAGGAACAATGATGAACAATATGCAATATCGGTGATGCAACTCTTAAGTCTGTTAATCCTTTTAATCCTGACTAATGTAGCACTTCATGCGTCCCATCTATTTACCACATGGTTGCTACATACAATGAAGTTACGTTTATACTTAGTGAGGGACTTTAAAGGGTCATGTACTCAGGCATCATGTAAACAGAAATCATATCATGTCATGTAATTAGGTAATGGATTCTAGATGTGACCCCCGTAAATTCTAGAGGTGGCCCACATCAATTCCTTACGTGGCACTTAGTTCTACGTGGTACTTAATTCCCTTTAACTTGAAATCATGGAAAACACTAGCCCCCTTCCGAGTACACTTACCTATATTGTCCACTACTATGGTCTTTTCCTCAACCCCGGCTTGTTATTTATTATCATTAATTCAACAATACAATATGCGATTATTGGACATTTCGATGAACGATAGTATCAGTAGGGAAACAATAGGATGGCAACATGAAGTAGAACAATTAGAATGGTGACAATAGGATACTAGGATCATACAATGCAATATACACACTTTAATTCATGCAATACTATGATATATGATAATTAAACTATTAAAAACTGGAATATAAAATTCTGGACAGCATGATGTTGTTGTACCAAAACTGAGTTCCCGCCACCACAGGAATGCAAATCTGAATCCGTCAGAAAACCTAGAAATTAGAATCTCTACCAAATCCATCGCATATAAACAAGATAGATAAAAGTTATGGCAACTGGAGTCAAAACAACAAACTAGACAGGATACATGTTCAGCCAGAAGTTTTAAAACATTGTTTAGAACATGAAACATGTCTGAAAGTTCATCAATTAATTCCAGGAAAATTAGGAAAGGTCCTCTAGTGTGTCTAGTATCAGCATGCAAAATTTCAAGTTATTATCTTACAGGTAGCATAGTAAATTTAATTGTAAAACAAATTGACGCAGCAATTTTATGAATCTGGAATAAAAACACAGTTGTAATAAAATGAACATAACTTTCGCTACACAACTCGGAATTCAAAAATTCCAGACATTCTGGAAACTAGAAAGATAAGACTACAATTCATATTCAGAAAGTAATTCATTTTAAGATTGTTTACTGGTTCAAAATAGCAGTCAACATACAGGCCAGCAAGCAAGCTATAGGTTTTATGGTAGTTTTCATGAAACAAAATTTATTAAACAAGATAGGTATCAATTATATTAGTCAATTATTTGTGTAATCGGCATAAAGGGTCTCAATACGTGATAAACAAAATTATAACACACTCATACATCGATTTATCATCAATCAATCAAACAATATACAACCTAGCATTTGTCTCCACAATAATTTATTTGTGTGACGATTATATGAACAACCCTATTTCTATTTGCACTCATGAAAGATCGAAACTTTAGTGTCAAAAGTGGCACGATGTTAAGAATATTGGGGTTAGCTCATGTAAACCCTCAATAGACCCAATGAAGAGATGAACAATGGATAATACGACAACAAAAAGATCTACTTGCAAGACTTTCAACAAAACATGAATTTGATACAACTAATAATTCAAGTGGACGGTGACTTGCCTGTGAGACGGTTAATATGAATACTAAGAATAACACGATAAGAATCTCGGAACAACGAACCTACGAACACACGAACTAGCAGTTTAACACGTGCAACATACGTGCTCCCAAGGAACCCAAATCAACACAGCACTCAAAGAGACTGCAGAAACAGCAGCCAGAGGACACCGCGACATCAAGGAACGACGTCACTGGCCAGGAGCGACGGCGGCGCTGGTGACCAGAGGTGGCGAGGTCAACGTCGAGCGGCGCACTGGGTGGTCGTCGATCGAAACAGGGAAGAAAGCTCGGGGTTTTGGGGTTTGGTCGTTGTCTTTTGTCGAAAGGGAAAGGGGAGAAGCAGCCAGGTGGTGAACGACGTCGACGAGTGACGTCGAGGGCGGCGCTCAACGGGCTGAGGAAGGCGCCGGAGTTCGGGGATGATCGAATAAGGGAGATGTACAGTAGTGGGTACTGTAGATTGGACGGGAATTGGCTAACGGGGAGAGTGGAAAAAGGAGAGAGAGGGGCGAGAGATTAAGCAGCTTGGGTTTCAATAATGTGCAATTTCTATAGTTTGCATTAGGGTTGTATTTATAGGGTACAATTAGGATATTTGGTTAGGGATTTAGGGTCCAATAAAAGCAGTTTTGGGTCAACAACAAAAGAAATTGGGTTTTAGGGTTCAAATAATGGATATATCAAATCAATAGGGTTCCAATAAAAATACCAACAACTAAATAAAAGATAATAGGTTCAACAAGAAAAGCACAATCAAGAAGAACGGAAATTTTTCATGAACAAATTAAATCAAAAAGAAAATAATCAAGAAAGAACAACAGGGTATTTAAAATATATATATATATATATATATATATATAGTAAATCAAATAGGGAAATGCTAATAATAATGATAAAAATAATAATAACAATAATAATTACAAAAATTAATACCAATACCAATAAGAATAACAATAATAATAATAATAAACAAAATATAATTTTATTAAAATAACCCACATTGCAATAATACATTTGATTTGGCTCAAATATAAATAGTCGATCAATAAGAATTAGAAAATAAAGTTAAAATATATTATTATTGGAGATAAATATAATTTTCAATTAGAAAAGTTTTTAAACAGAAAATCGAAAACATATTTAATACAAAATAAATTTATCAATAATCGGAATACAGAAAATATTCAAAAAATAAGTATTTACGGGAATGAGGATTACAATCCTACCCATGTTACAACAAAATTTCGTCCTAAATTTGCTCAGGCGGTATATAGGACAAGGCAAAAGCAAACTGGAAAATAACAAAACTGAGAGTAAAGGAAACCAACAAAATAGTGGCAACGCCAAAATAAGAAGGAACATGGATATGAATGAGGTGATCAAGAATGATGTGATCAAGAATGATGGTAAATAAAGATTCAATGAATGATGATAAATGCAAATGAATGAAAAGGAAGTAAACAATGCAAAGAAAGAGAAGTAACAGGAGAATCCTGAGACCTGTGGATTATGGCCCCACCACGCATCCCCTGCTCTACTCTGATGGTGAAGCTCCAAGCTATAGACATGTCGTTGTAGATCAAGTGATGCCGATCGACGGACCAAGCATTAAGAAGAAGAACGGGTGACACCGGAATCAATAGAATGGGTACAAAATAATAAAATTATACCCAATAAGGAATCAATGAAATGAAGGAATCAAATAAGACTAGTTTTCAAATTGTTGGTTATCAACTGCTCATGTGATTCCTGTATTACTCATACTGTTGAGTCAAACCGGTTAAAAACCAATTCTGATTAATATATCAATCAAAGCTAAACTTCCTTTAGTTAGTCACGTTTGACTGATATATTATCCAAACCCAGGCTCTGATAACACTAAAAATTTTGTCACGCTTCGCTTCTCAAAAATACGGAATAGGAGTACATGACATTGGCCCAGCGAATTACTAACGTCACCCATAAACTGTTTATCCAATTAACTCAACAATATAATCAATACAGAACAATTGCACCGGCAATAATAATAATCTCATGAACAATACTACTTAAATGAAGCAATATATAATATCAAAGTACAATGATAATCTAACATCTAGAAAAAATATTAAAAATATTCGGGACATAAGCCCAATACAATAGTAACAAGTCTCAATACATTAAGTTTATTAAAGTAATAAGCAATTAGAAAGCAGTAGCTTCAGAATGTTTTTCCTCAATTCGAGCAGGCAATTCTCCTTCACTACCTGTATACACTTCATCTAAAAAGAGGAGAAAAATTATCGTCTGAGCAAGCCATGGACGGCAAGTAGTGAATGCAGGGAACAATGGAATAACGATATAACAAGGAATCAATGGATCAATAGGAATCAATAACACGACACGATAATCAGTAATCAATAACATGATAATCAATGCAACAGTGTAACAATAATTCAATATTCGGTAACGGTAATCAACGGTTAATATCAGTAACACTTAGACAATATAGGACACAAATAGGAACAATGATGAACAATATGCAATGTCAGTGATGTAACTCTTAAGTCTATTAATCCTTTTAATCCTGACTGATGTAGCACTTCATGCGTCCCATCTATTTACCACATGGTTGCTACAGACAAACAAGTTACGTTTATACTTAGTGGTGAATTTTAAAGGTTCGTGTTCTCAAGCATCATGTAAACAGGAATCATATCATGTCATGTAATAAGGTAATGGATTCTAGAGGTGGCCCCCATCAACCCCTTACGTGGCACTCAGTTCTACGTGACACTTAGTTCCATTTAACTTGAAATCATAGGAAACATCGGCCCCCTTCCGAGTATACTTATCTATATTGTCCACTACTATGGTCTTTTCCTCAACCCCGGCTTGTTACTTATTATCATTAATGCAACAATACAATATGCAATTATTGGAAATTTCGATGAACGATAGTATCAATAGGGATACAATAGGATGGTAACATGAAGTAGAACAGATAGAATGGTGATAATAGGATACTAGGATCATGCAATGCAACATACATACTTTAATTCATGCAATAATATGATATAGGATAATTAAACTATTAAAAACTGGAATATAAAAATCTAGACAGCATGACGTTGTTGCACCAAAACTAAGATTCCCACCACCAGAAGAATGCAAATTTGAATCCGTCAGAAATTCTAGAAACTAGACTCTCTACCAAATCCATCGCATATAAACAAGATACATAAAAGTTGTGGCAACGGGTGTCAAAAGTGCAAACTAGACAGGATTCGTGTTCAGCCAGAATTTTTAAAATTTTGTTTGGAAACATGAAACAGGTCTGAAAGTTCATCAATTAATTTCAGTAAAATTAGGGAAGGTACTCTAGTGTGTCTAATAACAGCATGAAAAATTTCATGTCATTATCTTATAGGTAGCATAGTAAATTTAATTGTAAAACAAAGTGACGCAGCAATTTTATGAATCTGCAATTAAAAACAAAGTTGCAGTAAAACTGACATAACTTTTGCTACACAACTCGGAATTCAAAAATTCAAAATGTTTTGGAAACTAGAAAGATAAGACTATAATTCATATTCCGAAAGTAATTCAATTTAAGATTGTTTACTGGTTCAAAAATAGCAGTTCACATACAGGCCAGCAAGCAAGCTACAGGTTTTATAGTAGTTTTCATGAAACAAAATTTATTAAACAAGATGGGTATCAATTATATTAGTCAATAATTTGTATAATCGGCATAAAGGGTCTGAAAACGTTATAAACAAAATTATAACACACTCATACATCGATTTATCATCAATCAACCTATCAATCAATCAAACAACATAAAACCTAGCAATTGTCTCCACAATAATTTATTTGTGTGACGATTATATGAACAACACTATTGTCAATTCTATATGCACTCATAAAAGATCGAAACTTTAGTGTCAAAAGTGGTATGATGTCAAGAATATTGGGGTTAGCTCGTGTAAACCCTCAATAGACCCAACGAAGAGATGAACAATTGATAATACGATAACAAAAAGATCTACTTGCAGAAGTTTCAACAAAACTTGAATTTGATACAATTAACAATTCAAGTGGACGGTGACTTGCATGTTAGACGGTTAATATGAATACTAAGAATAATAGGATAAGAATCACGAAGCAACGAACCCACGAACCCACGAACTAGCAGTTTAACACGTGCAATATACGTGCTCGCAAGGAACCCAAATCAACACAACACTCAAAGAGACTGCAGAAACAGCAGCCAGAGAACACCACGTCAGCAAGGAGCGGCATCGCTAGTGGGGAGCGACGGCGGTGCTGGCGAGAAGAGGCGGCGAGGTCGATGTCGAGCGGCGCAATGGTTGGTCATCGATCGAAACAGGGAAGAAAGCTCGGGGTTTTGGGGTTTGGTTGCTGTCTTTCACCGAAAGGGAAAAGGGAGGAGTAGCCAGGTGGCTTGCGGCCAGGCGATGAGTGACGTCGACGAGCGACGTCGAGGGCGATGCTAGACGGGCTGAGGAAGTCGCCGGAGTTCGGGGCTAATCGGAGAAGGGAGATGTACAGTAGTGGGTACTGTAGATTGGGCAGGAAACGACTGACGGGGAGAGAGGAAAGAGGAGAGAGAGAGAGGAGAGAGATTAATGGGCTAGGGTTTCAATAATGTGCAATTTCTAGGATTTGCATTAGGGTTGTATTTATAGGGTACAGTTAGGGTATTTGGTTAGTGGTTTAACAAAAGAAATTGGGTTTTAGGGTCCAAATAAGGGATATATCAAATCAATAGGGTTCCAATAAAAATAACCAAAATTAAATAAAAGATAATAGGTTCAACAAGAAAAGCTCAATCAAGAAAAATGAAATTTTTTCATAAAACAAATTTAATCAAAAAAAAAAAAAACAAGATAGAACAATAGGGTATTTAATATATATATATATATATATATATATATATATATATATATATATATATATATATATATATATATATATACAGTAAATCAAATAGGGAAATGCAAATAATAATAACAAAGATTAATAATACATTTGATTTGGCTCAAATGCAAATAATTTAAATATTACGGTCCAATAATAGCAATAAGAAAATAATAATAATAATAATAATAAACATAATATAATTTTATTAAAATAATCCACATAGCAATAATACTTTTGATTTGGCTCAAATATAAATAGTCGACCAATAAGAAATAGAAAATAAAGTTAAAATATACTATTATTCGAAATAAGTATAATTTTTAATTAGAAAAGTTTTTAACTGAAAATCCAAAACATATTTAATACAAAATAAATTTATCAATAATAGGAATATAGAAAATATTCAGAAAATATGTATTTACAGAAATGGGGATTACAATCCTACCCACCTTACAACAAAATTTCGTACTCAAAATTTGCTCAAGCGGTATGTAGGACAAGGCAAAAGCAAACAGGAAAATAACACAACTGAGAATAAAGGGAAACCAACAAAATGGTGGCAATGCCAGAATAAGAAGGAACATGGATATGAATGAGGTGATCAAGAATGATGTGATCTAGAATGATAGTAAATAAAGATTTAGTGAATGATGATGAATGCAAATGAATGAAAGGGAAGTAAACAATGCAAAGAAATAGAAGTAACAAGAGAATCCTGGGAGCTGTGGGTTATGGACCCACCATGCTTCCTGCTGCGCTACTCTGATGGTGAAGCTCCAAGCTGTAGACATATCGTTGTAGATCAAGTGATGCCGATCGACAGACCAAGCATGATGAAGAAGAACGGATGACACCGGAATCAAAAGAATATGGGTACAAAAGAATAAAATTATACCCAACAAGGAATCAATGAATGAGAGGAATCAACGAGGAATCAAATAAGACTAGTTTCTAGATTTTTGGTTATCAATTGTTCATGTGATTCCTGTATTACTCATACTGTTGAGTCAAACCGGTTAAAACCCAAATCTGATTAACATATCAATCAAAGCCAAACATCATTTTAGTCACGTTTGATTGATATATTATCCAAACCCGGGCTCTGATACCACCAAAAAACCTTGTCATGCTCCGCTTCCCAAAAATACGTAATACGAGTATATGACATTGCACTAGCGAATGACTAACGTCACCCATAAGCTATTTATCCGACTAACTCAATAACATAATCAATACAGAACAATTGCACATGCAATAATAATAATCTCATGAACAATAATACTTCAAATGAAGCAATATATAATATCCACGTACAATGTTAAACCAACATCTAGAAACAATAATAAAAATATTCGAGACATCTGCCCAATGCAATAGTAACAAGTCTAAGCACATTAAGTTTATTAAAGCAATAAGCAATTAGAAAGCAGTAGTCTTCAGAATGTTTGTTCTCCAATTCCAGCAGGCAATTCTCCTTCATTACCAGTATACACTTCATCTAAAAAGAGGAGAAAATTTGTCCTAAGAGCAAGTCATGGATGACAAGTAAAGCAGGGGACAATGGAATAACGGTATAACATTGAATCAATGGATCAATAGGAATCAATAACATGGCACAATAATCAATAATCAATAACATGGTAATTAATGCAACAGTGTAACAATGATTCAATATTCGATAACGGTAATCAACGATTATTATCAATAACACTTAGACAATATTGGATACAAATAGGAATAATGATGAACAATATGCAATGTCGGTGATGCAACTCTCAAGTCTATTAATTATTTTAATCCTGAAAAAATGTAGCACTTCATGCATCCCATCTATTTACCACATGGTTGCTACATACAAACAAGTTACGTTTAGACTTAGTGGTGGATTTTATAGGATCGTGTACTCAGGCATCATGTAAATAGGAATCATATCATGTCATGCAATCAGGAAATGAATTCTAGAGGTGGCCCCCATAAATTCTAGAGGTGGCCCCCGTCAACCCCTGACGTGGCACTTAGTTCTCTTTAACTTGAAATCATGGGAAACACGGGTCTCCTACCTAGTACACTTACCTATATTGTCCACTACTATGGTCTTTTCCTCAACCCTAGCATGTTATTTATTATCATTAATGCAACAATACAATATGCAATTATTGAACATTTCGATGAACAATAGCATCAATAGGGAAACAATAGGACGGTAACACGAAGTTGAACAATTAGAATGGTGACAATAGGATACTAGGATCATGCAATGCAACATACACACTTTAATTCATGCAATACTATGATATAACATAATTAAACTATTAAAAACTGGAATATAAAATTCTGGATAGCATGATGTTGCTGCACCAAAACTGAGATTCCCGCAATCGCCGGAATGCAAATCTGAATCTGTCAGAAAATATAGAAACTAGACTCTCTACCAAAACCATCGCATATAAACAATATACATAAAAGTTGTGGCTACTGGTGTCAAAACAACAAACTAGACATGATTCGTGTTCACTCAGAATTTGTAAAATTGTGTTTAGAAACATGAAACGGGTCTAAAACTTCATCATTAAATTCAAGAAAAATTAGGGAAGGTTCTCTAGTGTGTTTAGTATCAGCATACAGAATTTCAGGTCATTATCTTACAGGTAGCATAATAAATTTAATTGTTAAACAAAGTTATGCAGTGATTTTATGAATTTAGAACTAAAAACACAGCTATAGTAAAACGGACATAACTTTTGCTACACAACTCAGAATTCAAAAATCCAAGATGTTCTGGAAACTAGAAAGATAAGGTTATAATTCATATTCAGAAAGTTATTCATTTTAAGATTGTTTATTGGTTCAAGAATAGCAATACTGGCCAGCAAGCAAGCTACAGGTTTTAGGGTAGTTTTCATGAAATAAAATTTATTAGACAAGATGGGCATCAATTATATTAGTCAATAAACTATATAATAATCATAAAGGGTCTCAAAACGTGATAAACAAAATTATAACACACTCATACATCGATTTATCATCAATCAACCATAAATAGATCAAACAATATACAACTTAGCAATTGTCTCTACAATAATTTATTTGTGTTACGATTATATGAACAACCCTAATGTCAATTCTATATGCACTCATGAAGGATTGAAACTTTAGAGTCAAAAGTGGCACGATGTCAAGAATATTGGGGTTAGCTCGTGTAAACCCTCAATAGACCCAACAAAGAGATGAACAATGGATAATACGATAACAAAAATATCTACTTGCAAGAGTTTTTCAACAAAACTTGAATTTGATACAATTAGCAATTGAAGTGGACGGTGACTTGCCTGTTAGACGGTTAATATGAATACTAAGAATAACAGGATAAGAATCCCAGAGTAACGAACCCACGAACACACGAACTAGTAATTTAACACGTGCAATATACATGTACACAAGGAACCCAAATCAATACAGCACTCAAAGAGACTGCAGTAACTGCAGCCAGAGAAACACCGTGACAACACAGAGAGCATCGCTGGTGGCGAGTGACGGCGGCATTGGCGATTAGAGGCGGTGAGGTCGATGTCGAGCGGCGCACTGTGTGGTCGTCGATTGAAACATGGAAGAAAGCATGGGGTTTTGGGGTTTGGTCGCTGTCTTTCGTCGAAAGGGAAAGTGGAGGAGCATCCAGGGGGCTTGCAGCCAGGTGGTGGATGATGTCGACGAGCAACGTTGAGGGCAGGTGCTCGACGGGTTGAGGAAGGCACCGGAGTTTGGGGCTGATCGGAGATGGGAGATGTACAGTAGTGGGTACTGTACATTGGGCGGGAAATCACTGACGGGGAGAGAGGAAACTGGAGAGAGAGAGGAGAGAGATTAAGCGACTAGGGCTTCAATAATGGGCAATTTCCAGGGTTTGCATTAGGGTTGTATTTATAGTGTACAATTAGGGGATTAGGTTAGTGGTTTAGGGTCCAATAAAAGCAGTTTTGGGTCAAGAACAAGAGAAATTGGGTTTTAGGGTTCAAATAAGGGATTGATCAAATCAATAGGGTTCCAATAAAAATACCCACAATTAAATAAAAGGGAATAGGTTCAACAAGAAAAGCTTAATCAAGAAGAGCGGAAATTTATCATGAACAAATTTAATCAAAAAGAAAATAATCATGAAAGAACCATAGGGTATTTAAAATATACATATATACATATACATTAAATAAAATAGGGAAATGCTAATAATAATGATGAAAATAATAATACCGATAATAATAATAATAACAACAATAATAACAAATATTAATACCAATAGCAATAAGAATAACAACAATAATAATAATATTAAACAAAAATATAATTTTATTAACATAACCCACATAGCAATAATACCTTTGATTTGGCTCAAATATAAATAGTCGATCAATAAGAAATAGAAAATAAAGTTAAAATATACTATTAATCAAAATAAATATAAAAGTTTTTAACGGAAAATCCATAACGTATTTCATACAAAATAAATTTATCAATAATCGGAATACAAAAAATATTCAAAAAATATGTATTTACGGGAATGGGGGTTATAGTAAACTAGACAAAGAATGATTCACAACAACATTTGGACATGGAGAATGGAAGGTAACTATAGGTACCAGGTTGGTGGCAAAAGGAAAGCATGGCGACACGCTATACTTACTCAGGGGAGGTAATTCAGGTGATATAATTGCTACATCATCAGCAAATAATTCTTCGTCAATTCTATGGAATGTCCGGTTGGGGCACCTTGGTGAAAAAGATGTCAAGAAGCTTTGTTATAGGATCTTCTGTCAGGGCTTAAGAAGGTTGAGATGGATTTTTGTGAGAAATGTGTGATGGCAAAACAGAAGACAGTTAGCTTTCAGTTAAATGGGCGTGCGAAGAAGCTTAGGAAGCTAGAGTTGGTACATACAGATGTGTAGGGTCCACTTCAAGAATTTGCTTATGGTGGTAAGAGATACTTCGTCACATTCATCGACGACGCTACAAGGAATGTTTGGGTTCACGCAATTCGCAAGAAATCGGAAGTGTTTGAGGCATTCAAAACTTGGAAAGTCAAGATTGAGAATGAGACGGGTTGCAAGGTGAAAGCATTAAAGTCAGAAAATGGCGGTGAGTACACAGGTAAAGAGTTTGTTGACTATCTGGAAAAGGAAGGTATCCAAGGATTTAGGATAGTTCCTAGGACTCCACAGGACAATTGAGTATTAGAAAGAATGAACCGCATGATACTCAAAAAGGGAGTGACACATGAGACTTAATTTGGGTCTCCCAGTCTATCTTTGGGCCGCTACAGTGGATACAATAGTGTACTTGATTAACCGTTGCACGTCTAATGCCCTTGATAGGGCCATTTCGCAAGAACTATGGTCAGATAAACTTGTCAATTATTCGCATTTGAAAGTTTTTTGTTGTATTGCATATTCACTAATTGACAGGGGAGAAAGAAAGAAACAAGATTCGAAATTCAGAAAGTGTGTATTCATTATCTATGGCGGCAATCAGTATTGATATGGCTAAAAATATGATTAAATCAGGATCGTTCAAATCGGGCACGAATCTCAAAGCTCTCAGGGGTAGAACGGTAATTTCACCTACAAACGGGTCCGAATTGGGAACTTGGTCCTTCCTCAAAGCCCAATAGCCCAAAAATAGATTTGTCTTACTAGGTATAGGTAGCAACCTGTTACAAACCAACCCAGATGGGTAAGGAGTAATTCCAATTCGTGGTTATCCCTAAAAGACGGTTTAAACAGTCCCTCTTTTGACAAAACGAGTCAAACTCTCTTCTTATCCATAAACATCCATTATTAAAGATTTATCCTTATCTCGTAACTGGTTCTTAAGTAGACTATAAATACCCCTCTCCCCCCACCGTAACAAGGTAATCAGTCTTTTTCTACCTAAAGCTCTTTCATAATCTTTCTGATTACTGGTAAGAGGGTCAGAGGGTTCGTCGTCGGGATCCATTCCGGTGCATCAAACTTTGTGCAGGTTTACAGCAGCAGCGAGAAACCAGTAACACGCCGGTAAAAGTCAACAGGTTTCTTACTTGTTTCCTCCAAGAATCCACAAATTCATCTATTTGCTCTCACACCAAAAATCAGCAGCAACAGATTTGCACCGTCTGTGGGAAACTCGAAAAGAAATCCAAGCCTATTTCATCTGCAAAAGTAGTTTCAAGCTATGCCTGCAAATAAGGGGAAGACAACAGCCTCTGACCGTAGAGCCACTCCCGCTCCTTCTCCTCCTCCACTTCAGGAGGTCCCTCCTAAAGCCTCTCTACAAGTCCAGCAGCTTGGATAGTCTCTCCCTTAACCCATCCCATAGCCGCAGCCTGGACGGCCCCTTCCTCAGCAACCTCAGTCCTAGCAGGCCGACTGGACAGAGAAGAGGAACAATGGGCGAGGAATTTCCGTCCCAGCAGGCCACCGTTCTCCCGAACCATAATTGAAGCACAAGTCCCAGAGAACTTCAATCCCCTTCATTTTGAATCATACAACGGGGAGTCTGACCCCTGCTGACCATATCGAGGGTTTTAAAACTCTCATGATGATCCACCAGGCGTCAGACGCACTTATTTGCAAAACTTTTCCGGCCATGCTGAAGGGGCCTACAAGAGAGTGGTACTCACGACTAGCCTCGGCCTCCATCTTCTCCTTCACCAGTTCGAAGGGCTCTTCCTTACACACTTCGTGAATAGCCGCCAGGCTGAAAATATGAGCACTTCTTTGCTATTTGTCACACCCTGCTTCCCAAATGGAATACGGAATATGAGTACGTGACCAAGCCCAGTGAATAATTTTCATCATTCATAACCTGTAGGATCGACTCAGCATCATAACCAGAAACATAGCAAAATATACACAACCACGCTTGCATGAATAAATTTATTAATTAACAAAAAATATTTGAAACACATATAAATATCCCAAATAAATTTCCAGATCTGGATAAAAAGATAAAACTTCGAGACTACAAGCCCGTTACAAGTTTTAAGTAGCAACAGAATTAAATGAACTCAAATACAAAATAATTAAAGCAACTTTTTCCCCAAGCGAAGCCTAAAATGTTTGCTCACCAATTCTAGCAGGCAACTCGTCTCCAAAGTTTGTATATATAAATATAAAAGGAAAAAATAGGAAAAACAAAGCCAAATGCCCTAAGTGCAAGTTAGGGCTGCAAGTAGTACAAGCATGGGTATGAAAATAAGTGCAAGAAAGTATGAAGCAAGATATGGAATGAAGAATATGCAACATGATTTGACATGGATGCAACAAGTAGTGAAGTTTAAGAGACTAGCTAGCAAGTAAGATAACTCAAGTAACAGGATTGGGTAACAAATACTGGTAGTGGAACAAGTAACAAGTGAGCATGTAACATGTATCAACTAACAAGTAACAAGTAACAAGTAACAAGTAAAAAGTAACAAGTATCAAGTAGGATATCAAGTGTGTACAAGTGACAAGTTATTCTTAAGTCTAATGTTTAATTCTATCTAGGTAGCACTTCATGCGTCCCAACTATTTACCACATGGTTTCTACTTACAAACAGTTACGTTTAGGCCTAGTGGTGGATTTTATAGGGCGGTGTACTCAGGCATCAAGTATCAAGCAAGAAAGGTTCATGAATACAAAAATAATGTAACAAGTTCACAACCAGTTCGTGAATGCACTAACAAGTTCAAGAACCACACAGTTGGTTCATGAATGCACTAAAGATACAACAAGTCCATGAACCAAGTAATGGATTCATGAATAAACTCAAGATTCAACAAGTTCATGAACCAAGTACTGAAAAACATAGGCCCCTTTTCCGAGTACACTTACCTATATTGTCCACTACTATAGTCTTTCCCTTAAACCCCGACTTGTTATTTATTATTATTATCAAGACAAGAATAAAAATGTGCGAAACAGGGGAAGTAAACATGATCGAGAACAAAGAACGAGTTTAAGATAATTAGAAAGCATATTCGAGGGTCAAAACGAATTAAAATTATTAAGAACTACGAGAATTCCAATTCTGGACAGCATGACGTTGCTGCACCAAAACTGCGATTCCCGTTGCTACAAGAAATTAAATATGTATTTTTCAGAAGGTCTATAAACTAGACTCTCTACTGAATCCAGAGCATATAAACAAGATACATAAAAATTGTAGCATCAGGTGTCAAAACAGCAAACTACACAGGATTTGTGTTCAGCTAGAACTTGTAAAATTGTGTTCATAAGTATGGAACAGATCTGAAACTTCATTAATTAATTCTAGGAAAATTAGGAAATGTTCTATAGTGTGTCTAGTATCAGCATACAGAATTTCAAGTCATTATATTACAGGTAGCATAGTTAAATTAATTGTAATCAGAGTGATGCAACAGTTTTTAGAATCTGGAATTCTACGACACAGTAGCAGTAAAACTGCGATAACTCACAAACCATAACTCGGAATTCAATTCTGTCAAAAGTTTAGTATATTAGACATCTGGGGCTAAGTTTCATATTCAGGATTTAAGTCCAGATTCTGATGTTATCGGGGTTGAAATAGCAAGTAAAGACAGGAACAACACCATATCTGAAAATCTTTTATATAAATGTGGCATGATAAATGACTAGTACGAGTCTAGATTAGAGTGTGATACAAGTAGGATGCAATGAATATCAAATCAGCAAGTCACATTTATTTCTCAACTCAAGGATAGTAAGATCAATACATAAGTCATACAACATGCGTCTACAGGTCTAGGTGGTTCTTAGTTTAATGTGTTCAAGTAATTAGGCGATAAAATAGATCCAACTAGTTGTGAAATGAATATGTATCAACGAAAAATTGTGACTCTTATGATCATGGAATCGATAAGGTATGAAATAGGATCGTCAATGATAAACCAAAGGGGAGTCACAATTACGATCTACTTGTAGTATTTTCAATTAAAAAACTTATACTAGAACAACAAATTATACAAGAAGATACTTGCCTGTTCGATGGCGAAATTGAACACCAAGAAAAATGGGATGAGAATCCCGAGCAACGAAGCACAAATACGGACACACGCAAGCAAGTGCGAGCTATGTGCAAAACAACACATAGCGAAACTCCAAAAGCTGATCCCAACCCACAAAATAGCAAACACAAAAGCAAATCCTAATCGTAATGGTGATCGGACGGCCGAGATTCAATCAATCATCTCCCCCTTCCCTTCTTCTTCTTCACAGCGACAGCGAGAGAGAGAGAGAGTTGGCGGGAGAAGGGATGGCGCCCACGGCAACGGTGACTGTAACACTCATGGCAAGGCGGCGAGGGTGCTGACGGCGACGCTATGGGGACAACGGAGAGGTGAAGGCGGTGGTCCACGTGGTGGCGGTGGCGATGGCGACTGAGCAGGATGGTGACGAGGTTGAGTTTTGCTGGCATCTATGGCACAGGCAGCGACGACTGGTGGCAGCGTCGAGGGGAGCTCGACGCAGGAAGACGACGGTGGTGACATTTGAGCGAGGTAGCGACGAGGGTGCTCTGGTTCGATGGGTAAAATAGAGGAGGGGTTAGCGGCGGGATGAAGACGACAATGGAATAGGGGTGAGAGCGGAGGAAGAAGGCGGATGTATAGGTAGGGGATGACAACGAGGGCGAGCACAGGGCGAAGGCGATGATGGGTTTCAATGGCGAAGTCGAAGATGGGTGTTGAGGCTTGGGCAAGGACGGGGATGATGACAGGGATGGGATGGCGGTCGGGAGTCTGCATGCGGGGCTCGACGAGGCAGTGGAAGCTGGGTGTCTTGATGGGTGCAGGCGGCAGGGTGAACAGGCGAGGGGGAGAAGACGAGGCAGTGCGTTCAAAGGGAAATAGAGAGGGAGAGAGCGGGAGATGGAGAGGGGTGAACAAGGGGGGTAAGGGGTTGGCCGCTGAAGGGTTGCACAGGAATTTGGGGGTAGGGTTATGGTTCTAGGGTTAGGGTTGGTTTATATAGAATAGGTTATTGGGTTTATTTAAAAGATCCAATAAGAATTAGGCTTATAGGGTTTATAAAAGATACATATATACATGTACATTAAATCAAATAGTGAATACATAAAAATAGAGTATGTTCGGCTTAAAATAAAATAATAATAATAATATTAACATTAAAAATAATGATACTGCAAATAATGAACTAACAAAAAATAATACTGATAATAGTAATAATAATAATATATGTATATAAAAATGCAAATTTGAGTTTACAGATTTATTAAAGTAATCCAAACAATTCATAATATAAATAGTAGATCAAATAGAAATAGAAATTAAAATTAAAATATACAATTATTCGAAATAAATAAAATTTCCGATTAGAAAATATTTTAATAGAAAATCCGAAACGAATTTAACACAAGGTAAATTATAATTAATCGAAATACATAAAATATTTAGAAAATATTTATTTACAGGAACGTGGGTTACACTATTGCTTCATCAAAGGAAGGTCGAGCGGCTGAGAGACTATGTTAAGCGCCTCCCTAGACCAATTCATGGCCTCTACTGTGTAGCGCCCCGATTTCCAACACTGGGAAACCATGACACGAGCCAAGACCTTTTCTTCAATTAGTCACAATACACAGAAAAACAGGAGAATTTAAAACTTTTTATTCAATACACAAAGTGTTACAAGTCTGAATATTGTACAACTGTAATACCTTACAATAGAGTTACAATATTACCTTTACATTTCCAAGTATTACAACCTTCAACATTTTACATCAGAGTACAAGGAATGAAGAACAACACTCGGTAACTCTCACTTGAGTACTTCTCAACTAATAGATAATCAATACATATACTGCAGCGGAACTAAACATAACACTGACTCCTTGCTTTCCTTGCCTTGAGTCCTCCTGAACCTCGCCTTTGTACTTTGGCGATCCAGTACCTATGGAAGTGGGGATGTCAGTATTCACTGACGCTTAAAGGCTAATCATATAGCAGCGAATCTCCCAAGCAATATACAAAATATAGCAATGGTGTTGGTGTAGTTTAAGTGTTCGTGAGTGCTAAGACTAGACTCTAACGCGATATTTAAATAGAACTAGGACACTTCCTATTCTAATGTCAGCAAGTCTCCGAAGCAACATGCAGCCCATACTACATGCGACCCCATCTCAAGCCGTTTCTCCATATATAGGGATTGAACCCGCGTTTAAGAATTCTAATTGTACACAACCTGTTCCTGACAATACTCTATGACTCTGTGAGGTTGCAGAAGTGGAGAAGTCCCCCCCCATGCAGTCTGCTTATGGTGTCTCCGTTTTCCACTACTACCCGGTATGCCGGACCTCACTCGATCCCAGTATATCGGGCATCGTTCCAAAATCAAACTATAGGGTTTCGCAAGCGCAAGATAGCTCGAAGCCTACCCTGTGGCACCCTCTGGGGTCTAGCAAGCGCAGGTTTGCACCATGCATCCTGTGGCACCCCAGCCACGATATTTCCGGAATTAACAGAGCGAGATACGCAACCCGTGTCCTCAACTTGTGAGACGACACTGTGCGTATCCCTTTGACGGGAAGGTACAACCCAATACACCACCTATGATCTGCCTCAAGGGACGAGTTAGTGTAAGGGGCCCCCCTACCACCGACTCCTCTCCCCCGGCAAAAGGGTTTAAGTAAAATAATCCTTGTAAGTCACTATCCTAATGATGTCCCTGACTCGAACAATCCTAGGGATGACAATATTATAAACTCAACATGCTACGCCTTTACAGTAGACCTCGCAGGACAACTCTACTAGGCTGCTCAACCTAGACTTACCAGAATCCCTCAGGATCCGGTTCGTGGCTCATCGATCCAAGACTTGGGCCGTGCGAATATACATGCATGCCGCTACCCTAGACTTGGATTTCGTCTATACTCCGGTCCTCGATTAACCTACCCTGGTTAAGATTCGACGGTACACAAGGAGTGACTCCTCCACAGTTTCTTAGGGTAAGAAAACATATGTCTTGACGGTCGATAGCCCTTAGGGTGGTAATATCACCCTAGACGAGCACAACGAACTGTGTACTAGCTAACAAGCTATACACGAGTAACAAACACATACGAGCCAATAAGCTACGTATGGAACAATAACTACCTACGAGCCAGGCGGGTCCTCGTAGGAGATAACCACGTACATACCAGCCAAATAAGCCGCGTATGAGACCAATGGCTACGCACGGGCCGGTCGGGCCGCGTACGAGACAACCACCTACATACGAGCCAAGTAAGCTACGTATGAGACCCACAGCTGCGTACGGGCCAATCGAGCCACGTACGAGCACAACCATATGCAAACACCCATACAGGTAATCAATCTTACAAGCAACTAAACGTGCTACTAGCAAACTTGATCGCCTATTATTAGAAGCAACAGAAGAGTCTACAAATATTCTATGGTCGGTATTCTACTACGGAAGAATCCGAAGGCGACATAACGGCCTTTATCGGACTAACTATCACTAGTGGTCTTCCCAATCCTTATTACTTCAACCTATAGCGCCTTAAGTATGGCATACAATTACAAGCATCTTCCTACGACAATCTAACCATATAGCACACCCACTCATCATGATACTCCTAAGTATGAATATGATTAATGCTTGTGCTTACATCGAGCTTAAGCATGAAAATCACTATGACCTAGACATGAAGTCCACAATAGTCAAGCATAGGTTATAATTTAAGCATGAAAGCTTACTACTTATCATCACTAATCACCACAACTCAAACTAGTATGAACAAGCAACATTCCGAGGCATAGTAGGTATTCTAACACTAACCCCACAACATTCTAAGCATGTATTTGAACTTTAGCATGGTATGGAACACAACATGAAATCACTACAACTAACCATGGGTAGTTTCTTTAATCTAAGCATGAATATCATAGCATGGATATCTCTAACTTAACATGACCAATAATTAGCATGATACCTACTTACTTAGCATGTATAATGATTAAGCACGATCATCTACTAACATGGCATGAACAAATACTTATCTAAGCATGAGTATTCATTTAATCTAGCATGGTATACAACTTACTTACAATTTAAACTAGCATGGCATACAACTTACTTGCAATTAAGCTTACTTACAATTAAAGCTAGCATGGTATACCACTTACCTACAATTAAACTAGCATGGTATACAACTTTTCTACCACTTATCTAGCATGGCATACAACTTAATTACCATTAAGCTAGCATGGCATGGGTCTTACTTACAATTAACCTAGCATGGTATATCACATACCTACAATTAAACTAGCATGGTATATCACATACCTATAATTAAACTAACATGGTATATCACATACCTACAATTAAACTAGCATGGTATATAACTTTTCTACTATCATCCAAGCATGAATCTTCATTAAGCATGAATAACTACTAAACATGAATGTCTTACTAAGCATGGGTAGCTACTAGTATGAACACACAACATTCCTAAGTATATATGTATATATATATATACTTCTAATCATGGTAAGTAATTTTATCATGGATCCTACAACATTCTAGGCACAATTAATCTAAACATGGTAGGAAACTCTTAGATTGAATCCTACAACATTCTAAGCATAAATGAGTTGATCTAAACATGGTAGGAAACTCTTAGATAGAATCCTACAACATTCTAAGCATAAATAGACTAATCTAAACATGGTAGGAATTTTAGAATTAATCCTACAACATTCTAAGCATGAAATAGTATTCCTAAAACATGATAGGTAATTTTAGAAAGCATACTACAACATTCTAAGGATAAAAATATGATAGGTAATCTTAGAAAGAAACCTACAACATATATGTCATTCCTACATATGATAGGCAATTTTAGAATTAATCCTACAACATTCTAAACATGAAATAGTATTCCTAAACATGATAGGAAATTTTAGAAAGCATCCTACAACATTCTAGCATGAAAACATGATAGGTAAATTTTTAGAAAGCATCCTACCACATTCTAAGCATATTCACACACCTAACATGGCTTACATCATTCTTAACATAGTAGGTAATTTTTATACAAATCCTACAATATTCTAACATGAAATAGCATTCCTAAAACATGATAGGAATTTTTTAGAAAGCATCCTACCACATTCTAAGCATAAGACATGATAGGTAATTTTGGAAGAAGTCCTACAACATTCTAAGTATAAAACATGATAGGATATTTTTAGAAGAAATCCTACAACATTCTAAACATAAAACATGATAGGATATTTTTAGAAAACATCCTATAACTTTCTAAGCATAAAAACATACTAGGATAGTTTTAGAAAACATCCTACAACTTTCTAAGCATAAAAACATACTAGGATAGTTTTAGAAAACATCCTACAACTTTCTAAGCATAAAAACATACTAGGATATTTTTAGAGAACATCCTACAACTTTCTAAGCATAAAAACATACTAGGATATTTTTAGAGAACATCCTACAACTTTCTAAGCATAAAAACATACTAGGATATTTTTAGAAAACATCCTACAACTTTCTAAGCATAAAAACATACTAGGATATTTTTAGAAAACATCCTACAACTATCTACTACTACTACTACTTCATTCTTATCAAGAACACAACATACAACCTACTACTTTTATTTTAATATGCTACTACTTAATTGCTTACTAGTATTTATTATCACTAGAAAAAGATCCTTTTTATTTATTCTACCACTAGTGATTAATAAAGAAAAGATCTTTTTATTATTTCTACAACTAGTGATTAATAAAGAAAAGATCTTTTTTATTATTATTATTTCTACTACTAGTGATTAATAAAAAGAAGATCTTTTTATTCTACAACTAGTGATTAACAAAGAAAAGATCTTTTTATTTCACAACTAGTGATTGATAAAAGAAAAGATCTTTTTATTTTCTACAACTAGTGATTAACAAAAAAAAGATCTTTTTATTATTTCTACAACTAGTGATTAATAAAAAGAAGATCTTTTTATTACAAGAAAGAAAATTACAATAGAACACATGATTATTGTTATTAGTCCAAGTTCAATCAAAGTCCTACAACCAACAATAGTTGTAAAAATGTTCATATGCTTATGTATACCAAGTCCTATAAGTCCTACAACCCCCAATCGGTTGTATGTTCAATGTCATATGCAATATGTCTTTTTAGTCCAACAGTCATACATAAACAACAACTACAATAATAAAGGTTTGATCTTTATATGTTTAGTAGTTACTACTACTACTTTCTTTCTTTTATTTATCATTCACAACACGACAACACACCCATCAAAACAAAAGAAAACAAAACAAGAAGATGAGAAGAAGAAGTCAAACAACAAAACTAACAAACAAACAAACAAACAAACAATCAAACAAATAAGTGGAGAACCCCCACCTTAGCTTCTTTTTTGGAAGGACTTGCTTGCTAACCTTCTCCTTCCCCTAGCTTTTTAGAATCTCCTAGGAAACCCTACAATAAAAACTCTCTTGTTAGTATGAGACTATCTCTCTTTCTTTTCCTTTCCTTTCTTTCTTTCTTTTTGTTTTCTAAAATGAGAGAAGGAGGAGAAGGAGGGGGTATTTATAGGAGGGAATAGGAGGGGGTAAGTGCAAAATTGCACTCACATTTGCACAAAAACCTTCCTCTAAAATATGGGCCGGCCATACCATGGTAGGGGGTAGGGGTGAGGTGTAGGGTATGGTGTGGGGGAGGTGTTATGTGAGGGAGGGGAGTTTCTAGAAGATTACCTCCTAATTCTCTTATGCCTTTGTAACCCTAGGTTTAACCTCCTAATCAAACCCTAACAATCTAATTGAGTTTTGTCATAACAAAACAAGTGTTTTCCAAAAATACACAACACACAATTTGTATAATGCACTAATCGACATACTACTCGTACGTGCGCATATATGTCCGTATACCGAAAAATCTTCGCATAATCCGCATAAAAATAATTTAATCTCAGAAATAATAATAAAATAAATTTTATTATTAGTTCGGAAGATCACGGTATCAATTTGATACAATAAGGATATATACTGACTGATATCTGGGTACAGATGATGTCTATGAATAAACCGGGTGAAAATCGCCAAAATATTCTAATTCTGGAATTAAAACAAAATAATAATAAAATAATAATTTATATATGGTAATATCCGTCCGGGATATTACATACTGCCTTCCAATCCAACGTCACTAACGACAACCTCAGAGCATCCCTTGCCAAGAAGCCTCCTCGAGATTTCTCAGAACTCTTGCTTAGGAGTGAGAAATATATCCGAGCGGAAGAGGCTCTCACCCTCCCCGCTCTTGAGGGATCGTCCTCGGGAACAAATAGAAGGGCACTGAAGAAGAAGGAGCTAAGAAGCTCCAGAAAGACAATGGAGGTCAGCGTTACCCTCCTTCTCGCTTCGAGAAGTTCACTCCCTTAATGCGAGTGTCTCAGCCATCTTGATGGAGGTCAGGAAAGAGGGCCTTCTCCCACCACCTCCGAAGATGAACACTCCGAACAAAAAGAGTAACAGGGACAAATGGTGCCGCTTCCACAGGGACCACGACCACGACACAGATGACTGTCGGGCCCTAAAAGACGGGATCGAGGTCCTTATTCAGAGAGGGTAACTCTCCAGGTTCGTGAGGAAGGACAAGGCAGATCCTCCTCCGCCCCCCATGGGGGTAATAAGCGAACCGAGCGGCACGCGGAGACCCCGGACTCCAAAGCAAAAGCCGTCATACATCTCATACACGGAGGCCCAATAGAGGGAGATTCGAACTCCTCCCGAAAAGACTTCGTTCGGGAAGTAAATTCCGTGCAGAACCATCCTCTCCCAAGGGCCTTGGGGTCCCTGTCACTTTTTCAGAGAGGGACTTGGAGGGCGTCCGAACGCCCAATTGTGACGCACTGGTGGTAAACCTCCATATGGCCAACTTCGATGTGCGCCGAGTCCTGGTCGACAACACCAGTTCGGTAAAAATTCTTTTTTTAAAGGCCTTCCAGGGTCTTAAGCTATCTAGGGGTCAACTCAAGCCCACCAACAGGTTCACAGGGGTGCCAGTGACGATCGAGGGTGTCATAACTCTCGACATAACCGCTGGAAAAACTCCAACCACCCGAACCGAACCGATGGATTTCATGGTGGTAGATGTGAAGGTCGCTTATAGCGTCATCCTAGGCCGACCAGGTCTAGCTGCTCTCCAAGCCATACCCTCGGCCTATCACATGAAGATGAAATTTCACACCACAGCGGGCATGGAAGTCAGAGGGAGCCAGGAGGCGGCTCGCAAATGCTACATGACCTCGGTGGGAAGACCTTTCCTCTCCCTTGAAGCTCTTGAACTCCCCGAAGGGAGTAGCCAACCTATATCAGAGCCGATCGATAAGCTGGAAGAGGTGGCCTTCTCAGAAGGAGATCCGAACAGGATATTCGAGATTAGCAAAGTCCTTCCTCCTCCTGTCAGATCCGACATTATCCACTATATAAGGGGAAATCATGATCTATTCGCCTGGACTGCGATTGACATGCTGGGAATATCCGAAGAGCTCCTCATGCACCACCTTAGTGTTGGTTCGGGGACCAGACCTGTTCAGCAAAAGACACACAAATTTGCCCCCGAGTGCCAGCAGGACATCAAATGTAACATCCCGGTTTCCAATACCGGAGCGTGACATAATCCAGAATCTTTTCATTCAATTAGCCAAAATACATAGAAAACAGAAAAATTTAAAACTTTTTATTCAACACAAATGTATTACAAGTTCGAATGATATAAGACTGCAATACATTACATCAGTGTTACAATAATGCCATATAAGCCCAAGTGTTACAAACTTTCAATAAATTTACATAAGAGTACAATGAATAATAAATAACACTTGATATTTTACTTGGATGCTTCTCAAAATGAAATAAATTACAACAGATGTAACAATTGGAAATAAGAATCAACACTTTTCTTCTCTTGCCTTGAATCAACAGATGTTACAATTGGAAATAAGAATCAACACTTTTCTTCTCTTGCCTTGAATCCTCCTGAATCCTGTACTTGTAGTTTTGCAATCCAGTATCTATTGAACTGGGAACGTCAGTACATATATTGACGCTTTAAGGCTGATAGCACCGAATCTAAACTTTAAACAAACAGATTGATGAAAAAAGAAATGTGTATATATAATTGATGTGTCAGTTTATGCTATGACTTAGACTCTAATGCAAGATTAACTAATGCAAGGATGCTTTTATTCTAATGCAAGCAAGAATCTGGACAGTATGCACCCCATAAATACATATGCCCATATCAAGCCGTTTCTTCAAATATAGGGATTTGAACCGGCGCCATGAATTCTAATATTTTACTAAACCTCTTCCAGAAGATACAACGTGACTGATGAGGTTGCTCTGAAACGGTTTAATCCCGCCATTCGCAGTCATATAGTGGTGTCCCTGTTTGCCACTATTTCCCGGCATATCGGACCTCACTCAAAAATCTGATGAACCCTTGGAGTTAACTACAACACAGGTTAGCTCGAAGCATCCTCTATGGCCCCTTAGCTTATAGACCGTCATCTATGGCTAGTTTGCCTTTCCTGATATAGAACATGATGGAGTTCCAGGGGTCCATCCCCTAGCTCTGATAAGAAACTTCCTGCCCATATCACGGCACTTCAGAAATTAACAGACGAGATACGGATCCCGTGCTCCCAACTCGTGAGAAGGCACAGACCCCATCCCTTTGACAGGCAGAGTATAACCAATAACACCACCTAGTATTGGCCTATAGAATAGGTCGGATCATAAGGTATCACCCTTAATACCAACTTTTTCCCTTCGGCGAAATGATAATAAATAAAGGTTAAGTAGTAATAGCCATAAGTTAATACCCTAACGATGTTACTAACCCTAAACAATCCGAAGGATGACAATAGTACTAACACAACATGTTAGGTCTTAAGTTAGACTTCGCAAGATAACTCTACTAGGTGCTCAACATAGACTTATTAGAATCCCCAAGGATCCTGCTCATAGCCTATCGATCCAAGACCCCGGGAATACAAACGTATTCGCATGCTAGTACCCTGAACTTGGATTTCGTCTGCACTCCTAGCCCACAATCGACCTACACTGGTTAAGATCTGACGGTGCACGAGGGGTGACTCGTCCACGATCCTTGAGGACTAAAATAAATACACGTCTTGATGGTCGATGGCCCCTAGGGCAATGATATCGCCCTAGACGAGCAGAATAACTACGTACTAGCTAATAAGCACCATACGAGCAAAACAACTTACATACGATCCAAGTAGCTACGTATGAGCCAAACGAATTACATATGAGCCAACTGGCTATGTATGCGACTAATGAATCATATAGAAGCAACCATAAAAGTCTTCTAACAAGCTAGACGCAAAATAACATGCTACTAGCAAAACTTGATCTTTTATACACAAGGGCAACATAAACGGTCTTCTAACACCCTAGAAGCAATTAAACATGCTACTAATAAAACATGATCTTTTACACATAAAAGCAACTTGAAAGTTTTCTTACACCCTAGATGCAATTAAACATGCTACTCTTAACGGAATTCAACAAAGTTGGACTTTTTAGAAAGGTGAGAACATCTACTACAACTCTCTAGTTGACAACATTCTCAGATTCAATCAATAAGAGGTACAAAAACTTCGAACAATCTAAACAGTGAGCTTCAGCTAATAAAGGCCAGCTACTGTGACTTGTAAAGGTCATAACTCCTACTCCACTTATCGGAATCTAACAAAATCGGACATTTTGGAAAGGTTAGAACATCTACTACAACTCTCTAGTTGACAACCTTCTCAGGTTCAGTCAATAAGAGGTACAAAAACTCCGAACAATCTAAACAGCGAGCTTTAGCCAATAAAGGCCAGCTGCTGTGACTTGTAAAGGTTATAACTCCTACTCTGCTTATCGGAATCTAACTAAATGGGAAATTTTGGTACGGTTAAAACATCTACTACAACTTCCTAGTTAACAACATTCTCAGATTCCGCATGGAACTCAAAATCCAGTCCCTTAAACACTAAACAAAGAGCAACAAAGACAACAAAATATTGAAACTTCTAAAGTTCATAACTTTTGCTATACTTGTCAGAATCTAACAAAATTGGCTTTTTAGAAAGCTAAGAACATCTACTAAAACTTTCTAGTTAACAAATTTCTCAGATTCCGTATGGAACTCAAATTCCAGCTCTTTAAACACAGTACGGAGAGCAACAAAGACAGTAAAAGGCTGAAGCTTGTAAGGCTCGTAATATTTGCTATACTTGTCGGAACCTACCAAAATTAGGCTTTTTGGAAAGCTAAGAACATCTAATACAACTTCCTAGTTAACAATTTTGACAGATTCTATATGGAACTCAAAATCCAGCTCTTTAAACACAATACAAAGAGCAACAAAGACAACAAAAGGTTGAAACTTGTAAATCTCATAACTTATGCTGTACTTGTCGGAATCTAACCAAATTGGACTTTTTGGAAAGCTAGGAACAACTACTACTACTTTCTAGTTAACAATTTTCTCAGATTTTTTATGGAACTCAAAATCCAGCTCTTTATACACAATACAATGAGCAACAAAGACGGCAAAAGGCTGAAGCTTGCAAGGCTCATAATTTTTGCTATACTTGTCGAAATCTAACAAAACTGGAAGCTCAGAACATCTACTACAATTTTTTAGTTAACAACTTTTTCAGATCCTTATGGAACATAAAATCTAGCTCTTTAAACAAATGCAAAAATTAACCAAAACAACAGTTTTGCCGAAAAACTCGATGTTTTGGGGAAACGATTTATTTCACCCATCAAACTAACTCAAAAAATATACAAAAATTAGAGCATGGTAATAACACATATGAGAACCTATCAAATTAATTTGGGCTCAAGATTTCAACTTTCGCATGAGCAATTAGTTCATAAGCATAAAAATAACATACTAGTTACTAAGATTGGGTTTTTATGGTTTATATTTGTGTTCTACCACTTCAATCTTGTATGTCATTTATTCTAGTCCATAGTCATCATTATGCACATGAATTTAGTCAAAGATCTTCAATTAATTAACAGTAATAACAATAATAACAACAATAAAATCAAGTTGAGAAACCCCCACCTTAATCGGTTGGAACAATTTGCTAGTTTCCTTCTCCTTCGTTGTTCTTTCTCCTCTTCTTAAGAACACCTCAAGCAAAACAACCCATCAAATTCTATTGATTTCATCTCTATTTTCTTTTCTTCTCATTTTTTTCTGAAATAAAAACAAGTAAAGAAAGAGGAAGAAATTTGAAGAGAGAATGAGTTGAGAATGAGATGGAGGAACACAAAATGAAAGGGCTTCTTGCCCTTGTAGATGTGGCCTGCCCAATGGAGGGGGGGGGGGGGGGGGGGGGTTATAGGAGAAGGGTTGAGTTTTGTTGTTGAGAAGAGAGCCACTTGTTTTCATTCTTGTGGCGCAACAATTGATGTTCAATTTGCAAATTTAAATTGAAATCAAAACCTACACAATTTTAACACTCCATTTGACCATGATTGTTAAAAAATATAAGACATTTTCCAAAATCACATACATATATATATATACAGATAATTTTTTATTCTTGAAAACCCATCAATCTGTACAAAATAATTTGATTCCGAGAATAAAATAAAATAATTTTATTACCGGCTTGAAAGATTTTAGTACCAATTTGATACAATACAGATATATACAGACTAGTATATATATATAGATAATGTTTTTTAATAAAACCGGGTAATATCCCCTAAAAACATTTTAATTCTGAAAAATAATAATAATAAAATAATAATTTTTAATATCAGTCCGGGATATTATAGATTTTTTCTCAAAAATGCATTTTATAAGATTTTGTGTAAGTGCACAAAACAATACAATATATATATATATATATATATATATATATATATATATATATATATATATATATATATATATATATATATGTGTGAATTTTTATTATTAAAACTAATTAATTTCTATAAGAAATATTTTAATTTTTAAAAATAATAATTATACAAATATAATATCCAACCGGGATATTACATCAAAGAAGAGGTTGAAACTCTTGAGGGCTCAGTTCATACAGGAGGTTAACTATCCCGAATGGCTGTTCAATGTCGTGATGGTCAAGAAAGCCAACTAGAGTTGGAGGATCTGCATTGACTTCACGGATCAAAACAAAGTCTGCCCCAAAGATCTATTCCCGCTCCCGAACATTGATGCCCTGAGTTATGCAACCTCATGCCATGAACTCTTAATCTTCATGGATGCATTTTCTGGGTACAATAAGATCAGAACGTTCCCTCCAGATATTTCGAAGACCTCTTTCATCACCGACCAGGGTCTATATTGCTACCGGGTCATGCCCTTCGGGCTCAAGAATACCGGTGCCACCTATCAGCGCCTTGCTAACAAGGTCTTCAAGGAACAGATCAGGGCGGAACATGGAAGTCTACGTAGACTCATGTTGGTGAAGAGTGTCAGCAGATCGGATCATATCTCTGATCTCCAAGAGGCTATTAACGTGTTGAGGAGACACAATATGAGACTGAACCAGAACAAGTGTGACTTCGGCATCTCATCAGGCAAATTCCTCGGGTTCATGGTCAGCCAAAGGGGCATAGAAGCCAACCCCGAGAAGATTTAGTCCATACTCAACATGGCTCCCCTCTGCAATGTTAAAGATGTGCAGAGACTCACCAGACGCCTTGTGGCCAAAGGCCATTTCCTCTCCAAGTCCGGAGAAAAATGTCTCCCGTTCTTCAAGGCCCTCAGAGGGGTTAAAGGTTTTGAGTAGGGACAACAGCAGCAAGAGTCCTTTGATCAGCTCAAGGCCTACTTAGTCAACCCCCCACTCTTGAGCAAGCTGAAGCTCGGGAAAGTCCTCTACATATACCTCGCCACAACGGAGTAGACTCTCAGCGATGTTCTAGTAAGAGAAAAGGACAAGATGCAGAAGCCTATCCACTATGTGAGTAAGGTCCTTAGGGATGCTGAACTCCGTTATCCGAAGCTAGAGAAGATGACCATGCATTGGTCATGGCAGCCCGAAAGCTCCGCCCCTACTTCTAGTCTCACTTGGTTGTCGTTCTTACTGACCAGCTACTCAAACCAGTTCTCTACAAGCCCGAGACCTCAAGGCGCCTTATGAAGTGGTTCATCGAGCTGACCCAACATGATATCAGCTATCATCCCTGAACCGCCATCAATGCCCAAGCCCTAGCGGAGTTCATAGTAGAGAGCACAATTCCCAACACCAGCAAAGCGATACAGGAACCCCCGTTATGGACAGTGTATGTTGATGGGTCCCCGTGCACCGATGGCAGCGGAGAGGGGGCCATCCTAACTGGCCCCGATGATTTCGTCCTCCAATACTCACTCTGTATCAACTTTCGGGCGTCCAACAACGAAGCTGAATACGGAGCCCATATAGCCGGCCTGTGTATGGCTCGCAAGGCCGGGGCTAAACGGGTCAAGATATTCAGTGACATGCAGCTGGTAGTAAACCAGGTGTCAGAGGAATACGAAGTGCGAGACGGTCGCATGGCCAAATACTTGGCCAAGGTCAAAGAACTACTAGTCTCTTTCAAAGATGCACAACTCCAGTGAGTCCCCTAAGAAGAGAATGAGCAGGTGGATGCCCTCTCAAAGCTCGCTTCCTCTTCCCTCCAGGGGCGCGAGAAGAAGAAGAAGATCCCGAGCCAATGGAGACGCTGCCCTTAGAACTTGGGGAGAATTGGATGAGGCCCCTGCTCGAGTTCCTCAAAGATGGGATCCTCCCCTTAGACCCTAAAGAGGCTCGAAAGATCCGAACCAAAGTCGAACGGTACACACTCATCGATGGAGTCATGTACAAATGCTCCTACACTCAAGAAGATGGCAGACCCTACTTGAGATGTCTCTCCCCTGAGGAAGTCCAGTATGCTTTGAGGGAGGTCCATGAAGGAATGTGTGGAGCTCATTTGGGAGCAAGGTCCCTCGCCCACAAAATCTTGAATTATGGATATTTTTAGCCCACTCTCCTTAGCAATGCCAAAGAACACGTTCACCAATGCGGCCCCTGCCAAAAATTCTAAACAATCCGTCGCTTACCTAAAGCCCAGCTCTCCTCTCTATCCAGTCTAACTCCTTTTGCAATGTGGGGAAGGACCTGCTCGGGCCTTTCCCTCCAGCGCCTGGCCAGATAATGTTTCTTGTTGCGGCAATCGACTATTTCTCTAAATGGATCAAAGCCGAGCCCCAAGCGACGATCACAGAGAATAGAGTGCAGCGTTTCTTTTGGAAAAATGTTGTCTACAGAATCGGTGTGCCTCGAATCTTGGTGACAGACAATGGGACTCAGTTCACGGGGGCAACCTTTTGCAATTTTTGTATAGACTTGGGCATTTAGCAATGATTCTCCTCGATCTCCCACCTACAGTCCAACGGTCAGGCAGAGAATGCCAATTGGTAAATTCTCTCCGGCCTGAAAAAGAGACTGAACAAGTCTGCTAAGGGTTTATGGGTAGAGCAGCTCCCTAATGTGCTATAGGGCTATCGCACTACCAAGAGGACCCCCACGGGAGAATCTCCCTTCAACCTCAGTTACGGCTCCGAAGCCATTATCCCAATAGAGGTCGGTCTACCTTCCCCCCCGCTTGATCGCCTACAACGAAGAGCAAAACGCGAACGAGCTTTGCGGTAACTTGGTCCTCATCGATGAGATACGCAAGAGATCCTCCATTCGGCAAGAAATTATCGATGTAGGATCAAGCAATCCTACAACAAGAGAGTCCACTTTACTAATCTCAAAGAAGAAGATTTAGTGCTCAGAAAGCTATAAATTTCTTTTCCAAGCAAGAAAGGCAAGCTAGCACCTAACTGGGAAGGACCATACAGGATCTCCAAAGTTGTCCGACCTGCTGCTTATCAACTTGAAGACCCGGGGGGAAAGAGAGTGGAAAGGACATGGAATGTGGAGCACTTATTGAAGTACCAAGATGGTGTTAAAATACCGCTCCAAGCAACTTCTAGCTAGCTCTAGGGCATTTCTAGGTTGTTCCTTTCTTATTTAGTCAATTTTTGCAAAGGTAATAATGGCTCGCAACTCAGAAGCCACCACTTAGTAGTTATTTTTAATAAAAAGTAGTTCTCTCTCTCAGAAAAACTATTGTCTTAATGTTCTTTCACCGAGCACAAACTTTCTCTAAACGACATGTTCGGAGTCCAACACATGGTTCGATGCTGCTTTTGCTACTTGCGAACGAGCGAGTACAAAGTAGCACACCATTCGGAATTGATCCTACAACTTGATACTCTCTAAACGACAAGTTCGGAGTATAACACTTGGTTTGATGTCGCTTTTGCTACTTACGAACGAGCGAGTACAAAGTAGCTCACCATTCATAATTGCTCCTACATCTGTTGATACTTTCTTAACAAGTTTGGAGTCCAACACTTGGTTCGATGCTGCTTTTGCTACCTGCGAACAAGTGAGTATAAAGTAGCTTACCATTCAGAATTGCTCCTACAACTATTTATACTCTCTTAACGACAAGTTCGGAGTCCAACACTTGGTTCGATGCCGATTTAGCTACTTGCGAACGAGCGAGTACAAAGTAGCTCACCATTCGGAATTTCTCCTACAACTGTTGATACTCTTGCGAATTAGCGAAACACAAATTCTCACAAGAAGCTCGAAAAATGGGTATATTATTTCATCAAAATTTGAGATAAAAGTCTAATTCTAGACCAAACATTCATACAAGAGACTACAAAAATTTACTATAGCCCATTCTAGGGAGTGGGATGCTCCTATTAAGTGATACTCGGGGACGGCGAGCGTCGTGGTGCTCTCGCCTCGCTTCCGCAGAAGTCTCTAAGCCAGCGAGCAGAGTCGCATCACCAGAACCCAAGAGTCTCACCATCGCCCCAACAGATGCCCCGCTCGAAGAGCCGGCCACTCCACTCTGTGCATCCCCAGGGTTCTGCAAAAGGGGGGGGCGAACAAAGTGCTAACTCGTAGAACGATCTTCCTTGGGCGTACTCACCCCGATGGCATGAAGTACTTTTAACATTGATTACCTCAAAAAGTCGTCGCAAATGAAGGTTCTCTGCCTCTAGCTTGACGACCCACTCTTTAAGTGAGTCATCCATTACTCTGATCTTTAAGCGAGGCAATCGGCTCGAACTGCCCCTGGGCGAAACATCGCAGAGAGTCCTTCGAAGATGCGCTACTGCTAGACTTTTTTCAAGCACCACATTCTTCAATTAGTCCCTCTCGGATCTCGCCTCGAATAGAGAGTGACGAAGAAACTTAAGCCTCACACCCTGGTTGGCAGCCATCGATGGACAGGACTCCTCGTGAATTCTCTCTTCGAGACGCCTCAACTCAACATCTCGGTGAGCCAAGGTGAACCTCAAATGGCCTAACTCCCACTCCGCTCTATAAAGCATTTCCCGAGATCGAGTGGGGCCTAACTCCGTAACACCTAGCTTATGGCAGAGAGCTGATACTTCGCTACCCTGGGGAAACCAATTAAAAAAAATTGCAATTTCAAATGCTCAGATTTCGAACAGGGCTACAAGGTAGTTTTGACTTTCTTTGAGCCTCACAGCGCAACACTGAGTCCAAAAACTTCATTTTATTCACAAAGAAGAAGATACAAGAGTGGTGGCCAGTCCGCTATACGGCAGTAAAAAAACAAACAGAAAGAGAACGAGTACAGGCACAAAGAGTCAAAGAGCCACCTTGGGGGGCTGCTCCACAATCGTCTTCGGCAACTCCACGATCGCCGACTCAGGGTTCGCCACACCATCCTCCTCTTATTCTTCTTCTTCTTCCCCTTCATCTCCTTGTCCAGCTCCCTCTGTCCCCTCAGCAACCTTGCCTTTGGGAGGGGCATACTCGCCTTCGAGAGGGGCATACAAGCTATACCCCTAGATATCAAAATCGGGGAGACGAGCTTCCACGTGCTTGAGGGCTCTTGAATAAGACTACTCCATGTTTGTGCGCATATGTGCCTTCGCCTTGACCCTGATCGCCTCCGTAGCTGCTGCCACCACTGCCTCCCTCTCTCTGACTGTGTCATCGGCAGCCTTTAGAGACTTCTCCTTCTCCTTGTCAGCCCTCGCTACCTCGACGACAATCCGCTCATTCGCCTTCACCAGGGCCGACTCAAGGAGGCTAATATGACCAGCCTGAGACTCCGACAAATGCCGCTCTGCCTCATAAAAATTCACGACCTTGGCCCTCTCCGACCGATCCCTGTCGCTGGTCGCCTTGAGCTCCTTCTCCTACTCGGCGAATTTCTCTAAGAGGTGGTTGAAGTGGCATGTGATCTGGAAAAGAAAAAAAGGCTAAGGTTTCACGCAAGACACTTGGAAATTTTGAGAACCCAACAAAGTTACTCACCGACATCGTCGCCCTAGCAATCTCGAGGGCGTCATCACCCACTGTCCCTGCCTTCAACGATGCTCGATCTTTCGGGGTCGGCAAGTGGTGGAGTGCCTGCATACTCATGACGGAATCCTCGAGGAAGCTGCCATGTTTCATTACCCACCAGTCGGGGACGAAGATCCCCTTGTGCACCTCGGTGAGAATCATCTCGACCTCGGCGGTAAGAGGGGGTGCCTCGAGCGCTAGTGCAGACCCAAGAGAGAAGGCCTCAGCAGAGGGGTCGTAAGGGGCGAACGGGGGAAGAGTAGCAGAGGGAGCAGATGGAGAAGGGGATGCCAAGTCCACTGTTGGAGCCCCCGCCAATTGTCCCTTAGCAGCTCGGCCAGACGAGGGTCCCGCCGTCATCCTCTTCCTTTTCTTGTTATCGATGCCTTTCCCACCGCCTAAACCTCAGTCAAGCAGCATAGCTCGGAAATCCATGTATGGGGCCTCTGGGGAAACGAAAGCCAAAAAAAATTAGCGCGAGAAGAAAACAATATTAGAAATAAAAAGGGAAAAAAATTTGAACCATACTAGTGTCGATCAGACTGGGAGCCCCACCGAAGAGAACCTCCTCAGTCATATCCTTCCAACTGAAGGTCGGATGACTGAGGAGCTTCGACACGACCTCATCCTCCTCTGGGGTCAACACAGGTTCGGCTTTCACCCACCTCTGAACATCTTCCCTCCACCTCGTCGGGAAGTCCCACGGTTTGGTACCTCGAATCGAAAAGTACTTCCCTTCCAAAGATTTGATGGGGTCTAGGGTTCTCGATCAGTTTGACGCCCCACTATGGCGACAAGTAGTACCGGTACTACATTTTGCTCATACGGTTGATCCGATACAGGCTTCGGAGCACAACGAGCTGAGGTTTGGTCCCCATTACCTAGCATTGGAGAATAAAGCCGATAACATGCCGCAACATGTTCGGCATGAATTGGATCGGACTCAATCTATACCACCGCAGTACCTCGGTCACGAAAGGCGGTATGGTAAGGCGGAGACCGGCATTTAGCGCGTCATACGGAAAGACGCATGTGTCGGGCGAGGTTGCGAAACACGCTCGAAACCCTAGACCTGTAATATCCCGGACGGATATTACCTTGTATGAGTTATTATTTTATTATTATTTTATTATTATTTTGTTTTAATTCCAAAATCGAATTATTTTGGTGATTTTCACCCGGTTTGTTCATAGAAATTATCTGTACCCATATACCGGTCAGTATACATCCGTATTGTATCAAATTGGTACTGTGGTCTTCCGAACTAATAATATAATTTATTTTATTATTATTTCCGAGATTAAATTATTTTTATACGGATTATGCGAAGATTTTCGGTATACATACATATATGCGCACATATGTGTAGTATGTCGATTAGTACATTATACAAAGTATGTGGTATGTATTTTATGGATAAAATTGTTCTCCTTGTCATGACAATCCTAATTAGATAGTTAAGATTGTAGGAGAATTAAATATAGGATTAAGATGTATGCATAAGAGAATTAGGAGGTATTCTTCTAGAAACCTTCTCTCCTCCACCTCACCTAAAACACCATACCCTCCCCATACCTCCACCTCATCCACACCTCCCCTAGGCAAAACCGGCCCCATATTGTGGAGGGATTTTTGTGCAATTGTGTGTGTGCACATTTGCACTCTCCATCCTTCTCTCCACCTATAAATACCCCCTTCCTCCACCTTTGTCTCATTTTAGAAAGATCAGAAAGAAAGAAAGAAAGAAAGGAAAAGAAAGAGAGAACACCATACTAACTTGAGAGTTTTTCCATTGTAGGTTTCATAAGGATTTCTAAGAGCATAGGAGAAAGAGTAGGAGTGATAGCAAGTCCTTCCTACAAGAAAAGAAGGTGGGGGTTTCTCTTTTGTTTGTTTGTTTGTTTGTATTGTTGTTTTGATGTTCTTCTTCTTCTTATCCTCCTTGTTTTGTTTCTTTTGTTCTTTGAGAATGGTTTATTGTGATAGTGTTGTGGTGTGTAGTTCTTATTTTTGTATGGTTATGGATGGTTAAAGATAATAACCACATGAAAAGAAAAGAAATGAATGGTAGTAGTAAATAGACATAAAGATTAAATCTTTATAGTTATAGTTGTTGTTTTGTGTTATGAAATGGGACTAGATTAAACATATGCATATAGACTTGTATATACAACCATCTTTGGTTGTAGGACTTGAATGTGAACACACACATAGCATATGGACTTGTATACAACCCATTTGGTTGTAGGACACACATTGGACTTGGACTAAAAAGAAAAGCATATGCTGGATGGACCAAATAAAGGGTTCTTACTTTACCTTATTATTGTTATTTTCTTTATAATCTTAAGTAAGAAAGACTCATTGTAGATATGAAAAAGAAACTAATCTAAAATCACTAGTTGTAGAATGGTTAAAAAGATCTCTTTTCTATGATCACTAGTAATAATAAGAAATTGATGCTAATAAAGATTAGTAAACATTTAGGTAGTAGTATGTTAAAATAAAGTAGTAGTAGTATGTTTAAATAAAATAGTAGTAGTATGTTTAAATAAAGTGGTAGTAGTATGTTTAAATAAAGTAGTAGTAGTAGTATGGTTAAATGAAGTAGTAATAGTAGATGTTAAAATGAAGTAGTTATAGATGTTATGTACATTTTGGTAGACACTTATGGTTAAAATGAAGTAATAGTAGTGGATGTGTATGTTCCAAATAAAATGGTTGTAGTAGATGTCTACACAAAATTATAGAAAAGGTTTGTTTTTATGGAAGTGGTAGTAGATGCTTATGTGTTAAAATAAAGTAGTTTAGTAGTAGATGTTTATGTCTAGATAAAGATTTTTGATAGAAGTTTTGGTAGTAGATGTTATGTTGTAGTAGATGTTGTGTTTTATTAAATTGTAGTAGATGCATATGAGCATTAAATGGATGTTTATGCTTATATTGAAGTAAGTATCATGCCTAGATAGTTGTAGGAAAAATCATGCACCATGTTAGATTGTTGTTCATGCTTGGTTAGTAGACATTCATGCTTAGGAATGTGTAGGATTAATGTTAAAATTATAAACCATGCCATGATGTGTATCTTATTATAGGAAATACATTCTTGAAGTAGGTATCATGTTGTAGAAATCATTATACCATGCTAGATTAATGGTAGGAAAGTTGTATACCATGCTAGATAAATTGTAGGAAAGTTGTATACCATGCTAGATTAATTGTATACCATGTTAGTTTAATTGTAGGAAGGTTGTATACCATGCTAGATAAATTGTAGGAAAGTTGTATACCATGCTAGTTTAATTGTAGAAAAGTTGTATACCATGCTAGATAAATTGTAGGGAAGTTGTATACCATGTTAGTTTAATTGTAGGAAAGTTGTATACCATGCTAGTTTAATTGTAGGAAAGTTGTATACCATGCTAGATTAATTGTATACCATGTTAGTTTAATTGTAGGAAGGTTGTATACCATGCTAGATAAATTGTAGGAAAGTTGTATACCATGTTAGTTTAATTATAGGAAAGTTGTATACCATGCTAGATAAATTGTATACCATGTTAGTTTAATTGTAGGAAAGTTGTATACCATGCTAGATAAATTGTAGGAAAGTTGTATACCATGCTAGTTTAATTATAGGAAAGTTATATACCATGCTAGATCAAATAAATATTCATGCTTACACGATATCCATGCTTAGATAAGTATATGTTGATGCTATGTTAGTAGATGATCATGCTTAATCATTATTCATGCTAAGTTAGTAGATGTCATGCTAATTATTGTCTATGTTAAGTTAGTAGATGACCATGCTAATGATTGTTTATATTAAGTTAGTAGATGACCATGCTAATGATTGTTTATGTTAAGTTAGTAGATGCCATGCTAATTATTGCTCATGCTAAGTTAGTAGATGTCATACTTAATTGTTGTTCATGCTAAGTTAGTAGACGATCATGCTTAGACGATATCTATGCTTAAATAGTGTATGTTCATGCCTAAATATTGTTCAAGATCAAGCTAGAACATACTCATGTTTAACAAATGCCATGTTAGATTAAGGTAGGGATTAATCTACCATGCTTAGAATGTGTAGGAGTTATAATTCATGCTTGAATATTGTAGGAGTTACAATTCATGCTTGGGTTGTGATGATTAATCATGTTAAGAAATGAAAATCCGTGCTTAAGGTGGTAGTAGAGATATATACCCTAAGTAGTAAGTATTCACACTCAAGTTGTAGCTTATGCTTGACTATAGTAGACTTCATGTCTAGATCATAGTGATTTTCATGCTTAAGCTTGATATAAGCACATGCTTAAATCATATTCGTACTTAGGAGTATTGTGGTAGGTGGTTATGTTACGTACCATAATTCGATTGTCGTAGGTAGATGCTTGCAATTGTATGCCATGATAAAGGCGCTATAGGTTGAAGTAATATGGATTGGGAAGACCACTAGTAATAATTAGTTGATAAAGGTTGTTATGTCGCCTTCGGTTTTTCATTGGTAGAATACCGACCATAGACTGTTAGTAGATTCTTCGGTTGCTTCTAATAATAGAAGATCAAGTTTGCTAGTAAGCACGTTTGGCTGCTTCTAGGATTGATTACCTGTATGGTTGTTTGCATATGGTTGTGCTCGTACGTGGCTCGACTGGCCCGTATGTAGCTGTGGGTCTCATACGTAGTTTATTTGGCTCGTACGTAGGTTGTTGTCTCGTACGCGGCTCGACCAGCCCGTGCGTAGCTGTTGGTCTCATACGCGGCTTATTTGGCTGGTATGTACGTTGTTATCTCCTATGAGGCCCGCCTGGCTCGTAGGTAGCTATTGTTTCATACGTAGCTTATTAGCTCGTATGCGGTTGTTACTCGTATATAGCTTGTTAGCTAGTACACAGTTCGTTGTGCTCGTCTAGTGTGATATTACCACCCTAGGGGCTATCGACCATCAAGACACGTGTTTTCTTACCCTAAGGAACTGTGGAGGAGTCACTCCTCGGGTACCATCGGATCTTAACCAGTGTAGGTTGATCGAGGACCGGAGTATAGACGGAATCCAAGTTCAGGATAGTGGCATGCACATATATTCGAATTGCTGAGGTCTTGGATCGATAAGCCACGAACCGAATCCTGAAGGGTTCTGGTAAGTCTAGGTTGAGCAGCCTAGGAGAGTTGTCTTGCGAAGTCTAATTTAAGGCCTAGCATGTTATGTTTATAATATTATCGTCCTTAGGATTGTCGAGTCAGGGACATCATTAAGGTAGTGACTTATAAAGATCATTTACTTAGACCCTCGCCGAAAAGAGAGGAGTTGGTTGTAGGGGGCACCTTACGACCAACTTGTCCCCTGAGGCAGGCCTTAGGTGGTGTTATTGGGTTGTACCTTCCTGTCAAAAGGGATATGTACGATGCCTTCTCACAAGTTGGGGACATGAGTTGCGTATCCTGATTGTTAATTCCTGAAGTGCCATGATAAGGCGGGCGGAGCTAGGGGGGATGGACCCCGGAACTCCGTCAGGTCCTATGGCCAAGAAGGCGAACAGGCCATGGACTACGGTCCGACCAGGGGGCGGCAGGGGGCTCCCCTGTTAGCAGTATCCCCGACGGGTAGTCAGGTATTTGAGTGAGGTCCGGTAAGCCGGATAGAAGTGGCAACATGGACACCACTGGCAAACTGCATTAGTGGGACTTGACCACGTCTGCAACCTCATCAGTCACGTTGTATCTGTCAGGAACAGGTTGTGTATAATTAGAATTCATAACGCGGGTTCAAATCCCTATATATGGAGAAACGGCTTGAGATGGGGTCGCATGTAGTATGGGCTGCATGTTGCTTCGGAGACTCGCTGACATTAGAATAGGTAGCATCCTTGTTCTATTTAAATATCGCATTAGAGTCTAGTCCTAGCACTCACGAACACTTAAACTACACCAACACCATTGCCATGTTTTGTATGTTGTTTGGGAGATTCGCTGCTTTGTTATCAGCCTTTAAGTGTCAGTGAATACTGACGTCCCCACTTCCATAGGTACTGGATCGCTGAAGTACAAGGGCGATATTCAGGAGGACTCAAGGCAAGGAAAGCAAGGAGTCAATGTCATGTTAGTTCCGCTGTAACATTATCTATTAGTTGAGAAGTACTCAAGTGAGAGTTACCAAGTGTTGTTCTTCATTCCTTGTACTCTGAGGTAAGATGTTGAAGGTTGTAATACTTGAAAATGTAAAGGTAATATTGTAACTCCATTGTAATGTATTGCAGTTGTATAATGTTCAGACTTGTAATACATTGGGTGTTGAATAAAAAGTTTTAAATTCTCCTGTTTTTCTGTGTATTGTGACTAATTGAAGAAAAGGTCTTGGCTCGTGTCTCGATTTTCCAAGTATTGGAAATCAGGGCACTACAAGACCGAAGAGGATGGTGAACTCCGACGATATTATGAAGCTCCTCTTAATACGCAGCGTGTCCCTCACCGTAAGAATCGAGGGGATGTCATCAACTTTGGAGTGTTCCCTCAGCTTATTCTCCTCTTATGAAGCTGAGCTCCCGTATACCGCCTTGGACAGAAGGTCGTCGGAATAATCCCTAACCTTCCGAAGGCTGGATAGCGTGGACAGCAGCCTACCTAACTCACCCACGCTCCTCACACTCTCCACTATCGTCTCCACGATCACCGACCTAGTGACCTCCTTCCGCTTGTCCACCGCAGATGGAACTACCAACGGCCGATCACTCCCTTGGTTCGAGGTGGATGTCTCACTCCCTGACGACACTCTAGACATCTTGAAAAATATGTGAAATAAAATATATATTTACCTTGATGTGACAACTACAGTCGGAATAGTTCGTCGGAGAATTTAGCGCTTGGCCGCAACCGCTAGTAGAGCCACCCGAGAGTGAAAATGAATTCTAAGGGTGAAAAGTGAAGAATAGGAGAGTAGTGAGGGGGGGGGGGAGAGACTTATAGTAAAAGAGGGGGCGTCGCTTGGGATTCCGAACACTTTGGGCCCCCACGATCCCCAAGCAGGCCCATCTGAAGGTTAAACGACATAATATGTAAAGGCACGTAGCTCGGAGTAACGATCCAAGCTACCGAGCTGCGAATTGGCAAAAAATATTGCCTCAGGATTCGTGCCAAATCTCCATCAAGAGGCCTAGATTGTGCCACGTAGCTCGGAATTACGATCTGAGTTACTGAGCCACCAAGCTGTGCATTGGCAAAAACTATCGCTTCACGTTTCGTGCTAGATCTACATCAAGAGGCCCAGATCGTGCCACGTAGCTCGGAATTACGATCCGAGCTACCGAGCTATCGAGCTGCGAATTGGCAAAAGCTATGGCCTCAAGATTCGTGCCACATAGCTCGGAATTACGATACGAGCTACCCAGCTGCGAATTGGGGAAAACTATCGCCTCACAATTTGTGCCAGATCTCCATCAACAGGCCCAGATCGTGCCACGTAGTTTGGAATTACAATCCGAGCTACCAGCTACGAATTGGCAAAAACTATCACATCAGGATTCGTGCCAGATCTTCATCAAGAGGCCCAGATCGTGCCACGTAGATCGAAATTGCGATCCGAGCTACCGAGCTACTAATTGGCGAAAACAATCGCCTCACGATTCGTGACAGATCTCCATCAAGAGGCCCAGATCGTGCCACATAGCTCGGAATTATGATCCGAGCTACCTCAGCTACCAAGCTGCGAATTGGTGAAAACTATCACCTCAAGATTCGTGCCAGATCTCCTTCAAAAGGCCCAGATCGTGCCACGTAGCTCAGAATTACGATCTGAGCTACCGAGCTGTGAATTGGCGAAAAACTATCGCCTCACGATTTATGCTAGATCTCCATCAAGAAGCCCAGATCGTGCCACGTAGCTTAGAATTACGATCCGAGCTACCGAGCTACCGAGCTGCGAATTGGCAAAAACTATCGCCTCAAGATACGTGCCAGATCTCCATCAAGAGGCCCAAATCGTGCCACGTAGCTCGAAATTACGATTCGATCTATCGAGCTACCGAGCTGTGAATTGGCGAAAACTATTTCCCCATGATTCGTGCCATATCTCCATCAAGAGGGCCAGATTGTGCCACGTAGCTCGAGTTACGATCCGAGCTACCGAGCTGCGAATTGGCAAAAACTATCGCCTCACGATTCGTGCCAAATCTACATCAAGAGGCCCAGATCGTGTCACATAGCTCAGAATTACGATTCGAGCTACCGAGCTACCGAGCTACAAATTGGCAAAAGCTATCGCATCGAGATGCGTGCCTGATCTTGATCAACTGCCTAGATCGCATCACGTAGCTCGGATTTACGATCCGAGCTATCGAGCTGCGACTTGGTGAAAGCACTTACCTCCCGATGTGTGCACGAGATCAGAGTGTCCAGATTGCGCCACGTCTCAAAACGGCATATCCACCATCTGATCACTTGGAAAAATGCGCCAGCAAGATGATGGATGCTCCAGATTGCACCACGTTGATATTTCGTGATGAATTCTTTTACTTTTTTATTATTAATTAAGATTAATGATTTAAAAATTGCAAAAAATAATTAAAAATCCAAAAAAATTAATTGAAATTTTTAAAAATAATTATAAATTTGGGAAAAGTATTTTGAGCTCCTGGAAAAATAATTATTAATTAGAATGGTTAATTGATCCCTTTTGAAAATAGATTGTTACTTCGCAAAATTAAATGAATAATTGGAAAAAAATAATTAAAAAATCAGAAAAAATCTAGAATAATTGGAAAAATCCAAAAAAATCTGATAAAAATCTTGGGTACTCTGCGAGCTCAAATCAGCACCGTTACACCTCGAGCAAGATCCAACCTCTCTGAGAACTCCAATAAAATCCCATATGCCATTAGAATAGTAAAACTACCGCCTAAAGGTTGTTAAACACAATCTTCGGGAGTGGGAAGATTAAATCGGGATCGTTCAAATCGGGCACAAATCCCAAAGCTCTCAGGGGTAGAACGGTAATTTCATCTACAAACGGGTCCGAATTGGGAACTAGGTCTTTCCTCAATCCCAATAGCCCAGAAATGGATCTGTCTTACTGGTAATGGGTACCAACCCGTTACAAACCAACCCAGATAGATAAGAAGGAGTAATTCAAATTCGTGGTTATTCCTAAGAGACGGTTTAAACAGTCCATCTTATCACGAAACAAGTCAAAATCTCTTCTTATCCATAAACATCCGAAAGTAGAGATTTATCCTTATCTCGAAACTGGTTCCTAAGGCGACTATAAATATCCCTCTCCCCCACCGTAACAAGGTAATCAATTTTTTTCTACCTAAATCTCTTTCATATTCTTTCTAATTACTGACAAGAGCGTTGGAGGATTCGTCGTCGGGATCCATCCCGGTGTATCGAACTTTGTGCAGGTTCACGACAGCAGCAAGAAACCAGTCAACACTCCTGTGAAAGTCAACAGGTTTGCTTACTTGTTTCCTCCAAGAATCCACAAATTCATCTGTTTGCTCCCACAACAAAAATCAGCAGCAACAAGTATGGTTGCAGACATTGGGCTTTTGTGGATAACAAGGTCATTCACTGCAGGAATGTATTGTTTAATGAAGAGTTTTTGTACAAGGACCGATACACAACTCAAGGCAGTACAAATAGTACAGAGTAAGATTCAGATCTAAATTCTGATTCTGAAGGTAGCCTTAGTGGTGGGGCCCTACAATGCAATAGCAGGTACATGTACAATAGGTAGCACAGGAGGCTCATAATGAGCCTATTGAGAATGAGCAGGTTATCCAAGACAAACAGGTACAACCATAGAAGTTCGGCGAACCTTAATCAGTACCGACATTGAGGAGATCGACACAAGAGAGAATGTCAACCAAGATATTTGGTCAATCATCTAGTGTTGTTCATAAGCATGTTCTGTACATGGATTCAGGAGAGCCAGAGACTTGTGAGGATACTTTGAAGGATAAGGCTCGAATTCAGTGGGAGTTAGCAATGAGGAACGAGATGAACTCCTTGGAACATAACCAAACCTGGGTGTTGACCAAGTTAATTGCAGGGAAACGTGCTCTTATAAACAAATGGATTTTCAGAGTCAAAGATGAGGCAGATGGCAGTAAGAGGTATAAGGCGAGGCATTTTGTGAAAGGGTTCTCTCAAAGATAAGGTGTCGATTACAGTAAGATCTTTGCACCGGTTGTGAAGATGGCTTCAATCAGGCTTCTGCTTAGTATTGTGGCACTTGCAGACTTGCACTTAAAGCAATTGGATGTAAAAACGAAATTTCTCCGTGGTGATTCGAAGAATAGTTGTACATGAGGCAACCCACATGTTTTGAAGCAAAATTGAAAGAAGACATGGTGTGTCGACTAAAGAAGAGTTTTTACAGGCTCAAACAATTACCACAGCAATGGTACTTGAAGTTTGGCTGCTTTATGGGAGGAAAGGGTTTTCGAGAGATTCAAAACGGATCATTGTGTGTATGTTCGTAGATATGAGGACAATAATATAGTTACCTTGGCATTATATGTGGATGACATGTTGTTAGCATTATAGCTTCGAAGCTTTCAATAAAGAACTTGGGTGAGGCATGAAGATCAATAAAGACATGAAAAGCAAGAAGCTTTCGTTATCTCAAGCGGGCTATGTGAAGAAGGTGTTGAAAAGATTCAAAATGGATAGCGCGATGCCAATCACTTGTCCCTTAACCGCTCACTTCAAGTTTTCTATGGATTATGTCCAACAACGGGGGCAGAGATGAAGGAAATGACTGCTATTCCTTATGCATTAGCTATTGGGAGTTTGATGAATGTGATGGTGTCTAAAAGACTAGATATCGCACAAGCAGTGGGAGTTGTCAGCTATTACATGAATAATCCAGGTAAACATCTTTGGGATTCAGTGAAGTGGATTCGCAAATATCTTGCAGGTACTTCAGGTCACTCTATTTGTTTTGTGGGAAATTCTTTACATATACATGGTTATGTGAATGTGGATTTTTTTGGCAATCGTGATGGTTGCAGAAGTACTACAGGGTTTGTATTTACAGTTGGAGGTACATCTATTAGTTAGGCTTCATAGTTACAAAAGGTGGTAGCACAGTCAATCACGGAGTCAGAGTATATGACACTTACTGAAGCAACAAAAGACATGTTGTGGATTTGGGAGCTTATGAAACAGTTAGGTAGAAAGCAACCCATAGGAGAGCAATGGTGTGACAGTCAAAGTACAGTTTTCTTGGCCAAAAACTCGGCCATAGACATGGATCCATACGAAAACCATAATCCATATTTAGGAGTTATACCTTAAAGATGGATCTGCTATCTCCACAGTATGCCGATCACAACACCGCAATATTGCCGCGGTGCTAGCTGCGGGAAGGATATATTCCTCCTCACAGCCTCTCTCTCACTATTGGTGATAGTTAGGATTTTTCACGTGTGTCTTTTCCCCAGATACATATCATATTTATAGATGCAAAAAACCAACCTTAAGAGAGTAATGAGGTTGTTAGGCTCACAATCTGACTTGGGTCAGATTCATGTGTGGGCCTTTGAACTTTAGTCGGCTCATTTAATCTAATTAAATGTCCAAATAATGTCAGGAGTCCAAGTCTTAGATCCCTAATTAAATTCATAAGAATCCCAATTTCGATCTATTCTAACTGTGTGACCCTATAGGTTTCCATTACGTTGACAATAATACTACAATTGTATTCGAGTATTACAAACAGTGAGCGGTATCTAGCAATACATTACTGCCACTCAAGTAACGGGAATGTCAGTGATTTGACATAACCTATCCGTGACCAATGTTTCCATGTAGTCTAATCCCTTTGCCCAGATATCTTAATTGACCATAAGGCATAGAGCGTGTCACCCTTGTATAGTTCAATCTTTGGTCTCCTAATGTCTGAGTAGACTTACTAAAACAATTGAGATCAATATCTCATAATGACTCATTTGAGCACGACCATGCATTTTGCAGTCTCAATCAATGAAGGGGCACGTAGATATCGCACCTGTTATGTGATAAGGACAAATCTTATCTAAGTCACTCACATCCCTCTGCATGATTTGTAGTATATCCAATAGTTGACTTTATAATCACCTTATTACAAGCAACGTTCGATGGCATTAAAACATATAACTTCTCATGTAAGGAACCGTAGTGACTTCAAGTCAAATTACTACGTACACTATGGTCACTGTGACAACTGCTTATAACACTCTCGCAACGATCCATATAGCATTTTCATGGTGGGTCAGTTTAGTACATTATTACTTTAATATGTATCCGTGTGAAGACTTAATATCTCATATCCATGATCTGTGAGAATGGTCATCAGTCTACGCACACACTAGTCTCTATGTATTATCGTTGTCCTAATTCACAATAATACTTGACTAGGGACATTTAAGAATAGTCTTATGATTTCAGCTAATAGGATCTGACAATCAAATCATGCACTTGATATCACATGGCATTGAACTTACTGTTCTAATGACTTCATTATGTTCATTTAATTTATAATAAATAACACAATAAACAAAATGTTTAATTACGAAATAAATGTCCTGATACAATGTAAACTAGTAATGTCAATACACAACTGGCCTCTAGGGCATACCCCAACACTCGGCACTTTCAAATGAGGAGAATGTATTTACAGATGGAGGTACAACTGTAAGTTAGGCTTCATAGTTACGAAAGGTTGTAGTATAGTCAACCATGGAGTCAGAGTATATGACACTTACTGAAGCAACAGAAGACATGTTGTGGATTTCGGGGCATATGAAACAGTTGGGCAGAAGGCAACCCATATGAGAGCTATGGTGTGATAGTCAAAGTGCAGTTTTCTGGGCAAAAAACTCGGCATATCATTCTTAGACTCAGCACATTCAAATGAGAAATTATTTTATTAGAATGGCGGTTGAGAAGAAATGGTTGAAGCTATTTAAGACTCTTGGCACTATGAATCTGGCGGACATGCTCACGGAGGTAGTGGATAGCAGAGTGCATCAGTTCTGATATACTGGATAGTCTCCAAGTTAATACATGAGTATACTCGCAGAGGCACAGGCTTAGACTAGGCCAATGGAAGAATGAAAAACAAGTTAGAGACTTCGTGTATATGTCTCCAAGTGGGAGATTGTTGGGGTTTGTAGATTCAATACACGATAATGGGTTGAAGAAGACAGCCGAGAAGAAGAGTCGAAGTAGGAGCAAGCAGCTCAAAGCAGCCTATAGCTACAGGCACAGTTGTGGTCGACCGTCCGAAGTTTTTTTTGACCTCACACCCGACCGACTGGACACTCGACCGCACAGTCAACCATCCCACTTGCTTTTACAACCATGTACACTTGAAGGAACGACCAGTCGACCGTCTCGCTTGTTGTTGCAACCCTGTACACTTGAAGGAATGACCAGTCGATCGTCCAACTCTTTGTTGGATTCCTGTACAGTCCATGAACGGTCGACCGTCCATAATTGTGGTTGACCGCGCAGCACAGAACGATTTGTGGCTGAGATTAGATCTTATGAAAGCTATATATATTGTATTGTGTACGATTTTTGGGTAATGAGAAAATAAGATAGAAAAGAAAATCGGAGATCTATCAGCCGTTAGGGAGATAGAGAGAAATTGTACACCTTGGGGTGAGTTCCTGAGAGATTTGTAAACTAGTTCTTCATATTTCTAATGGAATCACAGGAGCTGCGCGGAAAAGTAGTCATTGCATTGGGTGAACCTCGAAAAATTTTGTGTATTCTTGTGTGTTGTTTTTTATTTCTTTTTGTTCTCTTGCTTTTGATTCTGTTGTATTGCATCTCATTGGTGAGTTATTCCGCTGTTAGAACTTAATAATAACTTATTCTTGACCCACAAACTTGATAAACTTGTTACATCCTCCAATTACCCAATTATTGTGCAATTAGTTAAACACCAAGACAATTATACGACTGTGGAAACTTCAAGATGGTCTTGAGTTGGAGGAGGTCATGTTAATATTCTAAAATAATGAGATCATGAGGAAGTTAGATTTCAATAAAGAGGCTCCAGGAAGTTGCAAGTGGCAGTAGGGGAATATCAAGAGGTCAAGGAGCAAACATAGGGGGACCTAAGTCTAGAATCAGTGAGGACATCGATCCTAATGATTGTTACTTCTTCAGCTACTGAAGGTACTTTATGAATAAAAGTCATCCTTTTGCAATTTCTATTCTGCACTGAATACCGCAGTGGAAAAATCACCATGAGGTTTAATCATCTAAAGTAATAATAAACTCAAACACATCACCGAGATTATACTACTAGGGTCTAAAGAAAGTTTTCACCTACACTTCAAGTTAGAAGTGTATTCCAAAAGTTGGAGAAGACTTCTCTAGATTCGCAGACTTATGAGATCTTGAATGACCTCAAGACTTTCCCAAGTATTTTCCTTTTATGCTTCTAAAGAGTGGGCTTCAGATCTTACTTGAGAAGAGGAGATGGTGCATGATAGCTTCCTTGTTGCACAATTAATAATTAGGTATTTGAGAAAGAGTGAGAGGCTCATATATATAGATGTGGAAAACACTAGGCCTACCTGACTAACCATAATATGGGATTTGGCCCATTGATGGTACCAACCCAAGTGGATTAACCCCTTATAAACCAAATAACCCATATTAGTTAACCATAAAGCCACAAGAAAAATATTTTTTAGTTATTATGTATCATCGGATTTTGTATCAAAGGCCAATAGTTTTCAACAATCTCCCTCTAGCTCTGTACTAAATCTAGGATACTCCTCAAACAAGCATTAGTGGGTTGTTATAGTTTGTGTTTCTGAACATTAGTGTAACTCCAATTGATATCACTTTGGTGATAATCAATCAATTATACATATTGTGCACACAAGTTGCCATGCCCCGCTTCCCAAAATACGGAAATACGGGCACACAACGAAGGCCCAGTGAATTATTTGCATCATTCGTAAGTTGTAATAGTCAACTCAACAATATGAAATATAATCACAGCCATGTATGCTATATTGAAATCACATAAACAATGAATAACTGGAAAGATTCATGAAATAATCCACAAATAACCAACATCTGGGAGAGAATAAACTTCGGGTCAATGCCCAGAAATACAATGTATGAAAACCAAAAAAATACTAGAAATAAATAACATGAACGATGTAATAAATTCGGCTAAAATCTTGATTCCATTCCTTAGAAGATTTGCTCCCAAGTCCTTCAGTCAATTTTTCTATATGTACCTACAAGCTCATTATCTAGAAGTAAAGGATGGGGGGAGGGGATGTCCGTTAGAGCAAGTTACGGACAAGAAGTAGTAACAAGCAAAGAACAATAAAACATAATACATCAAGGAACAATGAACTAAAAAACATCAGAGGTCAATAAACATGGGTTGATAATAAGATCAAAAGTCTATAATTAACAATGCAATGATCAATAACAATCAATAATCAAAGTCGATAACAATAACCATGAAACAAAATACAAGTATCAATCCTATGTCTATCAGTCCTTATTATCTTATCTAATGCACGTAATTTTGTGTTCCATTCCATAGGTTCGGTGCATACAAACATGTGACCATTTAGACTATAGTGGTGAACTCTATAGATCTTGTACTCGACAAAGATAATCAATAATCCATAATCCATAACAATATTCAATAGAGAAACACAGGCTCATTTTCGAGTATAGTCTCTGATTTTGTCCAGTACTAAGTCGACCATTATTACCCCGGCTTGTTATCATTTTATTATACTCAATTATAAACATGCAATGAGTAAAATTGATAAGAACGGAGGTATCGAGGCGATGTCAAGAAGGTGTCAAGGCTATGCAAAGCATGGTATATTTTATTTCATTCATTAGATGCAAAATTTAACATATTTATACTTAATAACACGAAAACACAAATATTGGATAGCAAACATTGTTGTAAAACAACTGACTTTCCGCTGCTATGGGAAAGAGAATGAGGTTCCGTCAGGGATTCACAAAACTAGACTCTCTGCCTGTTCCAATACATATTAATACGATAAGTTTCGATTATAATAACTACATCAACCAATCAGTTCTTTACAAGTATGCTGTTTAGGCAGCAACTCAATATAAAATTATTACATGAATAATTCGACTGAAACCTTACTTAAAATTCTTGCAAAAATTATAATCTAGTTCATGGAACTGTTCATTAACATTATTGCAAATATTAGATCCTAGTTCTTAATTTAACCTACTGATTTAATTAATTGAACATGATAACATATTTTTAAAACAGAATTCTGAAGTTAATACATTACAATGTTAGAATTTGAATATCTTACAATCCCTAAGTCAGATTGCAAAACCGTCAGATGGTCTAGATTCTAGATACAAAGGGTTACAACTTTTATTTAATAAGCTCTAAGTGGTTTTATCTGTAGCTCTGTCAAAAGTCCAGTTCTTTACTGATCTAGTGTTCTGGCAGAAACATAGGGTCAAGTCCTTGTATATGTAACTAGATTGAAAATTCATTAATTAATCTTATAAAAATTTCAATGTGACTGATAATCATGGCTAGTAACAACCTAGTTAATCTCATGTCTTGAATCTACTTGCAATATCCTATTCTGGTCAGTTAACCCTTCCAATAAACATCTAACCAGTAATCTGAAAGTTAAAACATTGTAGCACTATAATTAGAATATCTTGCACTCTATAAATCGGATTTCAAACCTACAGATGTTCTGGAAACTAGATTCAGTGGGCTACAATTTTTATTTACAAAGTTCTAGTTTATCTTATCAGCAACTAGGTCATAAACTCACTAAAGGATGAGATAAATAGCAGGCTAGCAGCATAATATTATTATTTGCAGCAATCGAGACACACAAAGCATATAACCATATGACAAAATTTAACAGGAATTTATATTCAGTAGATCGACATATTCTTACGATTATCATGATGGAAAAAATTGTTATTTCTACGGTTTTACATTTACTACTAATGATCATCCCGTCACAACTCATACAACAAAATATACTAATATATGTCTTCACATAGGTTTCTGCGGTGCATGTAAAAAAATAAGTGTGATGGATTTGAAAAAATGAATAAAATGGTATATGACGATGTAATAACATGGTTTAGGGTTCGAATCAACGATGAGGCACGAAAACAAAGCTATTACTTGGTTTCGCCAAAGAATCTGTATTAACTTCCTTGGAAAGGTAACAATCAATTAAGATACGATAAACGAAAGTAAAAAGCTACTTATGGAGATAAAAAAATATTTCTTGAACGAGAACAATAAGTCAGTTCAAGAGAACTTGCCTGATGTGATGATTATGGCGGAACGACGAAGAATAGAATGGTGACGACACATGGTTAGCAATAACGGTAAGAGGCAGCAACAACAGAATGTTGGCGTCATCGATGGAGGCAGTCGGGGTGCTTCGGTATTTCCGGCGATGGAATGAGGGTGGCCCGCTGCTATGATGGTGCAGCGATGGGTTGCAGGAAGGAAGGAAGCAGAAGAAGAAAATAAGGAAGAAGAAGTCGGGTTAGTTAGACTTTGCGGCTAAAGGAGAAGTAGAAGAAGATAGGTGGGGTGTTAATTAGTATAAATTTGTAGCACCCCGAGTTCCGTACCCAGGAAACTCGAGATCCAAGCCAGAATCTTTACTTCAAATAGTCTTACAATACTGAAAATATAAGAAATTAAAAACTTTTATTGCATCGCAGAATGTTACTTAGTACAATACAATCTTACATAAATTTTACATCATGAATTACATCAATAAAATTTACTATACAAAATACAATCTCCACATGGATGTTCCACGCAGCTCGAGTCACCTGCTTCCACAATTTAGTAGTCTTGCAACTAATCAAACTGTGGGTATGTCAGTTGAAGGAAATTGATGCAATGATGATAAAATCAGCGACTTCCCAAACTCAACAATCAATAATTGATGCAAAAGGAAAATTTCTAGTCAAATCACAAGTATTAGTGTATGTCATGCCCTAGAATCTAATGCACAATTCCAAATGCACGCAATGCACTTACTCTAATGCAATTCATTTGAAAATGTATGTATCCCATACTACATACTTTCCCAAATGAAACTTCAATGAAAACGTATGCATTCCATACTACATACTTTCCAAAGAGTTTGTAGTCTCCAGATCACAGGGTTCGATCCCTCGCTATGCATCCTACTCTGGTACTCATACCAGTTCCTGCTAGTTAATAAGTGACTGATGAGGTTGCAGTGGTTCGGTCTAATTTTGCCACTGCAGTTAATAGTGGTATCCAAGTTTTCCACTATTCCCTAGCACCCGGACCTCACTGAAAAGTTTCTATGAACATAAAGGTGGCCCTGCGGTAACCCTCACTCACCAATATGCATAGTGTCTTACTCACTTGGAGTCTTACTCTAGCTCCCTGTCCATAATAAACAACATAGAACTTGACAGATTGGTAGGTTCTATTCCCTACTTCCAACAAGAGAACCTCCCGTTCTTATCACAGTACTTCAGGAATTAACAGACAAGACTACACATCCCGTGCTCCCAAACAAGTGGGAAGACACTGCACGTGTCCCTTTGACAGGCAAGTACAACCACCCGACTAGTGCCTATCCTAACAAATAAATGACATGTTTTGATCTTAGGATACTACCATTAACTCACCAATCCTAACTTAGAACTTATACACTAATTATCTATTAGTGAGATGATTAGTTAAAAAAAAACCCGACGATTGCTTGCTAGTTAATTACCTAATCATTTATCCAATCTCACAAAGCCCTAAGTAAAACCAGCCCAGTCACATTGGTGATTCAACCCCCGCCGATCGTCAACACCCAATTGTTTGGATCTCGACCCTGTCTCCGCCTCGCGATCAATGCCTCATTGGTTAGCGATCCACCGACATAGGAAGTGTAACGCCCCAATTTCCTATACCGAAAAACTGTGACATAAGCCATAATCTTTTCCTTCAATTAGCCACAACACACAAAAATACAGGAAAATTTAAAACTTTTTATTCAACACAAATGTATTACAAGTCCCAATGTTATAAAACTGCACTACATTACATCAGTGTTACAATAATGCCATACAAGCACAAGTGTTACAAACTTTCAAAAAAAATTACATCAGAGTACAATGAATAATATATAACGCTTGGTACTTTACTTGGATGCTTCTCAACATAAATAAATTTACAATTGAAACAATGGTAGCGAACATATATTACAATTGAATATAAAAATCAACACTTTGCTTCTCTTGCCTTGAATCCTCCTGAATCATGTACCTGTAGTTTTGCAATCCATTACCTATTGAAGTGGGGACGTCAGTACAAATACTAACGCTTTAAGGCTGATGACCAGAAGCGATTCTCAATATTAAACAAATAGATTGATGATAAGAGAAATGTGTATATATATGATTGATGTGTCAGTGTATGCTATGACTTGGACTCTAATGCAAGGTTAACTAACGAAATGATGCACTTATTCTAATGCAAGAGAGCCTCCGGAACAGTATGCAACCCATACTACATACGCCCATAACAAGCCGTTTCTTCATATGCTGGGATTTGAACAAGCGCCATGAATTCTACTCTTGTACTCAACCTGTTTCTGACGATAAAAAGTGACTGATGAGGTTGCTCAAAAAAGGTCTAATCCCGCCATTCGCAGTCATATAGTGGTGTCTCCGTTTGCCACTATTGTCGGGCATACCGGACCTCACTAAAAAATCTGACGAACGTAGGGTATCCACAGCACAGGTTAACTCGAAGCATCCCCTGTGGCCCCTAGCTGATAGACCGTAGTCTATGGCTTGTTCGCCTTTCTTGATATAGAGCATGACGGAGTTTCGGAGGTCCATCCCCTAGCTCCGACAGGAATCTCTCCTGCCCATATCATGGCACTTCAGAAATTAACAGACGAGATACGAATCCCGTGCTCCCAACTCGTGAGAAGGCACAGATCGTATCCCCTTGACAGGAAGGGTACAACCAATAATACCACCTAGTGTTGGCCTATAGAACAGGTTAGATCATAAGGTATCACCCTTAATACCAATTCTTTTCCTTCGGCGAAAATGATAATAAATAGGGGTTAAGTAGTAATAGCCATAAGTTACTACCCTAACGATGTTACTAACCCCTAAATAACCCGAGGGATGACAACAGTACTAACACAACATACTAGGTTTTAAGTTAGACCTCTCAAGATATCTGTACTAGGTGCTCAACCTAGTCTTACCGGAATCACTAAGGATCCTGTTCATAGCCTATCGATCCAAGACCCTGACAATACGAACGTATTCACATGTCCTGAATCTGGATTTCGTCTACACTTCCCGCAATCAACCTACACTGGTTAAGATCTGACGGTGCACGAGGGGTGACTCGTCCATAGTTCACGAGGAGTAAAATAAATATACATCTTGAGGGTCGATGGCTCCTAGGGCAATGATATCACCCTAGAAGAGCACAATAACTGCTTACTAGCTAATAAGCTACATACAAGCAAAACAACTTACATAAGAGCCAACTAGCTACGTAAGAGCGAAACGAATTACATATGAGCCAACTGGCTATGTATGCGATAAATGAATCATATAGAAACAACCATAAAAGTCTTACAACAACCTAGAAGCAAAATAACATGCTACTAGCAAAAGTTGATCTTTTATACATAAAAGTTACATACAAAGCCTTCTAACAACCTAGAAGCATGCTACTCTTATCGGAGTTCGACATAATTAGACCTTTCGAAACGGTGAGAACATATACTACAACTCTATAGTTGAAAACTTTCTCATATTAAATCAATAAGAGGTACAAAACCTCGAACAATCTAAACATCGAAGCTTCAGCTGAAATGGCCTGCTGCTGTGACTTGTAATGGACATAATTCCTTCTCCGCTTATCGAAATCTAACCAAATAGGACTTTTTGGAAAGGTAAGAAACTCTACTACAACTATCTAGTTGAAAATTTTCTAAATTTAGTAAGTAAGAGGTACAAAAACTTCGAACAATCTAGACAGCGACTTCAGCCAAAAAGGCTAGTTGCTGTCAATCTTGTAAAAGTCATAACTCCTACTCCGCTTATCAGAATCTAACCAAATAGGACATTTTGGAAAGGTGAGAAACTCTACTACAACTATCTAGTTGATGACCTTCTCAGATTCAGTCATTAAGGGGTAGAAAAACCTCGAACAGCCTAAACAGCTAAGCTTCAGCCAAAAGGCTAGCTGCGGTGACTTGTAAAGGTCATAACTCCTACTCCACTTATCGGAATCTAACGAAATTGGATATTTTGGAAAGCTTAAAACATTTAATACAAATTTCTAGTTGAAAACTTCTCCAGATTCAGTAAAAGGTACTCAAAATCCAACTCCTTGAACAAAATACAAGAAGCAACAAAGACAGCCCAAAAGCTCAAAATTCCAAAGCTCGTAACTTTTGCTATACTTCTCGGAATTTAACAAAATTGGACATTTTGGAAAGGTAGGAACATATAGTACAACTTTCTAATTGACCACTTTCTCAGATTCCATATGGAACTCAAAATCCAGTCCTTTGAACACAATTCAAAACAACAAAAGCACAGCAAAAGTTACATCAAAAGCTAAAACTTGTAAAGGTCGTAACTTTTGCTATACTTATCGGAATCTAACAAAATTTGATATTTTGGAAAGGGGAGAACATCTACTACAACTTTCTATATGACAACTTTTTCAGATTCCGCATGGAACACAAAATGCAGTCCTTTGAATACAATTCAAAACAACAAAAGCACAACAAAAGTTACCGCAAAAGCTGAAACTTGTAAAGATCATAACTTTTTCTATACTTATCGGAATCTAACAAAATTGAAAATTTTGAAAAGTTGGGAACATATACTACAACTCTCAAGTTGACTACTTTCTCAGATTTTGCTTGGAACTCAAAATCCAGTCCTTTGAACACAATTCAAAACAACAAAAGTAGAGCAAAAGTTACAGCAAAAGCTGAAACTTGTAAAGCTTATAACTTTTGCTACACTTATCGGAATCTAGAAAAATTGGGCTTTCTGGAATAGGGAGAACATCTACTACAACTTTCTAGTTGACAACCTTTTTTTAGATTCCTTATAGAGCTCAAAATCCAGCTATTTGAACACAACTCAAGAACAATAAAAAGCACAGCAAAAGCTGAAACTTATAAAACTTATAACTTTTCCTATACTTATCGGAATCATGTAAAATTGGTCTTTCTGGAAAAGGGAGAACATCTACTACAACTTTCTAGTTGAACACTTTTTTCAGATTCAATTAATAAGAGGTGCAAAAACATTGAACCATCCAGATAGCGAGCTTCACCCAAAAAGATGGTTGCTGAGATTTGTAAAGCTCATAACTTTTGCAATACTTATCGAAAAATTACAAAATAGGCCATTTTTGGAAAGGAGAGAACATCGACTACAACTTTCTACTTGAACACTTATTGAGATTCCGTAAGGAACTCAAAATCCAACCCTTTGACACATGCAAAAATTAACCAAACCAGCATTTTGCTTTAAAGCTTGCTGTTTTGGGGGAAACGTTTGTTTGACCTATCAAGTTAACCCCAAAAAATCTATAAAAATTAGAGCATGGTAGTAACACATACAAGAAGCTCTCAAATTAATTTGGATTCAAAATTCCAACTTTAACAGAAGTAATTAATTCTAAATATATACTAGTTTAGGGTTGATTCTTTAGTGTTTTATTTGTGTTCTACTACTTCAATCTTGTATGCCCTTTTATTCTAGGCCATAAAAATCTATATGCACACGATTTAGTCCAAGTCTTTAACATAATAAGCAAATAACAATAATAATAACAATCAAAAAGTTGAGAACCCCCACCCAACTAGTGTAGGAAAGACTTGCTCTTCTCCTCCTTGCTCCTTGTTCTTGCTCCTCTTCAAGAACACCACAAATAGACCCACTATTTTTGTGTTGATTTTGATCTCACTTTCTTTTCTTTCTTCTCAATTTTTTCCTAAATAAAAACAAGTAAAATTAGAAGGAGAATGAGATGAGAACGAGATGGAGAGACACAAAGTTACTGAGGGCTTTTGCCCTTGTTGTTTTGGCCGACCAAGGAATGGACAGGGAGGGGGGGGGAGGGGTTATAGGAGAGTGAGAAAGAGGTTTTGGGTGAGAAGAAGCCACTTGTTCTCATTCTCATGGCTGATCAATTTGGTGTTTAATTTGCAATTTTATGTTACAATCAACACCCTAATCCAATCCTAACCCTCTATTTGATCATGATGGATAAAAAAAATTATTTTCCTAAAATCACATAATACATGATTTCGTACAAATTTACGAAATCGATACAGTACATATACGTACATATATCTCTCCATACAGATAATTTTTATTAGTTAAAATGAATAATCTCTACTAAAAATATTTTAATTTAGAAATAATAATAAAAGTAATTTTATTACTAGTTCGGAAGATTGCATTACCAATTTGATACAATACAGATGTATACAGACTGGTGTGTGTGTGTGTGTGTGTGTGTGTGTGTGTGTGTGTGTGTGTGTATATATATATATATATATATATATATATATATATATATATATATATATATATATATATATATATCCACAAAAACCGGGTTTATTAACAAAACCGGGTAATATCCACAAAAAATTTCAATTCTAAAAATAAAAATAAAATAATAATAAAATAGTAATTTTTAATATCAGCTCAGGATTTTACAGATATTTTCTCAAAAACGCATTTTACAGGATTTTGTACAAGTGCACAAAACCGATACAATGCATATATATACTTACTAGTATATATATACAGATAACTTTTTATCAGTAAAACCAAAAAATTTCCATAAAAATATTTTAATTTTAAAGATAATAATAATACATATATAATATCCAACCGGGATATTACAATACTCCCTCCTTAGAATAGTTATGTCCTCAGAACTACGTTTAGTCAAGAGAACAGAAATAATATCCATACACTAAATAACTCGGGGAAAGAAAGCTTAGACAGCTTTCCGGCTCCCAAGTGACTCCTCCACGAACTAGTTCTCCAAAGAACCCGACCTTGTTCCCAAAGCTGCCTACAGACTCTACCAAAATTGAGATGTAACTCTCAAATCTTTGTCAGAATTGCCGACACTGGAACTCCATGCTGCTTCATTACGCCTTCAATGTGTACTTCCGCTAATTTCTCTAGCAACTAAGTCATCTTTATCGGAAGAAAATGTGCAGACTTGTCAACTGATCCCCAATAACTCAACTTGAGTCATTCAATTCTGAATTCCTAGGCAATCATGTGATCAAGCCCATACTGATATTCTGAGATCAACTTGTCACTTCAGTGCTTCAATCCCCACATCTCCTGCCTAAACCTTCTGACTTGCTTTCTTCGACTCGGTTGTAGCTTCCATCGTGCCAAAACTGAGCTTCAATCTTGAGTAACCACTTCAATACTAGCTTGCCTGATCTCATCATTTAGCTTCTTACTTCCTTCATGGTCTTTGGCTGAGGCTAATACTTCACTACCTCAATCTTTTGCGGTTCGGTAGCCACTCCCTCCTTAGAATAGGACATGGCCTACGAACGCCACTTCAGACTTTCAGCATTCACTTTGACAATTTGCACAAAGTTGATGCTCCTGTAGCTGCTCTGAACTGCATTCAAATGCTCAGCGTGCCCTTCTTCCGCTTCTGCTAGGTTCAACTTTAACAAATCTTACACTTAGGGCCTTTCCTCCAATTTGGAGTTTACAACCCTTATAGCATAAATCTGCAATGAGGATTGCTACAAATGGTGTAATCAACAAAAGCAAATCTAGAGTTTCCTCCCGCACACATCTCAACTTCTTAAAATAATAATTTAGAAAAAAGAATATGATGAACTAAGTTTGAACAAAACGGTTACCTGGATTTCATATATATATAAATCCATTCGGTTACAAAAAGTGTTACATCATATATTACTTTTTAGTCAAAAATAAATTTCAAAATACAACTTTTAAACTTAGTTGCAACTCCATATGCACATACTGGTAATGGCTCTCTTACCTTCTTCAACTTGCCTTTAGTAAGTGTGAACACTTACTCTTGGTGAACAGGCTCATTTTCTTTGTTGTTCATCTTCGGGGCTAATCTGCTGCTACTCTTCTAAAACAGGGGACAATCTGGTCGAATATGACCAATCTCCCCACAATTATAACATATACGGCTCTTCACCTGAGGTTTCTTCCTCGGGCACTGGCTCATGATATGATCTTGCTCACCACATAGGAAACAACTTCCTGGCTTGGCGCCTCCAAGTTTTCCCTTCATTTTCTGAATTTTCTACTTCTAACCTCGGCTCTTGAACCCTGGTGCTGGTGCAGATCTTTTTTCCTGTAGTCGTGGACATACTAATTTCTTGTGCCTAACCTCCTTAAAGAAATAGCATACTACAAACTTGGTGGTCTCCTGGACTTGCTCCCATTCATGCTGTAGTCGTGCCAATCTGGAATTAAAGTGTTCCCGCTCCTCCGCTAGGCTTGCTAATATAGCTCTGCAAGCATCACCTAGTTGCTTAGCTCGACGACCTTTCCTGATCCCAAACTTCCTCAGGTTCTTAATTCCTGAATGTATGCCGACTGCCTCCACTGTGCATTGATCCACACTTAGCTCCTGTGGTGGTGAAGGCGAGTCCATCTTGAGGTTAGCTTGTAGTAAAATCTCCTTTGGCTCCTGGCTCAAGATCATCAAATCATCCTTTGAAATTGGCTCACAATCTTCCCTCAACACATCCTCGGTTAGGATATCCTCGAATACCACACTTAAAACACATATATACTCGAATTAGTCCAGATATAGAAAAATTATAAAACATAAGTTGAAAGAAACAACAATATGAATTATAACTATCTACAACTAGCTAAAATACAACTCCAAAAAGGCATCAAAGTTTAATTTTCATACTGTATTGGACTGTATATTGAAGTCGACTCTGATACCACTGTGTAACGGCCCAATTTGCATACACTGGGAAACCGTAACATAAGCCAGAATCTTTTCCTTCAATTAGCCACAATACACAGAAAAATAGAAAAATTTAAAACTTTTTATTCAACACAAATGTATTACAAGTTCGAATATTATAAAACTGCAATACAATACATCAGTGTTACAATAATGCCATACAAGCCCAAGTATTACAAACTTTCAATAAAAATTACATCAGAGTACAATCAGTAATATGTAACACTTGGTACTTTCACTTGGATGCTTCTCAACATAAATAAATTACAATAGATGTTACAATGGTGATCAACATATATTATAATTGAAATGAACACTTTGCTTCTCTTGCCTTAGTCCTCCTGAATCTTGTACCTTTAGTTTTGCAATCCAGTACCTATTGAAGTGGGGACGTCAGTACATATACTGACGCATTCGGTTTAAGGCAAGTAACTTGTATTCCTTATTGTTGTATAATACAAGTACTAAATACCGCATGTAGTGTAGTTGCTTCAAGATCTTTTCTCATGGAAATCCTTGTTAGATCTTGTCTCTATGTGTTGATCCACCCGTTGTTTTCTCATTACACATACGACATGAAATAACTTAGAGATAATCAATTCTTGGTGTATACATGCATGTTGTTTGTATGATCTTGTATACTTGATGTGTTAGTAGTAGTATAACTTATTGTAAACTTGTTAAATATCCTATACCATATGGTTTGGACATCTAGTGCACCATATTTCACACTTCGTTATGATTTAGATGTGTTACATATGAGCTAGTTGATTTTATGCATAAAGAATATTTCTGTATTTGCTGTTACCCCATTTTTGTTCACTATTTTAGACCATATTAAAGTCAGTATGTAAAAAATATTTGTGAATATGAATTATAGAGAATTCTATCTAATTTTCAGAATTTCTAACAGAGCTCGATTGTGATTTGTGAGTTGCAAGTTATGGCTGTTTTACTACAGATGTGTAGAAAATTCTAGATTCAGTTTTATATGAATTCTGTATGGTTATTTATTTTTATACTGATGTTAAAGATAATATTTTGATTCAATATTTTGCTGAGTACAACTAGACTTGATTGGGATTAACCCCTATTTTTTGTGGATTTAATTGCTGATTTCATAAACTATTTTATACTTGCAAACAACTACTATACTTTTTTTAATAAAGAACCTTAATTTCAACCTGATTCGATTTGCTATTTATAAAAACTTTGTGAATATGAATTGTAGCCTGCTGTATCTATCTTATTACCCTTTTGACGGATCTGAATTTCGATTTATATTTTGTAATCTATTGTTGTTTTAGTACTGCTGTGTTTATGATTTCAGATTTACAAACTTTCTGTACGTTTCTGTTTTCTAATTTTATTTGAGTATACTAGCTATGTTGGAAAATTATGAAAATTTATTTGCTGATAATAGACATAATAGAGAATATAACAGATTTTTCTTGGATTTAATCAGTAAGTTTTATGCTGTTTTCCTGTTTATGAATACATACTTCTGATTTCTGGCTAAACATGTTTTCTGGATACAATTTTATTTTGAGTCCTGATTTTGTGAAATACTATATGACTTGTATATATTTGCTGGATTCGGCCAAGAGTCTATTTTCCATATTTTCTAACAGATCTAGATTTGCATATGTGTGGCAACAGAAATCCCAAATTTGGTGCAGTACTGTCTTGTTGTTCTAAACTAGAATTTTCGTTGTCTTAGTCTATTTTGAGTCATTCATCACCTGTTCGTGTCCTTTATTCAACTTGTACATGTTCCCTAGTTCGTACCATGTTGTTCTTGCCATGTTTTGTACACATACATGCATGTTGATAACAATAACAAATAATGAAGTCGGGGTTAAGGGAAAGAACTTAGTAGTGGACAACATAGGTATGTGTACTCAGAAGGGGACTGTGTTCTCGTTACATGTTGCCATGTTTCATGATTACATGATTCATGCTTGTTATTACTATTTCATTTCATGATTTCTTGATTACATAATTCATACTTGTTATTACTATATAATGCCATGATTTCATGATTACATGATTCATGCTTGTTATTACTATATGATACCGCGAGTTCACGATTACGTAATTCGTGCTTGTTTCTTGTTACTTGTTACTTGACGTCTGAGTACACGGCCCTATGGAAACCTACCACTAGATCTAAGCATAATTTGTATGAATGTAGGAACCATGTGGTAAAAATCTGGGACGCATGATGTGACCCCTGTTTCCCAAAATCTGTATTTTCCGTGTATTTTATTTATTTAAAATTTTTGCAAATTATTTTTTTTCGATTTTGCAATTCTTTTGTCAAAATATATTGACTGGATCTTCTATTAAAATTTGTTTTCGATCAATAATTTTATTTGTAACTATTTCCCTAATTTTTACATTGTAGCACAATTCTTATTTTTATTATTATTTTTATCATGATTATTTTTATTAGTATTATTGTTCTTATTGATGTTTTGGACTGGTTATTAAAAATCAACTTTTATTTACTAACTGTATTTGTAATATTTTAGATATATACTATCTGTAAAGCAAATTACATTTTTATTATAAACAATATTTTTATTGGCTAATTTACTTTTTTCCATTCAATTTTTTTAAAAAAACCCTATAACCCATTTAATTTCTTATTGAATATTTTATTAACCCTATTGGATTTTAAGCCCATTATCCCATTACTCCTATAACCCATATCCAATTACTTATAAAAACCCAACCTGAAAACCCTGTGCACCTAAACCCGTACCCGTTTCCTATACTCATCTACACCCGAAACCCACTTCCACCCTAATCACCTAAAACCTAATTTGTACCCTATATATTACTATGCAACCTTATTTTACACCCCAAAAAGCCAGCCGTCTTATTAAACCCATGCAGACCCCTTCCGCCGCTTCGTCTTCCCTCTCCCTGCCTCCCTTCTCTCCCGCTCCTCGCCCCACCGCCTCTGCAATCTGACCCCATCTCCCCTGTGTGCCCTGCCTTCTTCCTGTGCCGCGACTCAACCAGCGGTAGTCCCCAGTCGCGCCACGACTGCAACACCTCTGCCTATCACCCGTGCTCCTCCACGCCTGCAGCAAATCCACAGCTCCACCCTGACGCACGTAGCTTCCCTGCATTGCGCTGACCAGCCTAGCGTGCGGCTCCTCTGGCTACCGCTCTCCCCCTCGCGGTGCAGCACGCTCCCATGGCTGCCGCCGTTGCTGTTGTCGCGACTGTCGTCATCCGGCCATCGCCTTCCCATTCATGGTCGAGCACTGAGTTGTTGTCATGTTGGGTTTTGATCATTGCTTCATTGTTAGCCGTACGATCGCCGTGAACCCCTTGATCATCTTGGAGTTCTTGATCATCCGATCAGATCCTGGCTGTCCAATCCGATCTCATATTGATCATCGAGATCCGTGCCTTGGGTTTGTGATTTCGATCGTGATCTTGTGTTCGTGACTATGTTCGTGATTCATTCGTTTGGGATCGTGTCCGGAAATCCGTTCTCATTATTCTCTTTCCTCCGTTGAATTCGTCATCTCCCAGGCAAGTAACTTGTACTCAAATTCCTTCGTATGATACAAGTAAAAAATACCGCTTGTAGTGTAGTTGGGTTCTAGAGATAATTCGTGTGTGAAACCCCTTGTTGATATTGTCTCTATAGTGATTTGGCCATAGTTGACTCACGACACAATATTGACATGAAACAACTTAGGTTTTACCCGTTCTTGATTTGATCATGTATGTGTGATTTTGTGAGAATTTGGGTATTTGTGGAGAACCATGTGATAGACTTATTTTAGATATGTTAATTACCCTATTTCATGTTGTTTGGACACTTAGTAGACCCTAAATCATGTTTAAATATGTTTCGATCAAGTTTCGTGTGATTCATGTTGGTTTTGTTCCTAAAGTAAATTCTGTGTTTTATCGATAATCTGTCTTGATCAGTAATTTAGACCTTATTAAGGTCAGAATCTTAATTTTAGTATCAAACATGAGTTTTAGAGAAATTCGTCTTATTTCAAACCCCTTTGACCTTGCTCGATTTCGTTTTCGTATGTGTAAGATGTGACTGTTTTACTACAGAGGTGTAGATCAATTCAGATTTCGTTTCTTGATGATTTTGATGACAAATTATTTTGATAGTTTTGCTACACATATTATTTTAATCTGAAACTTTGGTCAGCACTTATATATCTATCTAGGGATTACCCAAAATTTTGGTGGATTTTATTGATGAGTTTTATACGCCGTTTCTTGCTTGTTTATGAAAGCTATACTTACTGTATATTGCTCGCTGTTCTGTAATGAATCGTATTTTCACCCTATTTCCTTATACTGTATGAAAAATAATTATGAAATATGAAAGTTAGGTTAATTTATCTATTTTTATCTCCTTTTGGCAGATTTGGATTTTGTTTCACGGCTTGCGAGATATTTCAGTTTTCGTACAGCAGAGTTGAGAATTCCAGATTTGCCAAACTATCAATTCTTGTTATTTTCTGATTTTTGTTGGATAAGCTAATTTTACTGGAAAATTATGAAAACTTTATATTCTAATTCTAGACATATAGGGGAATACCCAGATTTTTCCTAGATTTATTTGAGGAGTTTTGATGCTGTTTTTCTGACTGAGAATTCGTTTTACTGATTTCTGACTGAACATGTTTTCTGGATTCAAACCTGTTTTGAGCTATGATGTTGTGAATTACTATATAACTTATTATATTCTTTGAATTCGGTTGGGAGTCTATTTCCCAGATTCTTCAATGGATCCAGATTTGCATTTTTGTAGCAACGATATTTCCTGTTTTAGTACAGTAGTATCTTGCTGTACTGAATTAACATTTGCATGATTCTATTCCTTTATGAACTGTATATCATGTGTACCTGTTAATCTGTCACCCTGAACCTGTTACATGTTTATAACATGCTATTATCACTATGTTTTCTGCACATACATGTTTGTCTGCTAATAATAATATAATGATCAAGCCGGGGTTTAAGGAAAGATCTAGTAGTGGAAAAGCATAGAAATGTGTACTTAGAAGGGGGCCCGTGTTCCCATATGATTATCTTTTATCTGTTATCTGATCCTATCTACATTACTTCCTATAGGAAGGTGTAGGGAAGAAGAGAACCACTAGGTTCTATCTGTCTGTCTGGATCTGTTATTTGACCCTGTATACATTACTTCCTATAGAAGGTGTAGTGAAGGAGAGAACCACTAGGTTCTATCTGTCTGATCTGATTATCTAATATCTGTCTGAACCACGAGTACATGGCTCTATATGATCCCCTACGAAATCTACAAACATAACTGTTTAGAATGTAGCAACCATGTGATAAAATGATCGCACATGAAGTTCTACCTAGTTGGTAATTAATACAAAACTTATAAAAATCTGAACTGACATTTGTATCTGTATCTGAATCTGAATCTGAATCTGTTATCTGTATCTGCTATCTGGCTATCTGATTATCTGATTATCTGTTATCTGTCTGACTATCATCTAACTCTACCATCTGTATATCTATCTGTATGCCATCTGACACTTGACACTTGACACATGTTATCTGTATCTGTTAGTATACCATGCTATCTGATTTGTTTTTCTTGATTCCTGTTAGTTATCACATTCCTATTGACACATTTATACCATGCTATGTTGTTCTGTTGTTATTTTATATTTGTTATTAGTTAGTTTTCCCCATGTACTTTTATCCTGCATTACAAGCGGGTCGTAACTTGCAATTGACGGGTACTTGTTTTCTCTTTTTCTCTTCCCTGCAATTGTTAAATTGCAGATTCTGGAGAATAGGTTCCAGACGGTATTGGTGACATCAAGTATTAGTGCTGGATTTTATTATTATTATTTCTTGTAGCTTGCTTGAACAACACTGTATCTTGTACTTGTACTATTTGTGTTTGGACAGTGTGACCCAAGATTTTTGACTTATTCAGATCTGATTTATTTGAGATTAATACATTTTATTTCAAGTAAATTCTGTTGGTGTATTGATTCAATTATGCATTTGTGGTTGACTCTTTTGCTTCCGACTCTGATTATTTTGTAAGATGTTGTAAAGATTCCTGAACAGCTTATGGATGATGAAAATCATTCGCTGGGCTGAGTCGCGTATCCATATTCCGTATTCCTTTTGGGAAGCGGGGCGTGGCACATGAAGTGCTACCTAGATAGGACTAGATACAAGACTTGAAAACAGCATGATCACTTGACAGTTGCTACTTGTTACTCGTTACCCGTTACATGATACTTAATTACTTGACACTTGTTACTTGTTACTCATTTACATGTTACTTGACACATGTTACATGCCACTTGCACTCATTTATCTTGCCATGCTAGTTGTTTCCGTTCTTGGTTAGATTTAGTTCCCTATTTTGTTGTTACATCCTTTCCATGTTATACTTGCTTCTGCTGTTACTCTATTCTTGTCTATCTTTCCTGTACTTGTTGCCTGCACTACAAGCGGCCCGTAACTTGCATTAACAGGCGTTTTGTTTCTCTTTCCTTTTTCCTGCAATTTGTTAAATTGTAGATTATGGTGATCAGCTGCCCGATAGAGTAGGTGATCGAGATTCTAGTTGCTGGAGTTATTGCTATAATTTACTTTCCTGCTATTCTTGAATAAATATAATTTGCTACATAGATATTTGTATTGGTTTTTTTTTTCTTCCAGACTTGTATTTTGTTCCAGGCATGATTATTTGAAATTTAGTATTCTTGTTGCATTTGAAGTAATCTTGTTGACTATATTAATTCAGTTATGCATTTGTGGTTGACTATTCTTCTTATATCTGCCTTGTTTATACTTGTGCTTGTTGTAAAGGTCCTGACAACTTATGAATGGTGAAAGCCGTTCGCTGGACTTTGTCACGTATTCGTATTCTGTATTTTCTTTTTGAGAAGTGGGGCATGACAATTACTACTCACTCATCATATTTATTCTCTACATCAAACATACATTCTTCTAGCATGCATCCTTCTAGATAATCCATCATATTCAATAATATAGAACAAAATAAAAGTATTACTCACGTTGAGAAGAGATTAACTTGAAGGAAAATAAAGAAATAAGAAACCGCATCTCCTCCTTTGCAACGCTTCACGATTCAACACCAAAATAATAATGCAAAGATAGTGTTTTGAGTTCACAACAGGGGAAAGCAGCTGTTGTGCTCTCTATATAAGCCGGGATGATGCCTAGGGTTTTGAGAAGGTTTTATAAAATATTCCTTTAAGAAATCCCTTTACATATTCAGATTCATCGTATTAGGTAATTACTTTAACAGATTTAGTTGAGATCAAATCTTTCAAACCCTTTTAGATCTGTCCGGCCTCATGGGGAATCCTAGAAAAAATGACCCTTTTTAAATTTTTGCCTCTAAGTGCAACTTTTGCAAAAAGCCCCCTTTACTTAGCGATAATTGCTAAAAATACCAATAGTAATATACAAAATCCAGAAAATTTGAAATTACTATTCATTAACACACATTAGGTCCTCCAATTAAAAATTCTTGACTTTGTGTTTCCCAAGAAAATATTCGCACGTGTTTTGCACGTGTAAAAAGGTAAATTTTCAGAAAATGTTTATTAACTCACCAAAATTCACTTTAATTAATTTATTAACACAAAACGCATTATTTAAAATTCTAGAGTGTTACATCACTCCCTCCTTAGAATAGTTCTGTCCTCAGAACTACCGTTAAAAGGAACAAAGCAATTATAAGTCAAAAGAATACAATCGCATAAATGGAAATACAGTTTAAAAGAATACAATCATGCAAAGAGAAATACAATTCAAGTAAAAAGAATACAATTATACAAAGTGCTCGGGAAAATTCTTCTTCATGCGATCCTCTGGATCCCAAGTAGCTTCCTCGAACAACTTGTTCCTCCACAGCACTTTGACCATAGGTATCACCTTATTCGTCAATACCTTCTCTCGACGATCAACAACCTCCACAGGTTGCTCCTTGAAGCTCAAGTTCAGCTGTAGACCTTCGGTCACTTCTGCCAATTGATGACTTGGATCCGGCACATACTTCCTCAAGATCGACACATGGAACACATCATGCACTTGTGCCAATTCTTATGGTAATTCCACCTTATATGCCGTCCTACTAATCCGCCTCAAAATCTTGTAGGGCCCTAATGTATCTTGGCGCCAACTTGCATCCCATCCCAAATCGGAACACCCCTTTAGTTCGAAACACCTTGAGGAACACTGCATCCCTAACCTTAAACTCCAAGTCTCTACGTCGAGTATCTGCGTAGCTCTTCTATGACTTTGAGCTTCGACAAACCACTTACGAATCAGCTTGATCTTTTCTGACATCTGCTGCATAATCTTTGGCCCAAACATCTACCTCTCGCCAACTTCATACCAACAGACAGGTGTTCTGCACTTCCTCCCGTATAAGTCTCCATACGGTGCCATACCGATAATTGCATGGCAACTGTTGTTATAAGAAAACTTAACCAATGCCAAGTACCTCTCTCAGCTGCCACAAAAATCCATGACACAAGACCTCAGCATATCCTCGAATACCCGATTCACCCTCTTTGTCTGACCATTGGTCTACGGATGAAAAGAAGTACTGAAGTCAGTTTGGCTACCCAAAGCTGCTTGCAAACTCTTCCAAAACCTCGAAGTGAACCTCGCATCTCTGTCGGAAACAATCGACACTGGAACCCCATGAAGTCTTACAATCTCACCAATGTACAGCTTTGTCAGCTTCTCCAAGGACCAATAATCGTTGTAGACAAGAAGTGAGCTGACTTGGTCAAATGATCCACAATAACCCAGATCGAGTTATTGCTCTTCGAACTCCTTAGCAACACAATAATGAAGTCCATGCTGATATTCTCCCACTTTCATTCCGAGATAGGCAACGGCTGTAACAAGCCTCCAGATTTCTGATTTTCGTTTGGTTTGTTGACAAGTCAAACACCTTCCCACAAAGTCTGCCACATCTCTCTTCATCCCCGGCCACCAAAAGTTCTGCTTGATGTCCTTCTACATCTTCGTGCCTCCAGGATGTACTGACAACAAGGTACTATGTGATTCCTGCAAGATACTATCCATCAATTCTGCATCCTCCAGTACACACAACCTCTCGCCCATCCATAGGATCCCATCTTGGACACGGATCTATGATAATTGTCCATCGGAAATCTGCCGCAACATCTTCTGAATCTCTACTTCTGATTTCTGACCCTCCATAATCTGCTCTTTCAATGAAGGCTGAACCCTCAACTTTGCCAATGATGCCCCCAAACCTTGTAGAACAAACTCGATGCCTACTCGGTCTAACTCTGCTGTTAACTCCCTCCGAATCGTGACCAAACTCGACAGACTACTCTTCAAACTAAGCCCATCAACCACCACATTCGCATTGCCTGGATGGTACTTGATCTCAGGACAAATGTCTTCAAACACTTCCAACCACCTTCCGTGCCAAAGATTTAGATCCCTCTGCTGATAAATGTACTTCAAGTTCTTGTGATTAGTGAACATGTTGACCTTCTCTCCATACATATAATGCCTCCACTGCTAAAAGGCAAAGATAATAATTGCCAATTCTAAATTTTGCGTCAGATAGTTCTTCTCATGCGAACGTAACAACATCAAACTATAGGAAATAACCTTCCCTTCTTGCATCAAGACGCACCCCAAACCTCTGAGAGACGCATCACTGTAGATATCATAGTCCTTCTCGGCATGCGGCAAAGCTAGGATAGGCACAGTCATCAACCCCTCCTTTAGCTCTGGACTCGCCTCACAATTATCAGTCCAAATGAAATCCACATTATTACGATTTAACCCTGTCAAAGAAAATGCAATTTGTGCATAGCCCTAGATGAATCTCCTGTAATACCCAGCCAATCCAAAGAAACTCCTGACTTCCTTCACGGTCATCGGTCTAGGCCAATTCTTTACTACTTCGATCTTCTGAGGATCAGTGGCCACTCCCTCCTTAGAAAGGGTATGACCAAGGAATGCTACCTCGAACTTCCAAACTTCACACTTCGATCGCTTAGCATACAAGTTATGTTCCTGCAATTTCTTCAGTACCTCTGCCAAGTGCTTATAGTGCTCTTCTTCCGACTTCGAATACAGCAGTATATCATCAATGAATACCACCACAAAAGAATCGCTCAACGGCCGCAAGATCCTATTCATCATATCCACAAACACTACCGGCGCATTCGTCATCCCGAATGGCATCACCAAAAACTCGTAGAGCCCATGAGGAGTCCTGAAAGCTGTCTTACTCACGTCTTCCTCCTTAACCCGGGCCTGATGATACCCTGACCGCAGATCAATCTTCGAAAACATAGCTGCTCCCCGAAGCCTATCAACCAGATCATCAATCCATGAAAGCAGATACTTGTTCTGAATGGTCACCCTGTTCAATTCCCTATAGTCAATTCACATTCTCATGGACCCATCCTTCTTCTTCACTAGCGATGATGGTGCACCCTGTAACACCCTGAATTCCAAATAAAACAGAATTCGAAGTTTCACGGGATCTTTACACTTCACTTCGCACAATTTTACAAGGAATTTAAAACTTTTATTACAACAATGATTACATCAGAGTCTTTTATAACAACACGTAGCGGAATAAATAAAATACAACAACAATAAATGTACAGTTGCCACAACTTTAGCATTAAATGGCCATCAGCAACAAATTCATCTTTATATCTTCTTGTAAAGTCCAAGTCCTGCATATAAAACTGTGGGCACGTTAGTTGCTTACAACTGACGAAATATTATCCACGACCATCCTCGTTATGCCTAACAGTATAACGATTCTTAAATACTTTAGCAAACACAAACTTGATCACAAACAAAGCAACAAAGGGACTATCCTATTGATGTCGTGTTGTGCTGTGCACTTAGTACTTAATGCAGTTATTTAATGTACATGACACTAATGCGCACTTGTTCGGTATGTATGCATACCATACTACATAGGTCCGAGGGCAAGCCCTTAATCATTTTTCATCTTGTAGGGTTCAATCTCTCGCTATGACTTAACTACTACGGTAACTACGGTAAGTATGCCATGTATTCTATGAGTTACGAGCCCATGTCCAGACATCCTGGAGAGCACCCCACGCACTGACATATGACTCATCATGCAGACATCCTGTGGTCAATTTACCTCTGTCATGGACCATGGAACCACCTGTAGTCACCAAATGCCCCACAAGCGTCGCCACCGGGATGGTACTCTGGAGTAGTATCCACGCCCTAACCATGACGCATCATGACGACATCCTGTGAACACTCTCATGCTACCAATCCAATGGCCCTCATACTCATGTTTTTCTCTTACTTTCATCACATCTCCACTATAGTGTAGTCCTTACAATTTCAGTTTGTTTTAAAAGAAAATTATCACAACCTACAGCTAGCTTACCCTACCGGACTTAAACCAAAATAAAAGAGATAGTCAGCCTAACTGGCTACTTCTCAAGAGATGCTCAACCCACACTGGTTAGCTCTCAAATTCATTAATAAAACAGCCGGTCACTAGGGTCTCTCCTAGCCTCTAGATTCCAACAACTATCTCTTCCGAGATATCAACAATATTTCATATTCAATCTCAAAATAATATTTCCATTTCTTTATTCATGTCTCTTTCTGAAACAGAAAAACATTTCTTTTATAATCTCATAACATGAAGACAATTCGATTCAACTCTTTTACCAATTTAATCCCTTATGCCATTGTATGCAATATCAAATAATCTCAATCTAGTGTTAAATCTCATTAAGAATAATATCTAATCACAATCCAAATATTCATCTCTATTTAATTATACAAGAGTCTCACTTTTCAGTAAAATTAACTTCTTATTCTTCTAATCCAATAAACTCAAGTTCTTTAATGTAAAAATCCAGTTTTAAAATCACAAATATAACCAAATAATGTAGAAATAATTTTTATAGAGTCTAAACAATTTTAGACAATTTAATAGAATTTTTTTTAAATTTTTATCTCATTTAAAACTCTCAAAACATAAAAAAAAATCGAAAAGAAAAACAATTAAAGGCCACACCAGGTTTCGAACCCTGGAACTGAGCCCAAACCCGCCATGAACAATAACTCTCCCCATATGCACCTGCTAGCCAAAAAGGCCAGAGCGGCTAAATAAAATAAAGGGGGATCGAAATATACATATATATTTACTATTGGTAATATGAATTAAATCGAAATTCGTAAAAACAGAGTCTCTAACCAGACTCGAACCCGAGACTTAATTCGCACCCAAAGACCAGTATGGCCAAAGTGGCTAACTGATATGAGATTGGTTAAATAATTTTTGTTTATACCGCACTGCATTTAATTTTCCTTTAATAAACTCAATTCTTCAATTGATTTGTACTGACCCAAAAATCAAGTTCTTTTTCCAGAATATATTTATATCAAGATATCACAGTATAGAATATTATATTCAAAATTTTATACAGTTTTTTTTGAACACTATAACAAAGTTTCTCCCAAAATTGTGTTAGAACACATATAATCAATTTTCCAAATAAAAATTCGTTTTTCATCGAAAACTTTTCTATAAAATTTCTTATACTCATAAAATAAACTAATGAGACTAAATCTGCCTTTTTTTACCACATTAGCATTAAATGTCATTTTTCATACATATTGCATTATTTTGTACTACTATTCTAATATGCATCAAATATCATACCAGCAATTTTCTAAAAGATAAAATTATTTCTCACTTCTTTTATTTAACATAAATTTTAATCGTTTATATGAATCACACCATTAAATTAACACATCATGACACAAAATAACTAAGATTAAGTAATCTACAACTAACATGCCAATCAAAATTTAACAAATTAAATTCTACAATATCTAGCATGCAATTTTTACTTCTAATATTAGAAAGTATTTTAGAAACACCCACCCACGGAAATTCAATTCCTAGCAATTACACTTCTAGAAAGAGAGATCCTAGAAACTTCGATTCGCCTCCTCAAATTCCGCACGCAAGAAAACTCCACTCCATTTTTCGGCCAAGCAAAATAGAGCTCCATTTTGGCGACAAAGACCAACAACACTCCTCCATTTCGGCAACAACAGCATGAGTATCTTCTTCATCTCAAATACATATGTGTGTATTTATATGTATAACTATGTATATATATTTGCTTATATATACATAATTACATGGTGAGATATGTGGGTAAGTGGAGAAACAAGGAGTTGAGTTTGCTGTGTGGCTCTCAGACTGACAGAAAAGGAAAGGAAAGGAGAAAGGGCATATGTGCATTTATATACATATATATATATATATATATATATATATATATACACACACACACACATTGTATATTGGACTTTTAAGTGGAGTAGCAAAAGGAAATGGCTGGCTATTCTGGCTTTCGTCATACATGAAGAAGGAGGAAGGGGAAGATGAGGAGAATGTGAAGGAGTGGGGGGGTACTTGTATAGACTTGATGAGTAGTTATGATAACTACACACCGATGAACACCACCCACTAGCAACACTAACACCACTAACTCCACCACCCACTAGCCACCCTAACACCACTAACTCCACACTCTAAAATTCAAAACTTGAATTTCCCTCCTGTCCAAAACAACCTGGCCACCTACTAAGGAGTGTGCACTTCGCACGTGTGCACGTGCACGTGCTCTGTGTACACTACAAAATAAATTATTTATTTAATTCTTTCAAAACAATTATTTACATATGTAATATGCATATAAGATTAACTTTAAAATTATAATTTTCATGCACGATTAAAATAGACACACACTCTTCATGAAATTTATTTTGAAAAAGAACATGCCCAAATACGCGCACCGAAACAAACACGTGTGTCGCACGTAAAATATCAAAAATACGAAATTCAACGTCATGAACAGAATATTATTAAAATCTAATCGAAAACAACATTAAAAAAATATATCTATTAGTTTTCATATATTCCACGATGTAATTACTACGTACATAGAAAACACGTGCATTACACGTACAAAATATTTTAATCAAAATAAGGGAAAGTGAATTTTCATTTTATAAAATAAATTTGAATACATAAAATAAATAATTGAAAACACATAGAAAATATCACTCGTAGCGGTGGAAAAATAAGTAATCGATACATGCATCAAAAACACGTAAAAAGCACGTAAAACCCAGTGATTGAAATTTTATATTTCAGTTGACTCAATTAGGATATAAAAAATATGGGAAATACGTAAATAATCAGAAATCAAAATACGTAGTGAAAACATGTTACAAATATTACCAGTAACGGTACAAAAATACACGTGCGTAATACACGAGAGCAAAATTATCATTTCCAATTTTGCAGGGTGTTACACACCCCATGGTGAAGTACTCGGCCTGATGAACCCCTTACTTAACAATTCCTCAATCTACTTCTTAACTTCATCTTCCTTTATAGGTTCCATCCTGTACGAAGCCTTAGAAATTGGAGCACTTCCTGGCTGAATATTGATGCAAAACTCAACATCTCGATGCGGCAGTAACCTTGGTAGATCTTCCAAGAACACAAAAGAATATCTCTGACAATTGGAATGCCTATGACCTCATCCAGAATCATCAACTTTGATACACTTACAACCACCTTCGAGTTCTTCTTCTTCCATTAAAAAGTCACTGCGGGTCCTCCCAGTGCCTTTACTACCACTTTTTTGCTCTTGCATTCAATTGTAGAATCAGAGATTGCCATCCAATCAATGCCCACAATCTACTCCCAAAACTTGCAATTCGATGAGGTCAATACCAAAAAGCCTCCACCAATCTCGATATCACAACCCATGTAATACCGATCAACAATCAATTCTTCTCCTGATGGTGAGAAGACTCTGCGTGGAAATATCTTAGGTTCCATATCTAAAACTAGCAAAATTGGGCAACACAAATATGTGCGAAGAACTGTATCAAATAAAACTAGTGCTCTTATTCCATTAATCAAGACAAATCCTGTTATATGAAGAATGATACTCAAAACACCATTTTATTCTTAAACAAAGTTTTATTCAATACATCAAATAAATGAATTAAAATTCTTGCATACCCTGAATCACATTTTCTTAGTTACCCTCATCCTCCTCAGTCAATGCGAACACTCTCCCCTGCCTCTGGAATTTGCTCCCATCCGCACCATCCTTCTTAAGCTATGGGCAGAACAGCTTAGTATGCCCTTCTCATCCACACTGGAAGCATGTCCGCATCACCCGCTTCGGACATACCGACTTGTAGTGACCTGCCTCACCACAATAATAACAAGTCATCCCTTGAGCTGCGGGTGCCTTCTACTTAGGCCTACTGAACCTGCCCTGCTTCATCGGGAACTTTCTTTGAGTTTGGTTTGTTGCCAACCTTTTGTTCCTGTTCCAGATTTCCTTTTTCTTCTGGAACTAATCCATATCTTCTTCCGTCACTGCTGCTCTCTTGACCAGATTATCGAACCTCCTAATGCCCAAGGGTATCATCCAAGATCTCAAATTTGGCCTTAAACCCTTTTCGAATTTCTTGGCCTTCTTCACTTCATCAACCACCAACCCCAGTGCATACATTGACAACTGGGCAAATGTATTCTCATATTTGCGCACTGTCATGCTGCCTTACTGCAGATTCAAGAATTTCATCGCCTTCTTATCCTGAATATTCAGGGAAAAATAGTGATCCCTGAACTCCTCAAGAAAAGCCTCCTAAGTCATCTGCTCTTCCCCAAACATCCTCTTCATTGACTGCCACCAGACACCAGCATCTTTCTCCAGCTGCATTGTAGTCAAGTTCACCTTGTTGGCTGCAAGGGTTTCCAAAACCTCGAAGAAGGAGGTTTTCCGGGGTAGTAATCCTCCTCAACTATGTGCCAGTCGTCACCTCAAGCTGGGTCGAAGTGGTCTGCCATCTTAGAGAAAGGAGAAGAAGCATAAATCGTAGAGTAACACAAATGTAAGTGACTTACATTTAAATCTGTAGACTCAATACATACTCTAATGTCCACTTCTAGGGTGTTGTTCCTTATTAATTTGTACTACATGGAAGCGTGACTCTGATACCACTCTGTAACACCCTGAATTCCAAATAAGACTGAATTCGAGTTCCACAGGATCTTTTCACTTCACTTCGTATAATTTTAAAAGGAAATTAAAACTTTACTTTATATCAGAGTTACATTTACATTAACACTTATACAGCGGAATCAATTTTACAACAATGAATGAAATACAAAAACACTTGAATAATCTTTAAGCATCAATTCCTCCTTAGTATTTTTTTCATGTGCTTTACCCTGCATAGAAACTGTGGGCACGTCAGTTCATTCAACTGACGAAATATTATACATGGCCATCCTCTCTATGCCAGAACAGTATAATGATTCTCAATACTTAACAAACCACAAACTTGTTCACAAACAAATCTAAGGAGACTATCCTATTGATGTCGTGTTGTGAATGTGCACTTAGTTCTTAATGCAATTATTTATGTTATATGACACTAATGCGCACTTGTTCAGAGTTTATGCAGCCCATACTACATAGGTCCGAGGGCAACCCCTTAACCGTTCTTCATCTTGTAGGGTTCAATCTCTCGCCCTGACTTAATCTACTACTGTAACTACGGTAAGTATCCTAGATGTTCTATGACTTACGAGCTCACGCCTTCACGCCCTTGAGAGAATCCCAACGGACTGACACATGACTCATCATGCAGGCATCCTGTGGTAATTCACCTCCTACCATAGACATGACACCATCTGCAATCACCAAACACTCCATGAGCGTCGCGATCGGGATGGTACTCTGGAGCAGTATCCACGTCCTACTCATGACTCATCATGGGACATCCTGTGAATACTCTCACACCTGCCAATCCAATGACCCTTATACTCATGTTTTTCTCTTACTTTCATCACATCTTCACTATGTATGTAGTCGTTAATTTAATTGAATCATGAACAAAATCAATCCCTTAGGGTTAGCACTCCCACTATACCGGTCTTATTCATTCATTTCACATGCCCCAAATCTTGGTCTTTTCATTTCAAATATCATCTCAACATTTCTTTCATTGCCGGTATAAGGCTTAGCTACACGTTAGTTCTTAATTTCAACTCATAATTACAACATCTAGTTTTTCATACTCATAAGTTCTCCATTTCATGATTAACCATAATTTTCATTTCATGTTCATAGAATTCATGTATTCATATTCGTAATATCCTTCAAAACTCATCATGTCATTTAATTCCACTTTCATACACAATCTCATGCATAAGCAATATAATTTCATTTTTCTAACTAGTCACATTCCTAATTTATTCTTTCCACAAAAATTCTGTTATTCTTGTTTTAACAATACTAATTTCACAATTTACATTTTCAATTAATTTCACAATTCACACTTTCAAATTTCTCATTACTAATTCTCATTTTTAAACTCCTTAAAATAACCAATTTATTTTTCCTTTATCCAAAAAAACAAATTAAAACAAGTTTTTTTTGCCAATAGCCTCAAATTCTCAATTATACTACACCAAAAGTTATAAAAATTATCTCATGAAGTCTAAATAATTTCAGTAATTTTTTCCATATTTTTCCTCAATTTAATTTATTTTCAAAGAACAAATATTATTAATTTTCCCAAAAAACCAACTTTTAAAACCAAAACCCACATCCAGATTCGAACCCATGAACAGCGGCCACGTGGGCACCCCCAAAGACCACTGCGCCAAAGCCACAGAAGCAAAATGGAATCGTTCATTATCGATATGTATTAACTCTCGGATATTCGCGATTTTTCAAAAAATAAAAAGAAAAAGGCTACTACCCAGTATCGAATCCGAGACTAGATCCAACCCCCCATGTGCTACAGTAGCGCCCAAACACCCTTCGACCAAATGGTCTAAGTGACCAGATTGCCTTACAACTAGTTCGGGTTGGGTTTGATCTAATTCTCAGTTCATTTCTAATTTTTCATAATTCTCAAAACGATTTTATTTCTTTTTCTTCTCTTTTGAAAGCAAAACTTTCCAGATTACAACCTACTTAAAAATTACTGTAAACCTATATTTTTATAATCAATATTTGCTTTATAAAACATGCATTTTGGTCCTACTTTATGTTCTATGTCCATAATTTTGACATTGAGAACAATAGCACATTTTTTCATAATTTAGAGTTAGATTTCCACAAAGCTACTATATTCCTTTGTTATTTTACTTATTAACATCCTACCACATTTTTAGAACACAAATTCTCATCTTTCTACAATAATGAAACTTTATTTTAGACAATCAACTACACATGATGCATTTAATCAAATATTTATCTCATAAGCACAAATTTCATCATACAGCTTAATTCAAAACATATAGCATGACAGCATGATAGTTTCTAGCACTTTAATTCTCCACTTATCAGCTAGCGATCATTTTATCAATCTTTCTCTAAATTACCATTTCATCTCTAATTAAGCACACATGAGTCCAAATTCACTTAGTTGTTCCTTAGTAACTTTATCAAATCATTCCTCGCATGGTATCTAGCTTTAGAAGCATGAGAAACACCCACCTATTGGAGAAAATGAAATGAAAGCTCCTAGAATCTCCTGGAATGCAAGAAACTGGCCTTCTCCTACCAGATTGTGTTGTCAAAATTTCTCCTCCTTGTGCTTGATTGGAACCCGAGCCCACCCTTTCTCCTTTGATGCTGGCCGGTCTTTACTTGAGGGAACACACACACACAAACACACTCTAATCTTTTACTCACTAACACTTCTCAATCTTTTGCTCACTTAGTATTTTCTTCTGTTAATAAAATGTTTAGTGTACTAATGAGAAGTAAACAAGGGGTATTTATACAATTTTAGGATGAGAATAGATGGTGAGGATTTAATCAAGGAGTTAGAGATCAAGGATCAAGATGAAATGTGAAGTTGTAGTAACTTCCATGATCTCAAACCCACCCCTCAACTCAACTCCACTCTCCCTCTCTTCTCTCCATAATCCAGCCTACCCCCCTAAGGTGTGCAATGCACACACTAATGCTTGCACGTGCCCCAACTAATGTCCCCCATTAAAAGTTATACATTGATAATTGATTAATATTCTACTAATTGTGTCTACATTACAATTTATGACAATTAAAAGGATAATTAATTTGTGGGCTTCAAAATAGTGAGCTTTTAGACTCATGGGTAAAAATAAAATATTTAATTAATTAAGTTGGGCTTAAATTAGAAAAACAAGCTTAGGCTTTAAAAATAGGCTTCTAGAAAATAAAGAGAAAGAGAGAAAACAATTGTTTGTTCATATTATAAAAGATAATTTTATAAGAAAATATATATACAAAAATTTGTACGTGCACAACACGTAAGATCTTCTCATTTAATAATAATTCAGGTATTACACCACGGTCCTCAACAAGTAGTAGCTCCAAACACAACCATGAAATCCATCCATGCACAGCGAGTGCGTCGGCGCACGAGTCATCTCCTCCAACGGGTTCGATGTGGCATGGGTCCTATTCTACCCATCTAGGTTTGTCAACAAGACTTAATCCTAGAGTCTTAATACTACCCGAGATGTCCCAACAAGGTACACTACACTAGGAGTAAGTCCTAACCCATGAATACACAAAAAAGGGGTGCTAGAAGCCCTAAAAATGACAATTTATAATTCCAAACAGCAAGCATGCGTTTGGCGTTTATGCCAAAACGGAGTCATTCTCGGTCCCGTTTCTTTGAAGAGTCGCGATCGGGCGCTCCCATTCTTCTACTCAACGTAGAAAGCAAGTATAAGCACACTTTGGGAATGGATTTCATCCCAAAGTGGTCAACAACAATATCCCAACATCCAATACAATTTCTACTTCAAAACAGTGAACAACGTTATCTATATTGGGGTCTACAAGCAACTATGAGCTACTCTTACCAAGAAACTTTAGATAATTTAAGTCCTATCCACATCTATAATATGATTTGTGACCTCAAACAACAACTCTAACCTAATATAGTACAAGTTCAAACTCATTTCCGTGAACATGGTGCAAAACAGTGAGCTCTATGATTCACTATGTTTCTGCCGTCACTTGCAAAAATCATATAAATTCGTACACTTATCCAAATCTTGATTTCTTGGACATTCCAGAAAGGTCTGCGTGTCTACTATAACTTCCTAATTTCAAAATTCTTCTGATAAGGTTGTTTTCATGCTCTTATGGTCCCATTTTTAACAAGCATACAGATTTCCAGTACAGCATATCATATTAACACAGTCACAGGATAAAATAATTTTAAAATAGTATATGGTTTCAGAACATTATGAAATTTTAGATTCTAGCTCCTCACACATGATGTTACAAAACCTCCAAAAATCAGGTGATTCTACCAAGTATGTTTTTAAATATGCTTCTTTGAATGCCATAAAAAACATAGCAATAACAACAGCAGTTCTGTTTATTAAAAATAGCTAGCTGAGTTTGCATGATTTTATTAACATAGCTACAGTGCTCCAAAACTCATGAACATAGAAATATAGGTCTTAGATACATTCTAAAATTTCATATCATTCCCATAAGCATGAAGCAAGATACGAGTCACTTTTCTCATAATAGTTGCAACAAAAATTGTTTCTTATTCTTCTCACCAGCATGCAAGTTTGTATTTTATTTTAATAGCAGAAAAAATCATAAAATTCTGGAAAAACTACTGAAGGTGCAAGACTCATGAATGAACATCATATAAAAATTTCAAGTTAATCCAACACGTAGTGTTCAAGTTATGAGCTACGGACTGACAACAAAATTTCAGCCTTTTAACAGGATTTTCTGTTTTGGATTTCTTAACACAATAACGAGTTATTAAGGTTCATTCGAGAGCATGCATGTCATTTTTCAGTCACTACAATCACTATTTAACAAGCAAAAACAAACAAAGAGTTAAGAAACACCCAACTTGATGAAATTTGATGGAAAAGAGATCCTACATGCTCCTAGCTCCTTGCCTTCTTAGCTCCTTGGTTCCTCCTCCTTGGATTCTCTTCTTCTCCTTGACTTTTCTCCTTACAAATCAGTAGCTAGTGTGTAGAGATTGAGGTTTGGTGGTGTAGAAGAGTGTAGGAGTTTGTAGGGTTTATGAAGAAGTGTGAAAGAGTGGAGTTGGCTTAACATGCAAAAGGGGATTTAAAGACACAAAATAGCATGGGGGGGGGGGGGTCTTGGCTGGAAATGAGGCATGGGGAATAGGGGGGAATCTAGTCTTGGATTGGCCCTAGAGGGATGTGGAGTGTAGGAGGGGAGAATGACTCATCATGAAGCAACTTGAGTTCAAAAAACCCTAACCCTAATTATTTTTCCCTCCTTTTCCCTACAAAGTTGGCCGGCCATAATGGGCTCCCTTTTCAAATTTTGTGTTTTGTTTTGTTTTGTGTACAAGTCATGTCACATTACAGGTATGTGTACATGGCTCATAGGTCAAAAGAACATGGTTTGAGTCTATGTCTAGCTCCAGTTGAAGCTTATGAAATAATTCCATACTAATAGTTTCAAAAGAGAAAAATAAATAAATATAGTATTTTAGTGTTTAACAAAATCATACATATATTCATATGAAAATCCGGGTTGTTACAAAAATAGTGAACAACACATCCTTATTTAACCATATGCATCAAGGCCTATCCTTTGTAGATTCTTGATTTTGATGACTACAACACGATACACATATGTTCTAAACATGACTCTTGCAATGTGTACACAAAACATTCAAGGCTCAAGATCAAGCTAAAAGACAAGTATCATTCAAAGCTTCAAAGATTTTCAAAATGATCAGCTCAAGAACAAGCTACAAGAGTGTCTTGAAAATTGATGTACAAAATTGTAATCTTTGATATGTATGCTTAGGAATCTTGATATAGCCTTGATGTACACACTCACACATCCCGTAGAAACTAAAATAAAATTTATTAAAAATCAAAACTGTCAAATTCAAGCTTGTATGAGTTCAGCTGTCAAAGTACCAATCGACTTACTTATATAAGCAGTCGACTATTTTAGTATGAAACAATCTGAACTTACTCAAGCTCTGACCAATTGACTCCCTTGGCAAACCAGTCGACTGTTCGAGCAATTTTGACAGTTTTCTGAAGTTTAAAATTTGATTTTCGAATTCGAATCTTTTCTGCCATTTTATGGCAGTTGACTAAACTGTTTTTCAACGTCTTTGAAGTCTTTACTCTATAAATAAAGTTCAGATTGCACTTGGAAATGGTTACCCAATACTTTAATCAAGTCTTTGCTTTTGTGAAAAAGAATTCAAAGATTTTAAGCAACTCACTTTCTTAGACTTGGTTCTCTAATTTCAGTCTTGCATAACAACGATTTACTTCAAGATTGCGATTAGAAGTTGACCTATAGCCTCAATACAAAAAGCACACTAAAAAATCAAGGCTCTAGGTGTTGTAATCTTCTATTTCTTTGTTGTTCAGTCTCGGGTTGTGAGAGTGGCCCTCTCGGTTAGAGAGAAGGGCTCTTGGTATAGAGTCAGTGTTCACTCTAGGTTGGAGAGTGGGGTCTTTCTCTCTCTAGTTGTGAGAGAGATCTATGGGTTTGGCATAGTTGTTGCCAAAGGTTGTAGAGTATTCTTGTAAATGTTTTCAAAAATAGTGGAAAATCTCATGTGGGTTGCTTGGGGACTGGACATAGGTCTGGAGGACCGAACAAGAATCTATCGCAGTGTTAGCATTGTTGATTCTCTGTGGTTTGATCTCTCTAACTTGCAATTTAAATTTCGCTGCTGATATGGCTTAAAATGGGGTTAAATCGGAACTATTCAAATTGGGCACGGATCTTAAAGTTTGCAGGGGCTATATGGTAATTTCAACTATAGACGGGTCCGAAATGGGAACTAGATCTTTTATCTTGGACCAAATAACCCGCGAACAGATCTATTCAACAGAGAACGGGTCCCGGCCCGTTGGGAGGAAGTTCAAGAGGATAAGGAGAAATCTGGAACCACCCTCATCCTTAGGAGGTTGTTCTAACTGCCTCTATCCAGCCACACCAGGAAGTAGGGATTCATTCTTATCCCGAAGGAGATCCCCTCGACGACTATAAATACCATCCTACCTCCTACCGTTACAAGGTGATCACCCTTTGCCTACCTAAAGTTCTTTTGATATTCTTTTATTGAGTATTGACAAGAGCGTCGGAGGGTGCGTCGTCGGGATCCATCCCGGTGTTTCGTACTTCGTGCAGGTCAGCGGCGGCACCAAGGAGTCAACCTATCAACAATGGAAGAGATCAGATTCATCTCATTCGAGTTCTCGCGAATCCACAAATTCTATCTATTGCCCCCACACTAGATTCATCGGCAACAGATTGGCGCCCTCTGTGGGATACTAGACAAGTGAGACTTATCGTCATGCCACAATAACCAAGAGGTAAAGGGGCGGCCTCCGGCCTTCGCACTACCACTCTTCGTCAACCAGCTCCTCCTATGGAAGATCAGATTCCTCCTCAATAGTCACCCCGACAGCCTAATCACGCTCCTTCCAACGGAGAGGCACCGGGGGGCTCCTAACAAAACCGTCCTGAACAACATCCTCAGTACGACCGCATCTCAGTCCAAAATGCTTCAACTGGATCCCAAAAGAAGGACGACCAAGTCCTTCGTCGTATCCAAGAAGTAGAAGTTCGCCTAGAACAGATGGAGAATGAGAGAAACTGCTCTCACAGGGCCTACCACCCAAATCAACGTCCCTTCAGCAAAACCATCCTCGATGCACCTGTTCCAAGGAACTTCAAAGCTCCTCAATTCGAATCTTATGACGGGGAATCAAACCCGACAGACCAGATAGAGAGCTTTAAAACACTTACGATGTCTATAATGCCACCGATGCACTCATGTGTCGGACATTTATCGCTACAATGAAATGATTAGCTAGGGAATGGTATTCACGTCTTAAACCCGAATCCACATTTTCTTTCGATCAGCTCGAGGAACTCTTCATTTCACACTTCGTTACTAGCCAACGAATTGAAAAAACCAGTGTCTCCCTACTAGAACTGAAGCAAGAAGATGGAGAACTGCCAAAGGACTTCTTCAAGCATTTAACAACTGAAGCAAGGTTAATTTCTGCCTTGAACACTTCAGTTGCAACTGCGGCTCTTTCGCCACAACGTCACTAACAAAGACCTGAAAGCCTTCCTCACCAAAAAGCCACCCAAAAGTTTCAATGCGCTCCTAAAAAGGAGTGACATGTAAATCATGGACAAGGAAGCTCTCTATCCTCAAGGCAAGAACGATTCATCTTCTGGGAACAAACGGAAGAACACAAGCGAGGAAGAACTCGGGAAGTTTCAGAAAAACGGTGCAAGTTCACGCCGTCCAACTCTAGCATCACGCTTCGATGAATTCACTCCTCTCAATGCAAGCGTATCAGCCATCATCATGGAAGTGGAGAAGGAAGGAATAATCCGCCTTCCCACCACGATGTCAACGTCTTGCAGAAGAAGAGACAAAAATAAGTGATGCACATTTCACAGAGATCATAGACACACTACTGAAAAATGTCGAACCCTTAAAGAAGAATCGGAAGCCCTGATTCGCAGGGGCTATCTCTCCAACTTCATTCAGAAAGACAATGACGCCGAAAATCCTCATCCTGGAGGGCTAATAATTGTCAGCAGAGGTCATGCGAGTCGCAAGACTCTGAACACATGATCGTCCTCCACTCCATTCATGAAAACCCGATGAGGGGAGTTTCCAACTCCTCCTGCAAAGCTTTCATTAGCAAAGTCAACACTATAGATAACATTCCGCCTGCCAAATGTATCGGGATCTCGATATCTTTCTCCGACAAGGACTTAGAAGGTGTCCAAACACCTGATTGCGATGCATTGGTCATAAACCTTTGAATGCTAAATCACAAGGTACGCTGCATCCTGGTGGACAATAGGTAGCTCAATAAATATCCTCTTCATGGCCACATTTCAGGCTCTCAAGATCTGTCAGAACCGACTCAAGCCAGTCGGTTATACACTTTATGACTCCTTTGGAGCACCTGTCCAAGTCGAGAGAATTGTCGCACTCGACGTAACAGCAGGGAAAGTCCCCGCTATTCAAACAGAAGCACTGGACTTTATGGTAATCGATGTCAAAGCTACATACAATGCTATATTAGGCTCCCGGCCTAGCGGCATTCCATGCAGTTGCCTCCGCATTTCACATGAAAATGAAGTTCCCAACAACAGCTGGCACAGGCCAAGCTGTAGGAAGCCAACAGGCAGCACGAGCATGCTACACTGCTACAATGGGGGGCTCATTCTCCCCCTCGACGCCATAGAGTCACTGCCAAAAAGCAGTCACAATAATTCAAAAACTGTAAACAAGCTTGAAGCCTCTGCCATAAGCAACTCTACCAAGAACTTCCAAACCTGACACCTCATCTTTCACCAGGTCCAAACTAGTTCTCATCATGACACAATAATAAACCTGAATCCCTCGCTCGAAGCCACTCCACTTATTCAACAGAGACAAATAGTCTTACCTAAACACATTGGTACATCAGAAGATTTCTCTTTCTCTATGCAAAACAATGGGGGGCTCCCTCTAAAACAGGCAAGTCCAGGCAAGGTCTACCAAGTTATTCGCCTAACAGCTCATCAATTTGAAGACTCGGGGGGCAAGAAGATATCGGCATGGACTTGGAAGTAGAACACCTTGTGAAGTACAAAGAGTTGGGTGCCAAACTTGTACACAAAAATGACACCAAAATTGTTAAAAGTTTCCTACGAGACGGGTTCGGAGTCCACACTCATGATTCAAAGTTACTCCACCAATTTACAATGAAACAAGTTCAGAGTGCTTCGCCATTCGATCTGCTCCTACAACCTGTTAATTTATCAAAGCAAACAACGAGCTACATGCCCAACGTACATTTAAAGTGGCGCTAGGCACTCGTTACAAGCTTTCTTCAACACAAGTTCGGAATCCAGAACTCGGGAGTTGCAGCGTGCAAACATGCACGTTTAGAACATAACTAACCGATCGATCTGTTCCTGCAACTAGTTGAACTTCCTTGGAGGCTCTGAAATGACTAGTTGAGTGCCACACTTATACACTTCAGAAGCACCAATCACTCATTGCGAGTCTCCCCGTAAGACAGATTCAGAGTCCATACCCATGGCTCGACAGGGACTCTAGCAATTTTCAATAATGCAAGTTCACAGTGTACTTCGCTATTCGGTCTACTCCTGCAATCCGTTAACGCCTCGACGACCGGTTCAGAATCCAGTTCATGGTTCAAAAAAGATTCTGTCAATTTGTAAATAAGCAAGTTCAGAATACGCTTTGCCATTCAAGCTGCTCCTGCAACCTGTTAATACTTAAACTAACAAGTTCAGAATCCGTGTTCATGGTTCAAAGTTACTCTCGCAACATGTAATGACACATGTTCGGAGTTCAACTTGCCATTCGATCTGTTCCTGCAACTAGTTAAATTTCCTTAACAACAGATTAATAGGTCCAAAATTATGGATCGATGTTACCCTAGCAACACTTGTAAAAATCAACACTTGGGTTTCAACTCTCCATTCGATGTAACTCTCACAATCTGTTAGAGGCCCCATACAGCAAGTTTGGAAAACAACTCTCCTTCAGAGTTGTCCCTACAACTAGCTGGGTTCAAGACGGAGCAATGCTAAACTCCGTCATACACCGTCGACAGAATTTTTTAAGCTATATGTAACAGACTTGAGGCCCTATTATTTAGCGACAAAGAACCTGTCGATGGCAGATCAACCATGACAGCAAGGATCAAGCATATGAAATGAATCTCGCAAATCACAGAACTATCACAAACTCATATGATCAGATCCAGTAGCACTATAGTCATCTGCAAATACAAAATTGTTAGTCCAAAGTCTAACTCTCCCAAGAGTAGCTCATACGACTAGCCACAGGACAAGACACCAACACGTAGAAAACTTCTTATTCCATAAAGTACAAGTCTCATTACAATAGCAAAGTTACAATGACTCCACGATTCACGTCTAAGAATCACTACCGAATGTCCTGTAAACACTGTACAACAAACTATCATGAAAGATGTTCTTCCAGCTATACACACTGAAGAGATGCTCAACCTAAGAGAAACCAAACTCCTCGCCGGCCTCCTACCAGCTAACATCTCCATAGGGCCGCCTCAACTCTTGATGATGATATTCATGACAAGTCCTCCTTAGATGAGCAAACTCCAGGTTTATTCGACCACCTTATCTTGAGTAACCTCCAACTCCATATTGCATGAAGCGCCGTGCAAACGGGAGAGTTCCAACTCCATCAAGCACAGCGTATCACAATGGAGGACAAGCTTAGTGTCCCGGAGAACCTCGTTCGATGCACACAACTACTTGTCAGTGAAGAGAAGAATGGAATCATCTCAACACTGAATAAACACAACTGACTTCACTTCCACACTAAGAAGATTTAGAATACCCACAACTCATCCACTCTAAAAATGAGTTTGGCACTCCGCGCGCCACTTGAGTTCCTCCGGCCAACCACTCGTCAACATCGAGCAATGGGTCCAACACCCGATCTCTGCTCGCCGCTTGAGCTCCATCAGCAACTCGTTGGTCGCACACAAAAAAGTTCAGTGCTCTGCTCACTGCTTGAGCTCCATCAACAACTCGTTGGTCCCAAACAACGAGTTCAGTGCTCCGTTAGCTGCTTGAGCTCCATCAGCAACTTGTTGGTCCCAAACAACGAGTTTAGCACTCTGCTCGCCGCTTGAGCTCCATCAGCAACTTTCGTTTGTCCCAAACAAATGGTTCATTGGTCTGCACTTCGCTTGAGCTCCATCAATAGCTCGTTGGTTCCAAACAATGAATTCAGCGCTCTGCTTGCCGTTTGAGCTCCATCAACAACTAGTTGGTTCCAAACAACGAGTTCAACGCTCTGCTCGCCACACGAGCTCTATCGCTCGTTGGCTCCAAACAACGAGTTCAACACTTTGGTCCTGCTCAGGCTCCATCAACAACTCGTTGGTCCCAAACAACGAGTTCGACGCCTTGCTCTATGCTTCAGCTTCGTCCATAACTCATTGGCTCCAAACAATGGGTTCAATGTTGTACTCGCCGCTTGAGCTCCATCAACAACTTGTTGGCTCCCAACAACGATTCCAATGCCTTGGTCTTTGCCCAATCACCACTAACAATTTGCCGGGGCCAAACAACAAGTTCAAGCATAAGTGCATCTTATAGCTCTCCCTACAAACTCGTCGGGATCAAACTGCAGTTTCTACATCAGCTCTATCTCAGAGTTGTCTCTAAACTTGCCGGGGCCAAATGGTGGTTTCTGCAAAAACTCTATCTCGGAGTATCCTACACACTTGCTGAGCACAAACAACAGGCACAACTCCCAACTCTGCTATAGAGTCTTCTCTAAACTCGTCGGGATCAAACTGCAGTTTCTACATCAGCTCTATCTCAGAGTTGTCTCTAAACTCGTCAGAGTCAAACAACAGTTTCTGGACCAACTCCATCAAGGAGTTGTCCCTACATGCTTGCTGGGTGAAAACAGCAGGTGCAACGTCCAACTCGGTCATAGAGTCCTCTACGAACTCGCCAGGATCAAATGGCAGTTTCTACATCAACTCTATCTCAGAGTTGTCTCTACATGCTTGCTGGGCGCAAACAGAAGGTGCAACATCCAACTCTGTCTTAGAGTCCTCTCCAAACTCGCCGGGACGAAATAGTGGTTTTTACATCGATTCTACCACAGAGTCATCTCCACAAACTCGCTTGGATCAAACAGCGAGCTCTATGCCAACTCAGCCACGAGTTGCCCCTACAAACTTGCCGGGGTCAAATGGTAGTTTCTGGACCAACTCAATCAGAGAGTTTTCTCTACATGCTTGCTGTGAACATCAGGTACAATGTCCAACCCATCAAAGAGTCCCCTACACGCTTGCTGGGTGCAAACAGCAAGTTGAGCACTCAATTCTGTCATCGAGTTCTCTCCAAACTTGCTGGGAACAAACAACAGGCTCTACGTTAACTCAGTCAAAGAGTTGTCCCTCTAAACTTGCTAGGCACAAACGACAAGCTTGAATGTGCAACTCTATCTCTAAGTCGTCTCTCAACACTTGCTGGGAACAAACAGCAAGCTCTACGTCAACTCGGTCAAAGAGTTGTCCCTCTAAACATGCCAGGTGCAAACGGCAAGCTTGAACGTTCAACTCTATCTTCGAGTTATCTCCAAACTTGCCGGGTTCAAATGACAAGCTATACATCCGATCTATCTTAGAGTTGTCTCGAAACTCGCCGGGGTTGAACGGCAATTTCTACGTCAACCCTATCTCAGAGTTGTCTCTACATGCTTGCTGGGCACAAACAGCAGGCGTAACATCCAACTCTTTGCCGAGTTCCCTACACGCTTGCCGGACGCAAACGGCAAGCTCAAATGTTCAACTCTGTCCCGGATATGCCACAACAGCAAGTCAGCAAACAGCTCTCCCAGTACAGCTATGTATATATGCACAAGATCCACCAACCGAGTGTTACGAAGTAAAAAGCCGGGTATACACGTATGATTAACTATATGTATACATATGTTGTTGCATATACACAACAATATACATATAAAAAAATTTGTATGCAAACCCAACTCCAAAATACCTCGAAAAACCCCCAAAGTGAGCTTGTGGATTAAATGAGTGAAGGGATGAAGCCGGGTCGGGTTCGGATCTACAACCCAAACCCACAAACGTGATTCAAAATCAACAAAGGGGCTTAACGGGTCGGATCCGAACCCGAACAACCGAAACCTGCTCTGCTTCTCACTATCCTTCTTCTTCTTTTTCGAGATTTCCCGCCAAAAGCTCAGCTTCGAAAACCCCAAGAACAGGGCTCGACAGAGAGCTCTCCTCTACCTTCGCAATGCCGACCACGACGCTCTCACCTGCTCCAAAGCCCTCCGACGTTGAGCTCCGCCACACCGAGGCCACGAGCTCCCACTTCGACAAAAGTTTCACTGAAAGCAGAGCTCTACAATCTCCAAAAAACCCAAAAAATTCTAAGTCCATAGCTCGGCGAGATGAGCGAACGCATAGCTCGGCAAAAACGATCTACCACAGCTCGGCAAGAGCTCCATAGCCATAGCTCGGCGAGAGCACGGAACCCATAGCTCGTCGAAACCCACATCTCCGTAGCTCGACCAAAACGAACTATCGCCATAGCTCGGCAAAAACGAGCTACCATATCTCGACGAGAGCTCCATGGCCATAGCTCAGCGAAGCCTCGATATCCTATAGCTCGGTGAAGGAGTTAACTCGATGGAGAACGAAGCTCGATCACCATAGCTCCATAGCTCAACTTCGTAGCTCGGCGAAACTCAATGGTCATAACTCGGCGAAGCCACGACGACCATAGCTCGGCCATAACGAGCTATCGCCGTAGCTCGGCGAGAGAGCTTGACGAACTCCATAACGAGGCAAAGTTGAAAATTCCATAGTTCGACGGAGCTCCGAATCCCCATAGCTCGACAAAGCAGGGCTAGCTTGACACTCCCAGAGGTTGAAGAAGGCGTGGCAGCTCGGCAAGATCCCCAAGAATCGACAGTGGACGCATAGCTCGGCGAATTGGTTTGCCGAGCTGAGGGGGGATGAAGACGAGCGATAGCCACTGGATCTCCACAAAATGAGTACTAGTCCCGTAATCAATGCTTAAGAGATTTTTTGGCGCAAACCCATCTCTGATCTGCGCTTCAGATCACTACAAAAAGCTCGCCCAGATCTGATAAATCATAAAATTAATTAAAAATAAATTAAAAATCATTTTTAATTCAAAAAATTGATTTAAAAAATTTAAAAATAATTTTTTTAATTCGAAAAAATAATTAAAAATTCCGAAAAAATTAATTAAATTGAATTTATTAATTATAAAATTCGAAAAAGTGATTTCGAAATTGTAGAAAATTCCATAAAATTCGGAGAAATCCGAAGAACTATGGAAAAATTCCCAGAAAATTCCAAAAAATTCGGAAAAAACTGAAAAATAGGGAAAAATTCAGAAAATTATTCACTGGCTTCAGAAGCCACACATCAGTTCCAGGTATGTTCGAACACTCCGACTGCTAAGATTATTCGCTAGATTCCAAAAATAAGATGTACTACTTCCCGAAAGACATGAAAATTACCATCCGAGAGTGGGGGGCTTATGATGAAGGTAAAAATCACAGCAGATCAGAGTCGCACGATCCCTACATGGATCTCAAAGCGTCTACAGGCAGATTAGCCATCACAGACCTATTTTACTGGTCTGGGCCATCCCCGAGACATGGTCTTCCCTCAAGCCCATAAAAAGTGACAGGTTAGGCCCACTAAGAGAGACACCCAGCCCATGTTGGCTAGGAGTCAAATCTTTTATCCCCTAACAGGAATATCTTATCTCTTCAGGGGGGAGACATGAAAGATCTAATGGTCACGATTCGGTCTCTAGAATGTCTCTCAGGTTGATAAAATTCCCTCCCCCTCTCCAGTCTCCAGGTAATCAACAATTCACCAGTTTTCACTCTCATACTCTCTCTCTCTTTCTGGTTCTGACTTGAGCGTCAGAGGATCTGTCGCCGGGGGCCACGCCCCGGTGTTTCAGACATTTTGCAGGTCCGTCGACCGCATCATCTACCGTCAAATTCAGATCACACGAGGTCAATCAACGATCCAGATTAAATCTCAGGAGCTCTAACCTCTTTTAATTGGCGAGGCACAGGTCTGACATTTAATAGTTTCCATCCATTATTAACTCACTATCTGTTTGCTCCCACACCGAAATAGGCAGCAACAGCTGCATTTTATAGTTTATCTGTGTCTGATCAGTCGACTGATTGTCCTATTAAGTCGACTTATAGATTCACTGTTAGTCTGTTTGATAAACCCTTTTGTTATCTGTCGATTCAGTTGACTGGTTTGTCTTTCCAGTCGACTCAACAGTAGTTTCAAAGTTAAATAATTTTTAGTTTTTACATAACACTATTCAACCCCCTCTAGTATTATTTGCCTTGCATACAAGATTCAAAACTTGGTATCAGAGCCTGATTAATCGCAATGGCATCTACTTATTTTTCAAATGCAAATCAATACCACGAAGGTTAATCTACACATAGACCGCATCTCTTTGATGGAACAAACTACAACTACTGGAAATGTAGAATGAAGATTTACTGACAATCCATCAACTATGAAATTTGGAACATGATAGAGACGCAGTTTATGTTGCCTACTCTTCCTTATGCTTAATGGAATGATGATATGAAGAGTAATACCATGAACAATGCAAAGGCGATGAATGCTTTCTTTTGTGCACTTACCAAAGAAGAATTCAATTGTGTGTCAACCGCAATAACGGCATACCAAATATGGCATACTCTTGAGGTAACACATGAAGGCACAAATAAGGTCAAGAAATCTAAAATTTATGTTCTTGTTCACAGGTTCGAGATATTCCGAATGAAGAAGAATGAAAGTATATCGGAGATGATAATAAGATTCACCGACATCACAAATTCCCTCCTGGCTCTTGGTAAAACATATACACAAGTAGAGATGGTGAGAAAGGTTCTTCGCGCTCTTACCCCGAATGGAAACAGAAGACTACCGCAATTGAAGAAGCCAATGATTTAACACAACTTTCGCTTGAAAATCTTGTTGGAAATCTAATGGCTTATGAAGTACAATTGGAGAAGTGCAAGGACTTAGAACCGCAATAAGCCAAAAAGAAAACTCATTCTTTCAAGGCTATGTCTGAATCAGAAGATGATGAAGATGATGAAGAAGAAATGGCTATGTTCATAAGGAAATTCAAAAAAGTCCTCTGCAAAGGTAAATTTAATTCAAGATTAAAGGATACTCATGAACCTCCTACTTGTTTCAAATGCAATAAGATAGGTCACATGAAGAAGGATTGTCCATTGGAGAATGCAAAATCTAAAGGCAAAGTCTCAAACTTTAAGGACATGTATACCAAGAACCAGTACATGAAAAACAAGAAGGCCTACCAAGCAACGTGGAATGATAGTGATTCATCTTCGGAAGAAGAAAATGAGGAATCTAATGAAGTTGCAAACGTGTGCTTCATGGCAAATCAAAGCGATGTAAGTGATAATATAGATTCTAGTGATTTGTTAGAAGCCTTTAACGAAATTTTTCAAGAATTAAAGAAGGATAAAATAAAAGGTAGGAATCTAGAGAAAGTTAATCAAACTCTTTCTCAAGAAAATTTTGATTTACAAGTTGAAGTCAAGTCTTTAACTTCTCGAATTTTCAACTTGGATATAGATCTTATATCTCTAAAAAAGAATTATGAAGAGATATCTTAGAATGTATCTAAGTTACAATAAGAAAAAAAGAGAATTTAAATGAAGTTCTTCAAAATCAAGTTCAGTCTAATAAAAGATTTGGACTTGGTTTTCAAAAAATTCTTGAAGAAGGTCATTCTTCTAACAACACTAGTAATATCAAGTTTCATTCTGCTTCTAGTGTAAAGAATAAGTTATATGACTTCTTTGAATAGCCAAAAATTCTTGTTAATCATGAAAATGTAATGTTTTTCAAAAAGACCAATCAACTGGATTTTCAAATAAGTTGCCTGTCCAGAAGAATGAAGTTTTATTCAAAAAGACAATAGCCTCTTATCAGTCAACTAGTTTTGCCTCCCAGTCGACTGAAGTCACAAAACAGTCGACGGCTGAGTAAAAATAAGTCGACTGGACAGTGTAAAAATATTTGGGTTCCAGTTAACCTGTGTCTAAACGAAAGGATTTCTTATATAAATTTCTTTGTAAATAATGTGTGTAATTCTGATAATTTTAAACCTACATATGGGGGTACTCACTTTGGGTTTGGTTACCCAAGCACTAATTTTTCTCGGAGCCAATAAAAAGGGTACCATATTCACAAATAATATTTTGTAGGTACCTAAAAGGGAACGATGGATTGTTGACAGTGGATATTCTAAACATATGACTGGCCATGCAAACTTGCTCTCTTCCATTCAACATATAGATGGAGGAACCGTTACATTTGGTGACAATAACAAAGAAAAAGTCATCGGAATAGGCATGGTTGGTAAGAATACTACTCCTATTATTGAAGATGTATTCTTAGTTAGTGGTTTAAAGCACAACCTGTTAAGCAATAGTTAATTATGTGATAAGGGTTATAAGATAGTATTTGAAAAAGATGCATGCTTGATATATAATTCTTCTTTGAAAAATGTGATTTTTCAAGGTATTAGAAAAAATAACATATATGAACTTTGTTTAAAAAAAAAGTTTTAGGATGATTTTTGTTTAGTTGCCTCGAACAACGATTCTTGACTTTGGCATAAAAGATTTAGACATGTAAACATGAAAAATATCGCTAAACTCTCTACGAATAACCTAGTTAAAGGATTGCCTAAATTATCTTTTAAGAAAGATAAAATGTGTGATGCATGTCAACTAGGAAAACAAGTAAAATCTACTTTTAAACCATTTCTACCAGTAGGCCTCTCGAATTGATCCATATGGATTTATTTGGTCGTACTAGAGTCGCTTCCTCAAATAAAAGTAGATATATATTTGTTTTAGTCGATGATTATTCAATGTTTACATGGGTATTTTTCTTAAGACATAAAAATGAAGCTTTTAAAGAATTTGCAAATTTCTGCAAACGTGTTCAAAATAAAAAATCTCTAACTATAGTCACTATTAGAAGTGATCATGGTGGAGAATTTGAGAATGAAACATTTTCAGAATATTGCAACAAGAATGGTATAACACATACGTTTGCATTTCCTAAAGCTTCACCTCAAAATGGAGTGGTTTAAAGAAAGAATAGGACTTTGCAAGAATGTGCACGTACCATGCTTGTTAAAAGTAATTTGCCTAAATACTTATTGGCTGAAGCTGTTTCTACAATATGTTATGTCTTAAATAGAATACTAATTAGGCCAAAGCTTAAGAAGACTTGTTTTGAGTTGCTTTTTAAACGTATTCCTAAAGTTTCTTATTTTAAAGTATTTGGTTGTAAGTGTTTCATATTAAACACAAAAAATAACTTGGATAAATTTAATGCTAGATCTAATGAAGGTATCTTCATTGGATATTCAAATAGGAGTAAGGCTTATAGAATTTTCAACAAGTTATCTTTGACTATTGAAGAATCTATGCATGTTTCTTTCGATGAATATTTACTTTCATCTAGTGTTATTCAAGATGATGAAATTGAACCTTCACCACTAGATAACATTGTTAAATCACTTGAGCAAACTAATCTAGATAAGTCGACTGATGGACTTCATAAGTCGACTGATGTGTTGAATCAGTCGGCTGATGGGTTCATTAAGATGACTGATCCTGTAGAGATAAGTCTAACTTTACCAAAATCATTTGTTGAAGTTCGAGATCATCCTCATGACTTAATTATTGATGACATCTCACACAAAATTCAAACACGATCACACTTTAACATGATCTCTCATACTGCTTTCTTATCGGATTTTGAACCAAAAAATATTCAAGAAGCATGTGAGAATGAATTTTGGTTGAATGCTATGCAAGATGAACTGAACCAATTTGTAAGGAATGATGTATGGGATTTAGTTTCACAACTCCGTGATCATACTATTATTGGTACCAAATGGGTATTTAAAAATAAGATAGATGAATCAGAACAAGTTGTTAGGAACAAGGCTAGATTAGTTGCTCAAGGATATAACCAAGAAGAATAAATTGATTTTGATGAAACATATGCTCCTGTTGCTAGAATAGAATAGTTTAGAATTTTGTTATCCTTTGCATGTTTTAAGAATTTCACACTTTTCCAAATTGATGTTAAAAGTACTTTCTTAAACGGTTTTATTAAGGAGGATGTTTATGTTAAGCAATGACCAGGATTCGAACATGAACAATTTCCTAGCCATGTTTTTAAATTAAAATAGGCTTTATATGGTCTTAAACAAGGACATCGTGTTTGGTATGATCGTCTAAAAACTTTGCTTTTAGAAACAGGGTTTGAAATTGGTAAAGTAGTCACTACATTGTTTATTAGGAAAATAAAATCAGACATATTAATCATACAGATTTATGTAGATGACATAATTTTGGATCAACTAACAGTAATCTATGTCAAGAGTTTGCTACTACCAAGCAAAATGAGTTTGAGATGAGTCACATGTAATATCCCGAACGGATATTATATTTATATAATTATTATTTTTAAAGTTAAAATTTTTTTATAGAAATTACTGGTTTTTCTAATAAAAAATTATCTAGATATATATACTAGTAAGTATATATAGGTATTGTATCAGTTTTGTGCACTTGTACAAAATCTTGAAAAACACATTTTTGAGAAAAATGTCTGGAAAATACTGGGCAGATATTAAAAAATATTATTTTATTATTATTTTTAGAACTGAAATATTTTTGGTGGATATCACCCGATTTGTTAATAAACAGTATCTGTACGTATAAACTAGTCGATATATGACTGTTTTATATCAAATTGATACTGGAATCTTCCGAACTGGTAATAAAATTATTTTCTTGGAATTAAATGATTTTTGTACAGATTATCCGTTTTAACTAATAAAAATTATCTGTGTAATCAGATATATGTACGTAGTTGAATCATATCGATTTTGTACGTTTTTACAAAATCATGTAGTATATGATTTTTGGAAAATATCTCTTATTCTTGATCAATCTTGATGAGATGAATGGTTAGAATTGAGTAGGGTGTTGATCGCAAATTATTGGGTTTGATTGCAATTTAAAATTTGCAAATTGAATGGATTAGGATTTCATTGCAATTTAAATTTGCAAATGAAACCCAAATTAATTTGAGCCACAAAAGAAAGAGACAAGTGGCACTCTCTCCACCACATCTCTCTTTCTCCCTCTCCTACTTAATGGCCTGCCAACAACAAGAGGGCAAAGCCCTCTTCTGTTTTTGTTTCTCCATCTCTTTCATCTCATTCTCCATCTCTTCTCATTCTTCAACTCTTTTACTTAGTTTTATTTTGAGAAAAAAATTTGAGAAAGAAAAGAAAAGAGAGATCAAAAGAAAAGAGTGGAAATTTCATGGGTTCATTTGTGGTGTGTTCTTGAAGTGGATCAAGAACAAGGAGCAAGGAGAAGAAGGGGCTAGTCCTTCCTACACTTTGCAAGGTGGAAGTTTCTCATCTCATATCTTTTCTAGTTATTTTAGGGATATTTTTGGTTGTGTAGAACCCCATATTTTCAAATATTATTTTAATTATTTGAAAATGAATTTAAATGATTTTTGAGGATTTAATTGATGTTTTCCAAGAAATTTATCTTTTGTACACGTGCAAAACACGTGCGAATGACTTTTTAGAAGTTTGGAAAATTAAGATTTCTTTATGAAAAATCATTATTTATTATTTAGAATTTATGTAGTATTTTTCCAGATTTTTTCGGAAATTAATTGATGATATTTGCAATTTTTGAGAAAAGAAGGACTTATTTGCAAAATTGACAATTTTGAGGGTTGAAGTGCAAAATGTATTTGCTGGACTTTCCGATCAGTATTTGTTGAGGTTTGGAAATATATTTTTCTATTAGATCCTAATTTAAACGATATTTGATTGAATCTTCAAGACTAAACCTAGGGATATAAAGTTGTATTCTTAAAAGGATTATTTTGCAAAGAGGGAATAAAACCCTAATATACAATCCGGCATATTTAAGGGAAATTCTTTTCCCAGCCGTCATTGAGTATATTCAGATTATTGGGATTTCTTTGAGGAGAAAAAAAAAAGGAGGATTCTTGGATCTAGCAAGGAGAAAGCTTTTGTGGATCTTTTCTTCAAATCAAAGGTGAATGGTTTGTTTTGTTTGTTGCTTTGTTTGCTTTGGTTGATGAATGACGTAAGATCTCTTGTTACGCTTGTTTGTGATCGTTATGATATTGTTTTGTTAGTCTCATTGTATGTATGATATGGATCTTCTATTTTGATATGGATGATGAGAACTCTTGTTGATATTTGGATCATGTATGAGAAATATTAAGATTTGTTGAGGAAATATTGATTTTTATGAGATCATATGGTTGGAAGCATATTAAGATTTGATTATGTTTGTGATCGGATGTTAAAATATCTGGATCTATGATTATAAACCAGATTTTTGATTATGAGTTGAGGAAGAAGCTTAGTTGAGAAACCCTAATGAAAAGATTAGAAGTTTAGATCTTGAGAATTTGAGATTTGAGGAATTGATTGATGAATATCGTATCCGTAATGGAGACTATTTAGATTGGTTATTTTGCCTGTATACGAACTATTGTTTGATAAACAATGGATCGTTAGAAACCTTTAGTTTGATTTGTTTTCAGACCTGATTTTAAAAACTGTAGGCCGACAGTCGACTGGCCTACGGAGCAGTCGACTGATACGAGCCCACTGCTGTACTTTCAGTCTTGAGAATTGTTCGGGACAGTCGACTTAGACTACTGTCAGTCGACTGGTCCGCTGTTTGTGAATTTGTTCAGTCCTTTCGGGACAGTCGACCTATGAACCTTTCAGTCGGCTTAAATACTTAGAATATTTTGATGAGAAGTTATTTGTATTTGTCTCGGGGCAGTCGACTGATGACTTTCTCAAGTCGACTGATCATGCCTTAGATTATTTTTTAAAGTTCTGTAGAAATGTCCTCTGGACAGTCGACTTACCTCAGCATAAGTCGACTGGTACTGAGGGATCTGTGTATTTGATTTTGAGACATTTGTTCAGTATTTGATTTTGAGATGTTCAGTTAAGAACATGATTTTGAGATATTTTGTTGAGCCACTTGCTTAGTGGAAATTTGTTCAGTTATTTGTTTTGAGTCTCTAGAGGTATGTGACCCTAGTATACCGGCGTTGAGATATTTGTTCAGTTATTTGTTGAGGCCCATTGAGGCACATTTTCAGTATTCATATTTTTAGTCCGGTAGGGTACACTACTCTAGGAGATTTTGTTCAGCAACCCAAATTAATAAGGACAGGCATTAGTAAAGTCATGACGAAGGGGAACATGAGTTATGCACCTCAGTAAGGCTTTAGATGTGAGACTCAATCTTCTGAATTATCCAAGTAGTTAACTTGAGATGTGGGATTTATCTCCTGAATTATCCAGGTAGTTAACCTGAGATGTGAGGTATATCTTCTGAATTATCCAAGTAATTATCTTGAGATGTGGGATTGAACTCCTGAATTATCAAGGTCGAGGCGATGCTTTTGTGGTATTCTTGTGATGATGAGACTGTGTTTAGATGAGGGAAGATCTCCTGAATTATCCAGGGAAATACCTGAGATGTGGGATCTATCTCCTGAATGATCAAGCATGGGCAAATTATCATAGTTTGTCTTCATCTCTTAGTAGTCATCGTTGTCAGCATGTAGTCATGATGTTTTTCTTGAATCACTTTTATGCATTTGGATTTCCTGTTTTTTACACACTTGGCTTTTGGTTTGGACATCACCCATCATTCTTTGTTGTTACTTCAATACTTTAGTGTTTGATTATTATTGTTGGACATTATGTTTTAAGTTCATTTTGTTATTTGTTTGATTTGTTGCCACTCACACCATTTATGGCTGACCCCGTAGTTTGGGGGTTAGGGTTCAACTCTAGCCTCACATGTTGCAGGTTATTGCTTAGATTGGAGGTTGGATGCTTGAGTGGGCAGTTTGAGATAATTGGATTATTTAGTGATTGGTGTAAAACTGTAAAGGATATTTGAGATCATTTTGAATTGTAAATAAAAAGATTAGTTTGTGTTGAAATGATTAGACTTCCGCTGGGATTTGTAATAATTGTTGTAATAAAAGAAAGAAAATTTTAGTGGTGTTTGTTGGTGTTTATTGTTGTATTGAAGTGGATTACTGGGATTTCGCCACGTATTTTCTAAGCTCTCATATTAGAAATTCGAGGCGCTACAGAGATTGGTATCAGAGCTCCGCTTCAATGTAATAATAGACTTAGTATGACAACCAACCTAAGTGTGGACACTAGAGAGTGAGTACCTAGGTGTGGACATCAGAGTGTGAGTATCACATAGAGTTAAAATATGATGTTTGGTTTGAAGTTATGGTTTGAGGTATGGTTATGGTTTGACTTTGCCATAGGGCATTGATATGAGTTTGAATTGTGTGTTACTCTAACTTTACCCTCGTTTTGCAGTAATCAAAATGGTTGCACCCAGAGGTAGAAATGGTGGCAACAATGAGGATGGATCAGGTAGTTCTCGAGGAACGGGGATTGACCTAGAGGCTGAATTCGCCAAGGTGTTTCAAACACTGAATACGTTGATGGCATTCAACGTGGCGCAACAGCAGCAAGCTCAGCAGCAGCAGAATCCGCCGCCCAATCATGGAGCTGGACATGGATTGGTGAATGCCGACCCCATCAAGCAGATTGAATCCTTTAAGAGGATGAGGCCGCCAGTCTTTGAGGGGCAAGCCGATCCAACAGCAGCAGATGATTGGATTAGGAAGATGGAGACGATTTTCGAGGTGTCAGAGACTCTGGCAGCTAGCAAAGTGAAGTTAGCTTCGATGCAACTCGAGAAAGATGCTGGTGTTTGGTGGGAATCACTGAAGAGGAATTTGGGAGATCAGCAGCTGACATGGGAAGCTTTTCTGAAGGAGTTCAGAGATTGTTTCTTTCCTCTTGATGTTCAAGAGAAGAAGGCGACCGAGTTCATGAACCTTCAGCAAGGCAGCATGACTGTTCGGGAGTATGAGACAAAATTTGCTTAACTTTCGAGGTATGCACCAGAGTTGGTCATGGACGAAGCAAAGAAGGCCAAAAAGTTTGAGCTAGGATTGAGGCCAAACTTGAGGTCAAGGATGGTTCCATTGGGCATTAGAAGATTTGACAAGCTGGTCAGGAGGGCCGCGATGACTGAAGAGGATATGGACTTGTTTCAGAAGAAGCAGGATTCTTGGAACCGGAATAAGAGGCCCGCATCAGGCCAGAGTGGGAAGGAATTCCCCGCGAAGCAGGCAAAGTTCAGTGGACCGGCGCAGAAGGCATCTGGAGCTCAGGGAGTGACCTGTTACTACTGCAAGGAGGTAGGACATTGCAGGTCATCGTGTCCGAAGTTGGCAGAGCATATCTGTTCTCAGTGTGGGCAGACTGGACATTCCAAGCTCCGTTGTCCAAAATTGAAGGAAGATGGTTCGGGTGGAAGCAAAGTCCCGAAGAGGCAAGGGCGAGTATTTGCATTGACCGAGGAGGATGCGAGAAACTCGGAAGATGTAATACAGGGTATGCAGGAATTTTGATTTCTTTCATTTTGAATCAGTGTAATGAATAAAGCTTTTATTTCAGAACAATTTAAGATTGAGTATCATTCTTATTGTAACAGGAGTTGTTTTAATAAATGGAATTAAAGCAAGGGTTTTGTTTGACACTGGTTCATCGCATACATTTGTATCACCAAGTTTTGCAAAGATCTTAGGTTTGGAACCTAAGTTATTTCCAGGCAAGGTTTTGTCGGTGGCAACGCCGTCAGGTGAAGAGCTAGTAGCGGATCGATATTACGAGGACTGTGATATCGAGATTGGTGGAAGGATGTTCGGCATCGACTTGATCGAACTGCAAGTGTTGGGAGTGGATGTCATTGTAGGCATCGATTGGATGGCTATATATGATGCCACAATTGATTGCAAGCAGAAGGAGGTGTTGGTGAAAGCACCAGGTGGACCTACAGTAACTTTCCAAGGGAAGAAGTAGATTTCGAAGGTGGCTGCAATGATATCTAAGATGGCAATTTCGGATGAAATCAAGGGCATTCCGGTTGTTCGAAATTTTCCTCAGGTGTTCTTGGATGATTTTCCAGGATTACCGCCGCAGAGAGATGTAGAGTTTTGCATCAATGTTCAGCCGGGAAGTGCGCCGATTTCCAAGGCTCCATACAGGATGGCACCGGTAGAGCAAGATGAAGTGAAGAAACAGATTGAGGAGCTTTTGAGCAAAGGGCTTATCAGACCGAGTTCTTCTCCGTGGGGAGCGCCAGTGTTGTTGGTCAAGAAGAAGGATGGGTCGATGAGGATGTGCATTGACTATCGGGAATTGAATAGGGTGACTATTCAGAACAAGTACCCACTACCGCGGATTGATGATTTGTTCGACAGGCTTCGAGGAGCAGCGGTGTTTTCGAAGATTGATCTGAGGTCAGGGTATCATCAGGTGCGAGTCAAGGAGGAAGATGTGAGTAAGACAGCATTCAGGACTCGTCATGGGCTGTATGAGTTTTTGGTGATGCCATTCGGGTTGACGAATGCGCCAGTAGTTTTCATGGATATGATGAATCGGGTGTTGAGGCCATTCATTGATTCCTTCGTGGTGGTCTTCATCGATGATATTTTGGTGTATTCAAAGTCTGAGGAGGATCATTCTAAGCACTTGACAGCGGTATTACAGACATTGCAGGAGCACAGCTTGTATGCCAAATTGTCGAAGTGTGAATTTTGGAAATCTGAGGTAGCTTTCCTTGGTCATATTCTTTCTAAGGAGGGAGTAGCTACTAATCCTCAGAAAGTGGAAGCAGTGAAGGATTGGCCCAGGCCGACGTCAGTGAAGGAAGTGAGAAGCTTCTTAGGATTAGCTGGTTACTACCGGAGGTTTATTCAAGGGTATTCTCAGATTGCAGTTCCATTGACAGGTTTGACCCGGAAGAGTGTGGCATTTGTGTGGACAGATAAGTGCGAGGAGAGTTTCCTTGAGTTAAAGGAAAGGTTGACTACTGCACCTATATTAGCATTGCCGCAAGCAGGGAAGGATTATGATATCTACAGTGATGCATCTCTCAGAGGTTTGGGATGTGTCTTGATGCAGGAAGGCAAGGTCATTGCTTATGGCTCGAGGCAGTTGCGTCCGCATGAGAAGAATTATCCGACGCATGACTTGGAGTTAGCAGCTATCATATATGCCTTGAAGCTATGGAGGCATTATGTTTATGGTGAGAAGGTTAATATGTACACCGACCACAAGAGCCTGAAGTACATTTATCAGCAAAGGGATTTGAATCTTCGGCAGAGAAGATGGTTGGAAGTTTTGGAAGACATTCGTCCTGAGATCAAGTATCATCCAGGCAAGGCGAATGTAGTGGCTGATGGACTTAGCAGGAAGAGTAGTTTATCGAGATTGATCACTACTCAAAAGGAGTTGGCAGCAGAGATCGACCAGGCAGGCATCGAGGTGGTACTGCGAGGTTTAGGGGCATCTTTGGCTCAGTTGAGGCTGCAGCCGTCCTTAAGAGAGAAGATTGTGGAAGGTCAGAGATCAGATTCAGAGATCCAGAAGATGATGCAGCAGGTTTCAGAAGGCAAGTTATCAGAATTTCGTGTACAAGATGGAGTTCTTTGGATGGGTGAAAGGTTGTGTGTTCCAGATAATACAGAGTTGAGGGAGAGTATCTTGCAGGAAGCACACAGTACATTATTGTCAGTTCATCCAGGAGGTACAAAGATGTACAGGGACATCAAACAGCTTTTTTGGTGGTCTGGTATGAAGCGGGATGTAGCAGATTTTGTGGCAAGGTGTCTGACTTGTCAGCAGATCAAGGCAGAGAATCAGAGACCTGGAGGTTTGTTGCAGCCGTTACCCATTCCGGAGTGGAAGTGGGAGAACATTAGCATGGACTTTATCACGGGTTTGCCTAGGAGTTCGAAGGGCAATGACTCGATTTGGGTTGTTGTGGACCGATTGACTAAGTCGGCACATTTTCTAGCCATGAAGATTACTTGGTCAATGGAGAAGTTGGCTGAGTTGTACATTGGGGAGATTGTGAGACTTCATGGAGTTCCTGTGTCAATTGTTTCGGACAGAGATCCAAGGTTTACTTCGAGGTTTTGGAGGAGTCTACAAGCAGCTTTGGGCACTAGAACTGATTTCAGTACAGCATTTCATCCACAGACAGATGGTCAGACGGAGAGGGTGAATCGAGTGCTGGAAGATATGTTGAGAGCTTGTGTTATGGACTTCGGTGGTAGTTGGGAGAGATACTTGGCATTGGTTGAGTTTGCTTATAACAACAGTTACCATGCGAGTATTGGAATGGCACCGTATGAGGCTTTGTACGAGCGGAGGTGCAGGACACCTGTATGTTGGTATGAGGTTGGCGAGAGGCAGATGTATGGTCCTGAGATCGTACAGCAGACGTCAGAGCAGATCGAGCTGATTCGCAAGAGGTTAGTTGAGGCTTAGAGTCAGCAGAAGAGTTATGCTGACACTCGACGAGGAGATTTGGAGTTTGAAGTTGGGGATGCAGTTTTCCTCAAGGTTTCTCCGACCAAAGGGGTGATAAGATTCGGTAAGGGAGGCAAGTTGGCGCCGAGGTACATCGGACCGTACAGGATCGTGGAGAGGATTGGCAAGACAGCATACAGATTAAAACTTCCTGAGGAGTTAGCGCAAGTACATGATGTGTTTCATGTGTCGCTATTAAGGAAGTATGTGGCCGATCAAAATCATCAGTTGGTAGAAGTTCCCGAAGATTTACAGGTGAACTTGAGCTACAAGGAACAGCCTGTTGAGATCGTTGATCGCAGGGAGAAAGTCCTTAGGAGCAAGGTGATACCTATGGTCAAGGTATTGTGGAGGAATCAACAGTTCGAGGAGGCTACATGGGAGCCAGAGGATCGCATGCAGAAGGATTTTCCTGAATTGTTTGTATAAGTGTATTCCTTTTGTATGATTGTAATTCTTTGAATGATTGTACTATTGATTGACATGTGATGTATTCCTTTATTTTGATTGTGATGTTATATGAAACTGTTTGGATTATGTTCTACTAGTATAATGCACGTGCGATGCACGCGTACATAAAGCATATTTACATGACTTGAAAACTTGAAACAAAAAAATAACAACCATATTTTTGCAAGGGCAATAATTTTAAACAAAATAAGTTCAGTATGAGAGAGTCAACAATCTTTGGCTAGAACCGCTTAAATTAAATTAGAAACATAAGCAAACATACGCGACCGTAATTGATCTTATTCTGCATATCTCTTATTCTTAGATTGCATGTTTGGGGTTCTCTTTTGGAGTTGAGATAACTACAATTATCCCACTCAGAAAGTTGAGATGCCCCAAAGCTAAATGCCCACAGAATTTACCAAACGCCTCATAAAACTACTATCACAGTATCATTGTTGTATTCCTTTATATAGTGTCACTTACTCCTGATCGTGCAGTAATAATTAGATAATAGAGCTTCCCTATGAAGTGAATTTGTTGAAATTTGATAGACTTCCTTATCTGGTTTTGTACTCTCCAATGGAGTTACAGGATACTGCAGTTCAGTCTAAAGTTACCCACAAAGTCTATTTTGATATAAGCATCGGGAAGGAAAGTCCTGTTGGTAGGATTGTGATAGGTCATTTTGGCGATGATGTGCCTAAGACAGCAGAAAACTTCCGGGCACTTTGTACAGGTTGAGTACTAAAATTCATTATCACTTACAATATAGATTGTGAAGGGGTAATGGCTTTTCCAAGTACATTAAAATGCATGGAAAACTAAAATATACTAAAATTTGACAGAATTAACCCTACATTATTTTTTTTAACTTTATATGTTTATGAGGGCATGATAGTAAAAAGCCGCCAAAATAGGGCTTTGCTTAATAATAGTTTAGATATAAACTGCATAAATTTTATACTCAAAACACACAAAAAGAGTGACTAACGGATAAAGTTGCTTAAACATACATACTTCAATGAGAACAGGAAGAAAATTTAATTTTACAAAGTGATATAATACTCACATAGAAGTGAAAAGACTCATATATGTTATGAATCATTTGAGACAATTTCCTAAACAGGAAGATAATGAAAAAACAAATTCATATTACTCTCCAATTCTTTCAGTCATATAATAAGTAGAATACATAAAAATTATAAAGAAAATGAAAGTTCATATATAAAATTTTAGTGCAAAACTTAACCAACCTTTTCTTCCCTCATTACTTTGGCTGCAGCCTGCAAAAGGATAGATATGCCAATCTGTGAATACAGGATCAGTTATATTACTGTAACATGTAAAGAAACAATATTCCAAGTGCGGATGGCTAGCTATCTTAGATAGCTGTCTATTTCCTCAATAAAAAGAAAAAGAAACAATCTGCCAAGTTAAAATCAATATTTACCTGTGTACAAAGGAAAAAAAATTAAGATCTCAGGTACCAAATATGTAAAAATCAACAGCAATATTGCCAAAATCTGCTACATATTACAATCTTGGTCTGCAAGCACTGCAAATCTTCAAATGACCAACAGTAAAAATTCCAGATTACAACAAAAACTTAATAACAGACTTATTCTCATGAAAATAAAGCAAAGCTGCAAGTAAAATAAAGTACAATTTATAAATAAAAACTGCTTGCAACAGATGCCTGCTTCTGCAAAATCTTCGTATCCTTGGAAAATTCAACCTTATTTTTTGTAGTGCTGGGTAACCTCCCATGCAAGCTTATCCATGAACTGACATTTCCTGTTCCAGCCCCATCCTGGGTTGCTCTGCAAATAATACGGAATTTAATGTTCGTATTCATGACTAATTTGTTGAAACAATATGTACATAATAATACTAAAAAGAAGATACAATGATATCATTATAGCCACATAGTTATTGAAAGTGTAAAAAATGAGAAAAAGGCTGAGGAAATCCATGAAACTAAGTCAGTGTAGAACTGCTTTTTTCAACATAAGAAATCAACTTGGGAGATTTCACAAAATTTACAACTGCTTGTCTAATAAACATCAGCCTCTAGTTTGTTGGGTGTAGATCCCTTGCTGAGGAAAAAATGAAAAGAGGACCTTAGGCTCTAGTAGGTTATCTTAATTAGCAACTCTGCAAGTTCAGCCAATGAACAATCAACCCTCCAAATTCCAACGTCTCTTAGAGCATCCCCCGAATTTTGGAAATAGGAGAAGATGGAGAGCGCTGCAGTCGTTAAAAACAAAAAAATAAAAGGGACGAAAGATGATCTTCCATCTAACAAATTTTTTTAATGGCATTTTTCTAATTATCCGATGGCAGTTTCGTAAATATCAAAAGATAACTTTGGATGAACGTCTGGGACGGAAGAACATCTTCCATCCCCCGAATTTTCTTTTCTTTTCTATAATGGCAATTTTGTAAATATGGAGTGGCGTTTTCGTAAATTTAGGGGGGGGGGGGAATTCCCAGATCTTCTGAGGCAAATTTTTATTATTATTAATTAAATTTGTGTGTACCTTAAAAAAAAAACTTATAAAAAAAAGTGAGATAGAAGATCTATCTTCTTTTATTAGTTTTTTTATATAATAAAATTAGAGGGCGGAAGATCTACTTCCATCTCTCATTTTTTGTGCAGTAAAAGTTGGCGGATGGAAGAAGATCTTCCGTCCAACCTCTTTTAATATTGAAAAAAGATTACATACGGAATAAGATCTTCCGTCTTCTATATTTGGAGATTGCTATATTTTGCTGCTATATTTGGCAGCTCACTTCACCACTTTTCTAAAATCTAAGTTTTTAACGAACGATAGTGGTAACGAAAAACTTAAATTTTCCATTTTTTAGAAATATAGCTAACGATAGTGGATGCTCTTAGAGTAAGAAATAGTAGATGACTACCAGACATCGCAACCAAGAATAGGGACCCTCACAGCTATGGCAGTGCACTACCCTCTGCCATTGTATAAAAAAACTTGTATTGAAACTGGAGGTCAAACTAAATTCCAGAACTTGCTTCTCTAATTTCCCTTTTTGAAACCATAAAGTCAAGCTAACAAAATATTAGGCAGGATTACACTTCGGATGGGCTATTTTAAGGATTTCCAGCAACCCTTTGTTCACTCTGAAGCTTCACAGCATTATAATTCACAAGATAAAACTTTCAGGTGATCATAAGCAATAGTATTGGACAAAAAGAAATAGTTTTCAAATTCCAAGTACATGTATAACACAAAGGAAAATGAAATGGGTGTGGTAAAACCTGAAGTGAAAGGACTGCACGATCAGTGAACCTCTTCACAGAGGATGGTACATTCTCAGGTATAGTCTTCGCCACTCTTTCCAATTCCTGCTGTTGTTGCTTTGCAGTTACTCTATCAGGGCCACAATACATATCCATAAGCTCTTTCATGTGTGGTAGCCTTCCCATCAAATCTTTAATAATTTCCTGTAGAGAAATGCAACATCAAAAAATCAATATCCAATTTTAACACAAATTTATCTGGAACAAATCAAAAATTATCTCGGAGAGCGGACGTCAACATTATGTACCAAATTATTTTACAAAAGAACTGAGGTACATGAAATTTAAGTGAAAGGCAATTGTAGACTGTATATTTTATCATTCACATTTAGGTAGTAAGAGATCGTATTCTGGTTGGACCATAGAAGATCTACTTGCAGATCCCTAAGATTCTGTAGGATCCATTTAGGGATCCAAACCAACTAAGCATGTACATAAAGAGGTTTCTCAGAAACCTACAAGATCCATTTGGGTATCCATCAATATTTACCTGTGTACAAAGGAAGACACCTGTGATCATTTAAAAAAAGTCCTTCAAGATGGTAAATCTCATACTTAATTGAATAGAAGGTTTTAGTTTCTCTTTCAAAACAAAATATCATATTCATCGAAAAAGTTAAAACAATAGAACAATCATCCTAAAACAAATCTGCATATATATATAAATTAATAAAATTGTACATATGTAATTAAAGATCCCATATATATTCATCATCTTCATTATCAAACCTGTTCAAGCCACCCCCGGCCGCACGTGCGCCGCCTCCACCGTATCGAAGGGCGGGAACTCGAAGTCCTGAAGCAGCGGATTCGTCTCGATCGCCGCGGTCGCCATGGGAGGGGAGCAGAAGGTTCGAGAGAGAGGGAAAGATGTGATCTTTTTTTTGGGGGGGGGAGGATGAGTACAGAGGACAGGGAAGGGGTTTTGATTTGAGAGAGAGGTAGAAGAATCGACCGGGGGGGGGGGGGGGGAGGGGGAGGGATAGTTTGTTTGTGTGATAATTACGGTTTTAACCCTTTTCTGTGTAGGTATGAGGGGTAAAATTTGACGGATCTAACCCTACATTATTTTCTATATGTGTTATATTTATGAGGGCATGATAGTAAAAAGCCACCAAAATGGGGCTTTGCTTAATAATAGTATAGATATGAAATATTGTTTCCTCTTGATAATATGTTTTTGAGCTCATTAGTAGTAGTTCTGAGGACAGAACTCTTCTAAGGAGGGAGTGATGTAGAACCCCATATTTTCAAATATTATTTTAATTATTTGAAAATGAATTTAAATGATTTTTGAGGATTTAATTGATGTTTTCCAAGAAATTTATCTTTTGTACACGTGCAGAACACGTGTGAATGACTTTTTAGAAGTTTGGAAAATTAAGATTTCTTTATGAAAAATCATTATTTATTATTTAGAATTTATGTAGTATTTTTCCAGATTTTTTCGGAAATTAATTGATGATATTTGCAATTTTTGAGAAAAGAAGGACTTATTTGCAAAATTGACAATTTTGAGGGTTGAAGTGCAAAATGTATTTGCTGGACTTTCCGATTAGTATTTGTTGAGGTTTGGAAATATATTTTTCTATTAGATCCTAATTTAAACGATATTTGATTGAATCTTCAAGACTAAACCTAGGGATATAAAGTTGTGTTCTTAAAAGGATTATTTTGCAAAGAGGGAATAAAACCCTAATATACAATCCTGCATATTTAAGGGAAATTCTTTTCCCAGCCGTCATTGAGTATATTCAGATTATTGGGATTTCTTTGAGGAGCAAAAAAAAAAAAAAGGAGGATTCTTGGATCTAGCAAGGAGAAAGCTTTTGTGGATCTTTTCTTCAAATCAAAGGTGAGTGGTTTGTTTTGTTTGTTGCTTTGTTTGCTTTGGTTGATGAATGACGTAAGATCTCTTGTTACGCTTGTTTGTGATCGTTATGCTATTGTTTTGTTAGTCTCATTGTATGTATGATATGGATCTTCTATTTTGATATGGATGATGAGAACTCTTGTTGATATTTGGATCATGTATGAGAAATATTAAGATTTGTTGAGGAAATATTGATTTTTATGAGATCATATGGTTGGAAGCATATTAAGATTTGATTATGTTTGTGATCGGATGTTAAAATATCTGGATCTATGATTATAAACCAGATTTTTGATTATGAGTTGACGAAGAAGTTTAGTTGAGAAACCCTAATGAAAAGATTAGAAGTTTAGATCTTGAGAATTTGAGATTTGAGGAATTGATTGATGAATATCGTATCCGTAATGGAGACTATTTAGATTGGTTATTTTGCCTGTGTACGAACTATTGTTTGATAAACAATGGATCGTTAGAAACCTTTAGTTTGATTTGTTTTCAGACCTGATTTTAAAAACTGTAGGCCGACAGTCGACTGGCCTACAGAGCAGTCGACTGATATGAGCCCACTGCTGTACTTTCAATCTTGAGAATTGTTCGGGACAGTCGACTTAGACTACTGTCAGTCGACTGGTCCGCTGTTTGTGAATTTGTTCAGTCCTTTCGGGACAGTCGACCTATGAACCTTTCAGTCGGCTTAAATACTTAGAATATTTTGATGAGAAGTTATTTGTATTTGTCTCGGGGCAGTCGACTGATGACTTTCTCAAGTCGACTGATCATGCCTTAGATTATTTTGTAAAGTTCTGTAGAAATGTCCTCTGGACAGTCGACTTACCTCAGCATAAGTCGACTGGTACTGAGGGATCTGTGTATTTGATTTTGAGACATTTGTTCAGTATTTGATTTTGAGATGTTCAGTTAAGAACATGATTTTGAGATATTTTGTTGAGCCACTTGCTTAGTGGAAATTTGTTCAGTTATTTGTTTTGAGTCTGTAGAGGTATGTGACCCTAGTATACCGGCGTTGAGATATTTGTTCAGTTATTTGTTGAGGCCCATTGAGGCACATTTTCAGTATTCATATTTTTAGTTCGGTAGGGTACACTACTCTAGGAGATTTTGTTTAGCAACCCAAATTAATAAGGACAGGCATTAGTAAAGTCATGACGAAGGGGAACATGAGTTATGCACCTCAGTAAGGCTTTAGATGTGAGACTCAATCTTCTGAATTATCCAAGTAGTTAACTTGAGATGTGGGATTTATCTCCTGAATTATCCAGGTAGTTAACCTGAGATGTGAGGTATATCTTCTGAATTATCCAAGTAATTATCTTGAGATGTGGGATTGAACTCCTGAATTATCAAGGTCGAGGCGACGCTTTTGTGGTATTCTTGTGATGATGAGACTGTGTTTAGATGAGGGAAGATCTCCTGAATTATCCAGGGAAATACCTGAGATGTGGGATCTATCTCCTGAATGATCAAGCATGGGCAAATTATCATAGTTTATCTTCATCTCTTAGTAGTCATCGTTGTCAGCATGTAGTCATGATGTTTTTCTTGAATCACTTTTATGCATTTGGATTTCCTGTTTTTTACACACTTGGCTTTTGGTTTGGACATCACCCATCATTCTTTGTTGTTACTTCAATACTTTAGTGTTTGATTATTATTGTTGGACATTATGTTTTAAGTTCATTTTGTTATTTGTTTGATTTGTTGCCACTCACACCATTTATGGCTGACCCCGTAGTTTGGGGGTTAGGGTTCAACTCTAGCCTCACATGTTGCAGGTTATTGCTTAGATTGGAGGTTGGATGCTTGAGTGGGCAGTTTGAGATAATTGGATTATTTAGTGATTGGTGTAAAACTGTAAAGGATATTTGAGATCATTTTGAATTGTAAATAAAAAGATTAGTTTGTGTTGAAATGATTAGACTTCCGCTGGGATTTGTAATAATTGTTGTAATAAAAGAAAGAAAATTTTAGTGGTGTTTGTTGGTGTTTATTGTTGTATTGAAGTGGATTACTGGGATTTCGCCACGTATTTTCTAAGCTCTCATATTAGAAATTCGGGACGCTAGCAGGTTGTATGTTGTTGTATTGAGATGATTTCATGTGCTTGTAGACTGGAGTAAAAAGTATGCAAAGTTTCAAGTAGTGGAACAATAGCTAGAATCATAAAGATCCAACTTTTGGTGTTGTAGGGTTCAATTTAATAACCTACGTAAACAAAGGAATCTTGATCCGAAATTTATGTGGGAGGTTCTCCTTGGTGTTAGTAGTATGCTGTGATTTTTGGGGATTTTTCGGAGTTGGTTTGATGAGTGAAACGAGTCGTTTCCCCAAAACAGCAAGCGTAGAGCAAAAATAGAAAACTGTGTTTTTCGGGTTAAGTATAGCAGTAGGTCCAAGATGCTTTTACTTGTGTTTCCTTGCGTAATTAGAGGTAGAAACCCTGCAGAGAAGTTGTAGTAGACATTCTCCCCTTTTCGAATTGACCTCTCATGTTAAAATCCGATAAGAGACGCAAAAGTTATGGTCGTTACAAAATCATGACAGCGAGCCGGCTGAGAAGCTCACTGTTCTGATTTGTTGTCATTTTTAAGCCCCTTATTGGACGAATCTGAGGAGGTGACCCTGTAAAGAAATTGTAGTAGACAGTCTCCCCTTTCCGAATTGGCCTCTCTGGCTAAATTTCGATAAGCGCAGTAGGAGTTTTGGCTTTCGGAAAATACAGCTAAAAGCTGTCTGACCAAGTGCTTACTGTTTTGACTCTTCGAAGTTTTTGAGGGTCTTAATGGTTGAATCTGAGGTAGAGACCAATTAGAGAAATTGTAATAGATATCCTCCCCTTTTCGAATTGGCCTCTCAGGCTAAATTTCGATAAGTGGAGTGGGAGTTATGCTCTTTGCAAAATACAGCAATTAGCTGTTTTAACTAGGTACCTGCTGTTTAATTTCTTGGTCATTTTTATGGGTCTTACTTGATGAATATGAGGAGCCGAACCATTAGAGAAGTTGTAGTAGATGTTCTACCCTTTCCGAATTGGCCTATTGGGTTAGATTCTGATAAGCAGAGTAGAAGTTATGGGCTTTGAAAGTTTCAGTTTTCCTTAGTTAAGTCTGCTGCTTTTATTATCATGTGTGTTCGGCAGGTAGGAATTTGGATTTCCTTGTGGAATATGAGCGAATTGTCAACTGGAAAGTTTTAGTAGATGTTCCCACGTTTCAAATTGTCCAGTTTCGTTAGATTCCGACATGTGGAACAAAAGTTACAAGCTACGGAATTTAGATTTCCTTCGGAATCTGAGAAGGTGTTCAACTAGGAGTTGTAGTAGGTGTTCTCACCATTCCAAAATGTCTAGTTTCGTTAGATTCCGATGAGTAGAGCAAAAGTTACCAGCTTGCAAAGTTTTAGCTTCTGTTGGAAATCTGCAGTTGGGTTAAACTATTTGCGTGTGTGCGATGGACCGGAATTTGGATTCCTTATGGAATCTAAAAAAGTGTTCCACTGGAGAGTCGTGGTAGATGTTCTTACCCTTTTAAAAAGTACATTTTTGTCGAATTCCGACAAGCGCAGCACTGGTTGCTTCCAGGCTGTCGGAAGGTTTTTATGTCGCTTTTCGTGCTTTTCTTTGGTAGTATGTTTGTACTAGACTTGTAGTAGATTCTTCTGTTACTTCTAATTATAGCAGAACAAGTTTCTCTAGTAAGCACGTTTGGTTTCTTCTAGGTTGATTACCTGTATGGTTGTTTTATGTATGGTTTTGCTCATACGCGACTCGACTGGCACGTATGTAGCGGTGGTCTCATACATAGCTTATTTGGCTCATATATATGTTGTTATCTCATACGCGGATCGACATGCCCGTACGTAGCTGTTGGTCTCATACGCAAGCGTATTTGGCTCGTATGTATGCTGTTGTCTCATACGCAGCTCGACTGGCCCGTATGTAGCTGTTGGTCTCATACGCAGCTTATTTGGCTGGTATGTATGTTGTTGTCTCATATGCAGCCCGCCTGGCTCGTATGAAGTTGTTGGTTTCATACGTAGCATGTTGGCTCGTATGTGTTCTGTTTACTCGTATGTAGCTTATTAGCTAGTACGCAGTTTTGTTGTGCTCGTCTAGGGTGATATTATTGCCCTAGGGCTATCGACCATCAAGATGTGTGTTTAGCTTACTCCTAAGGGACTGTGGACGAGTCACTCCTTGTGTACTGTCATATCTTAACCGGTGTAGGTTGATCGCGGACCGGAGCATAGACGAAATCCAAGTTCAGGGTAGTAGCATGCGAATGCGTTCGTATTGACGGGGTCTTGGATCGATAGGCCATGAACCAGATCCTTACAGATTCTTGTAAGTCTAGGTTGAGCAGCCTAGAAGAGTTATCTTGTGAAGTCTAACTTAAGACCTAGCATGTTGTGCTAATATTGTTGTTATCCCTAGGATTGTTCAGGATTAGTGACATCGTTAGGGTAGTAACTTATGGCTATTACTACTTAACCATTACTTATTATCATTTTCGCTGAAAGGAAAGAGTTGGTGTTAAGGGTGATATCTTATGATCCGACCGGTCCTATAGGCTAGCACTAGGCAGTGTTATTGGATTGTACCCTTCTTGTCAAAGGGATACGGTCTGTGCCTTCTCACGAGTTAGGAGTACGGGATCCGTATCTCGTCTGTTAATTTCTGAAGTGCCTTGATAAGCGAGAGCGATTCATGTCCGAGCTAGGGGGGATGAACCCCCGGAACTCCGTTTTGTCATTTATCTAAGGGCGAGAAGCCATAGACTACGATCAGGCAAGGGGGCGGCAAGAGATGCTTCGAGCTAACCTGCGTCCGCTGAAACTCCAAGGATTCATCATATATTTGAGTGGGGTCCGGTGCGACTGGGCAATAGTGGAAAACGGGGACACCACTATATGACTGCGAATTGAGGGATTAGACCATTTCGGAGCAACCTCATCAATCATGTTTAATCTTCAAAAACAAGTCGAGTACAAGAGTAGAATTCATGGTGCGGGTTCAAATCCCTATATATGAAGAAACGACTTGAGATCAGGCGTATGTAATATGGGCTGCATACTGTTCCGGAGACTTGCTTGCATTAGAATAAGAGCATCATTGTATTGGTAATCTTGCGTTAGAGTCTAAGTCATAGCATGCATTGACACATCAATTATATATACACATTTTTCTTTTCATCAATCTATTTGCTATAGTTTAGATTCGCTGCTAGTTATCAGCCTTAAAGCGTTAGTATATGTACTAACGTCCCCACTTCTATAGTTACTAGATTGAAAGATTACAGGTACTGAATTGCAGAAGTACAGGTACAGGTTTCAGGATGACTCAAGGGAAAGAGAAGCAATGAGTCGATTTCATTTTACATTTTTTGCTGTAATATTGTTGTAATTTATGTTGATTACTATTTGTAATAGTTGTTGTAAATTATTTATTTGTTGGAAAGCATCCAAGTGAAATACCAAGTGTTGTTCTTTATTCATTGTACTCTGATACATTTTGTTGGAAGTTGTAACACTTGGGATTGTAAAGGTATTATTGTAATACTGTTATAATGTTTTGCAATTTGTAACATTCGGAATTGTAATACATTTGTGTTAAATAAAAAGTTTAAATTTTCCTGTTTTTCTGTGTATTGTCGCTAATTGAAGAAAAGGTTCTGGCTCATGTCACTGTTTCCCAGTTACCGGAAATCGGGGTGTTACATTACATGGGTGAACTCAATTACTTCCTTGGACTTCAAATAAATCAGTTCAAAATGGCATATTTATTAATCACGAAAAATATGCTAAGGAATTACTCAAACGTTTTGGAATGGATGGCACTAGTAGTAAGACCACACCTATGACTACTACTGTTACACTTCACAAAGATGAATTAGGTAAGAGTGTTGATCAAATACCTTCGAGGTATGATTGGCTCACTCTTATATATAACTGCTAGTATACCAAATATTATGTTTAGCGTATGTTTGTGTGCTAGATATCAATCTGATCCAAAAGAATCTCACTTAAAAGCAGTGAAATGGATTTTAAGATATATTAAAGGCACATATGAATATGTTTTATTTTATCCTCGCACCAATAATTTTCAATTACTGTCTTATAGGGATGCTGATTTTGCTGGAAGTAAAACTGACCACAAAAGTACTAGTGGAACCTGTCATTTTTTGGAAAATTCCTTAGTACTTTGGTGTAGTAAAAAACAAAATTCCGTATCCCTATCTACCACAAAGGCTGAATATATTGCTACAAGTTTGGCTTGTGCTCAAATCTTATAGATGAAACAAACTCTTTTAGATTATGGTATTTCTTTTTCAAAACCTTCTATAATGTGTGACAATACCAGTGCCATTAATCTGTCTAAAAGTTCGGTTCAACATTCACGTACGAAATATATTGATATTCGACATCATTTTCTACGTGATCATGTTTTAAAAGGAGATATCTTATTGGAGTTTATTTCCACTGATAAACAAATAGCGGATATTTTTACCAAACCATTGAAAGAAGACATTTTTATCAAATTTAGACGAGAACTAGGAATTTGCTCATATCATGATATTTCCTAAATAATTTTTTTTTGTTTTTTGTCTAAGTCGACTTAGTTTTTCGGTCGACTTATACCGAGCTAATGTGTTTGTTTTCTTTTCTTGACTTTTTTTAATGACCAGTCGACTGTCTTGCTTTCACAGTCGACTGACGATACTTTATAAAAAATTTTATTATTGGATATATTTTGCTCTCGCCTCAGTCGACTTCCCTCAATGCCAATCAAATGTTGCGGCTGTGTTCAGATTTTTTTTAACTGAATCGTCACTTGTTGGGGTTTCTTTTGCTCTTCTCAGACCCGACCTGTTCCACTTTTACTCTCTATGCGATCTACACCATCAATCCATCCTTTCTTTTAATCTCCACCCTCAATGTCTTGTAAGAACCCTAGCCTTTTTTCACTTTCCCCTTTTACTTTTTACTCTTCTTCGTCCTCAAGACCAGACGGCTGCTGCTATGAATGTTTTTGGGTGTCTTTTGCCCTCGTAATTGCAGATTGGAGTTGAAAGCTCGATTGTTTTTGGTCGGAGTTTTCTCAGATTTGGTTCTTTGTCTCTCTTTGTTGTTGGGGAAACGATTGTTCTCTCCTTTTTAGGTCTTTTAGATTATTCTCTTATCTTCATGCCGAAATCCAAAAGATCTAGATCTGCTAATGTTGAGGAAGAAAAAACCCATCCTAATTATCTTCAATATTTGAGGAACCCTAATTTAGTTGAAAAATATTGTATCATTTGCCAACTAGTTATTTTTCCTGGAAGGTTTCTTAACTTTCCTGATTTAGATAAATATCCCATTGATCCACTTTTTCAACAATGTGGATTATTTGATCTTTTATCAATCGTCAATCAGCCCTATTACTATCCGCAACTTATTTTTTTATTTTTTACTAATATGAAAGTTGCTAGTACTGCTGATGGTGGTTTGATAATTTTCACTACCTCTGTTAAAAATGTAAGGATGAAATTGGATGTTCAGAAGTTAGGATAGATTTTAAACATTCCTTTTGATGGGTTGGATTTAGGTGAAATTGAACTCGATGATCCCTCCATTTTGTCCAAAATATTTCTTCCCAACTCTGGTCCTCCAATGACCAATAAGAACATCACCCCGCTTACAAAACTTGTTGCACGAATTTTATCGTATAATAGTATCCCAAAAATAGGGAGCTACGATCAATTTTCGTACGAATTACAAGCGGCTGTGTATGCTATTTTTGGGAATATTCAAATCAATTGGAGTCATGTTATATTTAGTCGTCTCCACAAAGCTCACTCCTCTTTTTTACCTTATGGTACTATTCTCACTCACGTCTTTAACCACTTTATGGTAGATTTAGATTCGGAGTCTAGTGTTGTGTCTCATTTTGAAACTTTTGATCGAGCCAGTCTTGCCCGTATGAAATTACTTCATACTCCTTCTTCACCTCCCCGTATACCTTTGGCCACTTCCATTCCCCATCGTTCTTTGGCATCTAGTTATTCTTCCAGTCCTCGTCCTAGGGCTAGCTTTTCTCATCCTAAGAGTCTATATTCTTCTGTAAACTACAATATGGACCATCAGGATCTCATTTTGGGTCGTCAAGATTCTCTAGAGGCTAGTCTTACTAACCTTACTCAGATGTTTGTTCGACAGTTTCCTCAGCCTACTCCTGCCTCCAATAGTGACGAAGACGACGATTGATGTTACTTTTCTTTATTTTGCATTATGTTTTCTATGTTTGTAAGATTTTATCTTTGACTTTGGTTTATGTACTATCTTTGATTGTTTATGTATAACTTTAAGTTCTCTCTTTGGATTTCCTTTTATGTTCTATTGTTAGATTCTCTCTCTATTTTTGTTGATGCCAGAGAGGGAGAATTTTAATTGCTTGGTTGTGTACATGCTTGGTTATGTATGTGTATCTTATTACACAATGCTTAGTTATTTATGTGTATCTTATTATTTTGTGCATGTTTTATTTTATTTATGGGGAGAAACTTTAAATTGTAAAATTTGCATATCTATCTGTGTGTCATGTTCAGGAGAAGCATGTTGTTTTAAAAGTTACTATTCTATACTATTTAGTTATTGTGTTGTCATCATCAAAATGGGGTTGAATGTAGATTCTTGATTTTGATGACTACAACACGATACACATATGTTCTAAACATGTCTCTTGCGGTGTGTACACAAAGCTTTCAAGGCTCAAGATCAAGCTACAAGACAAGTATCATTCAAAGCTTCAAAGATTTTGAAAGTGATCAGCTCAAGAACAAGATACAAGTGTGTCTTGAAAGTTGATGTGCAAAATTGTAATCTTTGATATGTATGCTTAGGAATCTTGTAAAAGCCTTGATGCACACACTCACACATCCCCAAGAAACTATTTTAATGTTTATTAAAAATCAAAAATGTCAAATTCAAGCTTGTATGTGTTCAGCTGTCAAAGTACCAGTCGACCTACTTAGATATGCAGTCGAATGTTTTAATACAAAACAATCTGAACTTACTCAAGCTCTTACCAGTCGACTCCCTTGGCAACCCAGTCGACTGTTCGAGCAATTTTGACAGTTTTCAGAAGTTTAAAATTTGATTTTCGAATTCAAATATTTTCTGCCATTTTATGGCAGTTGACTAAACTGTTTTCCAACGACTTTGAAGTCTTTACTCTATAAATAAAGTTTAGATTGCACTTGGAAAAGGTTACCCAATACTTTAATCAAGTCTTTGCTTTTTTGAAAATAAATTCAAAGTTTTCAAGCAACTCTCACTTTCTTAGACTTGGTTCTCTAATTTCAGTCTTGCATAACAACGATTAAGTTCGTGATTGCGATTAGAAGTTGACCTATAGCCTCAATACAAAAAGCAGACTCAAAAATCAAGGCTCTAGGTGTTGTAATTTTCTATTTCTTTGTTGTTCACTCTCGGGTTGTAAGAGTGGTCCTCTCGGTTGGAGAGAAGGGCTCTTGGTGTAGAGTCAATGTTCACTCGAGCTTGTAGAGTGGGTTCTTGCTTTCTTTTGTGGTGAGAGAGGTCTATGGGTTTGTCATAGTTGTTGCCAAAGGTCGTAGGGTATTCTTGAAATCATTTCAAGAATAGTGGAAACTCTTAAGTGGGTTGCTTGGGGACTGGACGTAGGTTAGGAGGACCGAACCAGGATATATCGTTGTGCTAGCATTGTTGATTCTCTGTGGTTTGATCTCTTTAATTTGCAATTTTAATTTTGCTGCATTTTATAGTTTATCTGTGTCTGATCAGTTGACTGATTCTCCTATTAAGTCAACTTACAGATTCGCTGTTCTTCTATTTGATAAACCCTTTTGTTATTTGTTGATTCAGTCGACTGGTTTGTCTTTCCAGTCGACTGAACAGTAATTTCAAAGTTAAATATTTTTAGTTTTTACATAATACTATTCACCCCCCCCCCTCCCCCCTAGTGTTATTTGCCTTGCATACAAGATCCAACATACATCTCTCAGTCTACATGGTCAACTAGCAGAATATCAAGGAAAACAACACTTTTATGAAGCAAAAATTTGATCTTTTCTAATCTAGATAACATTCCATGTAATTTGACACATCTTTTACGTTATCTCCTATATGATCTATCAAGCATGGTATAAGAAAAATTACATCTTTGTGAAAAGTCGATTTTTAAATCAATCCTACATGAAGGATTATACATTGATTTCTACTTGTTCATGAAGGTGTTGTTTTGATTACTCATTCACTTAGATTCATCAATTTATCATCTAATAAGAACTCCACATGCAATCTATTCAATTAATCATCATGTAAGTCGACAACAACCAAAAGAATTACTACTCACTCATCATATTTATTCTCTACATCAAACATATAATCTTCTAGCATGCATCCTACTAGATAATCCATCATATTCAACAATATAGAACAAAATAAAAGTATCACTCACCTTTAGAAGAGATTAACTTGAAGGAAAATAAAAAAATAAGAAAGCCCTTCTGCTTCTTTTGTAAAGCATCACGATTCAGCACCAAAGTAATAATGCAAAGATCGGGTTTTGAGTTCACAATCAGGAAAAGCGGCTGCTATGCTTTCTATATAGTCCGGGATGATGCCTAGGGTTTTTGAGAAGGTTTTATGAAATATTCTTTTAAGAAATCTCTTTACATATTTAGATTTATCATATTAGGTAATTAACTTAACCAATTTAGTTGATATACAATCTTTCAAACCCCTTTAGATCTTGCCAGCCTCATGTGGAAACCCAGAAAAAACAACCCTTTTTAAATTTTTGCCTCTAAGTGCAACTTTTGCAAAAAACACCCTTCATTTAGCAATATTTGCAAAAAATACCAATAGTGTAAAAAGGTAAATTTTCAGAAAAGGATTATTAAATCACCAACATTCACTTTAATTCATTTATTAACTCAAAAAGCATTATTTAAAATTCTAGGGTATTAAAAAACCACCACTCCCTGCCGCTCATCGCTCTCGCCCTCCCCTGTTCACCACTGAACCCGCCGGAGTCCCTGCCACCTAGTTCGCCCGCGACCACCACTACACTCGCTTCCACCCGCAAGCCCAAGCTAGAAACTCCGCACCCCCTCTGCCATCGATGCCCCACTGTCACTGTCATCTTGTGTCAACTTCGCCCCCACCACCACTACAGCTATTTTCCGTGTTTGTTGCTGCCGTTGTTTCTTTCCGTTGTTGCTGTTGGCCTTGCTACGGTGCCGTTGTCTCTTGCAGTAGTTGTTTGTGCATTGTCGTGGGTTACTCGTGCCATCGTTATTGTTGCTGCGTGTGTTGCCGTCTGTGCCATCGACGCTAAAGCCTCTTGCTGCCGTTGCTGAGTTGCTATCTTGCTGTCCTCATCGTGTGCACGTGCTCTCGCTGATCGCCATAGTTTGCACATGATTTATGTATATGTAGTTTGCATGTGATTGGTGTATACGTAGTTTGCACGTGTTTCGCCGTCAGAATCTTTTCGTATCATCTTCATTAATATTCGGGATAATTGTCAAAAAGGCAAGTTTCCTCTTGAACTATTTTTATTATTCTTGTTCAAAATTTTCTTTGATCTCTGGTAGTAGTCCCTATTTTGTTTATCATATTCTATTTCTTTGATACCCTTCAAAGACACTTTTACGGATTCATCGGCGAAACCAAGTAATAATTTTCTGTTCGTGGCATTCCCTTGATTCAAACCGAAGCCTGTATATTTTTTCATATGCATACACTACACGTACACATAGATTAGAAACATGTATATAGAAAATGATGATGTGAATGTTTTTTTGATGGAATGTAATTTTTACTCGTGAAATTAAACGCCATGGCTATAATAATCGTGCCTTGTTAGTGGTAGAGTTTCATCCTGATAATTAAGTAAAATTTTCCTGTTGATTTATTGCCATGAAATTATACGTTTGCTTGTTTATTTGGTTGTCACATAATAATAATCTAGCTGCTGGCCTGCTGTCTATTTTATATTGTTTTGAGTTTTTGACCCGGTTGCTTTTGTAACTTAATATAACTTTGTAAATAAAATCTGTATCCCTTCGAACCTATTTTTCAGAACATTTTACAGATCTTGATTCCGATTTATAAACTGTAAGTTATTATATTATTGATGCTGCTAGGTTTCAATTTCCAGATTTCTGTCAAGAGTTACACCGATGTGGTTTTCTATTAAAATAAAAAGTTAACAGCTAAAGTTAAACTTGAAATTATATGTGTTGTTACTAGACAAGACTAGGAGTGACATTATTTTTTTATAAGATTATTTGATAATTATCCAGATCTTTTACAGATGTGAAAACTTGACAATAGGTTGCTGTTAGAACACTAGTTCAGTAAAGAACCCGATTTGTGACCTAACCACAGATAATATTAGTTAGAAATCATTAAATAAGAGTTATAGCTCTGTCTGTCTGAAATCCAGTTTATTTGGTGGTTTTGCAATCCGACCTACAGATTGTAAGATATCCATATTTTCGTACACTGACATCTGAACTCTAGAATGCAGTTTCAAAATACATTACCATGTCTAATTAATGAAAACGGTACATTAATTTTAAGATAAAATTTGGGATTTAATTTTTTATTACTAAGAATTGTTAGGAATTAAAATATGGTTTTTATGTGATTTTTAAATTATTTTACAATCTACTTTTATATACAAGAATTTTGACCCTAACATGCTGCCTGAACATGTAATCAGTAAAGAATGAGATTATTCGCCTAGTTTCTGAATATATTATATGTCATATGAATATGCGTTGGAACCGGAAGAGAGTTTACTTTCTTGAATCTCTTACGGAACCTGATTTTCATTCCTATAGCAATGGGATAGTTGGTTTTTGTCCAACAACGTCTTCCTATCAAGATTGTGTGTTTTGTGTTTTTTTGTATATCCATGTTTGCTTTTGCATCTAGTGAATAGAATTAATTATACCATGCTGTAATGCCCTTAATTTAAAACACAGGTAATTCGTAGCAAGTACAGGCTCTTTTTCTTCAATTCGTACAAATTTACAAGGAATTTTAAAAAAATTCATTATACATTGTCTGTTACAATTACACAGCAGAAGTAAATATACAACTTTAACATTCAACAACTCTAATATGGAAGTAATCATCAGTATCAACTCATCGTAGTAACTTGAATTCCATGCCATGATTAATCCTGCGACAAGGAAATTATGGGCACGTCAGTTGCATACAACTGTCGCAATGCTATAATACAGCGGTTCTTTAACTTTAGCAAACGCAAACTTGAATGAAAACAGGAAAAGTGCATCCCATACTACGATGACACAAATGCATACGTGTTCGGATTCTATGCATCCCCTACTACATACGTCTGAGGGCAAGCCCTTATCGTACTCCTCAATGTAGGGTTTATCCCCTCGTCATGAAATTCTACTACGGTAAAAAAATTAAGGTTTAGACATTCCACGAGTACCGACTCCAGTCCTGGAATCCACCGTCAGGCTATACGGAAATCCTCGTCGTGCGAACATCCCGCAAGTGCCTCTCTAGCCCCAGTATATACATATATATTGGTGACCTGCCTCCCATCCGCCCGACTATTCAAGATCCTGGATTTAATCGTAGTCCCGGATTTAATTGAGGCTTGTCTCACCCCGCTAGCAACCACAGTCCAGGAATCCACCGTCTGACTGAGTCTATAGTCCAGGAATCCACCGTCAGACTATATAGAAGTGCCCCACATATGTTTGCCCAAGTATCGTCACATCTTCTCCTAGTGCATATCCTTAGGTTTAATTATAATCATCACAAACTAGATCTAGCTTACCCTACCGGACTTAAATCAATATACGAGAACATTAGCCCACACTGGCTACTTCTCAAATTTCTTTATTTACAAATTGCCGGCCAATACAGGTCTCGCTCAGCCTCTAGATTCCAACAACCACTCAATATAGAGTTCACTTAGGTTACATCTAACCTCAACATAACCATTTCATTCATTATCCATCAATTCTTCTTTATCCATTCTCTTTATGTTTATAAATTATGAAGTATTCACTTCTTATAACAATATTCATCAACAATTTGCCAATCGCATTCTTGTGGACAATTTCTTGGTTAACAAACCAAACTATTCACTTTAGTAATATTCAATGCTCTTTTAATTAACATAACATTTTCTTCATGCTTGTCTATACTTCAAGTATATTTCTTAATACCAAAGTTCTTTAAGATTAAATCACGATTTCTTAATACAAAATCTCTTTAAGATTTATCACTAGAAATTCCTGATTTCAATCTCCTAATCATGCTTTTGATTTTATTATGAACCACCTCAATCATTTCCATAATTCAATGGATTAATTATCATGAATTTTTCACAAAAAAGGGTTCTAAATTTGTATTCTACAATCAACTCTTAAATATTTCTAATCATATACATTTCCCTTTAAATTTGAATTCACAACTTATCTAATATATTATTTAATATGAATATGACTTTTAATTCCCAAGATATATCTTAGGATAGTCTGAAATTATTTCCAAGGGTTCTAATAACATTCTAAAATATTTTTTTAAAATTTTCCTAATTTTAAAACTTAAAAATCTCTAAAAATAAAATTAAAAGCACATTTCTGTGCAAGGGGGAATCAAACCCAAGGTCAGCAGCCAGCCAACTGCAAGCCCAACCAGTGAGCCAACTCAATTTTGTGATAAAGACCGCTTTGAGTTCCTTTTGTAATCCAGAAGTGTCAGTTGATTAATTTCCAAAAAACCACAAAAAGGTAGAGCCTCCCAGTATTCGAATCCGCGACCAAGAAAGCCCCGAAGCGCAAGCGCTACCACTATGCCCAAGCGCTATTCTGATAATATATGTGTTTAATTTGTTCATCTACATTGATTTCTATCATTTTTTCTCAAAATATTTGTTCATAAAAAACACTCCTAGATTTTCAGAAATTATTTCTCACTGATTTTATCTATATGAGAGTGAAGTTATGAACAACTAATTTAAATAGTAAATTTTGAGAACTTTTATGCACATATGCGTTTATTAATGATCATGACTACCTTTTTATAACATCTAACATGAATATATTTTTATTTTAGCAATTTTTATGAGTTTATGGAGAGTTCTTATCTCCCTATTAAATTATAATCCAACCCAATATTTACACAATTTTTTATGCATAAGTTAACAACTTTATATATACCTACAATTCATATACATAATCTAATCATGGTATACTACAATACGCATGACACAACTATGTTCTAATAAGAATTATAGTTTGACTACATGAAAATTCTATATTGTAAGTTTCAACTACTATGCATTAATTTCTCACATTCATCAACTACCAAAACTCTATATGTCAATACAACATGCATCATCTAAAAGTTTTGGAAACTAAATAACTCATGCCAAATTTTCCATTTCAAACACAATTCATCTAAACATGCATTCTAAAAACAATTGGAAAGTAAAAGAAACATCCACCTCTTTGTTGATGCAATTAGTAAGTAGAACTAATAGAAAAAATGCTTCAAAGATCCCCCAAAATTTGGCATTCTCCTCCTCTAGCAAGAAAAACTTGTAACATCCTGAATTTCCATCTATAATTAAATATGCGTTTGTTTGATTTTACGTGTTATGCACATGCAAATTTATGAACATTTTCCCTTAAGAATTATTTATTTTTATGTCATGAACAAGTATTTTATTTCTTCTCTTTTTAATTAAAGCCTATTTTAATTTCTAGGCCTAATTGTTTAATTTTAGCCCACACTAATTATTTAATTAAATAAATTAGAAAGCCCTTACACTTTTAGCCCACTAAAATGAGTCCAATAGTTTGTTCTCATTTAAATGAGACAACTTGTAGGGTAGACTTGTTTTTGTAACAAATTAATTAATAAACATGAACATTTAGTAATTAAGTGTGCATTGTGTGACACGTGCATTACACATGCACGTGCAAGTGTGCATGAAGGGGGTAGGACGGATGGCTTCAAGAGGAGGTGGGAGAGATGGAGCGAGTGGTGAGTAGTTATTTGATCATGGGTAGTTGTTCTAACTCACTAATGCATCTTAACCCCACATCTACATTCATCTAAGTTAATCTCCATCTTTCATTTAGCCTTGAAAAGTGTATAAATACCCCCTCATCTTCTTCATGAAATACAATAGAAAATTTGCAAGAGAAAAGAAAGAAAAGAAACAAGTTGTGAGTAAAAGATTGAGAGTAGTTGTGAGTAGAAAGATTGAGAGATTTTGTTGTGTGTTCTTGCAACAATTGGAGGCCGGTCTACATCAAGAGGAGCAAGAAGGAGCTCGGGTTCCATCACGCAAGGAGGAGAAGGCACATTTTGGTGGCACAATCTATAGGAGAAGGAACCGTTCGTGCGTTTAAGGAGCTTCCTAGGAATTTTTCAAATCTGTTTCTTCAATAAGGTGAGTGATTTCTCAAGTTTATAAATTAGATACCATGCTACGATTAAAATTGTGAACATGCTAGAAACAAGTAGGAAAGATTGCCCTACATTTGTTTGAAGAGATTAATAAGATAAGAAGCTCTAATTGTGAAAAGTGAGTAAAGTAAATTGGAATGTATTATTTAAAATGTGTTATGATGGTTTGTTAGTATAATTGCATGCTAGAATTGATGAATTTTGATTTTATGAATAATTTGTTTAATGAATGATTGGTAGAATGCAATATGTGAAAATTGTGTCGATGGATAAATTATATAATGCAAACTAGTACTCATGAATTAAGAAATGGATTGGTTGTGGTAAAAATGTTTGTTTTAATTGCCAATATGAATAATATTGTAGTCTCTAGAATATCATTCATGTTGCTCCTTGAAATATAGGCAAATGATTAGTTGTAAAAATAAGACTAATTTAAGAGCTCGATCTATGTAAGGAATGAAAAGAGTGTATGAACACATTGGGAATAAAGGAAATTTATTGACGAAAGATTACACTAAAGAAAAATATACCTATGTCGAAAATGTATTCAAGATCCATTTTTTCAAAAGAACTAATGAAAAATAGAGTTTTATGTGTTTAAAAACGAGTTTTATACAATTTAACAACGTACAAGTTACTGTTTTTCCAAAAGAATGTAATCAGGAAAAGATCTAGATTTTATAAGTGCAATCTAATTTAGAAAAATCGAGTATTTCTAAAACGAACTAGAAACAATACAGTCTGACACAAAAACATTTTAATCGATTTCCTATACGGGTGAGTCACTCGGACTTATTGGTCTTCGGGTGCATTTTAAGAGTGTTACTGTAGCTCAACGGAGCTTTTGACACGGGTTCGAGTCTTGGAAGAGACTGTTTTTTTTTCGAAATTGATTTTTACTCAAAAACAGAGAGCCAAACCTTATACATAATTTAAGTTATTAATAGAACAGTTGGTCGCCTTGACATTTTGGGCCTCGGGTGCGACTGTAGACAGTTACTGTTCACCTAGCAGGGGTTTTGGTTCTAGGTTCAATCCGGCCTCTGGCCAATTTATTATTTTTTTTGATTTTTTAATATTTTTTTGATATTTCTCAGGTTTTAAGTGTTTTAAAAATTGAGAAAAAATATTAGAATTATTCTAAAAATACATAGACTTCATGAAAATTATTTCAATAATATTTGACATAGTATATTGAGGGTTAGAAGTAAAATTCTTGAGAAGAAGAATTAATAAGTTTTTAGACTGTGATTTTTTACTTGGAAATTAAAGATACAAATCTTTTGCTGAACATAGAGAAATTTGTGAAGAGTTCAAAAATAAGATTTTGACTTGTAATGTATTGAGTAAAATTTAATATAAGATTGTTTAAAATTATGCAAAATGTGCATAGAAAATAAAGTAAAAGAACATGGTGAAATATGAAATCTGTGAATATGAATACTCTCATTTTTTTAATGTACATGAAAAGAGAACTGAGACTAGAGTTTTAGCTAAGTCCTCACATCGACACGAATATAATTTTGAAAAAGAAATGTGATAAATAAACACCAAGTTGGGTCATGATTGATGTTTAAGACCGATGTAGAGGTGACGCTAATTCTAGAGTATTAATTTTTAATCATGCTTCTATTATCTAAGGATTAGACACATAGTGGAGATGTGATAGGAGTAAGAGAAAAATACAAGTATGAGGACCTCAAATCTACGGTGTGAGAGTATCCATAGGTTGCCTGCTTGATGCGTCATGTCTTGGTCTGGATACATCTCCGGAATTGTCGGGATCATAGCAAAGCTTGTGGGGTGTTTGGTGACTACGCAGTGCCATTGTTCCGTGACGGAGGCGAATTGTCTATAGGCTCTTGATGAACCAAATATTATTCACTTTTAGGAGCAATAATCTTAAGGCAATTAGACATTTAAATGCTCTATACGTGGTATTTATGCTTCTTTTCTCTTTTTCCATAGGAAACAGCTTAAAGCAGCCAAACGAAGCAGATTCCAGACTAACACAGACTTTGAGGATGACACACAGAATACTGCAGACATCAGTCGACTGGTTCCCCCACAACAGCCGACTGAACAGAGAAGCTGAAGCTGCTCGGCACAGTCGACTTCCCCAACAACAGTCGACTGGACTGATGAATCATGAAACTACTGAAGTCTCGACACAGTCGACTTACATCCAACACCAGTCGACTGATCGGCGGCAGAGTCAAAAGATAAGATATTTAAAGATGCATCCTCATCCAAATACGAATCAAAATTAAGTTATCCAAACCCAGGTGTTTTCTGCGAATAACAACTTCTCAAACAATCAAAGCAAGAAGCACGTGGTGAGCATATAAGGAAAGAAAGAAGAAAAAGAGAAAGAAATAAAAGGCTGATCAAGATAAGGAAAGAAATAACAAAAGAAGAGGACTTCTCTGCAAAAAGTGCAAACCCTAATTCTCCTCTCTTGTTCTATAAATACCAGTCAAGAAAGAAGCGGCAGATCTCTCTCTCTCTATCTCGAGAAGGCCGGATCCATCATCAAGACTGATCGTCGACAGCAAGCATCAAAGGAGAAGAACTAGATGACTGCTGATTGGGCTAAAGTGCAACATCATACAAATCAGCGTTCTTCTGTTCTTTCTCTTAGTTCTTATTTCTATTGTAGTCATGAACTCTATTTTATTAATCAATAAAAGTTTTAATATGTGGAACTAACTTTCATAGTTAGGTAGATTGAGACCATAGTTATGTAATGCTTGCTACTCTATTACTTATTGATTAAACCTGAGTGAATTGGAATAGATTTATAATAATCAAACTAGTTCAGAATCCTAAGAACAGTCGACTGATGTGACAGCCAGTCGACTGGTCCGAATCTGGGATTATAAGTTTGTGCAGTGTAGATCTGAATCTGTTAGATGAGCATATTGAGACGACCCGTATCTCGTGTTCATATCTTGTAACAAGAGAATCCTTAGGGGTTCTTGGTTTAATCAACTTGAGGGATCTAGATCTGATACCAATTTCTAGAACCTTAAGTGTTTGTTCGTTTCCATTGATCTTACGCTTTCTTTAAGTGCAACTTAGTAGATACCATGCTAAATACTTGATGAAAGAAACGAATTATAGTAGATACCATGCCTAATTCTTGGCTTAGGGAAACATTACTTTAAGGAGTAGATACCATGCCCTTGAAGAGAACAAACATGAGTAATGAATGTAGTATATGACTCAACATTACTGACTATTGGTGGAGATCAAAACCCAACTACTTTAATAGAGATTTGTGACTCAACTTGTGATGCTATTTAATTTAGATTTTTATCCTTTTATTTCTTTAGACTTTTAGATCAACTCTTTAAAGATTCTGTTTTCTATTTTATTGATTAGTAAGTTAAAGTCTACAATCTCTGTGGGATCGACCCTTGCTTGCCGCTACGCTTCTTCAAACGGTTCGTGCACTTGCGAGGTTTTATAATTTGTGTCTAGTTTTATCTATTTATTTAGGTAGCTAGATTGCACAACAGCTCTGCATGATGCATCATGTCACGACGTGGGATTCCCCTCCATGCTATCTGGGCATGGGCTCGTAACTCATAGAACATCTAGGATACTTACCGTAGTTACCGTAGTAATTTAAATCATGGCGAGGGAATCAACCGTACAAGATGAAGAACAATTAGGGGCTTGCCCTCAGACCTATATAGTATGGAATGCATAGAATCCGAACAAGTGCGCATTAGTATCATCTAATATAAATAACTGCATTAAGGACTAAGTGCACATTCACACAAGACATCAATAGGATAGTCCCCATAGCATTGTTTTATGACAAGTGTGTGTTTTCTAAGTAAGAGAAATTGATGTATTATATCCTAGCGTTAGTTGTATGCAACTGACATGCCCACAGTTTCTATGCAGGATAAAGTGATTGACAAGACTAAAGAATGAATGTTGCTTAAAGAAATATTCAAGTTGTTTTTTAGTTCATCTAACATGCTGATGTAATCATTGTTGTATAAAAGTTTTAAATTCCTTGTGAAATTGTATGAAGTGAAGTGTAAAGATCCCGTAGAACTTCGAATTCAGTTTTATTTGGTATTCGAGGTGTTACAGAGTGGTATCAGAGCCACGCTTCCAAGTAGTACAAATTTGTAAGGAACGATATCCTAGAGTGGACATTAGAATGTGAGTTGGGTATAGAGATTTAAATGTAAGCTACTTACATTTTTGTTGCTCTATGATTGATGCTTCTTCTTCTCCCTTCCCCAAGATGGTGAACCACCACGACCCCGTAGGCGATGATGATTGGCACATATTCGAAGAGGACTACTACCCCGGATAAGGAGATTCAGACGAAGAAGTTCCCTAGGAGTATGAAAGAGAATGGCCCGAGTCCCGAGAGATCACTCCACCTCCGGACTCATAAGACATTTCATCCGACGAGGAAGTGCCAGATCGGAGAGATCTCATCCAGTCTCTTCAGAGACAGGTGGAGACTCAGAAGGAGAGAGCAGAGTTATTGCAGGCCCAGTGTGCGAATTGCAAAGAGAATATTACAACCCTCATTCATCGTGTTTGGGAACTCGAGAAGAGAAAGAACATGTACGATGTACTGAAGGAATAAGTGGCAGAACTATGGGAAGAGCTTAGGCAAGCTAAGAGAAGTAGTAGGGATTAGAATGTTGTATCTTCTCAATGCTTTTGTTTGATGTCAAACGATGTTTTAAATTTTAATGTACAAAGTTTGAATTCAATGAAATGAAAGAAGTTGATTTAAGTTCATGTTTTCTACTTCGAATTTAATGGATCTTTCGAACCAGAGTATGGCTGGAGAAATATCAAGGAATGGAGAAGGACCCAGCTGTAGACTCAACTTGGAAACGGAGTTGGCTAGAGTCTATCAGACCCTCAATGCCGTAGCCATGAATCAAAACCATAGGGAGATGCCTGTGAATCCAGTTCCTGAGGTGATCAAACTCGTGGAGTCATTCAAGAGGATGAAGCCACCACTGTTTGAAGGGAAGTCAGATCCAAATGCAGCTGATAATTGGATTCGGCAAGTTGAGATTTTCTTTGAAGTCTTGGAGACTCCAGAAGGTAGCAAGGTGAAGCTGGCAACGTTGCAACTTGAGAAGGATGCAGCTATGTGGTGGCAGTCAATGAAGCGGACTATGGGAAATGGTGTTGTCGGCTGGGAGGAATTCTTGGAGGAGTTCCGCGGTCACTATTTTCCATCTGATGTCCAAGAGAAGAAAGCAATGGAGTTCCTGGCACTTTAGCAGGGAGGCATGTCTATCAGGGAGTATGAGACAAGGTTTACTCAACTTTCTAGGTATGCAACCGAACTTGTGATGGACGAGGCAAAGAACGCTCGGAAGTTCGAGCACCGATTGAGGCCGAGTCTGAGATCAACGATGATACCCCTCGGTATCAGAAGGTTTGACAAGTTGGTCAAGCGAGCTGCAGCTATAGAGGCAGATATGGAGCAGTTTCATACCGTCCAGTACCGGAGGAAAAATTGGCATGTGGGAAGAGGCACGCAGTTTCTGGGAATGTCAGAGGGCAGCCGCCAACTCTCAAACCTATGGGGGCGAATGCTGTCAATGTGGCTGGAAGACCCAAAAATAGTTGGGAGATACCTATGGTGGTGACTTGTTTCAACTGTGGAGAGACAGGTCATTACCGATCTCACTGTCCCAAGCTGCGAGATGTTGTCCGGAAGGTACCAATGCAGCAAGTCGGGAAGAGGCGGTACCAGCAGGGGCGAGTATTTTCCTTGACTAAAGCTAACGCTGATGAAGTGGATCACATCATTACTGGTATGGGGGCGGATGTTTAGAAGTTCATGTTGTTCTTTTTTCCTATTTATTTAGTAGAACTTTTATGTAACGAGCGTGTGTTATGTATCAGGAGAACTTTATTTGAATAGAAAGAAAGCCGTTGTTTTGTTCGATATTGGATCCTCTCATACTTTTGTATCACCTAAATTTGCTAAAGTCTTGAGAGTTGAACCGAAGATTATTTCAGACAAGGTCTTAGCAATATCTACTCCGTCAGGGGAGACTTTAATCACTGATCAGTACTATGCGGACAATGAGATTGAGATTGGAGACAGAATTTTCGGGATTGATCTGATCGAGCTGAATATCTTAGGTGTCGATGTTATCATTGGCATTGATTGGATGTCGGTGTACAGTGCGAACATCGAGTGCAAGACCAAGGAAGTAACAGTGAAGGCTTCAGGAGGTCTTGAGTCACTTTGCAAGGGAAGAAGAGATGTTCAGATTTGGTGGTAACTATAAGCAAGAAGAAGGTTCCTATGGAGGTGCAGCAAATTCTAGTGGTTCGGGATTACCCGACTGTGTTCTTGGAAGATTTGCCTGGGTTACCCCCGCATCGTGATGTAGATTTCAGCATCACTATTTAGCCAGGGAGCGCACCCATTTCTAAGGCACCGTATAGGATGGTGCCTGTGGAGTAGGATGAGATCAAATGGCAGATTGAGGAACTGTTGGAGAAAGGCTTTATTCAACCGAGTGCGTCACCTTGGGGAGCACAAGTGTTATTGGTAAAGAAGAAGGACGGTTCGATGAGGATGTGCATCGATTACCGAGAGCTGAATAAGGTCACTGTTCAGAACAAATATCCTATTCCACGAATTGGTGACCTGTTCGATCGTCTACAAGGAGTAGCTGTTTTCTCCAAAATAGACCTTCGATCGGAATACCATGAGGTTCGAGTGAAGATTGAAGATGTGCATAAGACTGCATTCAGAACTCGACATGGGCATTATGAATTCTTAGTTATGCCATTTGGAGTGATGAATGCACCTGTAATCTTTATGGACATGATGAACAAAGTTCTGAGGCAGCTTATTGATTCTTTCGTTGTGGTGTTTATCGATGATATTCTGGTGTACTCCAAGTCGAAGGAGGAGCACACTGAGCTTCTGGCTGAGGTTCTGAAGAAGCTTCAGTAGCATGAGTTGTATGCCAAGTTATCTAAGTGCGATTTTTAGAAATCTGAAGTGGCATTCCTGGGTGACATCCTTTCTAAGGAGGGAGTGGCAACTGATCCTCAGAAGATAGAGGCAGTGAAAGATTGGGGAAGGCCTACTACAGTAAAGAAAATCAGGAGTTTTCTTAGGTTAGATGGATACTACAGGAGGTTTATTTAAGGCTATGCTCAGATAACCGTGACGCTCGCTGGTCTGACCAAGAAAAATGTAAATTTTAAGTGGACCGAACAGTGCGAGGCAAGCTTTCAGAAGTTAAAAGAGAAGCTGACTACTGCTCCCATTTTGGCTTTGCCGAGATCAGGTGTTAAGTATGATGTTTACAGCGATGCTTCACATCGCGGGCTTGGTTGTGTCTTAATACAAGAAGAAAAAGTGATCGCTTATGAGTCTAGGCAACTTAGACCGTATGAGAATAATTATTTGACTCATGATCTGGAATTGGCTACGATTATCTTTGCCTTGAAGCAATGGAGGCATTACATGTACGGTGAGAAATTAAACATGTACACAGACCAAAAAAGCTTGAAGTACACCTATCAGCAGAAGGACATGAATCTGAGGTAACAAAGACGGCTGGAAGTACTTGAGGACATTCGTCCTGAGATTAAGTACCATCTGGGGAAGGCTAATGTTGTTGCTGATGCACTTAGCCGTAAAAGCAATTTGGCCAGATTTATTATGACACAGAGGTAACTTACAGAGGAGTTGGATCAGGCTAGTATTGAAGTTGTTGTGCAAGGTTTGGGAGCATCTTTGGCTCAACTGAGGCTTAAGCCCACACTGAATGAACGGATTATAGTGAGTCAGAAGGAAGATGTAGAGATTCAGAAGATGAAGGAGCAGGTTGGTGCTAGCAGATTGTCAGAGTTTCAGATCAGGGATGAAGTGTTGTGGTTTGGAGAGAGGCTATGTGTTCCGGATCAGTTAGAACTGAAAGAGAGTATTCTTTAGGAGGAACATGCTACTCTTTTGTCTATACATCCTGGGAGTACTAAGATGTATAAAGATATCAAGCAACATTTCTGGTGGTCATGTTTGAAGTGGGATGTGGCTGAGTTTGCGGCGAGGTGTGAGATTTGTCAACTGGTGAAAACCGAGAATCGGAAGCCAGGAGGTTTATTGCAACCGTTACCCATTCCAGAGTGGAAGTGGGATACCATTAGCATGGATTTCATCACCGATTTGCCCAAGAGTTCGAAGGGTAATCATGCGATTTGGGTCATAGTCGATCGACTAACCAAGTCAACTCACTTCTTAGTAATGAAACTCACATCGACTATGAACAAGTTAGCCCAACTGTATATTGGGGAGATCGTCAGGCTTCATGGCGTTCTGCTGACCATTGTGTCTGATCGAGATGCGTGGTTTACTTCGCATTTCTGAAGGAGTCTTCAGATAGCTTTTGGTACTAAGGCGAATTTCAGCACTGCCTTCCATCCTCAGACTGACGGACAGACTGAGAGAGTCAATCGAGTTCTTGAGGACATGCTTCTGTGTGTGTTCTAGATTTTGGAGGTAGTTGGGAAAGGCATCTAGATCTTGTAGAGTTTGCTTACAATAACAGTTTTCAGACTAGTATCGAGATGGTGCCGGACGAAGCTATGTATGGCAGGAAGTGCAGAACACTAGTTTGCTGGTTTGAAGTTGGGAGCGGCAGATGTTTGGGCCTGAAATCGTACAACACACCTCTGAAAAGATCGTTTTTGTCAGGAGAGGTTGGTGGATGCTCAGAGTAGGCAAAAGAGCTATGCAGACAACCGTAGAAGGGACCTTGAGTTCGAGTAAGGTGACTTTGTCTTCCTGAAGGTATCACCTAGTAAAGGTGTGATTCGTTTTGGCAGAGGTGGGAAGTTAGCCCCAAGGTTCATAGGCCCATATAAGATATTGAAAAGGATTGGGAAAACTGCTTACCGGTTGGAGTTACCAGAAGAGTTATCTCAGGTGCACAATGTCTTCCATGTGTCTATGCTTAGAGGTTACATTCCAGATCCAAGTCACCTTTTGCCCGAAGTATCGGAGGGTTTGCAGCTAGATTTGAGCTACATTGAGCTACCGGTTGAGATCGTGGATCATCGGGAGAAAGTCTTGAGGAACAAGACGATACCGATGGTCAAAGTATTTTGGAGAAACCAGTTGGTTGAAGAGGCTAGTTGGGAATCCGAGGAGTGGATGTTGAAGGATCATCCCGAGCTCGTTGTTTGATTGTATGGTTTTTCTTTCTTCTTTTATGTTTTATTTTCTCACTCTTTAAGCATAGTTTCGGGGACGGAACTATTCTAAGGAGGGAGTGTTGTAACATCCTGAATTTTCATCTATAATTAAATATGAGTTTGTTTGATTTCACGCGTGCAAATTTATTTACATTTTTCCTTAAGTAGTATTTATTTTTATGTCATTAATAAGTATTTTATTTCTTCCCTTTTTAATTAAAGCCTATTTTAATTTCTAGGCCTAATTGTTTAATTTTAGCCCACACTAATTAATTAATTAAATAAATTAGAAAGCCCTTGGACTTTTAGCCCATTAAAATGAGCCCAATATTTTATTCTCATTTAAATGAGACAACTTGTAGGGTGGACTTGTTTTTGTAAAAAATTAATTAATAAACATGAACATTTAGTAATTAGGTGTGCATTGTGTGACACGTGCATTACACATGCACATGCAAGTGTGCATGAAGAGGGTAGGCCGGATGGCTTCAAGCGGAGGTGGGAGAGATGGAGTGAGTGGTAAGTACATATTTGATCATGGGTAGTTGTTCTAACTCCATAATGCATCTTAGCCCCTCATCCACATTCAACCAAATTAATCTCCACCCTTCATTTAGCCTGGAAAAGTGTATAAATACCCGTCATCTTCTTCATGAAATGCACTGGAAAATTTTCAAGAGAAAAAGAAAGAAAAGAAAAAAGTTGGGAGTAAAAGATTGAGAGTAGTTGTGAGTAGAAAGATTGAGAGATTTTGTTGTGTGTTCTTGCAACTAATGGAGGCCGATCTACATCAAGAGGAGCAAGGAGGAGCTCGGGTTCCATCAAGCAAGGAGGAAAAGGCACATTTTGGTGGCACAATATAGGAGAAGTAACCGTTCGTGCATTCAAGGAGCTTCCTATGACTTTTTCAAATCTGTTTCTTCAATAAGGTGGGTGATTTCTCAACCTTCGAAATTAGATAACATGCTACGATTGAAATTGTGAACATGCTAGAAACAAGTAGGAAAGATTGCCCTACATTAGGTTGAAGAGATTAATAAGAAAAGAAGCTCTAATTGTTCTACATGAAAAGTGAGTAAAGTAAATTGGAATGTATTATTTAAAATGTGTTATGATGGTTTGTTAGTATAATTGCAAGCTAGAATTGATGAATCATTATTTTATGAATAATTTGTTTCTAAATGATTGGTAGAATGCAATATGTGAAAATTGTGCCGATGGATAAATTATATAATGCAAACTAGTACTCATGAATTAAGAAATGGATTGGTTGTGGTAAAAAAGTGTGTTTTAATTGCCATATATGAGTAATATTGTAGTCTCTAGATTATCATCCATGTTGCTCCTTGAAATACAGGCAACTGATTAGTTGTAAAATAAGACTAATTTAAGACCTCGATCTTTGTAAGGTATGAAAAGAGTGTATGAACACATTGGGAATGAAAGGAAATTTGTTGATGAAAGATTGGACTAAAGAGAAATATATCTATGTCGAAAATGTATCTAGGATCCATTTTTTGAAAGGAACTAAATAAAAATAGTGTTTCATGTGTTTAAAAAGGAGTTTTATACAATTTAAGAACGTACAAGTTACTGTTTTTCCAAAAGAATGTGATCATGAAAAGATCTAGTTTTTATAAGTGCAATCTAATTGAGAAAAATCGATATTTTCTAAAACGAACTAGAAATAGTACAGTCTGACACCAAAATATTTTTACTGATTTCCTATACGGGTGAGTCACTCAGACATACTCGTCTTCGAGTGCACTTTAAGAGTGTTACTGTAGCTCGGCAGATCTTTTGACCTGGGTTCGAGTCTTGGATGAGACTCTTTTTTTTTTTTTTTTCAAACTGATTTTTACTCAAAAACCGATAGCCAAACCTTACACATAATTTAAGTTCTTAATAGAACAGTTGGTCGCCTTGGACTTTTTGGTCCTCCGGTGTGACTGTGGACTGTTATTGTTCACCGAGCGGGGGGTTTGGTTCTGGGTTCGATCTGGCCTCTGGCCAATTTTTTTTAGTTTTTGATTTTTTTTATATTTTCTTGATATTTCTAAGGTTTTTAAGTGTTTAAAAAATTGAGAAAAAATATTAGAATTATTCTAAAAATACCTAGACTTCATGAAAATTATTTCTATAATATTTGACCTATTATAATGAGGATTAGAAGTAAAATTCGTCATAAGAAGAATTAATAAGTTTTTAGAATGTGATTTTCTTGGAAATTAAAGATACAAATATTTTGTTGAACATAGAGAAATTTGTGAAGAGTTCAAAAATGAGATTTTGACATTTAAAATATTGAGTAAAATTTAATATACGATTGTGAAAGATTATGCAAAATGTGCATGGAAAATAAAGTAAAAGAAAATGGTGAAATATGAAATTTGTGAATATGAATACTTGCATTTTTTCATGTCATGATAAGAGAATTGAGAGTAGAGTTTTAGGTAAGTCCTCACATCGGCACGAATAAAATTTTAAAAGAGAAATGTGATAAATAAAGACCAAGATTGGTTCATGATTGATGTTTAAGACTGATGTAGAGGTGACGCTAATTCTAGAATATTAATTTTTAATCATGATTCTATTATCTAAGGATTAGACACATAGTGGAGATGTGATGAAAGTAAAAGAGAAATACAAGTATGAGGGTCTCGGATCTACGGTGTGAGAGTATTCATAGGTTGCCTGCTTGATGCGTCATGTCATGGCGTGGATACATCTCCGGAATTATCAGGATCGTGGCGACACTTGTGGGGTGTTTGGTGATTATGTAGTGCCATCGTTCCATGAGGGAGGCAAATTGTCCATAGGCTCTGAATGATGCGTCATGTCACGACGTGGAATTCCCCTCCAAGCTTTCTGGGCATGTGCTCGTAACTCATAGAACATCTAGGATACTTACCGTAATTACTGTTGTAGTTTAAATCATGGCGAGGGAATCAACCCGACAAGATGAAGAACGATTAAGGTCTTGCCCTCGGAGCTATGTAGTATGGGATGCATAGGCACCGAACAAGTGCGCATTAGTGTCATCTATTATAAATAACTGCATTAAGGACTAAGTGTACATTCACACACGACATCAATAGGATCGTCCCCTTAGCATTATTTTGATAAAAGTGTGTGTTTTCTAAGTAAGAGAAATTGATGTATTATATCATGGCGTTAGTTGTATGCAACTGACGTTCCCACAGTTTCTATGCAGGATAAAGTGATTGACAAGACTAAAGAATGAATGCTGCTTAAAGAAATATTAAAGTTGTTGTTTAATTCATGTAACATGTTATAATTTATAATTCCGCATCGTTAAAGTAATCATTGTTGTATAAATATTTTAAATTCCTTGTAAAATTGTACGAAGTGAAGTGTAAAGATCCTGTGGAACTTCGAATTCAGTCTTATTTGGAATTCGGGGTGTTACAAAACCGAAACCTCTTCTTTCTTTTTTTTTTTTTTGTGATTTGATCTTAGTGTTGTTCATTGTAAATGATGGGACTATTTATAGGAATAATGAGTGGTTGAGATGACTCCCACTACCCAAAATAACTCCCCACTCTCACATAACTCTCCCCCACTGTCCCTCACTCTCATCTATGGCTGGCCAATCTCTCCATGTGAAGCAAGTGCACATGCATCAAATGTGCACATTACTTCTCATGCAAATTAATTTTTTTATTAGTTTATTATTAGGTTAGGTGTGCGTTATACATGACAAGTGTACTAGATTTCAAATGTTCATTTAAGTGTAGAAATAATCATGGGCCTCAATTTGTAATTAATTTTTAGTGGGCTTTAAAATGGGTTTAGGCCTAAGGGGTTTAATTAAAAATAAAACATAGAATTATGACTAAACAGAGAGAAGAAAAATGTTCATGACTGTAGAAAATTTTAGGAACCCCAAAATTACAAAAAAATTTATGTGCAATGCACGCACAAAAATAAAAATAAATTATATTTTTCTTCGTGATGTTACAGCACTCCCTCCTTAGAATAGTTCCGTCCTCGGAACTAAGCTTAAAGAGTGAGAAAAGCAAATAAAATAAAATTACAGGGTTTAGGCAAAAAGTTCTGGATGGTCCCTCATCATCATCCATCTGATTTCCAGGTGGCTTCCTCAACCAGTTGATTCCTCCACATAACCTTGACCATGGGTCTAGTTTTGTTCCTCAAAACTTTTTCCCGCCAATCAACAATCTCCACCGGATGCTCCCTGTAGCACAATTTTATATGCAGACCTTCTGGCACTTCTGGTAAGTGATGACTCGGATCAGGAATGTAGCCTTGCAGCATTGACACGTGAAAGACATCGTGCACTTGGGCTAGCTCTTCTGGTAGTTCCAACTGATAAGCTGTCTTCTCAATCCTCTTCAATATCTTATATGGTACCTTGGAGCTAACTTTCCTCCGTTCCCAAATCGAATCACACCCTTAGTTGAAGATACTTTCAGGAAAACATAGTCACCCTCTTCGAACTCCAGATCCCTTCTCCGATTATCAGCATAGCTCTTCTGTCTGCTCTGTGCATCCACCAGCCTCTTCCTGATGAATTCTATCTTCTCCGAGATCTGCTGTACTATTTCTGGCATGTACATCTGCCTTTCTCCCACTTCATACCAACACATCGACATTCTACACTTCCTTCCAAACAAAGCCTCATATGGTGCCATACCGATGCTAGTCTGAAAACTGTTATTGTAGGCAAACTCCACCAGAGCTAAGTGCATCTCCCAGCTGCCGCAAAAATTCATCACACAGCACCTCAACATGTCTTCCAACACATGATTGACCCTCTCAGTCTACCCATTAGTTTGATGATGAAAGGCAGTACTAAAGTCAGTCCTGGTTCCCAGAGCTGCCTCAAGACTTCTCTAAAAGTGTGACGTGAACCATGCATTACGATCTGACACAATCGATACGTTAATTCCATGCAGTCTTGTAATCTCCCACGTTGTACAATTCCGCCAACTTTTCCATTGACCAGTTAATTTTCATTGCCAAGAAATGAGCAGACTTGGTTAATCGATCAACTATTACCCAAATCGTGTCATTTCCTTTGGGACTTCTGGGTAGCCCCGTGATGAAATCCATGTTGATGTTCTCCCATTTCCATTATGGAATGGGCAACGGCTGCAACAATCCTCCGGGTCTTTGATTTTGTGCTTTGATTTGTTGACAAGTTACACATCTTGCAACAAACTCTGCTACATCCCTCTTCATTCCTGACCACCAGAAATGCTGCTTAATATCCTTGTACATCTTGGTACTCCCTGGAGGAACTGATAATAGCTTAGTGTGTGCCTCCTGTAGGATGCTCTACTTCAATTCTGCTTTATCTGGTACACACAACCTTTCTCCAAAACACAGCACTTCGTCCTTCAATTGAAATTCTAAAAATTTGAGTGCGCCGACCTGCTCCTTCATCTTCTGAATTTCTGAACCAGACTTATGACCATCGACAAGTGTTAAGGACACTCCCAGTCTTTGCAACAAAACTTTGATTCCAGCTCAATCATGCTCCTCTACAACTTTCTCCTGAGTTGTAATCAAACAGGATAAGCGGCTCTTCCGACTGAACGTATTTGCCACGACATTTGCTTTTTCTAGTTGGTACTTTATCTCTGGACGAATATCTTCTAGCACCTCCAACCACCTCCTCTGCCTCAAGTTTAGATCTCTTTGCTGATAGATGTACTTGAAGCTCTTGTGATTAGTGTACATATTGACTTTCTTTCCATACACAGTCCCTCCACTGCTTCAAGGAAAATATAATCACTGCCAACTCCAAATCATGGGTTGGGTAATTTTTCTCATGCAGTTTCATTTGTCTAGACACATAAGCTATTACCTTTCCCTCTTGCATCAATACATAGCCCAAACCTCGATGTGAAGTATCAGTGTAGACATCATAATCAATCCCTGCTCACTGTAAAGCCAGTATTGGAGCGGTAGTCAACCTCTTCTTCAACTCTTGGAAACTTTCTTCGCACTGCTCCGTCCACTTGAAACTTATATTCTTCCTCATAAGTCCCGTGAGCGGCACGGCTATCTAAGCATAGTCCTGAATAAACCTCCGGTAGTAACCAGTCATGCTGAAGAAACTCCTGATCTCCTTCACTGTTGTGGGTCTTGGCCAATCCTTCACTGCCTTTATCTTCTGCGGATCAGTGGCCACTCCCTCCTTAGAAAGAATATGACCCAGGAATGCGACTTCGGACTTCCAGAAGTCACACATGGATAACTTGGCATACAGTTTCTGTTCCTGCAGCTTCTTCAATACCTCTGCTAAGTGCCCATCATGCTCTTCTTCTGACTTGGAATATAGCAGAATATCGTCGATAAACACCACAACGAAAGAGTTAATGAATGGTTGCAGGACCCTATTCATTATGTCCATGAAAATAGCTGGTACATTCATCACTCAAAATGGCATAACTAAGAATTCGTAATGCCCATGTCGAGTTCGGAATGCAGTTTTGTGCACATCCTCTTCCTTAACACGAACTTGGTGATAACCCGACCGAAGATCCATCTTGGAGAAAACTGCTGCTCCTTGTAGTCGGTCAAACAAATCATCAATTTGCGTAATAGGATACTTATTTTGGACGGTCACCTTGTTCAGTTCTCTGTAATCAATGCACATCCTCATCGATCCATTCTTTTTCTTAACCAATAACACTGGAGCTCCTTAGGGCAACACACTCGGTCTGATAAAACCCTTGTGCAAAGCTCTTCAATCTGCTTCTTGACCTCATCATATTCCACTGGTGCCATTCTGTAAGGTGCCTTGGATATTGGTGCACTCCCTGGCTGACTGAAAATGCTGAATTCCACATCCTGATGTGGTGGTAGTCCAGGTAGATCCTCCAGGAATACAGTCGGAAAGCTTCAGACTACTGGAATCTTCTTCACTTTCTCAGGGATCTTCTTCTTGGTCAAAGCCGCCACGAACTCCTTACACTTCCTCTTCCCCTGAAATGTTACTGATGGTCCTCCTGGTGCCTTCACCAAAACTTCCTTACTCTTGCATTCGATACTAGCACTATAGATCGACATCCAGTCTATTTCAATGATTATATCGACTCCCATGACTGCCAACTTTATGAGATCGATTCCAAAACTCTTCCTCCGATCACGCGGTCACACCCAGCATAGTACTGATCAGTAGTCAGTATTTCACTTGAAGGGGTAGCTACTGCTAGAACTTACCAGGGAATTTTTTTGGCTCAACCCCCTATTCTTTTGCAACTTTAGGAGACACAAAGGTGTGGGACGATATAGTTGTAATACCCTAGATTTTTAAATAATGCTTTTAATATTAATATATGAATCAAAATGTTTTTTTCCCTAGTAATTTAATAAACATTTTTTTCTGAAATATACCTTTTTACACGTGCAAAACACGTGCAAATATTTTCTTGAGAAGTTCAAATTCAAAGTTTATTTTTTGGAAGCCCATTATTTATTATTATATATTATTTGAGAATTTTCTGATTTTTCTAATAATTATTGGACCTATTTGCAAATATTACAAAAACAACATCTTTTGTGCAAAATTACCACTTGTAGTCAAAACTCCAGATTTTCGGATTTTTTGATTGGGCTTGATGCCTAGTCAGCTCAGAGATAAAGAGTTTACGTTTTGTTTACATAAATTTGGTTTATTTTGTAAGTTTTGATAAAAAAAAGGGTCTTTTTGCAAAATTGCCACTTAGAGGGGCAAAAGTGCAATTTTGTTTTTCTGGGTTTTCAAAATAGTGTCGGCTGATAATAGAGTGGTTAATCTTGTTTTAAATCTCAATTAAGTTTGTTTCATGTAATTTTCAAGTATAAGGATTTATATATGTAAATGTATATTTAAAAGTGATATTTTGCAAATCTATTCAAAAACCTTAGATACCCAAATTTGGGCCTATTAAAGATGAGGTGTAGCCGTCTCTTTGCTACAAAATACAAAAAGAATTTTCTTATTATTATTTTCTTGGAGTTTCAAAGCGGGGATCTTGATTTTCTTGCGAAAGAAGAGATTTTTTCTAACTTCTTTATTATCTTTGGTTGATTCTTAAATAAGTTGAGTGACATATGTTTGTTTTCTTATTGTTCTAAGCATGTTGTATGTGATGATTTATCTACTAGAAAGCATGTTAATGATGGAATGAAGATATAATGAATTTTGATGAATAGATGAACTAAAAATTGAATCTTTTCGTGAAACCTATACTTTAATGATTAAAGCTTCATATGGATAACTTGAGATTGTTAAAGAACCTCATAAAATCATGAGCACGTTATATTCTTTCATGTAATTGCTGATTGGAACCTACATGATGAATTGTATGATGAGTAATTGCAAAGAATTGAATAAAACCCTAATTTCACTGACAAACATGCCTACATACACTCTGTTGAATTTTTGTTGGTGAGCAAACTGGATTGTCTACATGTTGTAAGTGCTTATTTACATGAGTATGTTGCTTCCCTCCATGTATTTGCTGTTTGGTTTGAGGATGAAGAGTGGTAGGACTCAAAGTGCTAAAAATTGAACCTTTCACTGTGTGTATGCCCTATATGCTCTGTTTGGATTGTTGACGAATAAGAACTTGATTAAAACATGTTAAAATTGCATAGTATTCGTGAGATAACAATTGTAATTAGTGGGGTATTTATATAGCAAGTTGTAGAAGAGTTATTGAACTAAAAGAATCCAGTTTTAAATGTGAAAGAGGAGTTTTGTATTCGAGTCTGAAGAGTATGCCCGAAAATTGGTTTTGTGAATTTTTGAGAAGTTTTTGACTGGATTTCAATTGTTTTGGTACTGAGATGGTTTTGAACATCACACTTCTCCAATTTGGTGAATTATGATGCTTAGACTGATGCTTGAACTCTCGTATGAATATATATATATATATATATATATATATATATATATATATATATATATATATATTTATATAAGTTGCTGTTTTCAAGAATTTTTGTGAAAAATTATTCGTATGAGATTTTGATATGTTTTGATGTGTTTTAATAACTCCTATATGTTATGCAAGATATGTTTAATCATCTCAGGAAGTTTAATTTTGATTTTACAAAGTTTTAATCGAGTATCAGTCAAAACATGCATAATTCCTACTGGCTGTATAGCACGTCACGGTCGACTTCACGGTCGACCATCATGCTTCCATTTTGGGGATTTCTAATTGAAAGTCGACTGCCCTTCTTGTGCGGTCGACCGTCAGTTGCTGCTTTGGCTGTTTTGCTGAGTTCCTTCATTTCATTTAAATGATTATTTTTCTTTATATTATGAATTATTACTCTACTGTTTCATATGATGTTTTTACTATAGATTACAATATTTTACAGAGAATTATATTTTATTTACAATAGCTTTTTAATTGTATTTTTATGTCCTTATTAAGTGTGTTATATGTGTTTTCAAAGGAGTTGATGTTTTGGTGATATTCTACGACTTGAAAATATGATTTTTGGTTATTTAATTCATTTAATTTTTTATTTGAATTTTTAAATTTCATGAGTACATTACATAGTTTGGATTTTTGTTGATTTAAGAAGTTTCTCCATATAATCGTTTTGATGATGAATTTATGAGTTTTATTGGATGTTTTGGTATTGATGGTTGAGTTATTAGTCTTTAGAGTTTTAGTGGGGCCTTAGCTACCGGCGGTTGAGATTTTGGTTGTTGTTCAGTTGAGTTAAGCCCGATAGGGTACACCGATTCTAAGAGATTTAGAATCTAATAAATATTTAATTAACTTAACAAAATAAGGACATGCACTATATGGTGATATGATGAAATGAGAACATGGGTTATGGACCTCAGTATGGCCTGCGGTGTGAGATAATCCCCGAAATTATCGAGGTGTGAGTGAAATAATCTCAAGAATTACCTGCGGTGTAGGATTGATCTCGAAATTATCTGGATCAAGGCGACACTCATGGTGTATTCGTGTGATGAGGCACCAGAGCTTGCGGTGTGGGATATTCTCAAAGATTTCCAGGTGTGAGTGAAATAGTCTTTGGAATTATCTGTGGATAGAGATTGACCTACAGAATTATCGAGGCGTGGGCTAATACTCACAGTTTATCTAGATCTTGTAGTAGTCATCGTAGTAGGATTATTTGCATCTTGGGGGATTAAACCATATCAAGTGGAGAACGTTAAGGGCTTGCACCGGACCTATGTAGAGTGGGATGCATAGAATCTGACAAGTATGCATTAGAAAGTCAGCATATAGCATTGGTGTTTTCTTGACTTGGTTTTATGTATGTTGTTTCCTGTTTTTTTCTAAACTTGCTTCTATAACTTGAGATTTTGTTGCAGGAGATAGAATGATATTATAGCTTATGTAAATTGTAAAAGAAGGTGTTGTAAATGAACGAACTTGTAATTCGAGGTGTTTAATTTTTCGCTGTGCTTTGTAAAGATTAATGTAATAAAAGTTAAAAAAAATTATATGTGTTTTGGCTATGTTTACTATTACAATTGAGGTTGATGCTGGGAGTTGTGCCATGTATTTCTGAGATATCATATTGGAAATTCGTGGCACTACAGAAGTTGGTATCAGAGCATGCTTCAATAGTAATAATAAACATGGTATAAAAATAAACCCAGGTGTGGACACTAGGGCATGAGTATCTAGGTTTGGACATTAGAGTGTGAGTATCACATAGAGTTAGAACATGATGTTTTGGATTGGGTATGTTGAGGTTTTGCCATGAGGTATTGATGTGAATATGAATTGTGTTGTGATGTTCTAACTTTACCCTCATTTTGCAGTATTCAGTAATGGCAGGACCAAGGACCAAGAATGGTGGTAATGGTGATGGAGCTGGAAGTTCCCATGGGGCTGGACATGATCTTGAGACTGAGATTGCCAGAGTGTATCAGACCTTGAATACATTCATGGCAGCTAATATGGCACAAAATTAGAATCAAAATCTGAATCAGGGGGTTGGACCAGTGTTTGTTAATGCTGATCCTATTAAGAATGTTAAGTCCTTCAAGTGGATGAAACTGTCTGTATTTGAGGGGTACTCTGAACCAAATGAGGCTGGTGATTGGATTAAACAGATGGAGATGGTCTTCGAAGTCTTGGAAACCCCAACAATCAATAAGTTAAAATTGGCTACTATGCAGTTAGAGAAGGATGCCTACATCTAATGGCAGTCAAAGAAAAGGACCTTTGGAGACTAGTAGGTGACTTGGGAAGCTTTTATGGATGAATTAATGGATCGTTTCTTTCCTCTGGATATTCAGGAAAAAAAGGCAACGAAATTCTTGAATTTTTAGCAAGGCAATATGGAAGTGCGTGAATATGAGACTAAGTTTGCTCAGCTGTCAAGGTATTCACAAGAGCTGATTGTTGATGAAGCAAAGAAGGCCAAGAAATTCAAGCAGGGCTTGAGGCCGAATTTGAGATCGAGGATGATTTCTTTGCGCATCAGGAGGTTTGATAAGCTGGTCAGGAGAGCAGCTATGACAGAAGAGGTATGGACCAATTCCAGAAGAAGCAAGAGGCCAGCCGCTAGTTAGAGTGGGAAGAAATTCTCAATGAAGCAGGGCAAGTTCAGTAGGCCAGAGCAGAGGGCACCTGCAATTCAGGAGGTGGCTTGTTACAACTGTAAGGAGGAAGGTCACTTTTGGTCAGCATGTCCAAAGCTGGCGAAGCCAACTAGTTTTTAGTGTGGGCAAGTGGGGCATACTAAGCTTTTCTGTCCATGATTGAAGAAGGAAGGTTCAGGCGGAGGATAATTTCAGAGGCAAAGGGTGAGTGTTCGCATTGACTAAGGAGGATGCGGGTAACTTGGAGGATGTGATCCATGGTATGCAAGAATTTTGAATTTTAATTTATTCAATGTATTAAGTAAAACTTTGTTTGCGAATAAATTGAAGATTTGAGTATCATTCTTCATGTAACAGGATGTGTTTTAGTTAATGGAATAAAAGCAAAAGTTTTATTTGATACTGGTTCTTCGCATACATTTGTGTCGCCCAAATTTACAAAGATCTTAGGTGTGGAACAAAGGTTGTTTCCAGGTAGAGTCTTGTTAGTGGCAATGCCGTCAGGAGAATAATTGATTGCTGATCGATATTACGGGGCTGTGATATCGAGATTGGTGGGAGATTATTTGGCATTGATCTCATTGAGCTGCAAGTTCTGGGTGTGGATGTGATTGTGGGCATTGGTTGGATGTCAATATATAATGCCACAATTAAATGCAAGAAGAAAGAGGTGTTGGTGAAGGCACCAGGTGGTCCCACAGAGACTTTTCAGGGGTAGATGAAGGACCCGAAGGTGGCTGCATTGGTATCTAAGTTGATGATTCCAGACTAAGTCAGAGGCATTCCAGTTGTCAGGGATTTTCCTACAGTGTTCTTAGAAGATTTACCAGGATTACTGCCGCAGCAAGATATGGAGTTTTGCATTAATGTTCAGCCGGGGAGTGCTCTGATTTCTAAGGCTCCGTACAGGATGGCACCTATAGAGAAGGATAAATTTAAGAAGTAGGTTGAGGAATTGCTTACCAAGTGTTTCATAAGGCCGAGTTCTTCACTGTGGGGTGGGCCAGTGTTGTTGGTCAAGAAGAAGGATGGGTCAATGAGGATGCACATTGACTTTCGGGAGTTGAATAAGGTGACTATTCAGAACAAGTATCCGCTTCTACGGATTGATGATCTGTTCGATAGGCTTCGGGAAGCAGCTGTGTTTTCGAAGATTGATTTGAGATCAGGGTATCATCAGGTTCGTGTCAAGGAGGAAGATGTGAGTAAAACAGCTTTCATGACTCGTCATGGACTCCATGAGTTTTTGGTAATGCCATTCGGAGTGACCAATGCGCCGGTAGTATTCGTGGATATGATATTGCGGCCATTTATTGATTCCTTCGTGGTGGTTTTCATTGATGATAATTTGGTGTATTCGAAGTCGGAGGAAGAGCATTCTATGCACTTGACATAGGTATTACAGAAGTTACAGGAGTATAACTTGTATGACAAGCTGTCGAAGTGTGAGTTTTGGAAGTTTGAGGTAGCTTTCCTTGGTCATATCCTTTCTAAGGATGGAGTGGCCACTGATCCTCAGAAGGTTGAAGCAGTGAAGGATTGGCCCAGGCCAATGTCAGTGAAGGAAGTCAGGAGTTTCTTGTATTTGGCTGGGTACTACAGGAGATTCATTCAGGCTATGCACAGATTGCAGTTCTCTTGACAGGGTTAACTCAGAAGAATGTGGCATTCACATGAACTGATAAGTGTGAGGCGAGTTTCCTTGAGCTAAAGGAGAGGTTGACGATTGCGCCTATCTTAGCTTTGCCACAAGCTGGGACGGATTATGATATCTTCAGCGATACATCTCTCAAATGTTTGGGGTGTGTCTTGATGCAGGAAGGCCAGGTCATTGCCTATGGTTCGAGGCAGTTGCGTTTGCATGAGAAGTGTTATTCGACGAATGATCTGGAGTTAGAAGCTATTATCTTTTCCTTGAAGCAATGGAGGCATTATGTATATGGTGAGAAGGTCAATATGTATACCGACCACAAAAGCCTGAAGTACATTTATCAGCAGAAAGATCTAAATCTTCGGTAGAAAAGGCGGTTGGAAGTGTTGTAAGACATTCGTTCTGAGATCAAGTATCATCCGGGTAAGGCGAATGTTGTGGCCAATGGGCTTAGTCGGAAGAGCAGTTTGGCGGGCTTGATCACTACTCAAAGTGAGTTGGCAGCAGAGATTGATCAGGCATGTATTGAGGTGGTACTGCAGAGTTTGGGAGCGTCTTTGGATCAGTTGAGACTGCAACCTTCTTCGAGAGACCAGATTGTGGATGGTCATAAATCAGATGCAGAGACTCAGAAGATGTTACAGCAGGTTTCCGATGGCAAGTTATCAGAGTTTCGTGTCCAAGATGAAGTTCTATGGATGGGTGAGAGGTTGTGTGTTCCGGAGAATGCAAACTTGAGGGAGAGTATCTTGCAGGAGGCACAACTACTTTGTTGTCAGTACATCCTGGAGGCACAAAGATGTACAAGGACATCAAACAGCACTTTTGGTGGTTCGGTATGAAGAGGGATGTGGCAGATTTTGTGGAAAGGTGTCTGACTTGTCAGCAGATTAAAGCAGAAAATCAGAGACCTGGAGGTTCGTTGCAGCCTTTGCCCATTCTAGAATGGAATTGGGAGAATACCATCATGGATTTCATTACAGATTTGCCAAGGAGTGTGAAGGGCAATGACTTGATTTGTGTCATTGTTGACCGTTTGACCAAGTTAGCTCACTTTCTGTCTATGAAGATTACTTGGTCGTTTGAGAAATTGGCAGAGCTGTACATTGATGAGATTGTGAGAGTTCATGGAGTTCCTTTGTCGATTGTTTCCGAAAGGGATGCGAGGTTCACTTCGAGATTTTGGAAGAGTCTGCAAGCAGCTTTGGGTACCATAACTGATTTCAGTACCGCTTTTCATCCTCAGACTGATGGTCAAACTGAAAGGGTAAATCGGGTATTGGAAGATATGTTGAGGGCTTGGAAGATTGGTTGTTATGGATTTTGGTGGTAGTTGGGAGAGGTACTTGGCATTGGTTGAGTTTGCTTATAACAACAGTTACCATGCGAGTATCAGGATGGCTCCTTACGAAGCTCTGTACGGAAGGAAGTGCAGGACACCTGTTTGTTGGTATAAGGTTGGCAAGAGGCAGATATTTGGGCCCAAGATTATGCAATAAACATCAGAGAAGATTGAGTTGATTCGCAAGTGGTTGATCGAGGCTCAGAGTCGGCAGAAGAGTTATGCAGACACTCGAAGAAGGGACTTGGAGTTTGAGGTTGGGGATGCAATTTTCCTCATGGTATCTCCGACTAAAGGAGTGATCAGGTTTGGTAAGGGAGGCAGTTGGTGCCAAGGTATATTGGGCCATACAGGATTTTGGGACGGATTGGTAAGACATCATATAAATTGGAGCTTCTGGAGGAGTTGGCACAAGTGCATGATGTGTTCCACGTGTCGTTGTTGAGGAAATATATGCCGGATCAGAGTCATCAGTTGGTAGAAGTGCCTGAAGGTCTATAGGTGAACTTGAGTTACAAGGAGCAGCCTGTAGAAATTGTTGTTCGTAGGTAGAAAGTTTTGAGGAGCAAGGTGATACCTATGGTCAAGGTGTTGTAGAGGAACCAGCAGTTCGAGGAGGCTACTTGGGAGCTGGAGGATCGCATGCAGAAGGACTTTCCTGAGCTTTTTGTATGATTGTATTCTTTTGTATGATTGCACTCTTTGAGTTAAGTTGTATTTCTTTTGTTAGATTACATTCTCTTGTGTAATGGTATTTCTTAAACTATTTCGCATTTATGAAATTTCAGTTCCTTTTGCTTATTTTTTCGTTTGGACCCTATCAGTATTAGTTTTGATGACGGAACTATTCTAAGGAGGGAGTGATGTAACCCCCCAGATTTTTAAATAATGCTTTTATGATTAATAAATGAATTAAAATAATTTTTTTTCTAATTTAATAAATATTTTTCTGAAATTTACATTTTTACACGTGCAAAACACGTGCAAATATTTTTTTAAGAAGTTCAAAAGTCAAAAATTATTGAGGGGAATCCCATTATTTATTATTAGATATTATTTGTGAATTTTTTGGATTTTTCTGATAATTATTGGACCTATTTGCAAAAATTACAAAAAGAGGAACTTTTGTGCAAAATTACCACTTGGAGTGAAAACTCCAGATTTTCAGACTTTTGGGTTGGGCTTGATGCCTAATCAACTCAGAGGTAAAGAGTTTACTTTTTTTTAAAATAAATTTGGTTTATTTTGCAAGTTTTGATAAATAAGGGTCTTTTTGCAAAATTGCCACTTAGAGGGGCAAAAGTGCAATTTTGTTTTTCTGGGTTTTCAAAATAGTTCCGGATGATGATAGAATGGTTACTCTTGTTTCTAAATCTCAATTAAGTTGGTTTTATTTAATTTCCATGAATAAGGATTTATATATGTAAAGGTATATTTAAAAGTGATATTTTGCAAATCTATTCAAAAACCCTAGATACCCAAATCCCGGCCTATTAAAGGTGAGGTGCAGCTGTCTCTTTGCTGCAGAACACAAAAGTATTTCTTATTATTATTTTCTTGGAGTTTCAAAGCGAGGATCTAGATTTTCTTCCGAAAGGAGGGATTTTTTCTTACTTCTTTATTATCTTCGGTTGATTCTTCAATAAGGTGCGTGACATATGTTTGTTTTCGTATTGTTCTAAGCATGTTTTATGTGATGATTTATCTATTAGAAAGGACGTTAGATGATGGTATGAAGAGATAATGAATTTTGATGAATAGATGAACTAAAAATGGAATCTTTTCATGAAACATATGCTTTAATGATTAAAATTTCATATGGATAACATGAGATTGTTAAAGAACCTAATAAAATCATGAGCACGTTATATTCATTCATGTAATTGCTGATTGGAACCTACATGATGAGTTGTATGATGAGTAATTGCAAAGAATTGAATAAAACCCTAACTTCACAGACAAACATGCCTACATAAACTTTGTTGAAATTTTGTTGATGAGCAAACTGGATTGTCTACATGTTGTAAGTGCCTATTTTTATGAGTATGTTGCTTCCCTCCATGTATTTGCTTCTTGGTTTGAGTTTGAAGAGTGGTAGGACTCAAAGTGGTGAAAATTGAACCATTCACTGGGTGTATGCCCTATATGCTCTATTTGGATTGTTGACGAATAAGTACTTTATTAAAACATGTTAAAATTGCATAGTATTCGTGAGGTAACCTTTGTAATTAGTGGGGTATGTATAAAAGAATTTGTAGAAGAGTTATTGAACTAAAAGAATCCAGTTTTGAATGTGAAAGTGGAGTTTTGTATTCGGGTCTAAAGAGTATGGCTGAAAATTGGTTTTTGTGAATTTTTGTGAAGTTTTTAAATGGATTTCAATTGTTTTGGTACTGGTTTTGAACATCATACAACTCTTATTTGGTAAATTGGACCTTAGACTGATGCTTGAACTCTCGTACGAATATATATATATATATATATATATATATATATATATATATATATATATATATATATATATATATATATATATATATGTTGTTGTTTTGAAGGATTTTTGTGATAAATTATTCTTTTGAGATTTTGATATATTTTGATGTATTTTAATAACTCCTATATGTTATACAAGATATGTTTGATCATCCCAGGAAGTTTAATTTTGATTTTATAAAGTTTTAAGTGAGTATCAATCAAAACATGCACAATTCCTACTGCTGTATAGCAGGTCACGGTCGACTGCATGGCCGACCGTCATGCTTCCATTTTGGGGATTTCTAATTGAGAGTCGACTGCCCTTCTTGTGCGGTCGACCGTCAATTGCTGCTTTGGCTGTTTTGCTGAGTTCCTTCGTTTCTTTTAAATGATTAGTTTTCTCGATATTATGGATTATTACTCTACTATTTCATATGATGTTTCGGTGTTCTCACTACAGATTACAAGATTTTACATAAAGTTATATTTTATTTAAAATAGCATTTTAATTGTATTTTTATGACCTTATTAAGTGAGTTATATGTGTTTTCAAAGGAGTTGATGTTTTGGTGATATTCTACGACTTGAAAATATAATTTTCTGATATTTAATGGATTTAATATTTTATTTAAATTCTGGAATTTCATGAGTACATTACATTGTTTCGAATTTTGTTGATTTAAGAAGTTTCTTCATATAATCGTTTTTATGATGGATTTATGAGTTTTATTGGAAGTTTTGGTATTGATGGTTGAGTTATGAGTCTTTAGAATTTTAGTGGGGCCTTAGCTACGGGCAGTTGAGATTTTAGTTGTTGTTCAGTTGAGTTAAGCTCGGTAGGGTATACCAACTCTAAGAGATTCGGAATCTAATAAATAATTAATTAACAAAACAAAATAAGGACAGGCACTAGATGGTGATATGATGAAATGAGAACATGGGTTATGGACCTCAGTATGGCCTGCGGTGTGAGATAATCCCCGAAATTATCGAGGTGTGAGTGAAATAGTCTCCAGAATTACCTGTGGTATGGGATTGATCTCCGTTATTATCGGGGTCGAGGCGACACTTATGGGGTATTCGTGTGATGAGGCACCGTAGCTTGCGGTGTTGGGTATTCTCGAAGATAGTCTTAACAATTATCTGTGGATATAGATTAACCTCCAGAATTATCGAGGCGTTGGCTAATATTCACAGTTTATCTAGATCTTGTAGTAGTCATCGTAGAAGGATTAGTTGCATAGCAGGGGATTAAACCCTATCAAGTGGAGACGGTAAGGGCTTGCACCGGACCTATATAGAGTGGGATGCATAGAATCCGACAAGTATGCATTAGAGAGTCAACATATAGCATTGGTGTTTCCTTGACTTGGTTTTATGTATGTTGTTTCCTGTTTTTTTCTACACTTAACACTTAGTCTAGTTTCACTTGACGTTTTAATGTTTTATTTATTGTTATTTCTTATTTCATTTATCCTTGATGTTGATACATGTTGTTTCTGACTCTATGCCTTTTGTTTTATTCATGTCGCATTTATTTTTATGTCACGCACACCGTTATGGCTGACCCCTGTAGTTTTTTGGGTTAGGGTTATTTCTAGCATCATGTTTTATAGGTAGGTACCTATAGCTTGAGATTTGGATGCATAAGATAGAATGATGTTATGGCTTATGTAAGTTGTAAAATAAGGTGTTGTAAATGAAGAACTTGTAATTCGACGTGTTTAATTTTCCGCTGTGCTTTATAAAGATTAATGTAATAAAAGTTGTAAAATTTTATGTATGTTTTGGCTATGTTTACTATTACAATTGAGGTTGATGCTGGGAATTGTGCCCCGTATTTCTGAGATATCATATTGGAAATTCGGGGCGCTACACTAGTATCAAACAAAACAGTAGCTTTTATATCATTTATTAGAAGTTTCGCTGTAACATAATGAATATTATCTTTCAGTACATAACATTCTCCAAATACAAAACCGGAAATAATAGCATAAACTCGACTTAGATTCTCCCATACCGGTGATGACATTGTCGGCATCCTCAGCATCCTCTTCTGTCAGAGTGAATACTCGACCCTACCGGTACGGTTTTCCATTCTTCCCTGATGGGTCCCTGTTTGCATTTCTTTGGTTCAGTTGCGGGCAGAATGGCCGAACATGCCCTTCCTTGCCACAGTAGAAACAAGACTTGATCATCTGCTGTTTAGGACATCCCGTTGCAATGTGGCCCGTCTCTCCACATCTGTAGCAAGTGCTTGGCCGTCCAGCCACAACAACAACATTTGCTCTAGTAGGTTTGAACCTCTGTGCTAGGGGCTGTCCCTTGAAGTTTCTTGATGTCGCGGGCCTCTTTCCAGCAGTCCAGTTGTTCTTCTTGTTCTATGCCACCTGATACAGTTCAATGTCTGCTTCTGTGGCTGCATCTCTCCATACAAGCTTATCAAATTTCCTGATACCAAAGGGTACCGTACGAGACCTCAGACTTGGCCTCAACCCTTGCTCAAACTTTCTCACCTTCTTGACCTTGTCGATCACTAACTCCGGTGCTTACCTTGAGAGCTGGGTGAACTTCGTCTCATACTCCCTAACTGACAAGCTCCCTGGTTGCAGGCTCAGGAACTCCGTTGCCTTCTTCTCCTACACATCCATCGGGAAGTAGCGGCTGCGGAACTCTTCTAGAAAGTTTTCCTAAGTAATAGGTTGGTTCGTTTCATGGACTGCCACCAGACATCGGCATCCTTTTCCAACTGAATGGTGGTCAACTCCACCTTGCTAGCTTCAGGAGTCTCCAAGACCTTGAAAACAGTTTCAATCTGTTGGATCAAATTGCTGCTGCATCAGGATCAGCCTTGCTCTAAAAAATCGGTGGTTTTATCCACTTGAATGATTCCACCAATTTAATAGCCTCCAGGACTTGCAATTTCTGCCCCGCCATGGTGTTTCTATTCACATTTGCAGCAAAGGTGTTGAGTGTTTGGTACACACGGGCCAGTTTTGTCTCCTGATCAAGGCGGTTGCCTTCACCGCTAGATCCTTCACCATTTCGAGTTCTTCGTCCATCCATTTTTGGGTCATAAAACTTCATTAATTACCAAAAGCAGCAACAACATAGATTTTTCTTCCAACACAATTTATTCATTTCAAAAAATAAACTTTATACATTCAAAATAAAATTGTCCATACATCCATACATAAAACATCAGAAAACTCCAAACATAAAGCAGTCCAGATCTTATGATTCCTCTTGTCTTCTCTGAGCTCTCCCCTAGTTCATCTATTTCCTTCTGCATCTCCTCGCATCTTTGACGACATTCTTGCTTCCCGAACGAGTTTTGTTGTCCCCGAGCATTCCTGTGTCGACACTTCTCCAGTTCCCATACTCGATGACTCAGAGCTGTAATGTTCTGCTTATCCTCCTCATAATGTGCCTCCATGTGGGTTACTCTCCACTTATGGATAATCAGCTGCTTACGAAGGGAAGCGATGATATGGTCATTCTTGTCTCAGACCGGTTGTTCATCTGAGGATTCACCTTGGGAATCAGGTAGAGGTGGAGTGATCTTTCGAGATTCGGGCAGTTCTACCTCTTCCTCTGCTAAGTCTTCCTCTTCTTCGGGTTCTTATTCTTCTTCGGGTCCTTCTTCCTCTTCGGGTTCTTCTTCATCCTCTTCTGGGTTTTGGTTATCAGCCATCTTGTAGGAAAAGAGAGGAGAAGACATCAGTGTATAGAACAACACAAATGTAAATCAACTTACATTTAAATTTCTATAAATTGAACTCACACTTCTAATTTCCACCCTAATGTGTCGTCCTTGTTATTTTGTATTACTTATTGAAGTCGTCTCTGATACCACTCTGTGTAGACTGCCACCTGCCACTCAGGACGGTAATGGCCACAAAGGGAACATGGGAGCTTGTTTTATGCCAACAGCTGGTGGCTAGCCGACCTGGGCATGTCAGGGTAAAATTCAATACTTTGCCATCAATCAAACTGTCAGAACCCCCTGTTCATGCGTCCGACATTGCCTTCTTGTCTAACCAAGCTCTGATACCACTCTGAAATGCCCTGAATTCCAAACACAGGTAATTTGTAGCAAGTACAAGATCTTTTACTTCAATTCTCACAAATTTACACATTGTCTTTTACAATTACACAGCGGAAGTAATTATACAACTTTAATATTCAACAACTTTAATCTGGAAGTAATCATTAGTATCAACTCATCATAGTGACTTCAAGTCCATGCCAGGTCCAATCCTGCAACTAGGAAACTGTGGGCTTGTAAGTTGCATATAACTGACACAATGTTATAATATAGTGATTCTTTAACTTTATCGAACATAAACTTGAATGCAAACAGGAAAAGTGACTAGCCTAGTAGTGTCAGTGTATGATATGACTTAATGCCTAATGAAGAAATAACTATGATGATACTAATGCATACTTGTTCGGATTCTATGCATCCCATACTACATAGGTCCGAGGGCAAGCCCTTATCATACTCCTCAATATAGGGTTTAATCCCTCGTCATGAAATTCTACTATGCTAACAAAATCAAGGTTTAGATATTCCACGAGTACGGACTCCAGTCCTGGAATCCACCGTCAGACTATACGGAAATCCTCGTTGTGCGAATATCTTGCAAGAGCCGCCCTAGCCACGGTATATACATATATAATGGTGATCTGCCTGCCATTCACCCGACTATTCATGATCCTGGAATTCACAATCAAATCAATTGTAGTCCCAGATTTAATTGAGGCTCGTATCACCCAGCAAGCATCCACAATCCAGGAATCCATCGTCTGAATAGGTCTATAGTCCAAGAATCCACCGTCAGACTATATAGAAGCGCCAGACTCACATTTTCCCAGGTCTCGTCCCATCTTATCCTAGTGCTTATCCTTAGGTTTAATTATAATCATCACAACCTAGATCTAGCTTATCCTACCGGACTTGAATCAACACACAAGAACATTAGCCCACACTGTCTACTTCTCAAATTTTTTTATTCACAAATTGCCGATCACTACAGGTGTAGTGCCTCGAATTCCCAACACTGGAATTCCGTAACACAACCAGAATCTTACTTCAAATAGTACATAACACAGAAAGGTACAGAAAATTTAAAACTTGTATTAAATCAAGTGTTATTACATTGTCCCAAAAGTACAAAAGATTTATTACATATAACTTTACTAGGAACTATGGACAACATCTCTTCACTTGGATGTTCACCTGGTTCGAGGGCCTCTCGCTTCCACAATTCGGTAGTCCTGCACTGAGCAATTGTGGGTACGTCAGTCGAATGCAACTGATGCGCAGCTGATAAAACCAACGACTCTCCAAAATCCAAAAACAAGATTTGATGCAAAGGAAAACGTGCAGGTAAAATAACTAGTGTTGGTGTATGCCATGCCTAGAGTCTAATGCACAATACACAAATGCACATGATGCACTTATCCTAATTCCATTCATTTGGAAATGTATGCATCCCATGCTACATACTTTTCCAAAGTCAACTTCAATGGAAATTGTCACTCCCAGCTTTCCAAAAATACGGAACACAAGCACGTGACATTGGCCGAGCGAATGACTAATGTCATCCATAAGCTGTTTACCCATTCCAGTCAACAATATAATCAATACAAACAATTGCGCAAGCAATAATAATAATCTCATGAACTATAATACTTGGAATGAAGCAATATGACATACCCAAATACGATAATCCAACATCTAGAAACAAATAATAAAATCCAGGTCATAAGCCCAACACAATAATAAATCCAATCACAATAATAATAATAAGTCTCAATACAATAAGTTCAATAAAGTAATAAGCAACTAGAAAGCATTAAATCTTCAGAAAGTTTGTTCTCCAATTCCAGCAAGTAATTCTCCATGATCACCTGTGAACACTTGATCTAAAAAGAGGAGAAAATTTGTCCTTAGAGCAAGTCATGGACAACAAGTAGAGAAAGTAAGGAACAATGGAATAACAATATGACAATGAATTCAATGGATCAATAGGAATCAATAACATGGGACAATAGCAATAATCAATATCATGATAATCGATCTAATGGTTATAAACAATGATTTAATATTCGATAACAATGTTCAATGGTCGATTTCAATAATACTTAGACAATATTCGATAGAAATAGGAACAATGAAGTACAATATGCAATGTTGATGTGTAATCCTTAAGTCTATTAATCATTTTAATTCTAACTAATGCACATACTACTGCATCTCATTCTACATGTTCGATGCATACAATCAATTTCATTTAGACTTAAGTGGAAGATTCTATAGATCATGTACACGACACGATAACATTATTTGCAGCATTGGTGCATACTATTTGGCTCAATAACAATAAAACAATACACGATCAATTGGGATATGTAGTCAGCAATTCAACAATAAACCGGTAACAATAAAACCAGCCAACACAAATTATTTTGGGAAACATGGCCCACACTTCTGCGTACAGTCACTATATTATCAACTACTCTAGTCAATTCCCTAAACCTCGTCTTATTAATTATTTTATTAATGCAACAATACAATATGCAATTACGAGACATGAGTTGAACGATAATAACAATTGGATAACGATTGGATGATAAACATGGATAAGACAATTAGAATGATGACAATAACTCATTAGGATCATGCAATGCAACATATATACTTCAATTCATGCAAAACTGTGATATAGGAATAATTAAATTAAGAAAAACTGAAAAGTGAAATTCTGGACAGCAAGAGTCATCTGTACTAAAATGTAATTTATAGCTATTTCAAAAACCAAAAATTGAATCAGTCAGAAGTTCTGGAAACTAGAATTCCACACAGTTCCAGCACATATTTAAAGTTTAAAATCCGACAACAGTAACTAGGTCAAACACATCATTCTTTACAGATTACATGTTCAGACAGAAAATTGACATCAAGTTGTTATATTCTTAAAATCTGTGAAAGCACAATAATAATTTCATTAAAAATATTTATTGGACTCCTAAACATGCTAACTAACATTCTGGAAATTTTCAGAGCAATATTTTAATATTAGATCAACCTTTTAATAGATTAAACATGAAACATGCATAAATTTGAAATTCTGGAAATAAAAACACAGCAGTAGTAAATCAGTCATAACTTTTGCAATACAACTTGAAATTCAGCGATTCAAGATGTTATGGAAGCTAGAAACATAGGTCTACAACTCTTATTCTGAAAGTTATTTATTTTAAGATCAAATTGTGGGTTGAAATCATCAGGGAAAATATGTACAGCAACCAATATACAGATTTTTGGTATTTTTCAAAAAATAAATTATTTAAACATGATGGGGATCAATTCTATTAGTTGATAAATATCATAATCAACATGATGGGTGTAATAACAAGATAAATAAAATTAGAAACACATACGTACACCAATTTAGCATCAACCAAACATCAATTGATCAATCAAACATACATCCTAGCAATTCTTTCTACAATAAATTAATTGTGTGACAATTATATGCATAACCTTATTTACCAATTCTATATGAACACATGAAAGATTCAAATTTGGAGTCAATAGAGGCACGAAGTCGAGAATATTTGGGTTAGCTCGTGTAAACACTCAATATATACTCAACGAAAGAGATGAACAATATATTGGACATTGAACAGTTGAATCTACTTGCTAGAGTTTCAATAAAAATTTGAATTTGATACAATATTCAATTCAAGAGGAAAAGTGACTTGCCTTATAGACAATAAATTCGAATACCAAAGAATAATGGGATGAGAATCCCGGTGCAACGAATCCACTAACTACGTGCACAAAAGAATCCCAAACAACAGCAAAGAGAGCTGCAACTACAACAGTAGAAGGGAGAGAAAGGGCACGGGTCTAGCTGGCGACGAGGGCGACTAGAATGTAGATGAGCGATGGCAGCAGGAGGGGGTCTCGGGTGGCTGCTGCTCGATGATCGGAAATAGGGGGGCCAGTAAAGGGTTTTGGTATCTACTGCTGCCGTCGAAGGAGAAAGGAAGCAGCAGGGGAGGGTGGTCGATGGCTGAGGTATGGGCGGCTCGGGAAGAGATGGCGCCGAGGTGAGGTCGGGGAAGGTAGAGATGGGTTTTGGAGGAAAAGTGGTAAGGTCGGCTGACGGATGAGAGAGGAGAGACGGCTAGATTACGGTTTGTATTTTGTGTGATTTTAGGGTTTGCAATAGGATTGTACTAATATAGTGCAATTAGGATGTTGGGTTAATAGTTTAGGATCCAATAATAGTGGCTTTGGGTCAAGAATTAACTATAATTGTATTTGGGGTTCAATAAGGGGTGGATTTAAAGACAATAGGGTTCAAATAAAATACCCACAATCAAATAAAAATAGGATCAACAAGATAATAGTCCATCAAGAAGAACAAAGGAAATTCATGAACAAAGTTTAATGAAGATTATCAGAAGAAAAAAAAAGAGTATTTTATTCAGTTGCTAATAAAATATTACAAAAACAAGGAAAAATGAAAAGAGTGAAAACGGTAGTTACAATCCTACCCACCTTACAATAAAATTTCATCCTCGAAATTTAAGCAAGTGGTAGTAGGGTAACCCAGAAGAAAAGAAAATAACTACACAAAAAGATGGGGAAACTTCTTCCGAATCTCTTTTTTAAGCTCCCAAGTCGACTAACCGGGCGAGTAAGGATTCCAAGCATCATGAACCAACCTAATAGCCTTATTCTTCAAAATCTTCTCCTGTCGGTCCACAATCAAAACCGGACGAATCTCACAGGAAAAATCTAGTCGAACAGACAATTCCGAGTAGTCAATACCATGACTATCATCCCTGACATACTTCCTGATTTGAGAAACATGGAAAACATCATGCACTCCAGATAGAGCTAGCGGCAACGCGAGTATATAGGCCACCTTGCCTAGTCGCTCCACCACATCAAACAGACCAATGAATCTAGGGCTTAGCTTGCCCCCTCCTCCAAAACGGATAACACCTCTCCATGATGAAACCTTTAGGAACACATGGTTACCCACTTCGAATTCCAATGGCCTCCTGTGAATGTCTGCCCATTTTTTTTGCCTGCCCTGTGCTGCCTGAAGATACTTCCTGATCTGGGCCACTACATCAACAGTCCTCGTGATCAACTCTGGCCCTAAAAGCTTCCTCTTACCAATGTCATCCCAGCACACTGGTGATCTACACTTCCGACTATACAAAGCTTCATACGGAGCTACCTTAAGACTTGCTTGCAGCTATTGTTGTATGAAAACTCCACCAAGAGTAGATAATCTTCCCAATATACTCCAAACTGAAGAACATAGGACCTCAACATATCCTCCAATGTTTCCTATTATCCTTCTATCTCTGGATGGAAAGTTGTACTAAATCTCAGCTTACTCCTAAGGTTGTTCTGAAGACTCTCCCAAAATTGATATTTGAATCTAGTATCTCTGCATGACATAATGCTGACCGGAACACCATGCAATCTCACAATCTCGTGCATGTACTCTCTGCAAGGCTTTCCGTAGACTGACCCACTCTGAAGGGAATAAAATGAGCACTCTTCGTCAAGTGATCCACAATCACCCAGATGGCATTGTGACCCTTGGGACTCCTAGGCAAAGTAGTCACAAAATCTATAGTAATATTCTCCCACTTCCTCTTCGGAATAGGAAGCGGTTGAAGAAGTCCAGTGGTCCTCTGATTTTCTGGTTTCACTTGTTGACAGATTAGACATCGCTAAACAAATCTTGCAATAGCTCTCTTCATACCATGCCACCAGAAATGCAACTTCAAATTGTGATACATCTTCGTACCACCGGGATGAATAGAATACGGAGAACGGTGAGCTTATTCAAGTAACTTCTGTCTGAGTTCCCCCTTCGGAACACATAGACGGGTCCCAAAGCGGAGAGATCCATGCTCATGAATCACCATATCCATCCTTGAGCCAGCTTCGGCTTTAGTTCGAAACTTCTGCAACTACACATCACCAGACTGTGCCTCCTTAATCTGATCCACTAAAGACGACTGCAACTGAAGCACCAAACAACTCTGCTCGAAATTAGGCAAAACCACTTCTAAATCTAACCTCCTCATAGCTTCCACAAGCTCATCCTGCTCAGAAAGAACCATAGCAATAGGTCTTCTGCACAAAGCATCAGTTACCAAATTAATCTTGCAATGGTGATACTACAAACTGATATCATAATCTGCCATTAACTCCAACCATCGCCTCTGCCTCATATTCAGCTCCTTCTAAGTGAACACATACTTGAGACTTTTGTGGTCAGTAAAGATTTCCACTCGGTCTCCAAGTAAATAATGCCTCCAAAGCTTCAAAATAGCACCCAATTAAATAATGCCTCTAAATCATGTGTATGATAATTCTTCTGATGCGACCTCAATTTTCTAGATGCATATGTGCCAACCTTTCCTCGTTGCATCAAAATAGCACCCAAACTTCTTCCTGAAGCATCACGGTGAATTACGAAACCTCTTGATCCATCCGGTATAGTCAACATAGGTGCTGATGTCAACCGGATCGTCAATTCAACGAAGGCTTCATCACAGGACTCATCCCACACAAACTTCTGATCCTTTCCAGTCAACTTGGTCATCGGCCCGGCAATCTTCCAAAAATCCCGAACAAACTTCCTGTAGTACCCCGCTAAACGAAGAAAACTCCGAACTTCCGATACTGACTTCGGCGTCGGCCAATCCTTAACGGCAGAGATCTTGGATGGAGCGACAGAAACTCCATCACCAGAAATAATGTGGCCCAAGAATGCCACACAATCCAAACAAAACTCACACTTGCTAAGCTTCCCATACGGCTGATGATCCCTCAATGTTTGCAAAACAACCTTCAAGTGCTCAACATGCCAATTGTGGTTCCGATAATAGACAAGAATATCATCAATGAATACCACTAAAAACTTGTACAGAAAGGGAGAGAAAACCCGATTCATCAAGATCATGAACACAGCTGGAGCATTAGTAACTCCGAAAGGCATCACCAAGAATTCATAGTGCCCATATCTTGTTCGAAAAGCAGTCTTCTGTACATTCTCAACTTTCACCTTAACCTGATGGTAACCAGAATAAAGATCCAGCTTCAGAAATACAGAAGCGCCTCCTAATTGAACAAATAGGTCATCAATCCTTGGCAACGGATACCTATTCTTCACTGTGACATTATTGAGGTCACAGTAGTCAATGCACAAACTACGACTACCATCCATCTTATTGACGAACCGTACCGGAGCTCTCCAAGGCAAAACACTCAGCCTGATAATACCTCTATCCATCAACTCCTGAATCTTCTCCTTCAACTCAGCCAACTCAACAGGAGTCATTCTGTACGGACTCTTAGAGATTGGAGCTGTACCCGACTGAACATCAATACCGAACACTACTCCACAATCTGGCGATAATCCCAACAATTCCTTAGGAAAAACATCCACAAAGTCACACATAACCAACGGTGCAACGTCACCATCAGCACACTTCTTCCATCACTCCTACTTCATGACTTGCCAACTTCTCCACACAAGCAAGCGTTGTTTCACTGGCACAGAATTCTAATTCCTGACGACTTGGTGTTTGGAACACCACCTTCTTCTTATAGCAGTCAATTACAACATGAGTGACACCAAGCCATTCCATCCCCAAGATAACATCAAATCCAGAATTGTTGATGACAATCAGGTCGGTAACAAAATCAACACCATCAATAACCAAGGGACTCTGTTCACAGATCTGAGAATACACGACAACACCTCCGCATGTAGTGATATTCCATGCTGCTGGCATAGCATTGCTAGCAAGTGATGCAGGTCGACGAAGCGGGAAGAAACAAATAAATGAGTTGCACCAGAGTCAAAAAGAACATGAGCGGGATAGGAGTGAACAAGAATAATGCCTGGCAAGAAGTCAAGATGAGAACACAATAGACAGATGCAAAATACAAGAAACCGACATGCATGGAAGGGTAAGCAACAAAATAGGATGACAAAATAGCAATCAAGAATGAAAATAAAATCCAAATAAACAGAACTAAAGATATACCTAAAACAATGCCCAAAGCAGTTTCAGCATCCTGCGTAGTCAGGTTGTAAGCCTGGCCAAGACCTGCAGGAAGATTACCCCTAGAAGCGGCTTTCCGCTAATCAAAGATCTACCTCTGAAGTGGGAGAAGTGGTCCACCCTGACCACGGACAACCGCCCCTGCGGAGCAGAACCTCCAACTAGTGCAAGAGTCATAGACCTTGGGCAATCACGAACCATATGATCATTGCCCCCATACAGAAGTCACAGACGGTTTGCTATCCTGCAATCTTGGTGCAAATGCCCAGTCTTCTGACAGTGTGAACAGATCAGATCCGACTTCTGAACAACAGGTGGGTTTGGCAGTGCTCTAGCAAGAAGGGTCGGAATAGGCCTCCTAATAGGCCCTCCAGAAGGCCTGGTAGCAACAGGGTGCGGAACAGAATGCTGAATCGAATGCTTCCTTGTACTAGTCTGCTCCTGAATCCTAGTAGCATCTAGGATGTCAGCATAAGAACGAAGTCGCAAGGCAGTAAGACGATCCTGAATCTCAATATCCAAGTCCAACAAGATACGCAGTCTCTATCTTCGTCATTTGCCACCACAGAAGTAGCAAAACGACTTAGTCGAGTGAATTCCGTAGCGTACTCGTCCACGGTCTGACTCCCCTGATTCAAGACAGTGTTCAGTTTTACGTCGGCACTTTTTGAAATAACAATGAAAAAGCATAATTAAACACCGTCTGACGAACCTGAGTTAATGAGACAAACTATAGTTCCATTTCATTCGCAATGGCATTAAGGAAGAACTTCATGAGGAAGCTCTCAGTAAAGATGGCCCAGTGGATGGGTCGGCCTAATCGTACAGCCTCAGCTTGCGACCAGATGTAGGCAAGATCAACAAGTCAGATGCTCACAACATCCACCCGATCCACATCCGCTATCCTTACTACAGTCAATAGCTGCTCAGTCCGGATAAGCCATTGCTCGGCTTCAAGTGGACCTTCAGTGCCCGAGAACTTGTCTGGAAGGAGCCTTATTAAATTTGCCACATTACTAGGTCTCGGTGGCAGCAATGCGGGGGCAGGTACAACGGGTTCCCTATTGGCAACTTTGAAAGCCATCCTCATCTGTTCATTATGCTCTCGTTGCATCTCCATCATCAGTTCGTTGTGCTCATGCTGTATTTGCATCATCTGTGCAACAGTTGGCTCATCAGACTGATCATCCCCAACGGGAAAATGAAGCTCCTTTTCTAGCCATGGTCTGTAATAAAAAACAACAGTTAGCGTCCAGATCATAAGTTGATTATAAATTATTCATGTGATTCCTGTATTGTACATACTGTTGGGTTAAATCGGTTAAAACCCAAATCTGACTAATATATCAGTCAAAGCCAAACCTCCATTCGTTAGTCATATTTGACTGATACATTATCCAAACCCGGGCTCTGATACAACTAAAAACATTGTCACGCCCCGCTTCCCAAAAATACAGAACACAAGCACGTGACATTGACCCAGCAAATTGTTGGTGTATGCCCTAGAGGCCAGTTGTGTATTGACATTACTAGTTACATTGCATTATGACATTTATTTCATATATGAGGCATTTCATTTATTGTGTTATTTATTGTTGTTAAATGAGCATAAAAAAGTCCATAGAATAGTAGGTTCAATACCATGGGATATCAGTGCATAACTTGATTGTGAGATCATATTGGTTGTAATCAGAACACCATTCTTAAATGTCCCTAGTCAAGTATTATTGTAAATTAGGACAACAATAATGAATAGAGACTAGTATTTGCATAAACTAATGATCATATCTCACAGGTTATGGATATGAGATATCAAATCTTCACATGGGTACATATTAGTGTAATAATGTACTGGACTGACCCACCATGAGAACGCAGCATGGATCGTTACGTGAGTATCATAAGCGGTTCTCACAGTGATCATGGTGTATTCATTTGACTTGAAATCACTACGGTTCCCTACATGAGAAGTTATATGTTTTAATGTCGTTAAACATTGTCTGTAATAAGGTGATTATAAAGTCGACTATTGGATATACTACAAATTATGCGGAGCGATGTGAGTGACTTAGATAGGATTTGTCTCTCTTACATAACAGGAGCGATATCTATGGGCCCCTTGATTGAGTGAGACTATAAAATGCATGGCCATGCTTAAATGAGTCAATAGGAGATATTGAGCTCATTTGTTTTAGTAAGTCTATTCGGAGATCAAGAAACCAAAAATTGAACTATACAAGGGTGACACGCTCTATGCCTTGTGGTCAATTAAGATATTTCAACATAGGGACTAGACAACATGGTAACATTGGTCACAGATATGTTATGTCTAATCATTGACATTCCCATTACTTGAGTAAGAGTGATGTATTGCTAGATACTGCTCACTGTTTGTAATTATAGAATATGATTTTAGTATTACTATCAACGTAATGAGAGCCTACAGGGTCACACACTTAGAATGGATCGAAATTGGGATTTAAATTCATAAGATGAATTTAATTGGGAATCCAAGTAAGACTTGGACACCTGACATTGGTTGGACATTTAATTAGCTTAAATGGGCTGACTAAAGTTCGGAGGCCCACACACGAATCTGATCTATGTCGGATTGTGAGCCCAACAACCTCATTACTCTCTTAGGGTTAATTTTTTATAGCTATATATGTGATACATATCTATGGGAAAGAGACACAGAAGAAAACCCTAGGCATCACAGAAATTGTGAGAGAGAGATCGTGAGGAAGAGTCCCATCCCGCAGCTAGCACCGCGGCTTGAGGAAAGCTTGGTTTTGATTCGTTAGTGTGGATACCTTAGAGGCACCGGAACATTGCAGTACTATGGTCGACCTATCTTATTGACAGCAGATCCATCCATAAGGTATAATTCCTAAACACGATTTATGGTTATCTCATGAATCCGTGGCTAGGTTTCAATATTTTTTGTAATTTTTCTGCTATGTATTCAATCTGTGTTTGCCATTAAACCTAAAACGAATGACTAAAGTCATCCATAAGTTGTTTACCCATTCAACTCAACAATATAATCAATACAAATAATTATGCAGGCAATAATAATAATCTCATGAACAATAATACTTGGAATGAAGCAATATAAAATACCCAATTACGATAATCCAACATCTGGAAATAAACAATAAAATTTGGGTCATAAGCCTAATACAATAATAAATCCAATCACAATAAAAATAAGTCTCAATACAATAAGTTCATAAAGTAATTAGCAATTAGAAAGCAGTAAATATTCAAAATTTGTTCTCTAATTCCAGCAGGTAATTCTCCATGATCACCTGTGAACACTTCATCTAAAAAAACGAGAAAATTTGCCCTCAGAGCAAGTCATGGACACCAAGTAGAGAAAGCAAGGAACAATTGAATAATGATATAACAATGAATTCAATGGATCAATAAGAATCAATAATATGGGACAATAGCAATAATCAATATCATGATAATCGATGCAATGGTTATAAACAATGATTTAATATTCAATAACAATGTTCAATGATCATGTCAATAACACTTAGACTATATTCGATAGTAATAGGAAGAATGATGTACAATATGCAATGTCGATTGTAATCCTTAAGTCTATTAATCATTTTAATCTTAACTAATGCACGTACTACTGCATCCCATTCTACAGGTTCGATGCATACAATCAATTTCGTTTAAACTTAAGTGGAAGATTCTATAGATCATGTACACGGCACGATAACATTATTTACAGTATTGGTGCACACTGGTTGGCTCAATAACAATAAAACAAAACATGATGAATTGGGATATTGTAGTTAGTAATCCAATAATAAACCGATAACAATAACACTAGCCAACACACATTATTTTGTGAAACATGGCCCACACTTTCGCGTACAGTCACTATATCATCAACTATTCTAGTCAATCCCTTAAACCTTGGCTTATTAACTATTTTATTAATGCAACAATGTAATATTCAATTAAGAGACATGAGTTGAATGATAATAACAATAGGAAAATTATAGGATGATAAACATGGATAAGACAATTAGAATGATGAAAATAGCCCCCATTAGGACCTTGTAATGCAACATATATAGTTAACTCATGCAATGCTGTGATATAGGAATAATTAAATTTAAAAAAATCTGAAAAGTGAAATTCTGTACAGCAAGAGTCATCTCTACTAAAATGTAATTTTTCGTTGTTTCAGAAATCGAAAATTAAATCCGTTAGAAGTTCTGGAAACTAGACTTCCACACGGTTCCAATGCATATTTAAAGTTCTAAATCTAACAACAGTAACTAGGTCAAACACATCATTCTTTACAGATTACATGTTCAGACAGAAAATCGACATCAACTTATCAGTGAAAACTCAATAATAAGTTCGTAAAAAATATTTATTGGACTCCTAAACATGTTAACTAACATTCTGGAAATTTTCAGATCTATAATTTAATATTAGATCAACCTTTTAATAGATTAAACATGAAACATACAAGAATCTGAAATTCTTGAAATAAAAATACAGCAGTAGTAAATCAGTCATAACTTTTACAATACAACTCGGAATTCAGCGATTCAAGATGTTCTGGAAACTAGAAACATACGGATACAACTCTTATTCTGAAAGTTATTTATTTAAAGACCAAATACTGGGTCGAAATCATCAAGAAAACTACAGACAACAACCAACATACAATTTTTTTGGTATTTTCATGAAATAAATTAATTAAACATGATAGGTATCAATTCTATTAGTCGATAGACTTCATAATAAACATGTTGGGTGTAATAACAGGATAAATAAAATTAGAAACACATCCATACACCAATTTAGCATCAACCAAATATTAATCGATCAATCGAACATACACCCTAGCAATTCTTTCCACAATAAATTAATTGTGTGATAATTATATGCATAACCCTATTACCAAATCTATATGAACACATGAAAGATTCAAATTTGGAGTCAGTAGAGGCACGAAGTCGAGAATATTTAGGTTAGCTCGTGTAAACCCTCAATTTACTGAACGACAGAGATGAATAATATACAATACGAAATAAATGGATCTACTTGTAGGAGTTTGAATAAAAACATGAATTTGATACAAGATTCAATTCAAGAGGAAAAGTGACTTTCCTTATAGATGATAAATTCGAATACCAAAAAATAACGGGATGAGAATCCGGGCACAACGAACCGACGAACTACGTGCAAAATACATGCACAAAAGAATCCCAAGCTACAGCAACGAGAGCTGCAACAGCAACAGTAGAAGGGAGAGAGGGCACGGGTCTGGCTGGCAGCGACGGCGACTAGAAGGTGGTTGAGAGACGGCAGTAGCAGGGGGTCTCGGGTGGCTACTGCTCGACGATCGGAAACAGGGGGCCAGCAAGGGGCTTCGGGATCTGCTGCTACCGTCGAAGGAGAAAGGAAGCAGCAGGGGAGGGTGGTCGATGGCTGAGGTCTGGGCGGCGCTCGGGAAGAGACGGCGCCAGAGGTGAGGTCGGAGAAGGTGGATATGGGTTTTGGCGGGAAAAGTGGAGAGGTCAGCTAACGGATGAGAGAGGAGGGAGGAGGGAGGAGAGACAACAAGATTAGGGTTTGTATTTTGTGTAATTTTAGGGTTTGCAATAGGATTGTACTTATAGAGTGCAATTAGGATGTTGGATTAATGGTTTAGGATCCAATAATAGTGATTTTGGGTCAAGAATTAATTGTAATTGGGTTTTGTGTTCAATAAGAGGTGGATTTAAAGACAATAGGGTTCAAATAAAATACCCACTATCAAATAAAAATACGATCAACTAGAAAATAGTCCAGTAAGAAGAACAAAGGAAATTCATGAACAAATTTTAATGAAGAAGATCAGAAAAAATAGAGTATTTTATTCAGTTGCAAATAAAATATTACAAAAAGAAGGAAAAATAAAAATAGTGAAAACGGTAGTTACAGAATTGTATGCATCACATACTACATACTTCCCAAGGAGTTTGCTTTCTTCGGGTTATAGGACTCGACTCCTCACTATGCATCCCACTCTTATACTCTTTCTCGTTCCTGACATTCATCTAGTGACTGATGAGGTTGCATCTGGTTCGTCTATTTTTGCCATTGTAGTCAGTAGTGGTGTCCCTATTTTTCACTATGCCTGGTCCCTGTAGTCCCATTGCTCCGGACCTCACCCAAAAGTTGTTGACGAGCATATAGGTGACCCTGCAGATTCCCCGCTCACTAAGACACATAGAGGCTTACTCGCCCTCGGAGAGTCTTACTCTAGCTCCCTGCTTGTACCAAACAACATAGAACTTGACCGAATCTGTATAGTCCATTCCATATTTTCGAGAGGAGCACCTTCTGTTCTTACCACTAGACCCTAGAAATAAACATACGAGAGCACGCCGCCCATCCCCCTGGCCCGGCAAGATGGTGCCACACGTGTCCCCCTGATAGGCGAGTACAACACCGGCTAGTGCCTGACCTAACAATCATATGACACAATGGTCGAGTGTAGTGTCATGACCGGCCACTTCTAACCTAGGATTTCTCAAAATTCCAACCCTAGGGAAAACTAGTCCAGCCGCCAACAAGTTCCGGCATTGGCCCGATCCTGGTCTAACCCAAACCGGCGATAAATTGATTTGACCCCCGTTGTTTGCCAATTATCCTAGCTTGCATTTCGACCTTGCCTCTGTCCACGCGCTCAACCTTCGACGGTTAGCGATTCTCCAGTACGCGAGAATTATCTTTATCCAAACCACCTAAAATCATGCAATACTAAGGACCATAGGGTGCGGCTCACAACCCTGAGTCCTTAACCTCAAAGGTCAACTTGAAAGAAACAACGAGTGTGCCAAAAGGCCAACTAAGATTCATGCCGCACTAATCTATATAATAAAATACAAGAAATCTATCAAGTGGCTCCCCTTCAATTGAAGCCATATCAGCGGATCAGATTCACCCTCCCAAAACATACTTTCCCTCCAATAAGTTTTTCCCTCAAAACCAAATTCCCCCCCCCCCCCCCAAAACCTTAAAAAACTCATTACTTTATTACTATCTCTATATTCTCTCTTCACTTTTTCATATTTCTCTCTGTCTCTCTCTCTCTCTCTCTCTCTCTCTCTCTCTCTCTCTCTCTTTTCCCCCCTCTCTCACTCTATCTTTATTTACTTAGAAATTTAGATTTTCATATTTCAGGTTTTTTAATTTTCAAATTTTTTATGCTTTTTTATTGCTCATGTTACATTGAAAATAGCAAATATCTTCTCAACAGTTAAATTTCATCATTTTCCACCCTCAAAGTTCAAAAAAAGTTGGATTTTATACCCCCATTTATAATTATTTTTCAACATATACTAATGGAAACATGGACTTTTATTTACAACTTATTATTGTCATACTATTCAAACTTGAGCTACATAATTGTTATTTTGCTTTTTACAAGACTTTTCGTATGTTATATCGTTCCGAAGACATGGCGTAGGCACATGCCCATGGGCAAATCTAGTATAATTAAAACATGCATGCGGACACCCACAAGCATGCACAACCAAATTCAAAAGCTACATAGACCACAATTTGAAGCTCAATCTAAAGTTCAAACATAACGAAGGCTCAATTTGATCAAAATAGCAAAAAAAATCCAATAGCACATCCAACTGCGATGTTTGGAAAATCATTATAATTCACTTGCTCAATGGAATTTCATGTTTTTCGATTCTTTAAAAAGATCAATGTGTCTACTCTAAGTTCTCAGTTGAAAGTTTTATCAAATTATTCCATTTTGAGGGGAAAAAATGGCCAAAAAGCAGACACACGTAAAAGCTTCCAGTATTAACAAAATTTTCACCGGGTCACACGACAAAACCCTTTAAAAATAACAAATGATCTCGGAAGTTCATAAATTTGGTAATAATTTTCCACCCCCATAGAGTAACCACATATGCAAAATTCTCCAAATTTTTTTAAGTAAAAAAGAAGTTATGACATTTTGAATGGGGTACCAATTTCCATACTACATTCTGGGCTGCCTCTCAACCATGTTAAGAAGTTGCATGAAAAAAACCATAGCATTTCTCTTCCAAAAATTACAAATTTTGGTGGAAACATTCCACACCCATAGAGGAAACTACTGTAAAAATTTAAAGTAAAATTCCATACGGATTCCAAGTTATAATTTTTCTAAGTTGTACAAGTTACAATCGCAGAACAGGATTTTTATCCTCAAACCAGCAGCAAAAGTGATTTTTATTAAGATAGCAATTCATCTCCAAAAATTACAATATTAAGTAAAGTTGTAGTAGACATGCATATGAAGCGTCATAAAAATTTTAGCTCTAAACTCATACTAATCATGGAGATACAATTCTTCTAAGTTGAGCATGACAATTTCATTCACAGTCATCAAATACACAACACAACAACAATTTGGCATTTTTTTTAAATATCAATCCTCAAGCAAAATTCACGAAATTTAGTGGAGACATTGGAGACACAATGAAGATGCTACTATAAAATTTTCAACCCTAAAACCCAACATGGCATAAAGTTATAAATTTCCAAATATTCTTATGTTAAAACCTTCCAAGATTTGATCTTTCTTCCACTATTGTAATTCTAACACTTAAAATTGCAATCACACAACTATTCTTCATTCATATCATTATGCAACTCAATCAAATAGCATTTTTCATCATAAAAAAAAAAACAATTTTTAGTCATGCATACAGCTTTAGAAGTCACCCACTTTGAAAGTTGAGATCTTTACTCCAATTTCTTTCCTTGCTTGAAAACTCCACCTCGAAGCTCCTCCACTTGTTGGCTCTTTTTCACTTCTTCACCACCTAAGCTTTGGAATGTAGAAATTTTCTCTTGAAGTGGTAGAAATGTGTAGAAAATGTAAGAAGCAGGAATGGTGAAAGTTAGGGTTTTGAAAGAAAAATGGAGAGAAGATGATGAAATGTGGGAGTGTTTAAATAGGGCAGGGCGGAGGGGGGGGGGGGGGATTTCTAGCCAAATATGGTGAGGATAGGGTGAGGGAATGGGGATGTGACCATACTCCAAACTAGCCCATAGTTTTAGAAAGTTGATTTGGGTTTTGGTTTATGGTTTTAGGGTTTGGTTTTATACTTGATCAAATGGTTAATCTAATCATACAATACTCATATGTATACATCTATGTATTCATACATCTATACTTGCATACTTATGTCTATATACATATGTAACACAATGCAAGCTAAAAACTTAAAGGGAAGTATATATAAAAATTTAATTATTAATATTTTTCGGGGACCTTACATTACTCCTTCTTTATAGTAGTTCTGTCCTCAGAACTATGCTTGATAGGGAGAGAACAATGTATACAAGGTCACAGAAACAATCTCGAGAAAGTGTCCTTCATACGGCTCTCCGTTTCCAAGTGGCTTCCTCCACGAACTGGTTTCTCCAGAGCACCTTGTCCATCGAAATGACTTTATTTCTCAGTACCTTCTCTTGACGATCTAGGATCTTTACTGGGTGCTCCTTGTAGTAGAGGTCCACCTGCAAATCCTCAGGAATCTCTTGCAGTTGGTAGCTCGAATATGGTAAATATCTCCTCAGCATTGAGACATGGAATACATCGTGTACTTGAGCCAACTCTTCGAGTAGCTCTAACTTGTATGCCATCCTTCCGTCTCTCTTTAGAATCTTATAAGGTCTAATATACCTCGGGGCTAGCTTGCCACCCTTTCCAAACCTGATTACTCTCTTGGTGGGGAGACTTTCAAAAATATTGAGTTGCCTTCTTCAAATTCTAGTTCCTTTCGGCGGTTGTCGGCATAGCTCTTCTGTCTGCTTTGTGCTGTAAATAATCTCTTCCTGATCAGCTCAATCTTTTTTGAAGCCTGTTGTACGATTTTCAGTTCTAACATCTGCCTCTCTCCTACTTCATAGCAGCATACGGGCGTCCTACACTTCCTTCCATAAAGTGCTTCATATGGAGCCATACCAATTCTAGCTTGGAAGCTATTATTATTAGAAAATTCTACCAAGGCTAAGTACCTTTCCCAGCTCTGCCTGAAGTCCAAGACACACGCCCTTAGCATATTCTCCAGAATTCTGTTTACCATTTCATTTTGTCCATCAGTCTGCGTGTGGAAAGCTATGCTGAAATCCATCCTGGTCCCCAAAGCTGTTTGCAGATTCTGCCAAAATTGTGAAGTGAACCTTGCATCTCTATCGAAGATTATCGATACTGGTACTCCATGCAGTTTCACCACCCCTTAAATATAAACTTCTGCCAGCTTCTCCAATGACCATGTAATTTTTACTAAAAGGAAATGTCTAGACTTCATCAAACGGTCTACAACCACCCAGATCGAGTTGTTACCTTTAGAGCTCCTGGGAAAACCCGTGATGAAGTCCATACTGATGTTCTCCCACTTCCACTCTGGAATGGGTAAGGGTTGTAATAATCCTCCGAGATTTTAATTCTCTACCTTGATCTTCTGGCATGTAAGACATCTGGCCACAAACTTTTCTATATCCTGGTTCATTCCGACCCACCAATAGTATTATTTTACATCCCGATACAACTTTGTAATTCCCGGGTGGACAGCAAGTAGAGTGGTGTGTGCTTCCTTCGTGATTTGTTCCCTTAAATCCCCATCCTTTGGTACGCACAACCTGTTCCCGAGCCATAGTAATCCTGCCCTTATACTTTACTCTGGAAGCTTCCCTTCGTTCACCTGCTCCTTCATTCCTTGAATATCGGCATCCCCTTCCTAAGCCCCCTTGACTTGCTCCTTCAGGCTTGGTCCTTCAGGCATGGTTGTAACTCCAACCGAGCAAAAACTGTCCCCAGATTTTGAGTGACCATCGAAATACCCACCCGCCAATTCTCATCCTCCAACTCCATCCTGGTTGCAATCAAAGTGGATATGCTTCTTTTCCTACTAAGTGCATCTGCCACCACATTTGCCTTCTCTGGATGGTATAAAATTTCTGGTCTAATATCCTCCAAGACTTCCAACCATCCCCTCTACTACAGATTCAAATCTTTCTACTGGTATATGTACTCTAGGCTCTTGTGATCTGTATACAAGTCCATTTTTGCTCTGTAGATATATTGTCGCCATATCTTCAAGGGGGAAATTACTACAGCTAGATCCAAATCGTGCATGGGATAGTTCTTTTCATGTGGTCGGAGTTGCCTTGATCCATAGGCTATTACTCTTCCTTCTTGCATCAGGACGCACCCAAATCCCAAATGTGAAGCATCACTGTAGATCACGTACCCTTTTTCCTGCTTGAGGCAAGACCAAAATTGGTGCCGAAATCAACCAGTTTTTCAACTCTTGGAATCCTTCTTCGCACTTATCAGTCCATTCAAATATCTTGTCCTTCCTTGTTAAGACTGTGAGTGGCACTACTATCTTTGCATAGTCCTAGATGAAATTCTTGTAGTATCCGGTTAACCCTTGGAAACTTTTGACTTCTTTCACTATTTTTGGTTGTGGCTCAGCCTTTACCGCTTCAATCTTTTGTGGATTAGTGGCCACTCCCTCTTTAGAAAGGATATGGCCAAGGAATGCAACTTCTGTCTTCCAAAACTCACACTTGGACAATTTCGCATACAATTGATGTTCTTGCAGCTTGTTAAGTACTATAGTCAAGTCCCTGGCATGCTCTCCTTCTGATCTTGAGTAAACCAAATATCATCTATGAAGACCACAATGAACGAGTCGATGAATGGCCGAAGAATTCGGTTCATCATGTCCATAAAAATTGCTGGATCATTGGTCACTCCGAATGACATTGCTAAGAACTCGTAGTGACCATACTGAGTCCTAAAAGCCATCTTTGGTACATCCTTTCTTTGACACGAACTTGATGGTAGCCTGACCGCAGATCGATCTTTGAGAATACTGCTGCTCCCTAAAGCTGATCGAATAAATCAACGATCTTAGGAATTGGATACTTGTTCCAAATCGTGACCTTATTCTATTCCCAGTAATCAATACACATTCTCGCCGAAACATCATTCTTTTTGACCAGCAGTACTGCTGTTCCCCGGGGTGAAGCACTAGGCCTAATAAATCCCTTCTGCAGTAGTTCCTCATTATGCTGCTTGACTTCATTCTGCTCTACAGATGCCATCCGATACGGTACATTTGATACTGGCGCATTGCCCGATTGAACAACGATGCTGAACTACACATCCCTGTGTGGGGGTAATCCTAGTAACTCTTCCAAAAATTAGAGTGGAAAATCCCGTATAATGGGTATCTTCTTGACCTCCTCTGGTACGTTCATCCCTGCTATAGCTGCTAGAAACTTTCCTCTCTTCTTCTTTCCTTGAAACACAATCTCCGGCCCTTCGGGCACCCTCATGGTTACCTTATTTTTCTTGCAATCTATAGTAGCCATATACTTCAACATCCAATCCATCCCGATTACCACATATTCTCCCACAAATCCCAGCTCTAATAGGTTCACACTTAGAGTTTAACCTCCGATAACAGTCTTGCAGTCTTTATAAAACACACTGGTAGTTAGAGTAACTCCCAATGGTGTAGCTACCTCCAAAGCTAATTCAGGAGTTACCGGATGCGTGCATTTTCTAATACTCCGGGTAAGATAATATTCTCTATATATAGAAATGTTTGTGTGTGTGTCTCTCTCTCTCTCTCTCTCTCTATATATATATATATATATATATATATATATATATATATATATATTGCATTGTTTGCATGATTATATATGTATGAATGATGGAGTGCATTTATGTTTGCGGGGCGGTTCGTATAGATGGTTGCGTTCTTGATGATACACAAGAATGAGAAGGACCGATACTAATACATACACTAGTTTGGAGTGCGGTGTCTATGTAAGTATGCAACTGTATGGTACTACAATGGATATACTTTGTATGTACTCAAATCTAACCTCTCATTTCTCATCTAGAGCTTGATCAAAACCAAAAAATTTCAGCAAAGCTTGTCTTCAAAACAAGGGACTAGAGTCCATTGTTTTGGGGGAATACCACCTTCCACCTCACCCCCTACCCCTCCCCTATTTGGCCAGCCTACCCCCTCCCCCGCCGCCCCCCCTCCTCCCTCACTCCCCTCTTAATAAAACCCCTCATTCTCACCTATTGAGCTCTGGAAATTTTAGAAAAGAAAAAAAAATAAAATAAAAGGAGAGAGCGAAAAGAGCCAAAAAGAATAAGTGTTCGCAAGCTTTTGGATTAGGATTTGGAGAAGGAAGCTCAAGAAAAACCTCATCTTCTCAAGCCAACTAAGGGTGGGGAGTTCTTTGAACTTGTTCTTGTTCATTCTTGTTTAAATTCTTGCATGCAATGAGTATTAGTAGTATGTGCATGGTTGATGAGGAGTAGATTGTTAAAATCTGAAATGGAAACAAAAAGCATGATCTGCAAGTCATTGTCCCGAATTTCCAGAGAACCAAGTAATTGGAGTTTGATCTTGAAATTTTCACAGAATGGTCTCATGTATGTCTAGAAGGTACATGATTTATTTCGGATTTTTTTGATTTTATTTGATATTTTAATAAAATCCATTTTGAGGACTGAGTCGTAAGGCAGAGACTGGGTCTGTTTATTGTGATAATTGAACTTGTGGAAATTCATAATTATAATTGATGCATGATCTATTTCTGAAATTTTTACCATGTCATCTTGCATGCATCTTGACTTTACAGAAAACTCATGAAATTATTTGGATGAAATTTGATGCATGTTCAAAATTAATTAATCAAGGGTAGTCAAGACAGTAACTAAAGAACATCAGAACTTTTATGCATATTTACAACCGGTAGAACTCCTTGATGTAAAACTTTTTGCATGTTATACATAATGATGTATAGTTTCTGTAATGCAAATTTTATGACCATTTGATGAGTATGTGATTTATGATGAATATTTTAGCATATACTGTGCAAAACTCAGCCAGTATTGACACTCTGATAAAATGGTACTTTTATGGCTCTGTATGAGCAGAATTGGAGAAAGAGTACAACTAGGAATTTGTAATAGACATCTAGAGCTTTCCAAAAAGCCATATTTGAAAAAATTCCTGTCATTAGATTAATAAATATGATTTTTGCAAGTTGGGACAGAAACCAGGTTTTGAGCCGAAGGCTCTGTTTGACTAATGCTTTACGTGTGGTTCTGTATACCTGAGAGAAATAACCGTTTCATGGTAATCAAATGAAACAATTGGGATTGGTAATCAACTAGGAAGTTATAGAGGACACTCATATCTTTCCACAGAACCTGCATTTGTACCATTCCGATGAGCAGGTAGAGTTTTATGTCATCGGTAAGGTGCAGCCAGTGTACAGGAAGTACACAAACTGAGGCTTGTGAGGCTATTTTGAGGGATTAGATGACTGAATCTGAGGTGATGATCAACTAGAGAGTTGTAGCCTAGGTCTTTACCTTTCTAGATTGGGCTTGAAAACCCAAATTTTATTTGTATTGTGGGAGTTATTACCCTTTTAAGTTTCAGGCAGAAACACCATAGTTTGTTTAATCATGTTTTTGACTAAGTATTGGGAGAACCATTCCCCTTGTACCTAAGAGTCGATAACTCATTTTTTGGGGATGAATGATGTCTATTGCTGGTCTTGTTGGTGTTTAACTCCTATTGTGGAGGTTGTGACTCGAGTTAGACACAAGGGTGGGGTAAAACCCTACGTCGATCGACCCTAGATGTGACTTCCGCCGAGGCGTTGGACATCCAAGTTGCTGTCGTTAAGTTGAATTCATGCTGGTTAAGGATGAATGCTGGCCATTGTGAGGGACAAATTCCAAGCTAGGGGAAGTGGTGAGCAGGACCTTGTGTCGCCGGGGCCGCGAGTCGATAAGCAGGATTGTGGGAGGAACTCTTTATATTACCTGAATGGTTAGAGTGAGTCTTGGATTAGAGTGGTGTATTAGGGGTATGTACATTGCATTAGTACTAACATACCATAGTCTGGTGTTGTACTTTTCGTGTGGTAGGGTTATGACTTTGGTTCTCAGGTTATGAGATCGCAGGTCTCGTATCTCGATCTGTTAACTCCAAAATAGCCGGGGTAAGGAAGGAGAGAGGAGCTCCTGTCGGATAGGGGGATTTGAACCTCGAGGCCGTCATGTTCCTATGTGCATTGGTTTTGTTTTTGAATCATTGACGTCATGGGTACATGGTTTTGTACCGGAAGGTTTGACACGGTTTTTTGAGTGAGGTCTGTGCGCGGGTACTTAGTGGCAAACGCAACCACCACTTTATGGACTGCAGTAAGGGACTAGACCGAATGACTGCAACCTCCTTAGACATGGAAATCTATTGGGAACAGGATGAGTACAAGACTAGGATGCATGGTGAGGGATTGAACCTTACAATCAGGAGAGGCGAACTCTTTGGAAAGTATGTTGTATGGGATGCATATGTTTCCATTGAAGTTGAAGCTTTTTGAGTGAGGTCCGTGCGCAGGTACTTAGTGGCAAACGCGACCACCACTTTATGGACTGCAGTAAGGGACTAGACCGAATGACTGCAACCTCCTTAGACATGGAAATCTATTGGGAACATGATGAGTATAAGACTAGGATGCATGGTGAGGGATTGAACCTTACAATCAAGAGAGGCGAACTCTTTGGAAAGTATGTTGTATGGGATGCATATGTTTCCATTGAAGTTGATTTTGGGGAAGTATGTAGTATAGGATGCATAGGTTCCTAAATGAATTGCATTAGAGTAGGTGCATCGTGTGCATTCTTTTCTTGTGCATTACATTAAGCCATGCTTGGTTCTAGAACGTATGTAGTATGGGATACATGCGGATCCAGAGTCCCAAATTCTTGCTTGCATTAGAATAAGGCATGTAACTGGTGCATTTAGTTGTTAGATCATGGCATACACAAACACTAGGGAATTAGGATGCGCGTTTCTTTTCCCATTCAAGATGGTTTGTGGTTGCCATTTTGGAGATCGCTATTTCTTCTAAGCACTGCGTCAGTAGAATTACTGATGTTCCCCACCTTTTAGGTATCGGTCCTACCTTTCGAGCAGGTGCAAAAATATTAGAGCCGCGCAGCGGAAGACTCAAGCCGAGGGGCAAGTTCTAGGGAAGCAGATTGACCACTCAGCGGAGCTTCGACGGTGATCAGTCAATTACCATTTCAGGAGACAGCTGATAGCTTTACAAGAGGAGTTTGTAAATATTTTGTAATAAGACGTAACGAGTTAATGTAATTTGTATTCTTTTTCAAGAACAAGATATTGGTTGTAATCGATGATGTAATGACCTTATTTGGCAATAAAAAATTTCAAATTTCCGTGTTATCACTGTGTTGAGATGCATTTGAAGGAAAGATTCTGGTTGTGTCACGGATGTCCGGTAACGGGGATCTGGGGCAATACAAAAGTGGTATCAGAGCTGACTTTAAGTTGCAGGCTAACGCAGTAGGACATATGTTTTAAAATACCAAATAGGTGGGTTTAGTTTGGATTGCAGGAAGGTCAAAACCATGATAGTTGCACTTTCCCACTTATGTTTATGATTTTCCCTACATCCAGTACTAACCCTGTGTGTTTTCTTTCTTTGAAGGGCGTCCAGAAGAATCAGAAACAGCCCGTGGAATGGCTAAGGGCGAAGGCAGTAGGACCAACAGCACCAACTTCAATGTTGAAGCAGAGTTTACCCATGTATACCAGATGATATGAGCATTTGTGGAAACTAGAAGAAACCAAGCACCGCCACAGGGAACACCAGGAGTCACTGCATCTGCAGACCCGATAAAGATGGTGGAATCGTTCAAGATGATGAAACTGCCAGTCTTCGAAGGATAGGCCGCCCAACATTTGCTGACGACTGGATACGTCAGGTGGAAACACTAGGAAATTAGGATGCACGTTTCTTTTCCCATTCAAGATGGTTTGAAGTTTGGAGATCGTTGTTGCTTCTAAGCATTGCGTCAGTAGAATTACTGATGTTCCCCACCTTTTAGTTACCGTTCCTACCTTTCGAGCAGGTGCAGAAATATCAGAGTCCCGCAGCGGAAGACTGAAGCCGAGGGGCAAGTTCCAGGAAAGCAAATTGACCACTTAGCAACGCTTCGGCGGTGATCAGTCGATTACCATTCAGGGAGACAGCTGATAGCTTTACAAGAGGAGTTGGTAAATATTTTGTAATAAGATGTAATAAGATAATGTAATTTGTATTCTTGTTCAAGAACAAGATATTGGTTGTAATCGATGATGTAATGACCTTATTTGGCAATAAAAAGTTTTTAAATTTTCGTGTTATTACTGTGTTGAGATGCATTTGAAGAAAAAGATTCTGGTTGCGTCACGAATGTCTGGTAATGGGGATCCGAGGCATTACACATTTCAACTTCTCAGAAAAAGACTTAGACACAAAAGTGTGAGATGATCCACTATCGAACAAAACACTGGCTTGGATTTCATTGATAATTAAACACCCAGTTATTACTCCTTCATTCCCTTCGGCATCCTCCTCGATGAGGGCAAAGACACGTCCTTGGAGAAAAGGCTTTTTTCCTCTGTCATTTTCTTTCTAAATCAGCCCGTCATTGCCTTTCTGGAGTTGGGGACAACTAGATCTGACGTGCCCAACCCTCCCACAGTTGTAGCACGTAGATGGGTTGGACAGCAAGTTGTGCTTTGGGCATTTATTCTTGAAATTTCCTAGCTCACCACAACTAAAATAGCTTTTCCTGGCTTGAGGGTTCCTGTCCTCTCATTAGGCTTCTGGAACTTCGGTCTTTAGCCTTGCTTCTGGAAATTGGAGCCTAGAACAGACGTTTTTCCTTATTCCAATTTCCTACCCTTCCTTGTGAAAACTGATTCTGATTCATGTCTATCTCCGTGACGGCTGCCCAACGAACTAGTTTGTCAAACCTTCAAATACAAAGTGGCACCATTCTTGACCTTAACTCCGGTCTCAGTCCTTGCTCAAACCTTTTTTTCCTTCTTTACCTTATCATGTACCACCTCAGGGGCGTATCGAGACAACTGTGTGAATTTCATCTCATACTCTCGGACTGACATACTCCTTTGCTTTAAATTGAGGAATTCCACGACCTTTTCTTCCTGGACATCGAAAGGGAAATAGTGTTGTCTAAACTCCTCGAGATAGTCCCATGTTACAGGGCCATCTCCCAAGCTGCATTGTATGGATTGCCTCTAGACACCCGCATCCTTCTCTCGGAGAATAGTTGCTAACTTAACCTTGCTCTCCTCCTGGGTCTCAAGCACTTCGAAGACGATCACCACTTGTCGTATCCAATTGTCAGCTTCTGTGGCATCTGCTTGGCCTTTAAAGACTGGCGGCTTCATCCTTTTAAAGGACTCCATCATCTTAACTGGATCGTTCATCACGATACCTCGGTTCCTCCCCTGCGCATATTGTGGCATGAAGTTCTTACTTGCTTCCACAAATGCCCCCATCATTTGATAAACACGGGCAAACTCTGTTTCGACATTGAGGCCGGTTCCATTGGCCCTGCTACTTTCGGCTTCTATCCGTCTGCTACATCCGCTTCTAGTCCTTCCCGACATTTGATGTATGGTTGGAAAATCCACATGGGTGCCTTAATATGGTGTTCTGAAAAAGAAGAAAAAGTGGAATTCTACAGTAATAATGTAACACTAGTATTTAGGCAAACATAATACTTAGATCTTCATTCATTCATTCATTCATTCATTCATTTATACATAACAATCCAGATAGTTACTTGAACACATACTCCCCACATATACACCCCAAAACATAACCATAGTTGTAAACATGCAAAACATACAAAACATATACTAAGCTTGCTTCTGCTGATTGATTCCTACGGAGTTCACTGCTTCCTACACCGCTCCCTGAGACGGCCCTTATTGGGCTCGTAGCTGGGCCACCTGGGCCCGCATCTGCTCATGCTTGCATTCCGGGCGAGCAATCTTAACCCGAAAAGTGTGTTTCATTCGCACAATCCTTCGGGTGGTCATTCTCGTAAACCTCTTTAGTTTGTCTACCTCTTCCTCGGTGGAAATCGCCTATAAACCATGAGACTCAAGTCTCTCTTCAAGGTGACCAGGGGTCCATTTATAAGTAGCGAGCTCCAGGAAAAGTAGACTAATTTCATGGTGTACTACAGCATACTGTGGTAGGGGTGGCGGAGAAGATAGACCAGTCGTGGGGTTGCCTCCTGCTGCAGCTGCCACTGTCCCTTCGCTTGCCATCCCAGCAACGACTGGGGGTTCCTCCCCCTCCATTAGTGGTTCCTCCACCCATCGGTTCCCAAAAGGTGCAACATCGTCAACCATCTTGCGAGAAGAAAATATGGGAGTTAGTCCAGATATAGAAAATTATAACACATAAGTTGAATAGTACAACAATATGAATTATAATCATCTACTAACTGAACTAAACCCAACACTAACAAGTGTAGCCAAGTCTAATTTCCCGTTGTGTTAAACTAAATTTGAACTCGACTCTGATACCAGCTCTGTAGCGCCCCAAATTCCCAACACTGGAATTCTGTGACACAACTAGAATCTTACTTCAAATAGTACATAACACAGAAAGGTACAAGAATAAAAACTTTTATTAAATCAAGTATTATTACATTGTCCCAATAGTACAAAAGATTTATTACAAATAACATTACAATGAACTATGGACAATGTCTCTTCACTTGGATGCTCACCCGGCCCGAGGGCCTCCCACTTCCACGTGAATGTGGATACGTCAGTTGAATGCAACTGACGCGAAGCTGATAAAACCAGCGACTCCCCAAACTCCAAAAACAAGATTTGAAACAAAGGAAAACGTGTGACAAAATAACTAGTGTTGGTGTGTGCCATGCCTAGAGTCTAATGCACAATTCACAATGCACAATACAAAATGCACATGATGCACTTATCATAATGTCATTCATTTGGAAACGTATGTTTCCCATACTACATACTTTTCCAAAGTCAAGTTCAATGGAAACGTATGCATCCCATACAACATACTTCCCAATGAGTTTGCTTTCTTCGGGTTATAGGGTTCGATCCCTCGCTATGCATCCTACTCTTGTACTCTTTCTCGTTCCTGACATTCATTTAGTGACTGATGAGATTGCATCTAGTCGGTCTATTTTTGCCATTGTAGTCAGTAGTGGTGTCCCTGTAGCGCCTCGAATTTCCAATAAATAAACTCAAAAATACGTGGCACAATTTCCAGCATGTACCTCAATGTAATAGTAAACATAGCCAAAACACAGAATATTTTTCAACTTTTATTACATCAATTCTTTACATAGCATAGCCGAAAATAAACACCTTGAATTACAATTTCTTTCTTTTACAACACATTCTTTTACAATTTGCATAAGCCATATTATCATTCTACAACCTGCATCCAAATCCCAAGCTAATGGTACCTACCTATAAAACATGAGGCTGGAGATAATCCTAACTCCCAAAACTACAGGGGTCAGCCATAACAGTGTGAGTGACATAAAAAAAATACAATATAAATGAAACATAAAGGATAAATTCATAATCAACACATTCTTACAGTAGTAACGATGTAACCCCTGTTTCCCACAATATAAATGAAACATAAAGGATAAATTCATAATCAACACATTCTTACAGTAGTAAAGATGTAACCCATGTTTCCCTTTTTCTTGTATTTTGGATGTATTTATCTTTTTCTGAGTATTTGTTCTAATTGTATTCTTCTGTTCTTTCTGAACCATGTATTTGTTCTTCGTTCTAAATAAATCTATCTGTCTTGTCTTCGATTCAGTTTGTGGCCTTGAATATTCTTGATTTAATTTTTTTTTCTGTCAAATTATTGTCTCCAGATGATTATTTAATTCTAATTCTTTGTTTCTTAGCCTAATTAATTGTTATTTAATTCTACCCTAAACCCTACCCCTTTATCTTATTGGGTTGAGACCCAATACCCCACCAACCCGGTTACCCCCTTAACCTAATTCATCCCCTATATAAACTACCCCCCACTGTTAATCATTATTATCTCTAACCCTAATTACCCCCGTTCACCCTAGTCGCCAACTTCACCTGGAGACTTAGGATTCTGAACACTACCTGAGATTCTGGGACTCTGCCTGCACATCTTAGAGCAAAAGACGACACTTTCTTTCTTAGTGATGTTCTAAGTCTGTAGCGCGCTGAATTTCCAATATAACATCTTAGAAATATGTGGCACAATTCCCAGCATCAACCTCAATTGTAATAGTAAATATAGTCCAAACACAAAGAAAAATTTTAAACTTTTATTTAATTAATTCTTCACAAAGCACAGCGGAAAAGAAATATCGTGAATTACAAATTCTTTATTTTACAACACATTCTTTTACAATTTACATAAGCCATAACATCAATTCTATTTCATGCATCCAAATTCCAAAGCTATAGGTACCTAGCTGTAAACATGAGGCTAGAGATAACCCTAACCCCTAAAACTACAGGGGTAGGCCATAACAGTGTGAGTGACATAAAAATAAACGCAACTTAAATAAAACATAGGGCATCATGTATCAATAGCAAGAATAAATGAAATAAGAAACAACAATAATTAAAACATGAAATCATCAAGTGAAACTAGACTAAGTGTCAAGTGTAGGAAAACAAACAACAACATGCATAAAACCAAGTCAAGAAAACACCAATGCTATATGCTGACTCTCTAAAGCAAACTTGTCAGGATTCCATACATCCCACACTACATAGGTCCGGTGCAAGCCCTTAACGTTCTACATTTTATAGGGTTTTATCCCCCACTATGCAACTAATCATACTACGATGACCTACTATGAAATTTAGATATTCTGCAAGTATCGGTTCTTGCCCTTGGAATACTGGAGGCCAATCCCACTCCACAGATCATTCTGTGGCCCTTACGTCCATCATCCCAGAACTGGAGATTGCCTCGCTCAGCAGGACATCCTGGAACCCTCATTGCACAAACATCCAATGAGCGTCGCTCTCGTCCTCAGGATACTGGAGATCAATCCCACTCCGAAGATCACTCTGTGGCCCTTACGCCCATCGTCCCGGAATACTGGGAAATATCTCACTCGTTGGATCTTCCTGGAGTCCATAACTCACGTTTATACTTATTTCATCATATCACCATCTAGTGCCTGTCCTTATCTTGTTAAGTTATTTATTTACTTACGAATCTCCTATAGTTGGTGTACCCTACCGGACTGAACTCAATTGATCAACAACACAGCCACAATTGGCCAACAACAAAACCATAACTGCCGATGCCTAGAGTCCTACACATCCTCTAGAGACTCACAACTCAACCATCACAACAAAACTTTCAATAAAACTCACAAATCCATCTTCAAAATTTTTATAATAAGAAAACTTCTTAAATCAACAAAAATTCCAACTCTATATAATGTACTCATAAAATTCCAGAATTCAAATATAATATTAAATCCATTAAATAACAGAAAACCATATTTTGAAGTCGTAGAATATCACAAAACATCAATTTCTTTAAAGGAAATATATATATATATATATATATATATGTTAATATAGAAGTACAAGTTAGATGTCTATTATAAACAAAATACAACTCTTTGTAAAATACTGTAATCTGTAAAAAAAACCTCATCTAAAACAGTAGATTAATAATCCATAATATCGAAGAAATAACCGTTTAAAGAAAATATCAGAAAACTCAAGGAATCCATCAGCCAGACCAATGACAGTGGACTTTCGAAACGGCCAGTGGACTGTCCTGCAAAAATCCGAAAACTGAAGAAAATCCATCAGCCAGGACAATGACAGTCGACTGTCGCAAATGGCCAGTCGACTGTCCTGCAAAAATTCAAACTCAAGAACTGACAGTCGACTGTCGACTTCAGTTCAAAGACGAGGCAGTCGACTGTTATTGCAAGCAAAATCTGAAATTCAATAACTCACAGTCGACTGTCGACTTTAGTTCGGTCGACATCAATTATAATAGGTTGCAGGTTTGAAATTCTGTGCATGTTTTAAACTGATACATTTATTTACCTTATAAAAATGCAAATTTGTAAAAACTAAATTCCTAAGATAGTTGGATATAACTTGTATAACATATAGGAGTTTATAAAACAAATGAAAAACCATATCAAATCCATACAAGAACAAATTTCATCGAAATCTTCAAAATAGTGAATATAGATTCATATATGTGTATATGAGTGTGCTTTTGCATCAGTTATAGCATCAAATCTCATCAATAAGTAGTATAATGATGAAACAATCTCAGTATGAAACAAAGCAAGATTCAATCGAAAACTTTACAAAACACACAAAATCCAACTTTCGGTCTGTATACAACTAGACCCGAGCAAAACCCCACTTCACCTTTCAAAACTTCATTCTTTTTAATTCAAAAACCACTCTTGTACTCATCAAACACAAATACAATCACTAACATCAGTTTTCCAAGAATATCTACAATTAATACATATATATAATCAAGTTTTCTTTTCTCATCAAACCATCCAAACAGAGCAATTACTTAATATACCTAGTAAAGATGAAGTTTTATTTGCTTTCATGCAATATCATCATATGATTTCATAACATATACATTCAAATCATCAACAATGTGAATGAAAACAATATACCCATGATTTCTATTAGGTTCTTAACAATTCTCAAGTCATTAAATTAGGGTTTCAAGCATCAATAGTGTAGTTGCATGAAAGGATTCAATTTTTAATTCATCTACTCATCAAAATTCATCATATCTTCATACCATTATCTAACATGCTTCCTAGTAGATAAATCATCACATAGAACATGTTTAGAACAATAAGAAAACAAACATAAGTCACTCACCTTATTGAAGAATCAACCGAAGATAATAAAGAAAAAAGAAAATTCCTTTGTCATAAGAAAACCAAGATCCTCGCTTTAAAACTCCAAGAAAATAATAATAAGAAATCCCTTTGTGTTGTGCAGCAAAGAGACGGCTGCACTCCACCCTATATAGGCTAGAATTGAGGGTATGTAGGGTTTTTGAATAAATTTGCAAAATACCGCTTTTAAATATATCTTTACATATGGAGATCCTTATACTTGGAAATTAAATAAAACCTTCTTAATTGAGATTTAAAAACAAGAATAACCCCTCTAGTATCAGCCGACACTGTTTTGAAAACCCAGAAAAACAAAATTTGCACCTTTGCCCCTCTAAGTGGCAATTTCGCAAAAAAACCCTTCTTTATCAACACTTGCAAAATAAACCAATTAAAACAAAAAGTAAACTTTTTACTTCTGAGTTGACTAGGCATCATGCCAAGCACAAAAAATCCGAAAAATCTAGAGTTTTCACTCCATGTGGTCATTTTGCACAAAAGTCATTCTTTTTGTAATATTTGCCAATATGTCCAATAATTATCAGAAAAATTCAGAAAATTCACAAATAATATCTAATAATAAATAATGAGTTTCCTCAAAATAACTTTTGACTTTCAACTTCCCAGAAAATATTTGCACAAGTTTTGCCCGTGTAAAAAAGATAAATTTCACAAAAATATTTATTAAATCACCAAAAATCATTTTAATTCATTTATTAATCTTAAAAGAATTATTTAAAAATCTAGGGTATTACATCACTCCCTCCTTAGAATAGTTCTGTCCTCAGAACTACTACTAATAGGGTCCAAACAAAGTAAGCAAAAGGAATTGAAATCTCATAAATGGAAACAGTTTAAGAAATACCATTACACAAGAGAATGTAATCGAATAAAAGAAATACAACTCAACTCAAAGAGTACAATCATACAAAATAATACAATAATACAAAAAGCTTCGGAAAATCCTTCTGCATGCGATCCTCCGGCTCCCAAGTAGCCTCCTCGAACTGCTGGTTCCTCCACAACACCTTGACCATAGGTATCACCTTGCTCCTCAAAACTTTCTCCCTACGATCAACAATCTCCACAGGCTGCTCCTTGTAACTCAAGTTCAGCTGTAGACCTTCAGGCACTTCTACCAACTAATGACTCTGATCCGGCACATACTTCCTCAACAATGACACATGGAACACATCATGCACCTGTGCCAACTCCTCTGGAAGCACCAACCTAAAAGCCGTCTTACCAATCCACCCCAAAATCCTGTAAGACCCAATATACCTTGGCACCAACTTGCCTCCCTTACCAAACCTGATCACTCCTTTGGTCGAAGATACCTTGAGGCAAAACTGCATCCCTAACCTCGAACTCCAAGTCCCTTCTTCGAGTGTCTACATAACTCTTCTACTGACTCTGAGCTTCGACCAACCTCTTGAGAATCAACTCAATCTTCTCTGATGTTTGCTGCACTCGGGCCCAAACATCTGCCTCTCGCCAACCTCATACCAACAAACAGGCATTCTACACTTCCTCCCATACAGAGCTTCATACGGAGCCATCCTGATGCTCGCATGGTAACTGTTGTTATAAGCAAACTAAACCAATGCCAAGTACCTGTCCCAACTACCACCAAAATCCATAACACAAGCCCTCAGCATATTTTCTAATACCTGATTCACCCTTTCAGTCTGACCATCAGTATGTGTGGATGAAAAGAAGTACTGAAATCGGTCCTGGTACACAAAGTTGCTTGCATGCTCTTCCAAAACCTCAAACAGAACCTCGCATCCCTGTCGGACACAATCGACATAGGAACTCCATGAAGTCTCATAATCTCATCAATGTACAGCTCTGCCAATTTTTCCAACGACCAAGTAATCTTCATGGACAAAAAGTGAGTTGACTTGGTCAAACGGTCAATAATAACCCAAATCGAGTCATTGCCCTTCGGAATCCTCGGCAACCCTGTGATGAAATCCATGCTGATATTCTCCCACTTCCATTCTGGAATGGGCAAAGGCTGCAACAAACCTCCAGGTCTCTAATTTTTTGCTTTGATCTACTGATAAGTCAGACACCTTGCGAAAAAATCTGACACATCCCTCTGCATACCAGACCACCAAAAGTGCTGTTTGATGTCCTTATACATCTTTGTGCCTCCAGGATGTACTGACAACAATGTGTTGTGTTCCTCTTGCAAGATACTTTCCATCAGATCTGCATTCTCCGGAACACACAACCTCTCACCCATCCATAAAACTCCATCTTGGACACGGAACTCTGATAACTTGCCCTCGGAAACCTGCTGCAACATCTTCTAGATATATGCGTCTAATTTCTGACCTCACACAATCTGCTCTCTCAAAGTAGGCTGCAACCTCAACTGAGCCAAAGACGCTCTCAAACCCTGCAGTACCACCTCGATACCTGCCTGATCAATCTCTACTGCCAACTCACTCTGAGTAGTGATCAAGCTCGCCAAACTGCTCTTCCGACTATGCCCATCGACTACCACATTCGCCTTGCCCGGATGATACTTGTTCTCAGGACGAATTACTTCCAACACTTCCAACCACCTTCTCTACCGAAGATTTAAATCCTTCTGCAGATAAATGTAATTCAGGCTCTTGTGGTCGGTATACATGTTGACCTTCTCACCATACATAATGCCTCCACTGCTTCAAGGCAAAGATAATAGCTGCTAACTCCAGATCATGTGTCAGATAAATTTTCTCATGCGGACGCAACTGCCTCGAACCATAGGCAATAACCTTGCCTTCCTGCATCAAGATACACCCCAAACCTCTGAGAGATGCATCACTGAAGGTATCATAATCCTTCCCAGCTTATGGCAAAGCTAAGATAGGTGCAGTCATCAACCTCTCCTTTAGCTCAAGGAAACTCGCCTCACACTTATCAGTCCATGTGAATTCACATTCTTCCGAGTTAACCATGTCAAAGGAACTGCAATCTGTGCATAGCCCTGAATGAATCTCCTGTAGTACCCAGCCAAACCCAAGAAACTCCTGACTTCCTTCACTAACGTTGGCCTAGGTCAATTCTTCACTGCTTCAACCTTCTGAGTATCAGTGGCCACTCCCTCCTTAGAAAGGATATGACCAACAAAAGCTACTTTAAACTTCCAAAACTCACACTTCGACAATTTGGCATACAAGTTATGCTCCTGTAACTTCTGTAACACCCCTGCCAAGTGCATAGAGTGCTCTTCCTCCCACTTCGAATACACCAAAATATCATCAATGAAAACCACCACGAAAGCATCAATAAATGGTCACAAGATCCGATTCATCATATCCATGAATACAGCCAGTGCATTCGTCACTCCGAATGGCATTACCAAAAACTCATAGAGTCCATAACGAGTCCTGAAAGCTATTTTACTCACATCTTCCTCCTTGACTCGAACTTGATGATACCCTGATCTCAAATCAATCTTCGAAAACATAGCTGCTCCTCGAAGCCTATCGAACAGATCATCAATTTGTGAAAGCGAATTCTTGTTCTGTAGAGTCACCCTATTCAACTCCCGATAATCAATGCACATCCTCATTGACCCATCCTTCTTCACCAAGAACACTGGCGCACCCCATATGAAGAACTCGGCCTGATGAAACCCTTGCTCAGCAATTTTTCAATCTACTTCTTAGCTTCATCTTGCTCTACAGGTGCCATCCTGTACGGAGCCTTAGAAATCGGAGCACTGCCCGGCTGAAAATTAATGGAAAACTCCACATCTCACTGCGGCAGCAATCTTGGTAAATCTTCCAAGAATACTGTAGGAAAATCCCTAACCACTGGAATGCCTCTGACTTCATCTAGAATCATCAACTTAGATACCATTGCAGCCACCATTGGGTCCTTCATCTTCCCTTGAAAAGTCACTACGGGACCACCTGGTGCCTTCATCGGCACCTCCTCCTTCTTGCATTCAATTGTGGCATCATATATTGCCATCCAATCAATGCCCAGAATCATATCCACACCGAGAACTTGCAGCTCAATGAGATCAATGCCAAATAATCTCCCACCATTCTTGATATCATAGCCCTCGTAATATCGATCAGCAATCAATTCTTCTGCTGACGGTGTTGCCACCGACAAGACTCTGCCTGAAAACAACTTAGGTTCCACACCTAAGATGTTTGCAAAATTTGGCAACACAAATGTATGCGAAGAACCAGTATTAAATAAAACTTTTGCTTTTATTCCATTAACCAAAACAAATCCTGTTACATGAAGAATGATACTCAAATCTCCAATTTATTCTCAAACAAAGTTTTACTTAATACATTGAATAAATAAAAATTCAAAATTCTTGCATACCCTGGATCACATCCTCTGAGTTACATGCATCCTCCTCAGTTAATGTGAACACTCGCCATTGCCTCTAAAATTTGTCTCTGCCTGAACCTTCCTTCTTCAATCGTTGACAGAAAATCTTTGTATGCCCCACTTGCTCACACTGAAAACAAGTATGCTTCGCCAATTTAGGACATGCTGACTTGAAGTGACCTGCCTCCTTACAGTAGTAACAAGCCACCTCCTGAGTTGTAGGTTCCCTCTGCTCAGGCCTGCTGAACTTTCTCTTCTTCAATAGAAACTTCTTCCCACTCTGACTAGCTGCTGGCCTCTTGCTCCTGTTTCAGGTCTCTTGCTTCTTCTACAATTGGTCCATATCATCTTCTGTCATCGCTGCTCTCCTGACCAGCTTATCAAACCTCCTTATGCACAAAGGAATCATCCTTGACCTCAAGTTCGGCCTTAAGCCCTGCTCGAATTTTTTGGCCTTCTTCACTTCATCAACAATCAGCTCCGGTGCATACCTTGACAACTGAGCGAACTCAGTCTCATATTCACGCACTGTCATATTGCCTTGCCGTAGATTCAAGAATTCTGTTGCCTTCTTCACCTGAATATCCAGAGGAAAGAAATGATCCCTGAATTCATCCATAAAAGCTTCCTAAGTCACTTGTTGATCTCCAAAGTCCTCTTCACTGACTGCCACTAGACGCCAGTGTCCTTCTCTAACTGCATAGTAGCCAATTTCACCTTATTGACTGCTGGGGTTTCCAAGACTTCGAAGACTATCTCCATCTGTCTAATCCAATCATCAGCCTCATTTGGATTAGACTGCCCCTCAAACACAGGCGACTTCATCCCCTTAAAGGACACAACCTGCTTGATAGGATCAGCATTAACAGACACTGGTCCAGCCCTTGATTCTGATTCTAATTCTGATTATGTGCCATATTAGCTGCCATGAGTGCATTTAAGGTCTGATATACCCTGGGAATCTCAGTCTCAAGATCAAGTCCAGCCCCATCACCATTATCACCATTCCGGGTCCTAGGTCCGGCCATTACTGAATCCTGCAAAATGAGGGTAAAGTTAGAGCATCACAACACAATTCATATTCACATCAATAACTCATGGCAAAACCTCAACCAAACCCCAAACCAAAACATCATGTTCTAACTCTATGTGATACTCACACTCTAATGACCACACCTAGATACTCACACTTTAATGTACACACATAGGTTTATATTTTCAGACCATGTTTATTATTACTATTGAAGCATGCTTTGATACCAACCTCTGTAGCACCCCGAATTTCCAATTTAATATCTCAGAAATACGTGGCACAATTCCCAATATCAACCTCAATTGTAATAGTAAACATAGCCCAAACACAGAGAAATTTTTTTAACTTTTATTACATTAAATCTTTACAAAGCACAGCGAAAAACAAATACCTTAAATTACAAATTCTTTCTTTTACAACACATTCTTTTACAATTTACATAAGCCATAAAATCAATTTTATCTCATGCATCCAAATCCCAAAGCTATAGGTACCTACCTGTAAATCATGATGCTAGATTTAACCTTAACCCCCAAAACTATAGGGTCAGCCATAACGATGTGAGTGACATAAAAATAAATGCAATATAAATAAAACATAAGGCATTATGTATCAACAGCAATAAATAAATGAAATAAGAAACAACAATAATTAAAACATGAAAACATCAAGTGAAACTAGACTAAGTGTCAAGTGTAGGAAAATAGGAAACAACATGCATAAAACCAAGTCAAGAAAATACCAAAGCTATATGCTGACTTTCTAATGCATACCTATCGGATTCTATGTATCCCACTCTATATAGGTCCGGTGCAAGCCCTTAACATTCTCCACTTGATAGGGTTTAATCTTCCGCTATGCCACTAATCCTACTACGATGACTACTATGAGATTTAGACATTCTGCAAGTATCGGTTCTCACCCTTGGAATACTGGAGGCCAATCCCACTTCACAGATCATTTTGTGGCTCTTACGTCCATCGTCCTGGAAACTGGAGATTGCCTCGCTCCGCAGATCATCCTGGAACCCTTATTGCACAAACATTCAATGAGCATCGCTCTCTTTCTCAGAATACTGGAGATCAATCCCACTCCGCAGATCACTTTGTGGCCCATAGGTCCATCGTCCCGGAATACTGGGGAATATCTCACTCCTTGGATCATCTTGGAGTCCATAACTCACATTTGCACTCATTTCAACATATCACTATCTAGTGCCTGTCCTAATCTTGTTATGTTAATTATTTACTTACGAATCTCCTAGAGTTGGTCTACCCTACCGGACTGAACACAACTAATCAACAACACAGCCACAACTGGCCAACCACAAAACCTCAACTGTTAGTGCCTAGGGTTCCACACATCCTCTAGAGACTCGTAACACAACCATCAGACCAAAACTTTCAATAAAACTCACAAATCCATCATCAAAATAAGAAAACTTCTTAAATCAACAAAAGTTTCAAATCTATATAATGTACTCATAAAATTCCAGAATTCAAATAAAATATTAAATCCATTAAATAACAGAAAACCATATTTTGAAGTCGAAGAATATCACAAAACATCAATTTCTTTAAAAGACATATATATGTTAATATAGAAGTACAAGTTAGAAGTCTATTATAAACAAAATACAATTCTTTGTAAAATACTGTAATCTATAACAAAACCTCATCTAAAACAGTAGATTAATAATCCATAATATCGAAGAAATAACCATTTAAAGAAAACATCAGAAAACTCAAGGAATCCATCAGCTAGAGCAATGACAGTCAACTGTCGAAATGGCTAGTCGATTGTCCTGCAAAAATCCGAACACTGAAGAAAATCCATCAGCTAGGACAATGACAGTCGACTGTCGCAAATGGCCATTCGACTGTCCTACAAAAATTCAAAACTCAAGAACCGATAGTCGATTGTCGACTTTAGCTCAAAGATGAGGCAGTCGACTGTTATTACAAGCAAAATCCGAAATTCAATAACTGACAGTCGACTGTTGACTTTAGTTCGGTCGACTGTCCTACAAAAATTCAAAACTCAAGAACCGATAGTCGATTGTCGACTTTAGCTCAAAGACGAGGCAGTCGACTGTTATTACAAGCAAAATCTGAAATTCAATAACTGACAGTCGACTGTTGACTTTAGTTCGGTCGACTGTCAATTATAACAGGTTGCAGGTTTAAAATTTCGCGCATGTTTTAAACTGATACAATGATTTACTTTATAAAAATGCAAATTAGTAAAAACTAAATTCCTTAGATAGTTGGATCTAACTTGTATAGCATATACAAGTTTATAAAACAAATCAAAACCATATCAAATCCATAAAAGAACAAATTTCATCGAAATCTTCAAAATAGTGAATATAGATTCATATGTGTATATATAAGTGTGTTTTTTGCATCAGTTAAAGCATCAAATCTCATCAATAAGAAGTAGTATAATGTTGAAACAATATCAGTATGAAACAAAGCAAGATTAAATCGAAAACTTTACAAAACACACAAAATCCAACTTTCGGTCTGTATACAATCAGCCCGAGCAAAACCCCACTTCACCTTTCAAAACTTGATTCTTTTTAATTCAAAACCCACTCTTGTACTCATCAAACACATATACAATCACTAACATCAGTTTTCCATAAATATCTATGATTAATACATATATATAATCAAGTTTTTTTTTCTCATCAAACCATCCAAACAGAGAAATTACTTAATATTCTAGTAAAGATGAAGTTTTATTTGCTTTCATGCAATACCATCATATGATTTCATAACATAGACATTCAAATCAGCAACAATGTGAATGAAAACAATATACCCATAATTTCTATTAGGTTCTTAACAATTCTCAAGTCATCAAATTAGGGTTTCAAGCATCAATAGTGTAGTTTCATGTAAGGATTCAATTTTTAATTCATCTACTCATCAAAATTCATCATATCTTCATAACATCATCTAACATGCTTCCTAATAGATAAATCATCACATACAACATGCTTAGAACAATAAGAAAACAAAGATAAGTCACTCACCTTATTGAAGAAACAACCGAAGATAATAATGAAATAAGAAAAATCCCTCATTCGCAAGAAAACCAAGATCCCCGCTTTAAAACTACAAGAAAATAATAATAAGAAATCCCTTTGTATTGTGCAGCAAAGAGACGGCTGCACTCCACCCTATATAGGCCGGAATTGAGGGTATCTAAGATTTTTGAATAGATTTGCAAAATACCTATCTTAAATACATCTTTACATATAGAGATCGTTATACTTGGAAATTAAATAAAACCATCTTAATTGAGATTTAAAAACAAGAATAACCCCTCTAGTATCAGCCGACACTATTTTGAAAAACCAGAAAAAAGAAATTTGCACATTTGCCCCTCTAAGTGGCAATTTTGCAAAAAGACCCTTTTTTATCAACACTTGCAAAATGAACCGAATTTATTATTAAAAAAAAAGTAAACTCTTTCCCTCTGAGTTGACTAGGAATCATGCCAAGCCCAAAAATCCGAAAAATCTGGAGTTTTCACTCCAAGTGGTAATTTTGCACAAAAGTCCCTCTTTTTGTAATATTTGGAAATAAGTCGAATAATTATAAAAAAGTCCAAAAAAATTGCAAATAATATCTAATACTAAATAATGAGTTTTCCCAAAATAATTTTTAACTTTGAACTTCCCAAGAACATATTTGCACCTGTTTTGCGCGTGTAAAACAGATAAATTTCAGAGAAGTTTTTATTAAATCCTCAAAAATCATTTTAATTCATTTATTAATCTTAAAAGCATTTTTTAAAATATGGGGTATTACAAAGCCACTGACATGTTGTTGTAGATCAAGTATGTCATCGACGAAACGTGTAGAAATAAAAAGAATGGATAGCACCGGCATCAAAAAAATATGGGTACGAAAAGAATGAATTTATACCTAATAAGGAATCAATGAATGAAGATGATTGCCAGGAACATAAGTAAAGAAGAAATGAACGAACTGAATATGAAGGGATCAAAAGTGGATAGAATAAGGTTTGTATCTAGATTATAAGTTGGTTATTAAATATTTATGTGATTCATCTGGTGCGCATATTATTGAGTTTAACATGGTTCAAACCTAAGCTCTGATACCAGACAAAACCTGTCATGCCTCGCTTCGCAAAATACGGAAATACAGGGACGCAACGAAGGCACAAGGAATGACTCGCATCATTTTTAAGTTGTAATAGTCAACTCAACAATATGAATTGTAGTCACAACCATGCATGCTATATTGAAATCACATAAACAATGAATAACTGGAAACATTCATGAAATAATCAATAATCCACAAATAACCAACATCTGGGAGAAAATAAACTCCCGATCAATGCTAGAGAATACAATGTATGAAGACGAAAATAATACTAGAAATAAATAACATGAACGTGGTAATAAAATCGGCTAAAATCTTCACTCCATTCCTCAGAAGATTTGCTCACCAAGTCCTTCAGTCGGTTCTCCTCATGTACCTACAAGCTTAGCATCCACAGTTTGGGTGGGGGGGGGGGGGGGGGGGGGTGGGGAGGGGGAGGGGGTGGGGGGGTGTTAGAACTAGTTACAGACAGCAAGTAGTAACAAGCAAAGAACAATAAAACATAATATATCAACAATGAACTAGAACAACATCAGAGGTCAATAGACGAGGGTTGATAATAAGATCAAAAGTCTATAATTAATGATACAATGATCAATGACAACAATCAATAATTAAAGTCGATGACAATAACCATGATCCAAAATGCAAGGGTCAATCCTAAGTCTATCAGTCTTTATTATCTTATCTAATACACATAATTTTGCATCACTTACCACAGGTTCGGTGCATATAAACAAGTGATCATTTAGACTATAGTGGTGAACTCTACAGATCATGTACTCGGCAAGGATAATTAATAATCAATAATTCATAATCCATAATCCGTAACAATATTCAATAGAGAAACACGGGCCCTTCTCCGAGTACAGTCTCCGATTTGGTCCAATACTAAGTCGACCCTTATTACCCTTGCTTGTTATCATTTTATTATACTCATGCAATGGGTATAATTGATAAGAACGAATGTATCGAAGTGATGTAAAGAAGGTTTCAGGGCTATCAATGCATGGTATATTTAATTCCATTCATTAGATGCAAAATTAAACATATTTATACTTAATAACACGAAAACACAAATTCCCGACAGCAAACATTGATGTACAAAAACTAACTTTCCCGCTCCTACGGAAAAACAAATCAGGTTCCGTCAATGGTTCCAGAAACTAGACTCCCTGCAAGTTCCAACTTATATTCACACGACATGTTTCGATTACAATATCTACATCAACCAATCAGTTCTTTACGAGTCTGTTGTTCAGGCCGCAACTCAATATAAAATTATTACATGCATAATTCGACTAAAACTATTCAAAATTCTTACAAAAATTATAATCAAGTTTCTTGAACTGTTCATTAACATTCTTTCAAATCTTAGGTCCTAGTTCTTAAGTTAACCTATTGATTTAATTAATTGAAAATGATAAGGTATTTTTAAAACACAATTCTGAAGTTAGGACATTACATTGGTAAAGTTACAATATCTAAAAATCCGTAAGTCGAATTGCAAAACCGTCAGATGGTCTGGATTCCAGATACAAAGGTCTACAACTTTTACTCAATAAGCTCTAAGTGAATTTATCTGTAGCTAGGTCAAAAGTTTGATTCTTTACAGATCTAATGTTCTGGAAGAAACCTACAATCAAGTCCTTGTATATGTAACTAAATTGGAAATTCATTAATTAATCTTACAAAAATTTTAAAGTGACTCCTAATCATGCCTGGTAACAACCTGGTTAATCTCAAGTCTAGAATCTACTTGCAATATCCTATTCTGGTTATTTAACCATGCCAATATACGTTTAACCAATAATCTTGAAGTTAAAACGTTACAGAACTATAATTAGAATATCTTCCACTCTACAAATATGATTTAAAATTCGACAGATATACTGGATACTAGATTCAGTGGGCTACAATTTTCCTTTACAAAGTTATAGTTTATTATATTAGCAATTGGGTCATAAACTCACTACAAGATGGAATAAACAGTAGACCAGCAACTTAATATTATTATTTGCAACAATCGAGACACACAAAGCATATAACCTTATGAAAAAGTTTAACAGGAATTTATATTCAGTAATTCGGCATATTCTTACTATTATCATGATGGAAAAATTTGTTATTTCTACGGTTTTTTACGTTTACTACTAATGATCATCCCGTCACAACTCATACAACAAAATATGCTAGTATATGTCTTCACATAGGTTTGTGTTGTGCTTGCAATAAAATAAGTGTGATGGATATAAAAAATGAATAAAATGGTATATGACAATGTATAACATGGTTTAGGGTTCAAATCAACGATGTGGCACGAAAAGATTTCTATTACTTGGTTTCGCCGATGAATCCGTAATAACTTCTTTGGAAATGTAACAATCAATTGAGATACGATAAACAATGTAAATAACTACTTGCAAAGATCCAAAATTTTTCTTGAACGAGAACAATAATTCGGTTCAAGAGAACATGCCTTATGTGATGATTACGACGGAATGATGAATAAAAGATCGGCGACGACACACGGGCAGCAACAACAGCAAGAGGCAGCAGCAATGGCAGATGAAGGGGCAGGTGTTTGGAGTTCGGTTGTGCGGCAACAAGATCGAGCAGGAGGCTATGATGCTACGAGAGTGGTTGTAGGGTGTTGGCATCATCGATGGTGGTAGTTAGGGTGCTTCTATGGTGGTGCGGCTATGGTGGTGCAGCGAGGCGATAGGTTGCAAGAAGGAATGAAGAAGAAGTCGGGTTAGTTGGACTTTGCGGCTGAAGGAGAAGTAGCAGAAGATAAGTTGGGGGTTAATTAGGGTAAATTAATAGCAGTAATTGGGGGGTTTCTGTAACACCCCAAATTCCAAACATAGGTAATTTGTAGCATAAACGAGATCTTTTACTTCAACTTCATACAAAATACAAGGAATTTAAAACTTTTTCATTTCAATAATGTTTATTACAATACACAACAGAAAATTACATAAAAAAATACAACTTTAACATCCAATAACTTCAATCGGGCAATATCCATCAGTATCATACTCATCTCCACATCCCTCGCTAATCCAAATCCTGCACTTCAAAACTGCGGGCACGTCAGTTGCATACAACTGACGCAATGCTATAACACAGCGATTCCACTATCTTACCAATCACAAACTTGAATGCAGAAACTGAAAATGTGGTTGTCATAAACATGTCAGTGCAAGATATGAACCTAACGACTAATGCAAATATTTACTACTTACAATGCAACACTAATACACACTTGTTTGGTTTCTATGCATCCCATATTACATAGGCCTAAGGGCAAGCCCTTAGCGTAATCCTCATTATAGGGTTCAATCCTTCATTATGAAATCCTACTAGGGTGACTAATGTAAGGTTTAGATATCCTGTGAGTATCTGGTTCTGCCCCGATAATTCTTGAGAATCATTCTCCCAGCGCAAGTAATTTTGGACATCATGCCTCACACCCTGATAATTCTGGAGATGAAACCCACACTGCAAGCCATATGGTACCTATCACACAAATATCACAAGAGGGTCGCCTCAATCCAGATAAGTCTGAAGATAAATAGCACACCACAAGTGATTTTGGACGCCATGCCTCACACCCCGATAATTCTTGAGATAATCTGCCACCTGCAAATCATATGAGGTTGTCATAATCATGTTTGTCCATACATCATCACATCTCCCTTTAGTGCATGTCCTTAGGTTTAATTAAAATTATTGCGACCTAGAGCTAGCTAACCCGGCCGGACTTAAAATATCTCACCGAGAACGTTGACCATATTGGTCACTTCTCAGAATTTTATTTATTACAATTTGCTGGTCAATACGGATCTCGCTCAGCCCCTAGAATCCAGCCATTTCAACATAGTGACCTTCTATGTTATTTCTAACCTCTTCATCATTTAATTTCATTTATACATTCTTTTTGCATTTATCAGTCTCAAAGTAAATAAACAGCTTCTTATCTCGTTATAACAACATTTCAATAATGTTTTAATTGATAAAACCCTTATAAATATCACACGTTTAATATTCCAAAATTCATCTTTTAATTATCTCTTAATTCATCATATACTACACTTTACATACGTTCAAAATTTTAAATCCATTTTTATACGATGAAAGATTTTTAGAGTAAAACTATATTTTTTTTTAAAAATCATGTCCCAATCTCTTAATCACGCTTAATTTTAAAGCGAAAATAGCTCTAAAACATCCTTTTAAAGTAACTTAATTTACAACTTAATTTATCCACAAAGTAATATTTGAATTAACATATATATTTTGTCAAATATTTCCTAATACTCTACATTAAAACTAAAATTTTCTTTGCAAAGAAAATAACTAAAAATATAAAATAAATAACCAAAAAAAAAAAATTAAAGCTGGCCCTATTCAGAATTGAACAAGACCACAGGTAGGCAGAAGCCCAACTTCGCACCCAACAGCTAGTTTTCTAACACACTTTTGTTGTGGGAGGGATTCACAGAATATTTATAATTATTGTATACAGTAAATAGTTAAATTAAAATCTCAAATAAAAACAAACAGAGACTCATAGGGCTCTAACTGGAACCCGTGAGCATTGTACACAACGACCCCAAACCCAACGCTAAGACCAGGCTATCAAGCCTCCAATTCTAATTATACTACTATAACAGTTCTTTTAAAATGCAACTCTCTGTTTCATACTACAGAAGAAAATTTTAAATGTGACTTTAAAGTTCGATCTCACCATTTCTACGCAGTATTTTACAATTCCTGGTGAATTCTTAACGAAGAATTTTCATCAAAATTTGTGTATTTGCATGAAATATACATATGACAATATACTATTGAAAAATGTTAAATTTATCATATAAATCGCGTATATTACTAGTAATTCTATAAATTGAATCATATGAACAGTCATTCATCAAATGACTAGATTAACAATTTGTATACAAGACATCAATTTCACGAATTTATTATACGAAATTTCCACTTCATTACTTTAGATAAAATTCTAGAAAAGCTCCTACACATTCACTTACCAATTTAATTATCATCTACATATTTTATGGCTAAGCATGCACAAGTAAAATTCTAGGAAAACTCCTACAGATACACATACCAATTTAATTATCATCTACATATTAGGAGATAATGAAAACACCCATTAATTAAAACTCCTTGCAAATGAACTCCAATATATGAAAATGAAGATGTGGGGAGTTGTAAAAACTACTCACTTGCCAAATAACTCCACACATCTCTTTTCAAAAAATTTGTTGCCCTCCCAAACTATTAACCAGCCAAATCAAAGGTGGGCAAATCCCGTTTTTTTTTTTTTTTTTTTTTTTTTTTTTTTTTTTTTTTTTTTTTTTGAAAACTTGTGTGTGTGCAAGTGAAATGCACACAAAACATTTTGGGATTTTAGTTAACAAATTTTTTTAGATGTTACAACAAATAGATTCAAGTTTAGTTAATTTTATTAAAATAGACTACATATTTATACATTGTAAAATAGGAGAAAATATTTTCATGACTCAAAATATTCTTCTAATTGACACGTGAACAAAGAAAATCACATAAAAAATACGTGTGGACAAAAATATTAAAAATAAATCATTTTGCAGCTGGTATAGTTTCGGAATAAATTAGTGGAGATAAGTAATTAGTGGGGGTGATAGGGATTTGTAAATGGCAGTTAGGGATTTAATGGGGTTGAATAGGCTAATAAATAAAGGATTTAAAAATAGTATGTAGTAGGTTAGGTCTTATGGGCTGCAAGATTAATAGATCATAACCAGAAAACAAAACATAGAATGAATTAAGTTGGGCTTGTACATTATATAAATGACTAACAGTAAACATTAAATAATTAAATAAAACAAAACACAGTCTATGGTTTCGCACTTAATAATTAATCAAAATAATAAGATTAGAATTGATTTGTACTAAAATATAAATAATTAATCAAATAAGAAAAATAAGTAAACTTACAGAATATAATATGATTTCTATTAAAATATATAATCATTTGAAAATGGCTATAAACACAATTTATGATTTTAATAGGAGATCCCAAAAAAAATTCTAAAACAAAATGAATTTAAAAGCGGAAAAGTATTTATAAGGAATCAAAATACAGAAAATACACAGAAATTTTGTATAAACGGAAATGGGGGTTACACAAGTAATATATATATATATATATATATATATATATATATATATATATATATATATATATATATATATATATATATATATATATAAACTAGATTTGCCCGTGGACACGTGCCTACAGCACGTCTTCGGAACGATACAACATATGAAAGTCTTGTAAACAGTAAAACAACAATTATGTAGCCCAAGTTTGAATAGTAAAACAATAATTAGTTGTAAATAAAAGACCATGTTTCCATTAGTATATGTTGAAAAATAATTAAAATAGGGGTGTAAAATCCAACTTCTTAGGCCTTTGAGTGTGGAAAATGATGAAATTTAACTGTTGATGAGATATTTGCTATTTTCAAAGTAACATGAACAATAAAAAATGTATTGAAAATCTGAAAATTTATAAACATGAAATCTTAAAATATAAATTTATGAGTAAATTGAGAGAATGAGAGAGATATATATAGAGAGAGATAGGGAAATAAATAAATAAATGAATGAGCTGTTTTGAGGGGATTTGAATTTGGGTTTAGGGGAAAAACTTTTGGGCAGAAAAATATGTTTTGTGAGGTTAGATCTGGACCATTGATTTCAACCATATTGAATGAGAACCACTTGATAGCTTTCTTTGTGTTTTATTATTATTATTAAAGTGTATATATATATATATATATATATATATATATATATATACACTTTAATAATAATAATAAAACACAAAGAAAGCTATCAAGTGGCTCTCCTTCAATCCCCCCTAAATCAAAGGCTCAGATCTAACCTCACAAAACACATCCCCCCCCCCCCCCCCCCCAACAAAAAAAAAAGTTTCCCCCCAAAACTCAAATTCAAATCCCCCCAAAAACAAATCCTTTATTTATTTAATTATTTCTCTCTCTCTCTCTCTCTCTCTCTCTCTCTCTCTCTCTCTCTCTCTATATATATATATATATATATATATATATATATATATATATATAATACTATAATGGGAGAAGGCCTTAGTGTCATTTGTAAATCTACCAACATGTGCAACACACGTACATAACTAATATAAAGAAGGTTTCGGGTTCAAACTCATAATATATCTGAATTTTTACTTTTAAAAATTTTAATTTATTAAGACGTGCATCACAAGTGTAAACTACTCTCTATATATATATATATATTAAAATCTCTTATCCTGCAACAAGGTATATCCATTACTCCATGTCTATCTCGTAGGCTACAGTATGAGCTACTTAGGGGATCTATGAGGATTACTAATGATCGGCCAACCACGACTCTTCCAATACAATTACATCAAAGTCGTGAATCATACCAAACACCACTTATGGTAACATGACCGAACTCCGGTGAGTAGAAGATTAAATTGAATACACTCCTTTTATCATTACCACTACCATGCTATTGATCCCTACACTGGCATCCCCAACTAATACAGTTAATTAACTGTCTATCAAATCCTATGTTATTATCCTACGATAAGTTAGTTTATTAACGAGTGATCATTACTGACTAGGATATATATGGTCAACTATAAGCTTAATCTTAGATAATATCCATGCTCCCACTAAGCAGAGTTTGTATCATCCCTTGCATGAACAATTCAAGTTGCCACAATTAATTATCTAACCCACTGAAATATTGACTAACATATAACCTTTATTGTATCAAGGCAAATAACTACGGTAACTACAGCTCATAAGATTTGAGGATCTTTGCACAATGGTAACATTCATTATCCATATCAACACTAAATAATTAATCATTGATCAGATATCACAATGATCCATGTCCAATATGCATTACTCTAACACATACTCGTGTGCTAACCTAGAGACACAATTCCACTAACCTGGATATATCTCTAAGATAACACATGGCAGTTTCCAGGTAATTTGTCACTATCATCAAACTGTGAACCAACTTGTTGATCATAAGCAACTTGCAACTCATGTCTACCATGTGTGATACTCATCACATATGAGTCACATACAATGTGAACAACTGACTACACAACACATGCAAATATATATATATATATATATATAAAATAAACAAAAATCATGAATGTATTATTATAATTTTCATAAAACCATAAATAAAATATCTGACACAATTAATATCCATTCAGATTTGGTGTCAAGGGCTCATAAATTCTAACAATCTCCCACAAGCCCTATACCAAAATCTGGCATACTCCTAACTCCAATTCCATCAACGTTAGACTTGAATGTTTTCAATGACAGGGACTTCGTGAAGGGGTCAGCTAGATTTTCTACCGTCATTATCTTAACCACATCAATCTTCTCAGCTTTATCAAACTGACAAATAACGTGATATTTTCTCTCAATGTGCCTCCCCTCCTTATCACTCATATGGTCTTTGGCTTGCGCAATAGCCCCAAAGTTATCACAAAAAAATCTGAGCGGTGACTTGGTTGTAGGGACTACACCAAGATCCTGCAATAAAGATCTCATCCATACAACCTCCTTGGACGCATCAAAAGCTGCCACATACTCTGCTTCAATTGCAGAATCTGTAACATTGTACTACTTCACACTTATCCAAGACACTGCTTCACCTTCAAGAATAAACACAAAACCGAACATTAACTTTTTGGCATCCCTTTCAAATTGAAAGTCTGAATTTGTATACCCAACTTCTTCCATGCTCTAACTATAACAAACAAGCATGAAATCTGTCGTTCTGTTAAGATACTTGAGTATGTGCTCGACACATGTCCAGTGTTCTGATCCTGGGTCATATTGATATTTGCTATCCATGCCCACTACATAACAAATGTTCGGTCTAGTGCATAACATAACATACATTGGACTACCTACTGTCGAAGCACAAGGTACATCCTTCATGTGAGCTATCTCTCCTCTTTTGTCTTTGGACAGTGTTTTCTAGAAAGTGACTCCATATCTGAAACGTAAGAAACTCTTATTAGAATCTGTCACACTAAATCTACCCAAAATAATGTCTTTACATGCGGCCTGAGGTAAGCAAAACATACTTCAACTACGATCCTGAATGACACAAATACCAAGAATGTAAGAATGTAAGAATGCACGAGGCCTTCCCAAGGTCTTTCATATCTATTATACAGCCATGCCTACGCAGATGAAAATTTCTACATCATTTCCAATGAGCAGTATATCATTTACATAGATAACTAAAAACACAATTTTCCTTTCATCACACTTCACGTACACACATGACTCACCTACTAGTTGGTTAAAGCGAAATAGTTAGTTCCATCCAATTCCAAGATCTAGATGCATGCTTGAGTCCATTTATGGACATCTAAAATATACAAATTTGTCTCATGGCCCTGTGTAGTGAAACCTGAAGTTTGCTGAAAATTCAACTCATTTTTCATAACATCTAGCCAATAAGGTGCATGTACATCTATAATTGCAACGTCATAGTAATCTAGATGATATTTAGTTTTACAAGACACTACTTGAAAAGCTTCTCCTTTAAACATGAATTTTTGTGAAGATTTTTTTTTGAAGGAAAAGGTGGAATCTGGCAACCCTGTTTCATTAATCAGGGATTAATAAACAAAACTCAGAGTACTGAGCAAACAACAAAATCCTAGAAAGAAAACAGAAAAATATTCTCCATCCAAAACATGGTGGGTGGGACAAAATATAGACAGAGCATAAGAAAGCTAAAGCTAATACAACTTTCCCCCCAACAAACCCTGGGGTGGTGGGTGTCATCACTATCCCACGCTGCTCAAGCCTCAGTCAATCGTCGGGCCAATCTCGATCTCCTCATCGTCGAACTCCTGTACTTGGAACACTGTGGCGATCCTGCCCCTGGGACCTGCTGCTGCCACATTAGCCCAAAATGAAATCATATGCATAATGTGATTTAAATTGCCAGAAATGGTATTGCTAGTTCTACGGAAGTAAAGGTTGTTTCTATCTAGCCAAAGCACCCAAGTCATAGCGGCGATCGCGATAAACCACGCATCTTTCATAGCCCTTCGTTCCGTCGCGAATAAGGACCCCACCCATAGGTCATCGTATGTTTTAGGGAATTGAGACGTCCGTAGTGCACTGAGGACCTCGACAATAATCTTTTTGCTCCTAGGACAGTGAAGGAACAGATGGTCTCTACTATCGAGCATCCAGGTTTGGTTGGCAGTTAACCAGGTTCTCCCTCGTGAGGACCGTGTCGTTCAACACTAGCCAAATGAAAACTTTTATTTTCAGGGGCGCTTTCGTTTTCCATACAATGTTCGACCATCTTGGAGTGCAACCCCTGAAGTGGATGCGGCTGTACACTGAGCGGACCGTGAACTTGCCGTTCTTCTCCAGATCCCAGGTCTTCTTGTCAGGCCCCTGAAAGCAGCCAATTCCAGTGTTTGAGATGAATGCCAGGAGTTCTGTCAATCTGCGTTGGGAATCCGTGTCGGGCAGATGTTTGAAAGCTGGGTTCCAAGCACCTCTTTTCCTGGCTGTTGCCACCGTGCAGTGTGGAAGAGATGCTTGTTCGTATAGGTCTGGGAACATGGACCTGAGTGGGTGGTCCGCACACCACTTATCCCACCAGAACCTAGTGAGTCTGCCATTACCTATGACTGACTTAACACAGCTATTGAAGGGTTCGTATGCCTTGGTGATACCCTTCCAGAAGTGTGAAACTCTATGGCCTACCCTGAAGCCTAGATTTCTAGATCCATTCCCATGCATATAACCCTGTACAAACTGCTGCCACCCTTCTCCATTGGGGTGAAAGACTTTCCACCACCATTTGCCCAGTAGTGCCAGGTTCATGTCCCGAAGATCGATAATGCCCAGGCCTCCGTGAATCTTTTTCATGCATGCCCTCTCCCACCTAATGAGATGATATCGTCCTCGGTCTGGGTCCGCCCCTTTCCACAGAAAGCGTTTCCTTGTCCGGTCAATTCTTTGGATAACCCATCGTGGCATCTCGAAGAAAGAAAGGTAATAAGTAGGAAGGTTAGACAGGACTGTATTGATGAGTGTAACTCTCCCTTCCAAGGAGAGGGCTTTCCCTTTCCATCTTGCTAGTCGTTTATCGACCCTGCCAATGATTGGGAGCCAGTCTGCCTTTTTGAGTCTCCTGGGCCTCAGTGGCATTCCAAGGTACTGGATGGGGAACCTCATGACGAAGCAGTTGAGAATAGATGCGTGCTCCAGTGCCTCATCTGGGGCCAGAGCAATGAGAATGAGGGCGCTTCTGTGGAAATTAATTCTGAGTCCGGACCACGCCTCAAAGCAATATAGAATTCCTTTGAAAACGATAGTTTCCCCTAAGTCACCATTGCCAAAAAGCAGGGTATCATCGGCGTATTGCAGTATGGAGCAGCCTTGCCTCTGTGCCCCTTTAGCCACTGGTACAATCCAGCCTGCTCTGTTGCATCTGGTCATCATTGTTCTGAGCACGTCTGCCACAATGGTGAAGAGGAGGGGGGATAGTGGATGTCTCTGTCTGAGTCCTCACCTGTAAAGGAATGGGTGGCCTGCTGAACCATTGATCAAAATGGCCATTTTGCTAGTGGTGAGACACATGTGGATCCATCTGATCGATCTGTCCCCAAACCCCCATCCAGCCAGTGCTTCCAATAAACAATCCCATTCCACTGAGTCATAGGCTTTCTCAAAGTCAAGCTTGAGGTAGGTAGCTCTTTGCATTGGAAGCGTGACACTGATGAATAGTCTCTTCAGCTGTGGCAATACTATCCTGAATGCCCCCTTAATAAAGCCTGTTTGGTCCTGGTTGATGAGACCGTCCATTACCTTGCCCAACCTGTTTGCTAGGGTCTTTGTAATGATCTTTACCGAACCATATAGTAGGCTTATGGGGTGGAAGTCACCAATGCGTCGTGCATCCTCTTGTTTGGGGATGAGTACCACCTCCTCGTAATTGATTCTACCCAATTTTAGTTCATGATCGTAGAAGTCATCGAACAATTTTAGCAGGTCTCCTTTGATTTCTTTCCAAAATGTCTCATAGAACATAATCGGGAATCCATCTGGCCCTGGGGCTTTATCTTTACCCAGTTGTTGGACAGCCTTCCATACTTCCTGTTCGGTAAAGGGAGCTTCTATGGATTGCAGTCCAGGACCTGGTTCACCAGCTTGGTCCTGCCAGAAGTCGTGCCGGAGCGGGATTCTGAATTCCGCTTTGCGCCCAAAGAGGCGCTTGTATTGGGAATGGAAGGCCAGCTTAATAGCGTTCTCACCTTGAATCAAACCAGAGTCCGAGTTGACGGAGTGGATTAGGTTAGCCCTACGTCATGCACTGGCAACCCGGTGAAAAAAGCAGTATTCGCGTCTCCCTCCTTGAGCCACGTGACTTTTGATCGTTGTTGCCATCTGATTTTCTCTATCCTGTGGAGCTGATCAATGTCCTGTCTGAGCTAGAGCAATCGCATCCGTTCTGCCTGTAAGAGGTCCCTAGCTTCTTCCGTCTTCTTGAGTTCCTCGATACCTTCAAGAAGGTACTCCTTAGTTCTCCAAATTATAGCAAATCTGGTCCGGTTCCACTTCCGCAGCTTGCCCCTTAGCCTACTGATTTTTTCACACCATATCGCAGTCGCCTCAGTGCCCCTGGTGGGGCAAGACCAGCACTCGTTCACCATGTGGTGGAAGCCCTAAATTTCTAACCGGGCCTTCTCAAACCGGAATTTTGCAGGCTTTCTGGGTTGGTCCTCCCCAGACGATAGGAGAATTGGCACGTGGTCCGAAGTTGGCTTGGGGATGGACTTAGCAGATGCGAGAGGGAATTTGGTTTCCCATTCCGTAGAGACCATAACCCTATCTAACTTGGCTAAAGTGGAATGTGCCTGCATGTTTGACTAGGTGTAAAGCCTGTCCGAAATGGGGATGTCAACCAATTCCATGTCTGTACTGAACTCGTTAAACTCTTCTCTATCTTGGTCACTGGCACCTCTGCCTCTATGCACATAGAAAAATCTAGTGATATTGAAGTCACCCCCCACGACCCATGGGTGGGGCCAGTGTGTTTTGATATATCTCAGTTCCGTCCAGAGAGCCGTTCTAGCAGTGGACATGTGGGGCCCGTACACCACCGTGACCGATTGGAACCATTGGTCGGACTTTCTCTGAAGCAGTACCGATAGAGAGAATTGCCCATACAATTCGTCGACACAGCGGAAGACGTTGGGGTTAAAATCTAAAGCGATGGCCCTAGACGCCCCAACTGATGGAACCATCCTCCACTCGGAGATTCGACAACCCCCCAGTCTCTTAAGTCTAGATATGTGAGACAATTTGGTCTCCTGAAGTCCCACGACGTTCGCCTTCGATCTGGCAATGATTTCCTTGACCATTTCTCGTTTACCCCGCCCACCCAGGCATCTAACGTTCCAGAAGAGGGCATCCATTAAGAACAATCAGATGGGGGTACGTAACTCGAACCTACATTCGGTTCCAGAATGAGCCTAGCCCTATCAGACTCCCACCCTCTAATATGATTGAGAAGTCGGGCGTTTCTATCAGTATCATTAACCACTAGACTTCGGCTAGATAGAAAATTTCAGTATCGGTCATAAAATTAAAAATTAAGGCTAGGAAAGAGCTTGTACCTCCAATGCTTGTTTTAGCTGCCTTAGTAGCTGCCCCAACCTCCAAATAGTCATCTAAGGACTCCTCCATAGCCCTCTTGTGACCCCTGAGATCTGCATCGCTTTGAGACACACAAGTGGTATTTGCTTGGTTTAGAGGAAAAGTGCATGGGACCAGGTCTGGTGATTGGCTCGGGAACTCCTCTGTCTCTTCATCGGAGTCCAACAAATCTTCTTCTGAATAAACACAGTCGTCCTCCAGGTTAAGTCGGTCCTCTCTGTTTTCTTCCACTTGAAATGAGTCTGGGACACACTCATTTGCGCCCACTAAATTATTTGGATACAAATCTATAACAGGGGACTGTAGTTTGGACCACTCTTTGGGCCCATTAACATACAAAATTAACTTGGACCCCTCTTTGGGCCCAATATAATTATAAAATAACCCCCTCCTTCTCACTAACGTCCAAAATGCTGTTAGCATTTAACTCCTCCCTTCCTCCGCGAGACACCACAACTCCCTTCCTCCGCAATCACACCGTCTGTCGCCTCGAATCCCACCCCTGCCGCTTGCAGAGCATTGCCATCTGTCACCCAACAATTTGGTAGGCCAGCGGTTGGTACAGCGTGCTCTGCCCCCGATGCGCTGACTGCTTCAAGAAACCCTTTCCCTCCTGTGCCTTCACACCCTGTCTTCTCTTCCATTTTTTTGTTTCAACTTTGAGCTCTCGCCTCTACGAGGGTGAAGGCCTTAGGGCCAAAGGATCTCCCACTTTGGGAGGGTCCTCTGCTACTCATTTGGTCTTCGTTCGTCGTGTAACCCAGAGTGGCAATCGACCCTCTCGACCCTCCATCCAAAGCTACCAAACCTTGCTGTTTTGGGTTTCGACTGTGTGGTACTACTTGCATGTCGAGACTCACTGTGTTTTTGCCATTTTTGGCCCCTTCGCACCCTGTCTCCCTACCCTGCCCCTCTCTGAGCACCAGATCTTGACTCTTTTCAAAGCGACCCTATATGTCGTTACACAAGACACCAAGCCTCGCGCTTTTGCCTTTTGCAGCACTTGCACAGTCTGCCATATCTCTGTGGTCCTCCTTCCTGCCACTTCCACCAACTTCGATGTGTAAACTTCCATTTTTGGATCTCTTTTGACCCTCCTTTAGGTGGGTCTCCTCTGTGACAGCCGAACCACCCAAATCTGGCTTTGAGCTAGGATTTGGAATCCTCACATCTGGACCATTGGATCTGTTGGATCTGGTGAACGAAGCTCCTTCCCGCACAACCCTGATCGGAGATCCGTTCGATGGTGCTGATCCCTCAACCACCTGGCTCCGACGCTGCTCCAATTCTCTCGCTTCCCTAATGAGTTCTCTATGCGCTCTCTCGATCTCATGCGCTCCATCAATGGTGGTGTCCCTGGCCGGAGAGACCACCTGGGAGTAGGAGCGGCTGTCTCTGAAGGCGTTGTGTGGCTTGGGGGAGGTGATGGCCGTTTGCTCAGCTGCTGGCTCAGCACGCATGTCAAGCACGAAGCGAATGAGGTATGATGCATCAAATGAGTAAACCTTTGCAAATCTCGGCATCTGCACTATGTCAATACTTCTGATAAGTACTCTTGCTGAGACGATATCGGAGCGGCACACCATCTTTTTGTCGACTTCTTCCACTGAGCCGAAGTCGACAATAATTTCTTGTAAATCCTCTCTTTTCCAAAGGTGCAACGGGACATTATGTATCCAAACCCAAAAGAGCTCGCCTTGGGGGAGCTCCGCTCCGAAACTCGGGGACCATGGGAAGAACTCCACTGAGAAATGTCTGAAGTCCACTTTCCCCAAGCCTGTAACCTCCACCACTTTCTCTGTCGATGGGAAGGAGACCAAGTATTGGAGGTGGCACACCTTCTTCGCGACCCAGTCTTTGTGTGCCTTCATTGGCCACTTAGCCTCCAATGCTTGAAGAAGGTGTGTCTCGGAGGGCCTCCCTGTCCAAACCCTGGCCACCGCACACCATTGCCTTACCCACCTCTCCTCCTTCTCAATGATGTCCAAGCTGTTGGCTAATCTGATTGGGGCAGGGTTGTCAGGTGATCTTCCTCTATTGACTGGGCATTCCTTATCAAGGGGAGTTTCAACTACGTTGGTGCACACGTACGAAAGATGACCCCATTTCATGCATTTGAGACACCGAACCTCCTTGGTGCAATCCTTGCGGAAATGTCCTAGTTCCCCGCAGCTGAAGCATGGTACCGGCCTTCTTTTGCCTTTCCTTTGCTTTTTTTGATTATCTTGTTGTGGAGGGGGGATGACAAGGCTTTGTTCTTACCTTTTCGTGCAACCTCTTGCCAACTCTCGGAGTGTTCCCCCACTTCAACCTGTGCCCCACCCTCTCGCGTCCCCTCTGGTCCCTCTCTTTGGGCCCAGGTGATGGTGGATTTGAGGGGTTCAACCGGTGTGGGTTGTAGTCGGGGCTGCTTTGGGGGGGCTAGGTTACCTTTTGAGGGTGAGGGGTTTTAGTTGGAAAGTGGGGGAAGAGGTGGGAAGTTTTGTTGGTTGATGGATATCATTGGATGACGATTGTCGAGGGGGGGATTCCGATGGTTGGAGGAGGGTGGGGGTGAAGTGTTGGAGGTCTGGTGAAGGCGCTGCCATTGCTCTTTGTGTTGGTGGGGGCGATGAGCCTCCTTGCTAGCTTCCCTCTCTCTGTTGCCTTTGTAACTTTGATGAGAATCTCTGTGATGGTTTTCCCTGTGACTTTCTCTGTAAGAGCTCTGTTTAATGGCATCTCTATAGTGCCGCTCACCCTGTCGCCAGTGGGGGAAGCGCTGGAACTGGAGGGGGTGACTTTTATGCCCGTCGCGGCTCGTAGAAGGACCGCCTCTATGGGCCCTTCTCTCGCGGCGATCACCTCATGGTGGTGATGAGCGATGCCACTCCAAGGTTGTTGATGAGGCGCACTTCGGTGTGCCCTCAGGGGAGTGAGCGATCTTCTGAGCCTAGGAGGTTCCTCCTTCCGAGGGGGTGAGTGGTTGGAGCCGGGTGGATGATGATGGTGTTGGGGGGTGGAGCCAGAGATGGAAAGGAAGTGGGGGGTGGGGGAGAGGTAACAGTAGTGGGGGAGGGTGGGGGAGGGAGGGGGAGGGGGGGTTGGTGGGTGCTGGACTCTCTCGTTGGGTCAGCACCCATTCAACTCCATCTCCGATAACATGGAGGAGTGGAGCCGATGGTCCGAAGTGCATTGATGATGGTGGTTTTGGTCGCGTTGGTTGGAGGAGTTGTTAATCCACTCCTTGAAAGACCCTCTAGTCACCCACATCCTTGCAAACCTAGTACTGTAAATAGCACTAGTGGAAATACAATGGGGAAGTGGGATTGCTATTCATGCCTTTTTCTTGTTATGTTCACATTTTTTCTGAAGATTTGATTACTCTCCTACTGCGATGTGCAATCACAACATTAGAAGTATTATAATAATTGTGTATTATCTGAGTTCTCATTACTACCTATTGACTAAACTGAGCTCATTTCCTCAAGCACCACCACAATGTTTATTTTGTGGTCCATCACATAGTCCTCTTCAAGGAATATAGCATTTGTTCTCCCAAACACTTTCTAATCTTGTGGATTATAAAAGTAACCATCTTTTGTTTCATTTGGATACCCTACAAATAGGCATGCTTATGTCCTAGAGTCAAGGTTGTTTCAAGTCTATCTTTCCAATCCGCACATGTGCTGGACACCCCCATATGTGAATTTGGTTAAAAGCGAAGGCTTTATACCACATCACAACTCTAGAGGAGTTCTAGGAACATATTTTGAAGGAGCTTGGTTCAACAAGTAATTTGATGTTTGTATTGCATATCTCAAAAAGAAAGAGGTAGAGTGTACTAGCTCATCATAGGCCTAACCATGTCCAATTGATCCTTCTTTCTGACACACCATTCTGTTGGGGAGTAGCAGGTGCAGTGAAGTGGATGTTATCCATTATTTCCCGATAAATTGTCCTTGAAATCTCCAAAGAGTTATTCGATCATATCAAAAAGTCATAATGATCTTACCTATCTGATCCGCTACCTCAGCCTGAAATTCTTTAAACTTGTCAAAGCATTTATACTTGTAGCGCATCAGGTAAACATAGCCATATCTAGAGTAATCATCCTTAAAGGTAATGAAATACTCATTGGCTCCTCCAGCTTGAGTAACCAAGGAACAACATACATCAGTTGTGTGAACTAATTCTAATCTTTTTTTGGCTCTCAATTCCTTAGTCTTATGAGGGCATTTGGCCATTTCACTTTCTAAGCAGGATTCACAGATTTTATAAGGTGTCACCTCTGTGTGATTTAGAGGACCATCTTTTAATAGTCTTTGGATCATATTTAGATTAATATGTCTTAATTTGATGTGCCAAAGTTAAGTCTCATTAACCAAAGGAACTGGGTTACTGGTTTCAATGTTATGTGCAAGAATTTTAAGTTTAGTATATAAAGAGTATCTATAAATGTGTCATAACAGATGAAAGACTTATTCTTTTTTTCTTTTTAAAAAAAAGCCGATTTATTGAATAAAACTGAATAACTGTCTTTCTCGAAACAAAAAATAGAAATAAGTTTTTTGTGAATGGCGAAAACATAAAGACAATCTTTTAAAACTCAAATTCTAAAATTTGAAAAGAAACATCTCGTACTGCTTCCACCTCAATTCTGCATTCTGAAACAAGATGGATAAAAGTCTCTCCCTTATGCAAGCTTCTGCTCAAATGTAGCACCTGTAGAAAATTGCAAACATGGTTAGCGGCGTTAGAATCTACACACCGAGTAGTTGTAGATCCAGCCACAAAATATGTCTCTAGCAAATATAAAAAACTCATACATTTGCCTTTCTTGGCTCGGTACTTCTGGCACTTTGGTTTCCAGTGACCTTTCTCTTTGCAGTCAAAATATTTTCCATTCTTAGCTTTCTTCTTTTTCTTCTCAACACCATTGGATGATCCTAAGGATTTTCGAGCCTTCCCACCCTGCATCTTCTTACCTTTGGCTTTCTCCTTGTGCACAAAAACATTCACCTTAGAAGTAGTAACTAGAGCCTTTGAAATTTTCAACAACTTATCCGTCTTGCAGCAAACTCACCAATTCGGATAAAATCAAGGACATGTGATTCATGCCATAATTCATCCTATATGTGTTATAGCTGTCCGACAAAGATTGCAAGATCCTCTCTTTCATATTTAATTTTGGCACTCACTACTTCAAGCTCATTCAAGTGCGACATCATATTGAGACAAAGATTTTGAACGGGTGATTCCTTGACAATTTTGGTATTCTGCAACTACTACATAGCATGCTTCCTACCAGACTGGCTTTGGTTAAGAAAATAATCAAAGAATTTCTTATATTTAAAAGTACATGGAATACAATTTAAAAATTCAATCTTATATTTTAAAAATCACATCTATATTTTCATGGTTTCGTCGTCGTTGCCACCGGGATTCTTATCCCGTTATTCTCAATATTTCAAATCTAATCGTCTATAAGGCAAATCACTTTCCTCTTGAATTGAATCTTATATCAAATTCAAGTTTTTTTGAAATTCCGCAAGTAGATCCTAATCGTTTATCGTATCATTCTACTGATTATCTTTCGTTGAATCTATTGAAAGTTTACACGAGCGAACCCCAATATTATTGACATCGTGCCACTTTTGACTCCAAAGATTGAATCTTTCATGCATTCATGTAGAATTGATAATAGGCTTATTCATATAATTGTCACACAATTAATCTATTGTCATGCACCGCTTCCCAAAAAGGAATATGGAATACGGATACGTGATGAAGCCCGGCGAATGATTTTCATCATCCATAAGCTGTCAGGATCTTTACAATATTTCACAGGAATAATCAGAGTAGGAAGAAAAAGAAGTCAACCACGCATGCATATGAATCAATATACCAACAGAAACTTAATTGAAACAAAATTTAATAATCTCAAATAAACTAGATCTGAACAAATCAATAATCCTGGGTCACATTGCCCAATACAAAATAATCCAAATGGCAGATACATTATTTCAAAATAAGCAACAAGAAATAATAATAATAATAGCAAGAATTTCAGCAACTAAAATCTTAGATCACCTACTCCATCGGGCAGCTGATCACCATAATCTGTAATTCAACAAATTGTAGGAAGAGGAAAAAGAAACAAAATGCTCGTCAATACAAGTTGCGAGCCGCTTGTAGTGGAGGCACAAGTACAAGGAAAAATAAACAAGTAAACAGTAACAGCGGAAGTAAGCATAGCATGGAATAGATATGATAACAAAATAGAACAACTAGCATAAATCTTGAACAGAATCAAGTAATGTAATTTGCTAACAGAGTACGGGTAACATGTAACAGATGTCAAGTATCATGTAAGCAGGCAAATAGGTAATATGTGTCAAGTAGCATGTACAGGTATCATGTAACTGGTAAGCATTTATCAGGTATCATGTCATGTCAAGTCTTGTATTATTACTATCTAAGTAGCACTTAATGTGTCCCATCCATTTACCACATGGTTGCTACATTCAAACAAATTGCGTTTAGATTTCATAGGGAATTCTATAGTGTCGTGTACTCAGGTATCAAGTAATCCAAATCATATTAATCGAATCATATAACCAAATTCCAAATTATCTAAATGTAATCCAAATCATCCAAATGTAATCCAAATCATATCATGTAAACAAATGAGGAAACACGGGCCCCCTTCTGAGTATACTTTTCTATATTATCCACTACTAGATCTTTCCCTTAACCCCGACTTATAACATTTAATTACAAAACAAATATGATCAAGAGATAACGAGAACAAAATCGGGACAAGACAAAATGTATCAAGGGCTCATATGATGCAAGGAACATGTTCTAAATCACACAATACAAGAAACAACATGTAAATATTTAAACATGGCAAAATATCAATTCTGGACAGTAAGACAATGATGCACCAAAACTGAGATTTCCGTTGCCACAAACACGTAAATCTGGATCCGTCAGAAGATCTAGAAAATAGACTCCCGAAAAAATCCAGCAAATATATATAAGTCATATGGTATTTCACAACAACAGGTTCAAAACAAAATTGTATCCAAAAAACGTGTTCAGGCAGAAATCAGAAGTTTGCATTCTAAAATAGGAAAACGGCATAAAAACTTACTAACTGAATCTACAAAAAATCTGGGATATTCCCTAGTATGTTTAGTATTAGAAAACAAAGTTTCATAATTTTCCAATATAAATAGAGTAGTCAAGTAAAATCAGAAAGCAGCAAGATACAGTAGTTTTATAAATCTGGAATCATAAACACAACAGTACTAAAACAATAATATCTCACAAAATATAAATCAAAATTTAGATAAGGGTGACAAAATAGATGTAGTAGGTTACAATTCATATTCACAAAGTTTTTATAAAAAGCAAATAGAATCAGGTTGAAATTAAGTTTCTTCACTGAACAGCATGAAAATTCTGCAAGTGTAGTAGTTGTTTGCAAGTATATAATAGTTTATAAAAGTCATCAATTAAATTCACAAAAATTAGTGGTTAATCCCAATCAGTTCTAGTTGTAACCAGCAAAATATTGGATCAAAATATTATCTTTAACATCAGTAGAAAAATAATTTACCAAACCGAATTCATATAAAACTGGATCTGAAATTTTAAACACATCTGTAGTAAAATTGTCATAACTCGCAATTCATAAATCAAAATTGAGATCTGTCAGAAGATCTGGAAAGTAGAAATATTTCTCTATAATTCATATTCACAAATAATTTTCATATATTAACCTTAATAAGGTCTAAAATACAGATAAAAATGGAGAATCGGCAAAACAGAAAATATCCTTTATGCACAAAATCAACTAGTTCATATGAAACTCATCCAAAACATAACCAAACATGTAATATGGTATACTAGATGTCCAAGCAACATGGTATAGGGTATTTAGCAAGTCTACAACAAGTTTACTACCACTAACACAACCAAGCACACGATATCATATGAACAACATGCATGTATACATCAACAAGTGGTCATCCCTAAGTTATTTCATGTCATGTGTGTAGTGAGACAACTACGGGCGAGTCAACACAATAGATACAACATATAACAGGAATTTTGCACAAGAATTGTCTCTTGAACACAACTACACTACAGACGGTGTTTAGTACTTGTATTATACACAGAAAAGAATACAAGTTACTTGCCTTAGAGACGACGATAACGAAGAAGCGAGAGCAAGAATAATGGGAACGGATTTTTGGGTACGAACTCAATGAACAAACGAATCACGAACCAATCACGGACACAATCCAACGAACGGATCACGATGACGATCAAGATCAACAAGATCGGACGGTCCAGATCATATGACGGTGAAGATGATGATGTTCAAGTGGATCTAACTGTCGAGATCACACTTGATCGAAACTCGATCAAATAGCAAGCACACAAGAAGAGGTGGTCGAGGTCAGGTGTGTGTGCTGCGAGGAGGACGATGGCGGGCAACAACGGCTGATGCAGGCGGTGCGGTGGCAGGAGGAGAGGCACTGCGATACAGCGGCATGGCGGCGGGACAGTAGCGTAGGGAAATGGCCAAGGGCGGCGCACTAGCTGGTGCTTAAGGCGAGGCTGATGGCGGGAAGAGACACAGGGAAGAGGCGGAGGTTGCTGGCTGGCTGATGGCGCGTCGACGAAGGGACATAACGCACAGCGAGTGCGCTGTCAACTGTTGTTGCTGCGTCTTCAGAAGAGGATGCTAGGGGAGCCTGTCACTGCTGTTGCTGTGGTCTGCCGTGCATCGCCGGGAGGAGGGGAGCATCGGGAGATGATAGCACTGAGTTGCGGTGACGCGACAAGAGGAGCACAGGGCAGGGGGTGCACTGCGGTGGAGACAGCGCAAGGGCATGCTGTCGAGGCTATCGATGGTATTAGCATCATGACTGGGGGTTGCAAGGGCGGCGAGAGTAGGCGGAGGTCGTAACACAGGGAGGGTTGCACTGATGGAGTCACTGCCGAGGTGGGGTTGCGAGCGGATGGAGGCGCACAGGGATGCAGCTATCGCTGCTATGCTTTTGTCGACCTCGGAAGGAGGAGGGAAGGAGGGGCTATCGTGGCTGCTGCATCTCCAGGAGGAGAAAAGGAGACGGGGGAGGTGAAGGAACAATGGAATTTGTAAAGAGAGAGAGAGCAGGAGGTAGGGGAGAAGGGTAGAGGTTCAACAGGGCGGCTACTAGGGTAAACACAGGGGATGAACATGGGTAGAGATATAGGTGGGTATATACATATAGATAGGTGAGGAATAGAGTATTATGGTTGGGGTGTTGCTGATGGCTAGAGATAGGATATTGGGTTTCCAGTCCAGGAGGTTTTAGGGTTAAAGTGTTAAGGTGTGGGGTTAAACGGGTATTATAGAAATCCAATAAGAGATAGGAAAAATATATAAATAAAAAAATGGGAATTTTAATATATAATCAAAAGGTAATAATAATAAAAATAATAATACTAATAGTAGTGAAAATAACAATAGTAATAATAATAGCAGAAACAATAATAGTAATAATAACAAGAATAATAAGGTTTGTATTACAATATAAAAATCATTGGAAAAATAGCTACAACTAAAACAATTGATCATAAATAGACTTTAATAGGATATCCAAAAACAAATTTTAACCAAAAGAGTTTAAGAGCGGGAAAAAAATAATTTACAAAAATTTTAAATACTAAAAATACACAGAAAATACGTATTTGCGAAAACAGGGGTTACAAATCCTACCCACCATACAACGAAATTTCAACCTCGAAATTTGTTTTAGCGGTACATAGGACAAAGCAAGGGCAAACTCGGGGGATAAGAAAATAGAGAGTTAAAGGAAAAGGAACAAAGCAGTGGCAACACCAGAATAAGAGAGAAGATGGATAAGAATGAGGTCAAATGGAATGCATGAAAGAAAATAAACTGTATCAAAAGGAAGGAAACAATACAAGATAACAAAGCAAGATAGGGAGTAGGTAGAACTGGAATCAAGGAAAGGATGGATAGAGAAGAATTGATACAAATAATGAATGGGTATATGATGGAAAAATGGAATGCAAGAAAGAAGTAACTGGTATCAAAATTGAAGAAGAAACAACACAAGACTTGCAAGATGACAAAGCAAAGAGATGAAGAAATAGATAGAGCTGGAATCGAAGAAAGGATGGGCAAGAAAGAGATGAACCAAGCAATGAGTCAACGGATAAAGACGAGTACAAGGGATGGAAAGAAGCAAACAATGCAGGGAAGGAGAAACAACAAGAGAATCCTGGGACCTGTGGGTTACGGACCCACAATGCTTCTGCTGCGCAACTATGATCGGGGAAGACTCTTCCAATAACATCCATTAGCTCCAGCGAGATTCTGAACACTTCCTGAGATCCTGGGACTCTGCATGCACATCTACGAGCAAAAGACAACACTTCCTCTCCTGGTGATGATCCAAGCCACAGAAAAGTTGAAGTAGAACCAGTGATGCTGACTGACGGACCAAGCATAAAATAAAAAGAATAGATGGTACAGAAATCAAGGAATATGGGTACGAAAAGAAAGGAATTCATACCCAACAAGAAATCAACAAATGAAGACGACTGAAAAAGATGGAAGAATCAAGGAATCAAGGGATTGAAAAAGAAGGGATCAAAATGAATGGAATAAGACTAGAATCCAGATCAAGTTGATTATAATTCATTTATGTATGCATGGTCTGTGTACTGTTGTGTCAATCCTTCATCGAGCTAAGCTTGTCTAATATATTAGTCAAACTAATACATTAGCCAAACCTGGGCTCTGATACCACTAAAAACCCTATCATGCCCTGCTTTCTAAAAAGGAATACAGAATACGGATACATATATAAGCCCAGTGAATGATTTTTATTATCCATAAACTGTCAGGATCTTTACAATATTTCACAAGAAAAATCAGTGTAGGAAGCAAAACAAGTCAACCACGCATGCATATATGAATCAATATACCAACAGGAATTTACTTGAAACAAAATTTAAAAATCTCGAATAAACTAGATCTGAACAAGTCAAGAATCCTAGGTCACATTGCCCAATACAAAATAATCCATGTGGCAGATACATTATTTCAAAATAAGCAACAGGAAATAATAATAATAATAGCAAGAATCCCAGCAACTAGAATCATAGATCACTTACTCCATCGGGCAGCTGATCACCATAATATGTAATTCAACAAATTGCAGGAAGAGAAAAATGAAACAAAATTCCCGTCAATGCAAGTTACGAGCCGCTTGTAGTGAAAGCACAAATACAGGGGAAAATAAACAAGTATAGAGTAACAGCGGAAGGAAGCATAGCATGGAATAGACATGATAACAAAATAGAATAACTAGCATAAATCATGAATAGAATCAAGTAATGTAATGTGAAAATAGAGTACCGGTAATATGTAACAGATGTCAAGTATCATGCAAGCAGGCAAACAGGTAACAGGTGTCAAGTAGTATGTACAGGTATCATGTAACATGTAAGCATGTATCAGGTATCATGTCATGTCAAGTCTTGTATTATTACTATATAGGTAGCACTTCATGCATCCCATCCATTTACCACATGGTTGCTACATTCAAACAAATTGCGTTTAGATTTCGTAGGGGATTCTATAGGGCCGCGTACTCAGGTATCATGTAACCCAAATCATATTAACCAAATTCCAAATTATCCAAATGTAATCCAAATCATATCATGTGACCAAATGAGAGAAATATGAGCCATCTTCCGAGTACACTTTTCTATGTTGTCCATTACTAGATCTTTCCCTTAACCCCGGCTTATAACTTTTTATTACAAAAAAAATACGATCAAGAAAGAAAGAGAACAAAATCGGGACAAGACAAGGATGTATCAATGGCTCATATGATGCAAGGAACATGTTCTAAATCACACAATACAAGAAACAACATGCAAATATTTAAACATGGCAAAATATCAATTCTGGACAGCAAGACGTTGCTCCACCAAAACTGAGATTCCTGTTACCACAAACATGCAAATATGGATCCATCAGAAAATCTAAAAACTAGACTCCCGGCCGAATTCAGTAAATATATATAAGTCATATGGTATTTCACAACAACAGGACTCAAAATAGAATTGTATCCAGAAAACGTGTTCAGCCAGAAATCAGAAGTTTGTATTCATAAACAGGAGAACGGCATAAAAACTTAATAATTGAATCCACGAAAAATCTGGGGTATTCCCTAGTATGCTTAGTATCAGAAAATAAAGTTTCATAATTTTCCAACATAAATAGAGTAGTAAAGTAAAATAAGAAAGCAGCAAGATACAGTAGTTTTGTAAATCTAGAATCATAAACTCAACTGTACTAAAACAGCAATATCTCACAAAATATAAATTGAAATCCAGATCCGTCGAAAAGGTGATAAAGTACATACAGTAGGTGAGAATTCATATTCACAAAGTTTTTCTAAAAAGCAAATAGAATCAGGTTGAAATTAAGTTTCTTTAATGAACAGCATGAAAATTTTGCAAGTATAGTAGTTGTCTGCAAGTATAGAATAGTTTATAAAAGTCGTCAATTAAATCCAAATTAGGGGTTAATCCCAATTAGGTCTAGTTGTAACCAGCAAAATATTGGATCAAAATATTATCTTTAACCAGAAAAATAATTTACCATATAGAATTCATATAAAACTAGATCTGGAATTTTAAACACATCTGTAGTAAAATAGTCATAACTCGCAACTCATAAATCGAAACTGAGATCTGTCAGAAAATCTGAAAAGTAGACAGAATTCTCTATAATTGAAACTCATCCAAAACATAACCAAACGTGAAATAGAGTATACTAGATGTCCAAGTAGCATGGTATAGTCTATTCAGCAAGTCTACAACAAGTTTACTACAACTAACACAACCAAGCACACGATATCATACAAGCAACATGCATGTATACATCAAGAAGTGGTCATCTCTAAGTTATTTCATGTCATGTGTGTAGTGAGACAACTACGGGCGGGTCAACATAATAGAGACAACATATAACAGGAATTTTGTACATGAATTGTCTCTAGAACACAACTACACTACAAGCGGTATTTAGTACTTGTATTACACAAAGAAGAGAATACAAGTTACTTGCCTTAGAGACGATGATAACGACGAAGCAAGAGCAATAATAACGGGAACGGATTTCTGGGCACAAACTCAATGAACGAATGAATCACGAACCAATCATGAACATAATCCAACTAATGGATCACAATGACGATCAAGATCAACAAAATCGGACGGTCCAGATCATATGATGGTGAAGATGATGATGATCAACTGAATCCAACGGTCGAGATCAAACTTGATCGATACTCGATCAATCAGCAAGTGCACAAGAAAATGTGGTCTGGGTCAGGTGTGTGTGTTGCGAGGAGGACGACGGCGGACAGCGATGGCTGATGCAGGCGGCACGATGACAGGAGGAGAGGCACTGCGATGCAGCAGCATGGCGACGGGACAGTAGTGTAGGGAAACGGCCGAGGGCGGCGCACTGGCGGGCGCTCAGGGTGAGGCTGACAACGGGAGGAAACATAGGGAAAAGGCGAAGGTTGCTGGCTGGAGGATGGCATGTCAACGGAGGGACACAATGCACAGGGGTGCACTGTCGACTACTGTTGCTGCGTCTTCGGAAGAGGACGACGCTAGGGGAGCGCGTCACTGCCATTGCTGTGGTCTGTGGTGCGTCGCCGGGAGTAGGGGAGCATCAGGACATGATAGCGCTGGGATGCGGCGTTGCGACAGGAGGAGCGCAGGGCAAGGGGTGCACCAGGGTGGAGACAGCGCATGGGCACGCTGTGGAGGCTGTCGATGCTGTTGGCATCATGACTAGGTGTTACGAGGGTGGCACGATCAGGCTGAGGTCACGACACAGGTAGGATCGCGCTGATGGGGTCGCTGTCGAGGTGGGGTCATGAGCGGATGGAGGCATACAGGGATGCGGCTGTCGCTGCTATGCTACTGTTGACCTCGGGAGGAGGAGGGAAGGAAGTGTTGTCATGGCTGTCGCGTCGCAAGGAGGAGAAGAGGATATGGGGAAGGTGAAGGAACAGGGGAATGGGTAAATTGAAAGAGAGCGGGAGGTAGGGGAGAAGGGGTAGGGGTTCAACAGGGCGGCGGCTAGGGTAAACACAGGGGATGAACAGGGGTAGTGATCTAGGTGGGTATATATATATATATAGATAGGTGAGGGATAGAGTATTAGGTTTGGGGTGTTTCTGACGGCTAGAGATAAGATGTCGGGTTTGTGTCCAGGGGGTTTTAGGGTTAAAGTGTTAGGGTGTGGGGTTAAACAGGTATTATAGAAATCCAATAAGAGATAGGAAAAATATATAAATAAAAAAATGGGATTTTTAATGTAGAACCCCGTATTTTCAAATATTATTTTAATTATTTGAAAAAGAATTTAAATGATTTTTGAGGATTTAATAAATATTTTCTAAGAAAGTTATCTTTTGTACACGTGCAAATGACTTTTCAGAAGTTTGGAAAATTAAGTTTTCTTTATGAAAAATCATTATTTATTATTTAAGAATTATTTAGTATTTTTCCAGATTTTTCTGAAATTAACTGGTACTATTTGCAATTTTTGAGAAAAGAAGGACTTATTTGCAAAACTGACATTTTTGAGGGTGAGAGTGCAAAATGCATTTGCTGGGCATTCCGATCAGTAATTGATGAGGTTTGGAAATATATTTTGCTATTAGGTCCTAATTTAAATGATATTTGATAGAATTTCAAGACTAATGTATAGATATGTAAATTATATTTTTGGGAAAGGATTATTTGCAAATTGGGTGAAAACCCTAATATTTTAATCCGGCATATATAAGGGATTTCCTATTCCCAGCCGTCATTTAGAATATCCAGATTATTGAGATTCTTTGAGGAACAAGAAGAGGATTTTTGGATCTAGCAAAAGGAGAAGCTTTTGTGGATTTTCTTCAAGAACAATGTGAGTTGGTTTGTTTTGTTTTGTTTGCTTTGTTTGATTTGAATGATGAATGAAGTAAGATCTTTGTTATGCCTTGTTTGTGATCGTTACACTATTGATTTGTTAGTCTTATTGTATGTATGACATGGATCTATTACTTAATATGGAGGATGAAAACTTTTATTGTTATTTGGATCATGATGAGAGAAATATTAAGATTTGTTGAGGATACGTTGATTTTGAGATCGTATTGTTGGGAGATATACTAAAAATTGATGGTGTTATGATCAGATGATAAACATCTAGATCTGATGGTAATAGTCCAGATTTTGATTAGTTATGAAAGAAGTTTTGTTGAGAAAAAACCCTAATGGGAGAATTGAGAAATGAGATCATGAGAATATGAAATTTGAGTATTTGAGTGAATGAGTAATGTAACCATGATGGAGATTATTGAGAGATGTCTATTGGCCTGGATACAATTAATTTTTATGATCAGTGAATCTTTAGAAAACCCCTGGTTGATTTGTGTTCAGACCTATTGTTGGGAACCTGTAGCCGACAGTCGACTGGACCATACAGCAGTCGACTGGCACGAGCCTGTTGTGAATTTTTAGTCTTTGAGGTTTGTTCGGGACAGTCGACCTAGACTGTGGTCAGTCGACTGGTCCTCTGCTTATGATTTTGTTCAGTTCTTTCGGGACGGTCGACTGATAACTTATCCAGTCGACTGATCTTTCCTTAGTTTATTTTTGAGAAATGTTGGATTATGTCCTCTGGACAGTCGACTGATCTGATGTGCAGTCGACTGGTCCTGAAGGATCTTTGTATTTGAATTGAGATATTTTGTTTAGTGTTTGATTTTGAGACATTTGTTCAGTACTTGATGTTGAGATATTTGTTCAGTGTTTGATTTTGAGATGTTCAGTTAAGAACATGATTTTGAGATATTTTGTTGAGCCACTTGTTAAGTGGGAATTTGTTCAGATATTTGTTTTTGAGTCTCTAGAGGTAAGTGACCCTAGTATACCGGTGTTTGTTCAGTTATTTGTTGAGGCCCATTGAGGCAAATTTTCAGTTATTCAGATTTTTAGTCCGGTAGGGTACACTACTCTAGGAGATTTGTTCAGCAACCCAAATTAATAAGGACAGGCATTAGTAGTGTCATGACGAATGAGAACTTGAGTTATGCACCTCAGTATGGCTTTTGATGTAGGATTAGTCTCCTGAATTATCCAAGTAGTTAACTTGAGATGTGTGATTTATCTCCGGAATTATCCAGGTAGTTAACCTGAGATGTGAGGTATTTCTCCAGAATTATCCAAGTAATTATCTTGAGATGTGGGATTGACCTACGGAATGATCGTAGTCGAGGCGACGCTTTTGGGATATTCTTGTGATTATGAGTCTATGTTTAGATGTGGGATGATCTCCTGAATTATCCAGGGAAAATACCTGCGATGTGGGATCAATCTCCGGAATGATCAAGCATGGGCAAATTATCATAGTTTATCTTCATCTCTTAGTAGTCATCGTTGTCAGCATGTAGTCATGATGTTTTCTGGAATCACTTTTATGCATTCGGATTTCCTGTTCTTACACTCTTGGCTTTCGGTTTTGATAACACCCATTATCCTTTGTTGTTATTTCATATTTTAGTGTTCGATTATTATTTGTTGGATATCATGTTTTAAGTTCATTTATGTTATTTGTTGATTTGTTACCACTCACACCATTTATGGCTGACCCCGTAGTTTGGGGGTTAGGGTTCAACTCTAGCCTCACTTGTTGCAGGTTATTGCTTAGTTGGAGGTTGGATGCTTGAGTGGGCAGTTTGAGATAATTGGATTATTTAGTGTTTTGTGTAAAATTGTAAAGACTTATTTGAGTTGTTTTTGAGTTGTAAATAAAAGATTAATTTGTGTCGAGATGTTTAGACTTCCGCTGTAATCGTAACAATTGTTGTAATAAAGAAAGAAAAAAATATTAGTGGTGTTGTTGGTGTTTATTGTTCTATTGAAGTGGATTACTGGGATTTCGCCACTTATTTTCTAAGCTCTCATATTAGAAATTTGGGGCGCTACAGAGATTGGTATCAGAGCTCCGCTTCAATGTAATAATAGACTTAGTATGACAACCAACCTAGGTGTGGACACTAGAGAGTGAGTACCTAGGTGTGGACATCAGAGCGTGAGTATCGCATAGAATTAAATTATGATGTTTGGTTTGAAATTATGGTTTGGGGTATGGTTATGGCTTTGCCATAGGGTAATGATTTGAGTTTGAATTGTATGTGTACTCTAACTTTACCCTCGTTTTGCAGTATTCAAAATGGTTGCACCCAGAGGTAGAAATGGTGGCAACAATGAGGATGGTTCAGGTAGTTCTCGAGGAGCGGGAATTGACCTAGAGGCTGAGTTTGCTAAGGTTTATCAGACCTTGAACACATTGATGGCATTCAATGTGGCGCAGCAGCAAGCGCAGCAGCAGAACCCGCCGCCAAATCATGGAGCTGGGCATGGATTGGTGAATGCCGACCCCATCAAGCAGATTGAATCCTTTAAGAGGATGAGGCCGCCAGTCTTTGAGGGGCAAGCTGATCCAACAGCAGCAGACGATTGGATTCGGAAGATGGAGACGATCTTCGAAGTATCGGAGACTCCAGCAGCCAGTAAGGTGAAGTTAGCTTCTATGCAGCTTGAGAAAGACGCTGGTGTCTGGTGGGAGTCACTGAAGAGGACTCTGGGAGATCAGCCTTTGACATGGGAAGCTTTTCTGGAGGAATTCAGAGATCGCTTCTTTCCTCTGGATGTTCAAGAGAAGAAGGCGACTGAGTTCATGAACCTTCAGCAGGGGAGCATGACTGTTCGGGAGTATGAGACGAAATTTGCTCAACTTTCAAGGTATGCACCAGAGTTGGTCATGGATGAAGCAAAGAAGGCCAAAAAGTTTGAGCAGGGCTTGAGGCCGAACTTGAGGTCAAGGATGGTTCCGTTGGGTATCAGGAGATTCGAGAAGCTGGTCAGGAGGGCCGCGATGACTGAAGAAGATATGGAACTGTTTCAGAAGAAGCAGGATACGTGGAACCGGAACAAGAGGCCAGCATCAGGCCAGAGTGGGAAGGGATTCCCCGCGAAGCAGGCGAAGTTCAGTCGACCGGTGCAGAAGGCATCTGGAGCTCAGGGAGTGACCTGCTACTACTGCAAGGAAGTAGGGCATTACAGGTCAGCATGTCCGAAGTTGGCAGAGCATGTTTGTTCTCAGTGTGGGCAGACTGGACACTCAAAGCCCCATTGTCCACAACTGAGGAAAGATGGTTCGGGTGGAAGTAAGGTCCCGAAGAGGCAAGGGCGAGTATTTGCATTGACCGAGGAGGATGCGAGAAACTCGGAAGATGTAATACAGGGTATGCAGGAATTTTGATTTCATTCATTTTTGAGTCAGTGTAATGAATAAAAGCTTTTATTTCAGAACAATTTAAGATTGAGTATCATTCTTATTGTAACAGGAGTTGTTTTAATAAATGGAATAAAAGCAAAGGTTTTGTTTGACACTGGATCATCGCATACATTTGTATCGCCAAGTTTTGCAAGGATCTTAGGTTTGGAACCTAAGTTATTTCCAGGCAGGGTTTTGTCGGTGCCTACGCCGTCAGGTGAAGAGCTAGTAGCGGATCGATATTACGAGGGCTGTGATATCGAGATTGGTGGAAGGATGTTCGGCATCGACTTGATCGAGCTACAAGTGTTGGGAGTGGATGTCATTGTAGGCATCGATTGGATGGCTATTTATGATGCCACAATTGATTGCAAGCAGAAGGAGGTGTTGGTGAAAGCACCAGGTGGACCTGCAGTAACTTTCCAAGGGAAGAAGAAGATTCCGCAGGTGGCTGCAATGGTATCTAAGAAATCTATTGCAGATGAAGTCAAGGGCATTCCGGTGGTTCGAAAGTTTCCCAGGTGTTCTTGGATGATTTTCCGGGATTACCGCCACAGAGAGATGTAGAGTTTTGCATCAATGTTCAGCCGGGGAGTGCGCCGATTTCCAAGGCTCCATACAGGATGGCACCTGTAGAGCAGGATGAAGTGAAGAAGCAGATTGAAGAGCTTTTGAGCAAAGGGCTTATCAGACCGAGTTCATCTCCGTGGGGAGCGCCAGTGTTGTTGGTCAAGAAGAAGGATGGGTCGATGAGGATGTGCATTGACTACAGGGAGTTGAATAGGGTGACTGTTCAGAACAAGTACCCACTGCCGCGGATTGACGATTTGTTCGACAGGCTTCGAGGAGCAGCGGTATTTTCGAAGATTGACTTGAGGTCAGGGTATCATCAGGTGCGAGTCAAGGAGGAAGATGTGAGCAAGACAGCTTTCAGGACTCGTCATGGGCTGTATGAGTTTTTGGTGATGCCATTCGGGTTGACGAATGCACCAGCAGTTTTCATGGATATGATGAATCGGGTGTTGAGGCCATTCATTGATTCCTTCGTGGTGGTCTTCATTGATGATATCTTGGTGTATTCGAAGTCGGAAGAGGATCATTCTAAGCACTTGACAGCGGTATTACAGACATTGCAGGAGCACAGCTTGTATGCCAAATTGTCGAAGTGTGAATTTTGGAAGTCTGAGGTAGCTTTCCTCGGTCACATTCTTTCTAAGGAGGGAGTGGCTACTGACCCTCAGAAAGTGGAAGCAGTGAAGGATTGGCCCAGGCCGACGTCAGTGAAGGAAGTCAGAAGCTTCTTGGGATTAGCTGGTTACTACAGGAGGTTTATTCAGGGGTATTCTCAGATTGCAGTTCCATTGACAGGTTTGACCCGGAAGAGTGTGGCATTTGTGTGGACAGATAAGTGCGAGGAGAGTTTCCTTGAGTTAAAGGAAAGGTTGACTACCGCACCTATATTGGCTTTGCCGCAAGCTGGGAAAGATTATGATATCTACAGTGATGCGTCACTCAGAGGTTTGGGTTGTGTCTTGATGCAGGAAGGCAAGGTCATTGCTTATGGTTCGAGGCAGTTGCGTCCGCATGAGAAGAATTATCCGACGCATGACTTGGAATTAGCAGCTATTATATATGCCTTGAAGCTATGGAGGCATTATGTCTATGGTGAGAAGGTCAATATGTACACTGACCACAAGAGCCTGAAGTATATCTATCAGCAGAGGGATTTGAATCTTCGTCAGAGAAGATGGTTGGAGGTATTGGAAGACATTCGTCCTGAGATCAGGTATCATCCGGGCAAGGCGAATGTAGTGGCTGATGGACTTAGCAGGAAGAGTAGTTTATCGAGATTGATCACTACTCGAAGAGAGTTGGCAGCAGAGATCGATCAGGCAGGTATCGAGGTGGTACTGCGAGGTTTAGGGGCATCTTTGGCTCAGTTGAGGCTGCAGCCGTCTTTGAGAGAGAAGATTGTGGAAGGTCAGAGATCAGATTCAGAGATCCAGAAGATGTTGCAGCAGGTTTCAGAAGGCAAGTTATCAGAATTTCGTGTCCAAGATGGAGTTCTTTGGTTGGGTGAGAGGTTGTGTGTTCCAGATGATGCAGAGTTGCGAGAGAGTATCTTGCAAGAGGCACACAGCACATTGTTATCAGTTCATCCAGGAGGTACGAAGATGTACAGGGATATCAAACCCCACTTTTGGTGGTCTGGCATGAAGCGAGATGTAGCAGATTTTGTGGCAAGGTGTCTGACTTGTCAGCAGATCAAGGCAGAGAATCAGAGGTCTGGAGGTTTGTTACAGCCATTACCCATTCCGGAGTGGAAGTGGGAGAATATCAGCATGGACTTCATTACGGGTTTGCCTAGGAGTTCGAAAGGCAATGACTCGATTTGGGTTGTTGTGGACCGATTGACTAAGTCGGCACATTTTCTAGCCATGAAGATTACTTGGTCGATGGAGAAATTGGCTGAGTTATACATTGAAGAGATTGTGAGACTTCATGGAGTTCCTGTTTCGATTGTGTCTGATAGAGACGCAAGGTTTACTTCGAGGTTTTGGAGAAGTTTACAAGCAGCTTTGGGCACCAGGACTGATTTCAGTACAGCATTTCATCCGCAGACAGATGGTCAGACGGAGAGGGTGAATCGAGTGCTGGAAGATATGTTGAGAGCTTGTGTTATGGATTTCGGTGGTAGTTGGGAGAGATACTTGGCATTGGTTGAGTTTGCTTATAACAATAGTTACCATGCAAGTATTGGGATGGCACCGTACGAGGCTTTATATGGGCAGAGGTGCAGGACACCTGTTTGTTGGTATGAGGTTGGCGAGAGGCAGATGTATGGTCCTGAGATCGTGCAGCAGACGTCAGAGCAGATTGAGTTGATTCGCAAGAGATTAGTTGAAGCTCAGAGTCGGCAGAAGAGTTATGCTGACACTCGACGAAGAGACTTGGAGTTTGAAGTTGGGGATGCAGTTTTTCTCAAGGTTTCTCCGACCAAAGGAGTGATCAGATTTGGTAAGGGTGGCAAGTTGGCGCCGAGGTATATTGGTCCGTACAAGATCGTGGAGAGGATTGGCAAGACCGCTTACAGATTGAAGCTTCCAGAGGAGTTAGCGCAGGTGCATGATGTGTTCCATGTATCATTATTAAGGAAGTATGTTGCCGATCAGAAGCATCAATTGGTAGAGGTTCCTGAAGATCTACAGGTGAACCTGAGTTATAAGGAACAGCCTGTTGAGATCGTTGATCGTAGGGAGAAAGTCCTTAGAAGCAAGGTGATACCTATGGTCAAGGTATTGTGGAGGAATCAACAGTTCGAGGAGGCTACTTGGGAGCCAGAGGATCGCATGCTGAATGATTTTCCTGAATTGTTTGAATGAATGTATTTCTTGTATGAGAATGGAATTCTTTGAATGATTGAACTATTGATTGATACATGGTGTAATCTTTAATTTGATTGTGATGTTATATGAAACTATTTGGATTTTGTTCTATATATGAAATATTGTTTCCTTTTGTTGGTATGTGTTTGAACTCATTAGTAGTAGTTCTGAGGACAGAACTCTTCTAAGGAGGGAGTGATGTAGAACCCCGTATTTTTAAATATTATTTTAATTATTTGAAAAAGAATTTAAATGATTTTTGAGGATTTAATAAATATTTTCTAAGAAAGTTATCTTTTGTACACGTGCAAAACACGTGCAAATGACTTTTCAGAAGTTTGGAAAATTAAGTTTTCTTTATGAAAAATCATTATTTATTATTTGAGAATTATTTAGTATTTTTCCAGATTTTTCTGAAATTAACTGGTACTATTTGCAATTTTTGAGAAAAGAAGGACTTATTTGCAAAACTGACATTTTTGAGGGTGAGAGTGCAAAATGCATTTGCTGGGCATTCCGATCAGTAATTGATGAGGTTTGGAAATATATTTTGCTATTAGGTCCTAATTTAAATGATATTTGATAGAATTTCAAGACTAATGTATAGATATGTAAATTATATTTTTGGGAAAGGATTATTTGCAAATTGGGTGAAAACCCTAATATTTTAATCCGGCATATATAAGGGATTTCCTATTCCCAGCCGTCATTTAGAATATCCAGATTATTGAGATTCTTTGAGGAACAAGAAGAGGATTTTTGGATCTAGCAAAAGGAGAAGCTTTTGTGGATTTTCTTCAAGAACAATGTGAGTTGGTTTGTTTTGTTTTGTTTGCTTTGTTTGATTTGAATGATGAATGAAGTAAGATCTTTGTTATGCCTTGTTTGTGATCGTTACACTATTGATTTGTTAGTCTTATTGTATGTATGACATGGATCTATTACTTAATATGGAGGATGAAAACTTTTATTGTTATTTGGATCATGATGAGAGAAATATTAAGATTTGTTGAGGATACGTTGATTTTGAGATCGTATTGTTGGGAGATATACTAAAAATTGATGGTGTTATGATCAGATGATAAACATCTAGATCTGATGGTAATAGTCCAGATTTTGATTAGTTATGAAAGAAGTTTTGTTGAGAAAAAACCCTAATGGGAGAATTGAGAAATGAGATCATGAGAATATGAAATTTGAGTATTTGAGTGAATGAGTAATGTAACCATGATGGAGATTATTGAGAGATGTCTATTGGCCTGGATACAATTAATTTTTATGATCAGTGAATCTTTAGAAAACCCCTGGTTGATTTGTGTTCAGACCTATTGTTGGGAACCTGTAGCCGACAGTCGACTGGACCATACAGCAGTCGACTGGCACGAGCCTGTTGTGAATTTTTAGTCTTTGAGGTTTGTTCGGGACAGTCGACCTAGACTGTGGTCAGTCGACTGGTCCTCTGCTTATGATTTTGTTCAGTTCTTTCGGGACGGTCGACTGATAACTTATCCAGTCGACTGATCTTTCCTTAGTTTATTTTTGAGAAATGTTGGATTATGTCCTCTGGACAGTCGACTGATCTGATGTGCAGTCGACTGGTCCTGAAGGATCTTTGTATTTGAATTGAGATATTTTGTTTAGTGTTTGATTTTGAGACATTTGTTCAGTACTTGATGTTGAGATATTTGTTCAGTGTTTGATTTTGAGATGTTCAGTTAAGAACATGATTTTGAGATATTTTGTTGAGCCACTTGTTAAGTGGGAATTTGTTCAGATATTTGTTTTTGAGTCTCTAGAGGTAAGTGACCCTAGTATACCGGTGTTTGTTCAGTTATTTGTTGAGGCCCATTGAGGCAAATTTTCAGTTATTCAGATTTTTAGTCCGGTAGGGTACACTACTCTAGGAGATTTGTTCAGCAACCCAAATTAATAAGGACAGGCATTAGTAGTGTCATGACGAATGAGAACTTGAGTTATGCACCTCAGTATGGCTTTTGATGTAGGATTAGTCTCCTGAATTATCCAAGTAGTTAACTTGAGATGTGTGATTTATCTCCGGAATTATCCAGGTAGTTAACCTGAGATGTGAGGTATTTCTCCAGAATTATCCAAGTAATTATCTTGAGATGTGGGATTGACCTACGGAATGATCGTAGTCGAGGCGACGCTTTTGGGGTATTCTTGTGATTATGAGTCTATGTTTAGATGTGGGATGATCTCCTGAATTATCCAGGGAAAATACCTGCGATGTGGGATCAATCTCCGGAATGATCAAGCATGGGCAAATTATCATAGTTTATCTTCATCTCTTAGTAGTCATCGTTGTCAGCATGTAGTCATGATGTTTTCTGGAATCACTTTTATGCATTCGGATTTCCTGTTCTTACACTCTTGGCTTTCGGTTTTGATAACACCCATTATCCTTTGTTGTTATTTCATATTTTAGTGTTCGATTATTATTTGTTGGATATCATGTTTTAAGTTCATTTATGTTATTTGTTGATTTGTTACCACTCACACCATTTATGGCTGACCTCGTAGTTTGGGGGTTAGGGTTCAACTCTAGCCTCACTTGTTGCAGGTTATTGCTTAGTTGGAGGTTGGATGCTTGAGTGGGCAGTTTGAGATAATTGGATTATTTAGTGTTTTGTGTAAAATTGTAAAGACTTATTTGAGTTGTTTTTGAGTTGTAAATAAAAGATTAATTTGTGTCGAGATGTTTAGACTTCTGCTGTAATCGTAACAATTGTTGTAATAAAGAAAGAAAAAAATATTAGTGGTGTTGTTGGTGTTTATTGTTCTATTGAAGTGGATTACTGGGATTTCGCCACTTATTTTCTAAGCTCTCATATTAGAAATTTGGGGCGCTACATTTAATATATAATCAAAAGGTAATAATAATAAAAATAATAATACTAATAGTAGTAAAAATAACAATTGTAATAATAATAGCAGAAACAATAATAGTAATAATAACAAGAATAATAGGTTTGTATTACAATATGAAAATCATTGGAAAAATAGCTACAACTAAAATTATTGATCATAAATAGACTTTAATAAGAGATTCAAAAACAAATTTTAACAAAAAAAGTTTAAGAGAGGAAAAAATAGTAATTTTCAAAAAATTTAAATATAGAAAATACGTATTTGTGAAAACAGGGGTTACATCTGTTGTAGAAATAATTGCTAGGTTGTATGTTTGATTGATCGATTGTTATTTGGTTGATGTTAACATAGTGTATATGTGTATTTTTAATTATGTTTACCATGCTATTGAACCCATCATGCTGATTGTAAGATTTATTGACTGCAGAATTAATACTCATCAAGTTTAATTAATTTATTTCATCAAGAATACCCAAAAACCTTTATGTTACTTGCTGGTTGTATGTTGTCTGCTATTTTCGACCCAGTATTTGATCTTAAAATTAATAAATTTCTAAATAAGAGTTGTAGCCCTATGTTTCTAGTTTCCAGAACAGCTTGAATCGATGAATTCTGAGTTGTGTAGCAAAAGTTATGATTATTTTACTACAGCTGTATTTTTATTTCCAAAACATCAGATTCTTGCATGGTTCGTGTTTAATCAGTTAAAAGATTAATTTAATATTAAAATATTGCTCTGAAAATTTCTAAAATACTAGCTAACATGTTTAGGAATCTAATAAATATTTTTAATGAATTTATTATTGTGCTTTTGCTGATTCTAAAATTATAATAACTTGAAGTCGAATTTCTGTCAGAACATAAAATCTGTAAAGAATGATGTGTTTGACCTAGCTAATATTGTCCGATTTTGAACTTTAAATATGCTTTGGAACCGGGTGGAAGTCTAGTTTTCATAATTTCTAACGATTTCAATTTTTGATATTTGTAGCAGCGGAAAATTATATTTTTGTACAGACTACTCTTGCTGTCCAGAATTTTATATTCTAGATTTTAATAGATTAATTATCCTTATATCGTAGTATTGCATGAATTAAAGTATGTATGTTGCATTTCATGATCCTAATGAGTTATTTTCATCATTCTATTTGTCTTATTTTATGTTACCATCCTATTGATCCCCTATTGTTACCATTGTTCATCTCATTCTGAAATTGCATATTATATTGTTGCATCGATAAAATAAATTAACAAGCCGTGCTTTAAGGGTTGACTTTAGTAGTGGAAAATATAGGGACTGTACTTGGAGGAGGGGCCCGTGTTTCCCTAAATATTGTATCGGCTATTGCCTTATCGGTAGATTGTGGCTTACGAAGGTAACCCAATCTATCATGTATTGTATCGCAACTAATTATCATGTCGTGCACCAAATATTGAATTGTAACTATTGAATATTGATTATCGTTGTCGAGTACATGATCTATAAAATCCGCAACTAAGTCTAAACGTAACTTGTTTGTATGTAGCAACCATGTGGTAAATAAATGAGACGCATAAAGTGCTACATTAGTTAGGTTGAAAATTAACAGACTTAAGAATTGATACAACATCGACATTGCATATTGTAACTTGTTGTTTCTATCGATATCAAATATTGTCTGAGTGTTATTGATACCATTGAATATTGTTATCAAATATTGAATCATTGTTTATAACCATTGCATCATTTATCATTGATATCGATTATTGCTATCGTCCTTTATTATTGATTCTTATTGATTCATTGAATTCATTGTTATATCGTTATTTCATTGTTCCTTACTTTCTCTACTTGTTGTCCATGACTTGCTATAAGGAAAATTTTTCTTCACTTTTAGATAAAGTGTTCACAGGTAACGGAGGAGAATTGCCTGCAACAAGCTATCCAAATGCTTTCTAGCTGATTATTATTGCATTGAACTTATTTTGTTGGGATTTATTATTATTGTGGTCGGATTTTTTATTTTATTGGGCTTATGACCCGAATATTTTTATTTGTTTTCAGATGTTGGATTATTGTATTTGGATATTTCATATAGTCTTATTCCTAGTATTGTTATTCATGTGATTATCTTTTTATTGCATGCGTAGTTGTATCGCTTTCTTATTATATTGTTGAGTTGATCAGATAAACAGCTTATGAGTGATGTTAGTCATTCGCTGGGTCGATGTCACGTACTTGTATTCCATATTTTTGGGAAGTGGGGAGTGACGAGTTGTCACAAGATTGAAGGATTTTTATTATGCAGATTTTATTGTATTCATTTAATTCCGCTGTGTTGTTGTAAGGAACATTGTTGTAAATAAAAAGTTTTAAATTCCTTTTAAATTTATAAGAATTTGAAGTAAAAGATCCTGTATTTGCTACGAATTGCGTGTGTTTGAAATTCAGGGAGTTGCTGAGTGGTATCAGAGCCGACTTTAATGAGTAGTACAAAATTTCAAGGACGACACATTAGGTTGGACATTAGAGTGTGAGTGTCAGTATGGAGTCATGAATGATGTAGTTATTGAACCTGCATTCAAGAAACTCTCCTCGTATACATTGATGTGATATTGTATGAGAGCATGTTTTCCTTTGTATCACGAGTGCTATGGTTGGTTTGAACCTACATTCATGATACCTTATACGTATACTAACTTTCCTCTTTAACATTTCTTTGTGGATTTTCCTCGAAGTACTTTTCATCTTTAACACTTGAGATTTTTCAAATCAATGTTTTCTTATACTATTAATTCACATTGATATTTATTATTTTATCTACAACCCTTAGTCTTAATCTTTTAAGTTTAACTTAATCGTTTTCTTTCTTGATGTTTTATCTACCTAACTTTTATGCGCTTTTACGTTACTTATTTTTACATATTCACTTAAGTTTTAAATTACTACTTATTAAATTATTATTAAGACTATCATTTTCCTTTGTTATTATTTCTATTAGATATTGAATTTTATTTTTGTATGTTTACATTAACCTTAGAAATACTTTGATTTCAGGATACCATATTTTTCCATTATTTTATGTTGTCTTATTTATTTCAGTATATTTTAACATGATTGTAATATTTTTACTTATATAATGCAATATACCTCCACACAATAAGATTCTCTTTTATTACTATTTTGTGATACTTATTATTTTCTACCTTTTGTTATAATTACTTTTCACTATTAATAGGTACTTATTAATTTTGTAGCTTTACACTTCTTTAATATAATACATACACTCACTATTTGTATTTTATCTTTATTTCAATTTTTCTTTATCTTTACATTCTTGGATACTACATATACTTTTCACTGATTTCCATATATATATCATATATTTCAACATACTTACTATACATTTGTACACTTATCCAATTACTACATTACTATATATTTTTTATATATAATTATTTATGTTTATTATCCTAATCTACTACACTACTTAATTATTATTCTCATTCGCATTTGTATTTAAGCTCATGCATATATTTTATACTATTTTTGTTTTAATGTTATAAATTATTTTCATTACTACAAATTTTATATATTCGATATTTCAAAAATCTGTACTTCTATTTTTTTATCGTTGTAATTTCCTACTTCATTTCCGACATTGATGTACTTCCTAAGAAGAATACGGAGTACGGATACGCAACAAAAGCCCAGCGAATGATTTTCATCATCCATAAGCTGTTCAAGAAATTTTTACAACATTCTCAAGAATCATCAGAGTCGGAAGCAAAAGAATCAACCACATGCACATAATGAGCCAAAATACCAACAAGAATACTTGAAACCAAATATATAAATCTCAAATAGTCATGATCTGAATAAAACAAATATCTTGGGTCACATCGCCCAAATACAAGAATAAATCCAAGTCTCCTAATACAATATTATTCAAGCAAACTACAAGAAATAATATTAATAAAATGTAGCACTAATACTTCATATCTCCGATACCATTTGGAACCTGTTTTCCAAAATCTGCAATTTAACGAATGCAGGAAAGAGGAAAAGAGAAAACAAGTACCCATCAATTGTAAGTTACGGGCCACTTATAATGTAGGATACAAGCACATGGGGAAACAAACAAGCAACATGGTATAAGAATGACGTCAACATAAACAACTACCATGGTAAGGTAATCAAGTGTACATGTCATGAATCAAATGTCAAGTAATCAAGTCTCATGTAAACATGCATCAAGTGTCAAGTATCATATAATCATGTATCTAGTGTCATGTATCAAGTCTTATGTAAACAAGTCTCATGTATCATGTAGTCAAGTGTCAAGCAAGCATGTATCATGTTCAAGTATCATGTATCAAGTCTTGTAGTGAATTACTATCTAGGTAGCACTTCATGCAGCCCATACGACATGGTTGCTACATCAAAACAGTTAAGCTTTAGATTTTATAGTGGACCATAGAGGGCATTATACTCGGGGACAAGTCAAGTAATCGAGCTTCAAGCTCCAAGTAATATGTATCATGTAATCACGTGTCAAGTTGTGCAAGTGGCAAGTATCGTGTCTTCTGTACATGTCTCAAGTAATCACGTAGGATTAGTGGATCCCCTTCCGAGTACACATTTCTGAATTATCCACTATTAGATCTGTCCCTTAAACACCGGCTTGGTTATTTATTATTAATATCAAACAAGCATGTGTATGTGCAAAATATATCAAGAATAACATAGCATGATCATGTGACAAGTGCAAGTTACAAGATAAATATGTACGAGTGCAAGATATCTCAAAAAAGACTAAAATAAACAAATGTCAAGTTCAGAACAGAACGACCATACTGTAGTAAAACAGTGATTCCCAGTGTTACAAACAAGAAAATCTAGATCTGTTGAAGGATCTGGAAAATAGACTTCCACACGAATCTAGAGAATATAAATAAGTCATATATTAATTCACAAAATCATAACTCAAAACTGATTTGAATACCGAAAATAGGCTCAGCCAGAAATCAGGAAAACGAATTCAAGAACAGGAAAACAGCATGAAAACCCTTTAAATAAATCCACAAAAAATATGGGGTCTTCCCCTATATGTCCAGTATCTAAATATAAAGTTTCAGATTTTTCCAGTAAAATTAGATCAGTCCTCAAAAATAAGAAAGCATCAAGAAAACATAGTTTGGTAAATCTGGAAACCCCAACACTGCTGTACGAAAACTATGATATCTCGCAACCAGTGAAACGAAATCCAATTCCGCCGAAGAGATATGAAAATGGATAAAATATACTAACTTTCATATTTCACAAACATTTTCCATACAGTAAAAGGAATCATAGTGAAAATAAGATTGTTCACAAAACAACGAGTAAAATACAACAAGTACAGATTTCATAAACGAGCATGAAACAACACATAAAGCTCATCCATAAAATTCACCAAAATTCTAGGTAATCCCTAACTAGATAAAGAAATGCTGACCAAAGTTTTGGATCAAAATAGTATATGTAGCATAGTTCTTTAAAATGATTTTGTCATCAAAATTACCTGAAAATAGAATCTGGGAAAAAATCGACACCTCTGTAGTATAACAGTCATAACCCAGTCATACGAAAACAAAATCAAACAAGGTCAGAGGGGTTGGAAAAAAGACGAAATTCTCTAAATCTCATGTTTTATACCGAAATTAAGATACTGACTTTAAAACAGTCCAAAACAGCAAACACAAAAGATCAGCGACAAAATACAGATTTTCCCCTTAAAGACAAAATCAACATAGACTCAAGAAAATTGATCCAAACACACCCAAACATGAAATCGAGCCTACCAAGTGTCCAAACCTCATAATTTAGGGTATCTAGCATGTCCACACCAAGTATATCACATGGGTCTCAACCAAAACCCGAGTTCTCACAAAAGTCTCACATACATGATCAAATCAAGAAAGAGTAAATCCTAAGTTAATTCATGTCCATATTGTGTCGTGAGTTATCTATGATCAAATTTTCACAATAGAGACAAAACCCATCAAACATAACACAAACAAGAGTCGTCTCTAGACCTAACTATACTATAGGTGGTATTTTTGACTTGTATCAAACAAATGAATTGGAGTACAAGTTACTAGCCTTAACCGAAGATGAAGAACGATGCAAATCAATAGTGACGGGAGTAGATCCCGACAACGAAAAAACCACGAACGAATCCACGAACCACGAACACCACACCTGCAAACCAACACGTGCACACCAACGATCGATGGAGAGAAAGAGACTTGTGGTCGGGATTGGGCTCGGTTGGGTGCAGGTCGGCCTGGTCGGGAGGGAGCAGCAGGCCGGAAGAGGGGGTCGGCGACCTGGGGCTTGGTGTTGTTTGTGGGTAGGGATGCAAGCAAGGAGAGGGAGAGAGAGAGAGGGAGGCCGGGATTGTGAAGGAGAGGGGAATTAGGGTTAGGGTTTAGTGGAGAGGGTTCATATATAGGGTTTAGTTGTGGGTTAATGGGTTAATGGGTATTAGGAGTAGCAGTAGGTTTACTAATGGGTTTTGGATTTGGGTCAATTATATAGGAAGCAAATAGGATTGGGGATTTAAAATTGGCCTTGGTAAAATCTTATTAGGGATCAAATAATAGGTTTGGGAAATAGGACATCCAAAACGCTACCACAAACACCCAAGAAAAAAAAATAAAAATAAAAATAAAGGGAATGAGGCCAAAATGGAAGAAAGACAAAATAATGAAGAACGAAACGAAAGAAACAACCAATCAAACACAAAGAGCTCAAAATGAAATAAAACGAACATATATTGAAAACAAATTCCAATATACGGTTCATAAAGAATACAAAAGTGAAAATACACCAAAATGAAAAATACAGTCCAAAAATACACAGAATGAAAAACAGGGGTTACAATCCTACCCACCTAACAAGAAGAATTTTTTCCTCGAAATTCAAAAAGAAGATACATAGGGTAACCCCGAAACAACTAAAAGAACAAAATAAAAACTACCCAAACAAATGAGAAAACTTCTGCTGAATCTTGTCTTCCAGCTCCCAAGTCGACAAACCTGCCGAGTGAGGATTCCAAGCAACACGAACCAACTTGATGACCTTGTTCTTAATCCGGCCGAATGGCAACTGGCGGAATCCAAGCATTTTCTCCTGCCGATCCACAATAGCAACTGGTGGAATCTCACAAGTCAAATCTGGCCGAATGGTCCACTTTGAATAGTCGATCATGTGGCTCTCATCTCAGATATATCTCCTGAGTTGTGAGACATGGAAAACATCGTGCACTCCTGATAAAGCTGGCGGCAAAGCAAGACGATAGGCCACCTTACCTACTCGCTCTAAAATCTTAAACGGTCCAATAAATCTAGGGCTAAGCTTGCCCCCACCACCGAACCGAATGACACTGCGCCACGACGATACCTTAAGGAAAACATGGTCACCAACACCAAACTCCAAAGCTCTTCGATGGACATCGGCTCATCACTTCTGCCTGTCCTGCGCTGCCTGCAAGTGCTTCCTGATCTGAACCACTGCATCAACTATCTTGGTGATCAACTCCGGACCCAACAACTTCCTCTCACCAATGTCATCCCAGCACACTGGCGATTTGCAATTCCGCCCATAGAGTGCCTCGAATGGAGCAGCTTTAATACTGGCTTGAAAGCTGTTATTGTACGAGAACTCTACGAGATGCAAATGATTTACTCAAGAACCACCAAACTGAAGCATACAGGCCTCAACATGTCCTCAAGAATCTGAATAGTCCGCTCTGACTGTCCATCAGTCTGGGGATGAAAAGTTGTACTGTACATTAATTTGCTTCCTAAACTGTTCTGAAGACTCTCCCAGAACTGAGATCTGAATCTCGTATCCTTATCGGATACAATACTGACTGGAACCCTATGAAGTCTGACAATCTCTTGCATATACCTCTCAGCAAGGCTCCCAGTAGACTGCCCGACACGAAAAGGAATGAAGTGAGCACTCTTCGTCAAACGGTCGATAATCACCCAAAAGTCATTATGACCCTTTGGACTCCTCGGCAAAGCGGTCACAAAATCCATAGCAATATGTTCCCACTTCTACTGTGGAATAGGAAGCGGTTGAAGAATGAAGAAGTCCAGCGATTTTCTGATGCTCTGCCTTAACCTGCCGGCAGATTAAACACTGAGCAACAAACTGAGCCACAGCCCTTTTCATGCCCTACCACTAGAAATGAAGCTTCAAATCTCGATACATCTTAGTACCGCCATGATGAATAGAATACGAAGACTGATGGGCTTCCTCAAGCAACCTCTGACGAACATCACCTTTCGGGACACATAATTTGGACCCAAAATGAAGCGATCCATCTGAATGAATAACCATGTCCGTCCTGGACCCACACTCAACCTCAGCTCGAAATCTTTGCAACTGTGCATCACTAGCCTGCGCCTCTTTAATCTGATCAACAATAGACGACTGCAGCTGAAGCACCAAAAAACTCTCATCAGAACTTGACAACAAAACCTCCAACTCCAACCTCCTCATCTGCTCAATCAGATCCCTCTACTGAGTCAAGAACATAACTGCCGATCTCCTGCTCAAAGCATCTGGCACCAAGTTTACTTTAACAGGATGGTATTGCAAACTGATGTCATAATCGGCCATAAGCTCCAACCAATGCCTTTGCCTCATGTTTAACTCCTTCTGGGTGAAGACGTACTTGAGACTTTTGTGGTCTGTAAAGATCTTCACTCGGTTCCCAAGTAAAGAATGTCTCCACAGCTTCAAAGCAAAAACCACTGCCGCTAATTCCAAGTCATGAGTCGGATAGTTCTTCTCATGCAGCCTCAACTGCCTCGATGCATACGCAACAACTCGGCCCTTCTGCATCAAAACTGCTCTAAGACCCTTACCAGAAGCATCACAGTGAATTACAAATCCGCCTGAACCATCGGGAATAGTCAACACAGGCACTGACATCAATCTGTTCTTCAACTCAACAAAAGCTCCATCACACTCATCAGACCAACAAAACTTCTGATCCTTCCCAGTCAACTTAGTCAGCGGTCCTACTATCTTCGAAAAATCTTGGACGAATTTCCAATAATAGCCAGCCAAACCGAGAAAACTCCTGACTTCTGAAAGTGATTTGGGAATAGGCCAATCCTTCACAGCCTCAACCTTGGCAGGATCCACAGAAATACCATCACCGGAGATGATGTGCCCCAAGAATGAAATCCTGTCGAGCCAAAATTCGAACTTGCTAAGTTTTCCATAGAGCTGATTCTCCTTCAAAGTCTGCAGAACCACTCTAAGATGCTCAGCATGATCTTCCTGATTCTGAGAATACACCAAAATATAATCAATGAAGACCACCAAAAATCTATCCAAGAACTAAGAGAAAACCCGGTTCATAAGACTCATGAATACAGCCGGCGCGTTCGTGACCCCGAACGGCATTACAAGATACTCATAGTGCTTGTATCTAATCCTGAAAGCAGTCTTCTGTATATCTGCAGCCTTTGCTTTGACTTGGTGATACCCAGAACGAAGATCCAACTTCGAGAAAACAGCAACCCCACTCAACTGATCAAATAAATCATCGATCCTGGGCAACGGATACCAATTCTTCACAGTAACTCTGTTCAGTTCTCGATAATCCATGCACAGTCAACGACCACCATCCTTCTTGTCAACAAAAAGGACCAGAGCACCCCAAGACGAAAGACTAGGTCTGATGAAACTCAAATCAAGCAACTCCTAAATCTGCACCTTAAGCTCTGCTAGCTCAACTGGTACCATCCTGTAGGGATTCTTCGATATCGGTGTTGTTCCAGGCTGAACATCAATACCGAATACCACTTCCTTATCAGGGGGTAAGCCAGGCAACTCATCTGGAAAAACATCCAAGAAATCCCGAACTACTAGAGGCGCAGCCTCACAGCCTGAATGCAACTCCATCGCACAAATCTCCTGATCAACTGCAGCTCAGCCAAGGGAAGACTCCCCAGCATGGAACTCAAACTCTGTGCGATCTGAAATCCGGAACACAACTTTCTGGTCACGGCAATCAATAATGGCATGGGTTTCACCCAACCAATCCATACCCAGAATAACGTCAAACCCTGAATTCCCAATTACAATCAAATTGGCTTTGAACTCTGCACTACCAATAATCACGGGACAATGCCTGCACTTCCGGGAACAAATGACAACTCCACCACTTGTCACAATGTTCCAAGCCTCTGACATGTTACTGCACTCCAACTGATGGCGAGTGACAAATCGAGCGGAGACAAAAGAATGGGTTGCCCCATAATCAAACAGAACATAAGCAGGGAAAGTGCACACAAAGACAAAGAAAAGAATAGATGACACCAAAATCAAGGAATATGGGTACGGAAAGAACGAAACTATACCCAATAAAGAATCAACAAATGAGAACGACTAAAAGAGACAGAAGAAACAAGGAATCAAGAATTGAATAAGAAGGGATCAAAAAGATAGGAATAAGACTAGTATCCAGATCAATGTTGTTGAAATGCATGGTTGGTGAAATGTTGCGCAGATTCCAGTTCGAGCCAAGCTTGTATAATATATTAGGCAACTAATACATTAGCCAAACCTTGTGCTCTGATACCACTAAAAACCCTGTCACGCCCCGCTTTCCAAGAAAAATACGGAATACGGATACGCAACGAAAGCCCAACGAATGATTTTCACTATCCATAAGTTGTTCAAGAAATCATTACAACATTCTCAAGAATCATCAGAGTCGGAAGCAAAAGAATCAACCACATGCACACAATGAGCCAAAATACCAACAAGAATACTTGAAACCAAATATATAAATCTCAAATAGTCATGATCTGAATAAAACAAATATCTTGGGTCACATCGCCCAAACACAAGAATAAATCCAAGTCTCCAAATACAATATTATTCAAGCAAACTACAAGAAATAATATTAATAAAATGTAGCACTAATACTTCATATCTCCGATACCATCTGGAACCTGTTCTCCAAAATCTGCAATTTAACGAATGCAGGAAAGAGGAAAAGAGAAAACAAGTACCCATCAATTGCAAGTTACGGGCCACTTATAATGTAGGATACAAGCACATGGGGAAACAAACAAGCAACATGGTATAAGAATAACGTCAACATAAACAACTACCATGGTAAGGTAATCAAGTGTACATGTCATGAATCAAATGTCAAGTAATCAAGTCTCATGTAAACATGCATCAAGTGTCAAGTATCATATAATCATGTATCTAGTGTCATGTATCAAGTCTTATGTAAACAAGTCTCATGTATCATGTAGTCAAGTGTCAAGCAAGCATGTATCATGTTCAAGTATCATGTTCAAGTATCATGTATCAAGTCTTGTAGTGAATTATTATCTGAGTAGCACTTCATGCAGCCCATACGACATGGTTGCTACATCAAAACAGTTTCGCTTTAGATTTTATAGTGGACCATAACGGGCAATATACTCGAGGACAAGTCATGTAATCGAGCTCCAAGCTCCAAGTATTATGTATCATGTAATCACGTGTCAAGTTGTGCAAGTGGCAAGTATCGTGTCTTGCGTGCAAGTATCAAGTAATCACGTGTCAAGTATCGTGTCTCAAGTAATCACGTAGGATCAGTGGATTCCCTTCCGAGTACACATTTTTGAATTATCTACTATTAGATTCGTCCCTTTACCCCGGCTTGGTTATTTATTATTAATGTTAAACAAGCATGTATATGTGCAAAATATAACAAGCATAATATAGCATGATCATGTGATAAGTCCAAGTTGCAAGATAAACATGTACGAGTGCAAGATATCTCATAAAAGACTAAAATAAACAAATCTCAAGTTCAGGACAGCAAGACCATACTGTAGTAAAACAGTCATTCCTAGTGTTACAAACAAGAAAATCTGGATCCGTCAAAGGATCTGGAAAATAGACTTCCACACGAATCCAGAAAATATAAATAAGTCATATATTAATTCACAAAATCATAACTCAAAACTGATTTGAATACCGAAAATAAGTTTAGCCAGAAATCAGGAAAACGAATTCAAGAACAGGAAAACAGTATGAAAACTCATTAAATAAATCCACGAAAAATCTAGGGTATTTTCCTATATGTCTAGTATCTAAATATAAAGTTTTAGATTTTCCAGTAAAATTAGATCAGCCCTCAAAAATAAAAAAGCATCAAGAAAACATAGTTTGGCAAATCTGAAAATTCCAACACTGCTGTACGAAAACTATGATATCTCGCAACCAGTAAAACGAAATCCAGTTCCTCCCAAGGGATATGAAAATAAATAAAATATACTATCTTTCATATTAGTGAAAATAAGATTCTTTACAGAACAGCGAGTAAAATTCAACAAGTATAGATTTCATAAACGAGCATGAAACAACATATAAAACTCATCCATAAAATTCACCAAAATTCCGGGTAATCCCTAAATAGATAAAGAAACACTGACCAAAGTGTTGGATCAAATTAATATATGTAACATAGTTCTTTAAAATGATTTTGTCATCAAAATTACCGAAAACAGAATCTGGAAACGATCGACACCTCTGTAGTAAAACAGTCATAACTCATTCATACGAAAACAAAATCAAGTAAGGTCAGAGAGGTTTGAAAATAGTCAAAATTCTCTAAATCTCATGTTTTATACCGAAATTAAGATACTGAATTTAAATTAGTCCAAAATAGCAAACAAAAACAGATCAGCGACAAAATACAGATTTTCCCCTTAAAAACAAAATCAACATAGATTCAAGAAAATTTATAGAAACACACCCAAACATGAAATCGAGTCTACCAAGTATCCAAACATCATAATTTAGGATATCTAGCATGTCCACACCAAATATATTACACGGGTCTCAACCAAAACACGAGTTCTCACAAAAGTCTCACATACATGATCAAATCAAGAACGTGTAAATCCTAAGTTAATTCATGTCCATATTGTGTCGTAAGTCAATTATGGTTAAATTTTCACAATAGAGAAAAAACCCATCAAACATAACACAAACAAGAGTCGTCTCTAGACCCAACTACACTATAGGTAGTATTTTTGACTTGTATCAAACAAATGAATTGGAGTACAAGTTACTTGCCTTAACTGAAGATGAAGAACGATGCAAATCAAGAGTGACGGGAGTAGATCCTGACAACGAACAAACCACAAACGAATCCACGAACCACGAACACCACAGTGCAAACCAACACGTGCACACCAACGATCAAGGGAAAGAAATAGACTTACGGTCGACAACGACAACAGCAAAGACAAGGGGACGGACGGGATGATGGTGATCGGTGCTTGGTTCCTGGGTGAAGATGCCGGCAATGGAGTGGGTGGTCGGGGGGGTGCAAGTGCAGCCGAGAGAAGGGATGTCGGGATTGGGCTCGGTTGGGTGCAGGTCGGACTGGTCGAAAGGGAGCAGTAGGTGCGGAGAGGGGGTTGGCGGCCTGGGGCTTGGGGTTGTGTGCGGTTCGGGATGCAAGCAAGGAGAGGGATAGAGAGAGGGAGGCCGGGATTGTGAAGGAGAGGGGAATTAGGGTTAAGGTTTAGTGGAGAGGGTTTATATATACGGTTTAGTTGTGGGTTAATAGGTTAATGGGTATTACTGTAGTAGTAGGTTTACTAATGGGTTTTGGGTTACGATCAATTATATAGGAATGCAAATAGGATTGGAGATTTAAAATTGGCCTTGGTAAAATCTTATTAGGGATCAAATAATAGGTTTGGGAAATAGGACAACCAAAACGCCACCACAAACACCCAAGAAAAAAAAAATTAAATAAATGAAGGGAACGAGGCCAAAATGGAAGAAAGACAAAATAATGAAGAACCAAACGAAAGAAACAACCAATCAACACAAAGAGCTCAAAATGAAATAAAACGAATATATATTGAAAACAAATTCCAATATACGGTTCAGAAAGAATACAATAGAGAAAATACACCAAAACAAAAAATACACTCTAAAAATTCACAAAATGAAAAACAGGGGTTACATTTTACTCCTATATTAATATCACAAATTTTAAAACATAACATCATACTTTATTAAATATCTTTTATCCAAGTACATATGGAAGATTGCATCATTCCGCTTTGGTGCAACCTGATGTCGAGAGGGACAAATATGCAACAAGATATCAAGGGAGGCAAACTGCAACTGGATATCGGGCAAGCAAATCTGTAACTTGATGTCAAGGCGGCAAGCCTGCAGTTGGACACCAACGAGACGAACCTACAACAAAAGAGAATTTTCTACTTTAATAACTCCCACTTTAATTTCTATATATATTTACTTACCACTATTCCATTTTTGTACTAGTTTATACCATTTTATAATATTTTACAACTTAGCTCATACTACTTCAACTTTATTAGTTATAATACAGATATATTTATATACACATTTAATTAATTACCATAGTATTTATATTTACTTCTATTTGCATCATATATCTGTTATTATTATTTTATTTATTTTTCAACCTATATTACTGATTACCATTAATAATTTTATTATTTTTTATTTTTATACAATTCCATTTGTATATTTTATTGCTAACCTATCATCGATATGTTTGCAACTCATATAATATGATTTTTATTATTTATACTTTCGTTTACTATCTACATTTAATTTCTATCCCAATATGTTATTTCAATTATATATTGCTACTTTCACTATTATTTTATTTTGTTTCTCCAGTTGCTTATAACTTTCATGTTATAATGTTGTTGTTTCATCATATGCTTTTACGCCTATGGATGTATGCACTTTTGTATATTGGTTTTCTTGATATATTGGACAACTTATAGATATTTAAAAGATAATAATCATTATTCCATGTATTTAATTTTGAATCGTATATATGGTTATTATATTTACCTTAGGAATTATTTTGTCGTGATATTAATTTGATACTCATATATTTTCATACTTATCATAAAACAATATTCTCTTAAATTGCTTCATTCTTTTATCTATTAACATATATTCTTAGTTTATGATTTTAATCATTCATTTTACCCATTTCCTTTTAGTTAATTCCTCTTTCCTTAAAATTTTGAAAATTTTATCAACTAGTGCTAACTATTTTTCAATTATTATGCTCTTCCAATTATTTATCGGTTTGCTTGGTATTTTTATACTTTCCCTTATTTTGTGTTTACTATTTATTTCTTTATCATAAAAATATCATTTTTACCTCAGTAAATTTTTGAGCTACTTAATGATTATTGTAACCCATGTTCCCAATTGTTGGTTTTCTTTGTATTATTATTATTCATTTCTTTTCTGAACCTCCGTAATTTTGCTAATTGATAATAAAATTTGTTTTGCTTCCAATTCGATTTATTCTTCCAATCTGTTTAATTTTATTTTCTATTGAACAATGGAAATTTTGTTGTTCATCATATTCAAATTTTCGCATATTCACACTCCAATTAGATCAATATTAATCCTATTTATTTACCTATTGAATTTAAACCCAAACCCATCTCCTTATTGAATCCTAAACCCAAACCGGTAACCCATTAACCCCACTTCTAACTCTATATATACACTGTTTAACCCTAATTACCCTACCTAATACACAGCAGCCTAATCCCCAACGCCTTTCTTCTTCCTCCTTGCGCCTGCTTCCGAATCCAAATCCCAACCACCTCATCGCCTCGTCCTCCCCTCATCCCCATCCTCGTCAACAGCTCCTTCAACCACAGCAGCACCTTGTTCTCCTTGCGCCATTGCACCCAACACCATCCTCCTCGTCAAGCCTCGCCGTCATCCATCCCCCATCGCACCGTCATTACCATTGTCAACCTCCACCATCATCCCACTGTAGTCCCTCTTCACCACAACTGCTCGAACCACCCTCAAGCTCGCCCTACCGAAGCACCACCGCATTCTCACCTAGCACCCCCCATCGCCATTACCGTCGTTCTTCATTCCTCTGTTTCCCACCAAGCCCACCTCTGCTCCTCTAGCCCACCACCGTCGCCACGTCGCAGCCTGCAACCGACGATCACCTCCACACCAGCGACCACCGCCATGCGCACCACCGCCACTCGCCATCGAAGTCGAAGTCCCTATCGTTGCTGTTCACCCACTACTTGTTGTTGGGTGATCCACTATTGCTGTTGGGATCCTGTTGTTTGCTAGGTTGGAGATATTGCTATTCCGTGCCTCGCATGTGCTCCGCACATTGTTTGCATGAGCATCGTTGCAGTCGGGAACCTAATTTCGTTATTCTTATATTCAGATTAATCGTATAAGGCAAGTCCTCTTGAGCCAATTTATTATTCGTGTTCAAGAATTCTTTGGATCTCCCGCAAGTAGTTTACAATCCACTTATCTTATATATTTGCTTAATATTTGTTCAAGAGATTATCACAGATTCATCGGTGAAACCAAGTGATAATTCTCTTTTCGTGCCGATATCTTTGACTCGAACTCATGCCTTATTGTAAATTGTATATGCATGTAATACATGAAAACAATTAGATCTATGCTATAGAATTGTTTGATAATTGGAATGTTCCCGATTGAACATGATTTTCGTGAATTAATTGCCATGATTATGAAATGCCTCGTTAATGTTGAAATTGCATGCTGATAATTAGATAGAGCTTTTGTTACTTTATTGCCATGAAATTTTGTGTTTACATGTTTAAATAATCGAGAATTCATATCTATCTATTTGCTGGTCTGCTGTCTATTCTATTTTGTATTAAATATTTGAACCAGTTTCTGTAGGAATTTAATGGCACTTTGTAAACAACAATTGTAGCTCTAAAAGTCCACTTTTCAGAACATTCGATGGACCTGAATTATGATTCTTAAAGATATTATACTTTTAGTACTATTAGGTCTGGATTTCCAGATTCGCAATTATATGTATATCATCATGAATGGTTAATAAAAAGAAAATAATAACAGTAAAATTAAAATCTGAAATTAATCTGGTTGAGACTAGACATGATTAGGAATCACCCAGAATTTTTGTGGGATTATTTGATGAATATACATACCCGATATGTACTTGTAAAGATGACTCTAAGTTTCTTCCTGAACATAAATGCAGTAAAGAATAAGATTTTAAACCTAGTTTTGGTATTTTCAATATGCTGTGTTTACATGCGTTGGAACCGGTAGAGAGTCTAGTTTCTAGAACTTCTGACGGATTCAGTTTTTTCGTACTGTAGCAATGGAAATCTCTTTTTTGGTACAGCAACGTCTTGCTGTCTAGAATATATGCTTTGTATTGATTTAGTTTAAACACTTTTTTGCCTTGCATGTAATAAGTAGAATTAGTCACACCTTACCTTACACAACCTTGATATCTTCTTGCATGCTCACAATAGAATGTAATAAAATATTAACAAGCCAGGGGTATTAAGGGTTGACTTGGTAGTGAATAATTGGAGAGTGTACTCGGTAAGGGTCCTTATTGTTTACATTGATTATTGTCATGGAAGGTGGAGTATCGATTGTTAATTATTGATTTCTAATTATTGCTTATCGATGCCGAGTACATGAACTGTAGAGTTCACCATCACAGTCTAAAACGATCATTGTTTGCATGCACCGAACCTGTGGTATGGGACACAATATTACGTGCATTAGATAGTTAATAAAATGAATAATAACCCTAGATTGACTTTGCATGTTTGATCCCATATATTGTCATCGATATTGATCATGAATTATAACTGTTGATTATTTCATAATTAAATATAGACCATTGGCTTTCTCGCCAATCGTTGTTTTTGATCATTGACTTTGATCCAGTCCTTCATTCTTGATATACCATGCTTTTATTGTTCTCTGTTTCCCACTACTTGTTGTCCGTAACTTGGTCTAATGGATATTATTTTTCTATTTTAGATCATGAGTTTGCAGGTACTCAAGGAATAATACCCGAAGGACTTGGTGAGCAACAGTTCTAGAGAATGGAGCTCAAACAATAGACTACATTGATTATTTCTTTATGCTATTTTTCTTGAACATTGTTATTATTATTGTACTTTGTTTTTGGGCTTTTATGACCCGAAGTTTGTTTTTCCAGATGTTGAATATTATGTTATGGATTATTTTATTGATTATTGAAGTTATTCATTGTTTATGTGATTATTTGCCCTTGCGTGGTTGTGATTATTATTCATATTGTTGAGTTAAACTAGTACAGCTTATGGATGATGCTTACATCATTCGCTGGTTCTTTGTTACGTGCTCGTATTTCTGTATTTTGGGAAGCGGAGCGTGACATAGTTTTTAGTGGTATCAGAGCTAGGTTTGGCTAATGTGTTAGTCTTGTTTGGCTAATATGTTTGTAACACCCCGAATTTCAAATAAGTCTGAATTCGAAGTTCCACATGATCTTTACAATTCACTTCGTACAATTTTACAAGGAATTTTAAAACTTTTTCTACAATAATGTTTACATCAATGCATCAGAATTATAAATTACAACATGATACATGAAATCAAGAACAATTTGAACATTTCTTTAAGCAGCATTCCTTCTTTAGTCATTTCATTCAATTTATCCTGCATAAAAACTGTGGGCACATAAGTTGCATACAACTGGCAGTAAGATATAATACATCAATTTCTCTTACATGGAAAGTACACACTTGTTCACAAACAAAACTAAGGGGGACTATCTTATTGATGTCGTGTGTGGCTGTGCACTTAGTCCTTAATGCAATTCTTTATATTTAATGACACTAATGCGCACTTGTTCAGATTCTATGCATCCCATACTACATAGGTCCGAGGGCAAGCCCTTAATCGTACTTCATCTTGTAGGGTTGGATCCCTCTCTATGAGTTTAACTACTACGATAACTACAATAAGTATCTTAAATGCTCTATGAGTTACGAGCCCATGTCTAAACATCCTGGAGGGAATCCCATGTCATGACATGACAGATCATGCAGACATTCTATGGATAATTCGCTTCCACCTTGGAACGATGGCACTACGTAGTCACCAAGCACCCCACAAGCGTCGCCACGGTCCCGATATTCTGGAGATGTATTCCTATCCTGACACCGTAGATCCGAGGCCCTCATACTTGTGTTTTTCTCTTACTTTTATAACATCTTCACTATGTATCTAATCCTTAGATCATTGAATCATGAGTAAAAATTAACACTCTATAATTAGCGTTACCTCTCATCGGTCTTAAAAAACAATTGTTAACCACGACCCAATCTTTGTCTTTTATTATCACATTTCTCTTTCAAATCTCATTCATGCCGATGTCAGGACTTAACTACACTCTAGTTCTTAACTTCTTTTTCATGTTCACCAAAATGAGTGTTTCTACTCACAAAATTTCCACACTTCATCATAATCTTTTTGTTTCATTTTCCATACACACTTGCATATATAAAACAACAAAATCAACTTATTATCTTACTCAATTTTTTTCATGTCGGCAATCTCAATTTTAATCTCTACAGAAAAATTCTTTACCTTCAAAATATTCATTTTCTTTAATTAATTAAGTCATAATTTATGAATATTTACCAAATTCTTCTTCTCAAAATTACTTCTAATTCTTATTATATTATGTCAAATATGGTAGAAATAATTTTTATGAAGTCTAGGTAATTTTAGAAAAATTATAGTATTTTTATCAATTTTCATACACTTGAAATACTCAAAAAATCGAATAAGTTAAAAATAAATCAAAAACCACAAACAAAAGGCCAGGGCCGGATTCGAACCCATACCAACGCCCCCGCCTGTTAACAGTAACCGACCCAAAGCGCACCCAAAGACTAGTAGGTCCAAGAGCGACTAACTGAGATGAAAGTAACTTAGTACTTAAGGTCTAGTTTCGGGATTTGATAAAAAATTGAATTTTCAGTAAAACAGAGCCCCATGCATGACTCAAACCCAAGACCAAAGTCTCCGCTCAGCTGCAGTAACTGTAACCCCTGTTTTCCCAAAATTGTATTTTTGTGTATTTTGGGTATTTTAAAAATTTTTGCAAATTATTTTTTTTTCCGGTTTTCAAATTTCTTTTGTCAAAATGTATTTTTATATCTCTTATATTTTTCCGGAACCATATATGGAATTACTTTCAATATATCTTCTATTTCTTGCATTTTTGACCTCCTTATGATGATTGTGCGTCGTTTGTCCGTTTTTCGTCATTTTGTGTTCTTTTTCTCATTTTCTTGGTCTCGTTCATATTTAATAATTATTTTGGGTCATGATGGATTTTTAGAAGTGTTTTGATCAATTTGAAATTTTTGGCCCTTAAGGAGATTTTTAGGAGCCATAGGATTCATTGCATTTTGTATCCCCATTTGAAATCTACCCAATATACATTACCCAATTGTATACCCATTTAATCCTATTGATATCCACTACCCATTAACCCACATTTGATCCCCTATAAATACCCCCTAACACTTATTATCACAAACCCTAATCTATTCTCTCTCCCTCTCTAATTGTAGCCGGCTCCCTCTCCTATTCCTATCCCGGCCTGCCTCCATATACCCCAGGCCGACCCTCTTCTCCCCTCCTTCTTGCATTGCCGACCACATATAATCCCCCATCCACTATATTCTACAACTCCGCTTCAAAAACTCGTCTCTCCTATCCTTCTTGTGTCCGGCCAGCACCCAAGGCAGCACCCAACCATCCCAAAACAGCACCTCAACATCCCCCCTCGCTGTTTTGAGTTGTGGGCATCTCCCACTTTGGTTCGTGGGTCAAAGAGATCAATCGTTGGAGCATTTTGTTCGTTGGTTTCGCTAGAAATCGCGTTAGAAGGCGTCTTGCTCGTGGGTTTTCTTTGCTAGGCTTGGATTCGTCGCGTTCGTCATCACAAAAAGGCAAGTAACTTGTACTTAATTTCATTTGTAATGATACAAGTAGAAAGTTCACACATAGGATAGTTTGAGACTAGAGACGGCCAAAGATCATGTTTTTATTTGTGGATTTCGTCTCTATTGTTCAAAACAGGCCATAGATGACTTAGGACATGGAGTTTGATAGTTTATGCCTTAGGTTCACCCAAACGCGATTTTGATCGCGTATGCGACATATTGTGTACCCGATGTATGTTGAACACCCATATGAGGAATACTAGATTTTGACATGTTAGATACCCTCCATTATGATATTTAGACAATGGGTAGACAGCGTTTTGAATTTGGAAGAGTTTGGATGATTTTTGAGGAAGTTATGACGTTTTAAAACTTAGTTGAGAAATTTGGAAATTCGGGTTGCACTGGATTGATTGTTGATTTTACCTGGATTAGAGTCCGAATCCCTACATGGCTATTTCTGAGTAATTTGTAGAGAATTGAATCTAATTTCTAATCCCACTGATTTCACCCTGTTTGGACTTTTTATGAATTAGTTACGATTATTTTAGTAACTGTATGCCGGTAGTTCCCAGATTTATTTCGGGGTAGATTTTATCACCAATTTATTTTCAAGATCCAGGTTAGACATAATTTCATGACACAAGATTTTGTCCAGTGTTTCAATATGATGTTAGGTAGTTCTCTGATTTTTATGATAATTAAAAGATGAGTTTTGAGTGATGCCTTAAATCCTTTTCTATAGATCGCTTTTGCTGTAAACTGCGTGTGATTGTATGTTGAATGCCGTGTTCACCTTATTTCTAATTACTGTATGAATATTTTATGTGAGATACGAAAGTTGGGTAGTTGTGTATACTTTCATCCCGTATTGGCGGAAGTGGATTTTGATGCGCTGTGTGCAAGATATGCATGATTTTGTACAGCGGTGTTGAAAAATTCCAGATCCATCAAAACTGTGTTATGCGTTACTTTCTATTTTTGAAAACATATATATACTTTCTGGAAAAATATGAAAATTTATATTTTGAGACTATACTTATAGGGGATTACCCCAGAATTTTCGTGGATTTAATTAATGACTTTGTATGCTGTTTTCATGTGGTTTAAGTCATTCCCTTGTTTTCTGGCTGTACTTGAAAACTGTGTTGGAATGCGTTTTACGCTGGGATGTTATGAACTAGTGTGTATCTTTATTATACCCGTTGGAAGCGTGTGGAAGTCTAGTTTCCAGATCCTTCGACGGATCATGATTTGCATGCCTGTAGATCTTTGGATCACTATTTTTTTGTACAGACTGGTCTTGCTGTCCTGTTTATAAACATACACTATTTTGCTCGTGTTTATGAATGTATAGTATCTATACTTGCTGATCTGATCCCATAAACCTAAACCTGATCATATGATGTTAGTTTGACACCCTTTAGCTCACATTCATGTTTGTTAATAACCATAACAAAAGTAATCAAGCCGGGGTATGGGAAAGATCTAGTAGTGGGAGAGCATAGAAATGTGTACTTAGAAGGGGGACCCGTATTTCCCATATAATTATCTGTATTCTGACCCTGTCTACATTGCTTCTTATGTAAGAAGATGTAAAGTAGAAGAGAACCACTAGGTTCTATCTTTCTGTTCCTGACCCTGTCTACATTACTTCTTATAGGAAGGTGTAGAGGAGAAGAGAACCACTAGGTTCTATCTGTCTGTCCTGATATCTGTCTGACCCTGAGTACACGGCCCTATAATATCCCCTACGAAATCTAATGCGAAACTGTTTTGTTGTAGCAACTATGTAGTAAAAACTGGGATGCATGTCGTGCTACCTAGATAGTAATCACACAAGACTTACATTAATCTAAATCTGTTTCTGAAGTCTGATTCTGAATCTGTTATATGGAAATCTGAATTTGAACCTGAATATCTGATTATCTGACAACCTGTTATCTAATTTACCTGACATATCTGCTATCTGATTTACCTGACATATCTGCTATCAGATTACCTGACATATCTGTTATATGACACTTGACACTTGATATCTGAGACATATGCTAGGATACTATGTTAGTTGAGTTTACCATACCGTATTAGGTCTATTTTTGATGTTAGTTAGATCTGTTTAGTTTTTCCCATGTGCTTGTATCCTACCCTATTTGTGACCCGGACTTGCCATTGATGGGTACTATGTTTTCTCTTTTCCTTTTTCCTGCATTCTATGAATTGCAGATTTTGGAGGACAGGTTCCTAAAGGTATTGGCAAGATGATGGGCTAGAGGCTGAAATTTTTCTATTATTATTTCTGTTTCGTGCTAGAACAATATTTGTATTTTGAGACTTGAGTATTATTTGTATTGGGCGATGTGACCCAGAATAATTGTTTTTCCAGACTGTTTATTTGAGAACATGATATTTGATTTCAAGTAATTTCTGTTGGTAAATTTGTTTCAATGTTGCATGTTGGTTTCACTTTTGCTTCCGACTCTGATATATTCTGTGATGTGTTGCAAAGATTTCTGAAACAGCTTAAGGATGATAATAATCATTCGATGGGCTTTTGTTACGTGCCCGTATTCCGTATTTTTGGGAACCGGGGCGTGACAGGGTTTTTAGTGGTATCAGAGCATCAGGTTTGGCTAATGTATTAGTTGCCTAATATATTAGACAAGTTTGGCTCGAACTGGGATCTGCGCAACATTTCACCAACCATGCATGCATAATTGAATTATTACCAACAGTGATCTGGATACTAGTCTTATTCCTTTCTTTTTTATCCCTTCTTATTGGATTCTTGATTCCTTGATTCTTCCATCTTTTTCAGTCGTCCTTTTGGATTGATTTCTTGTTGGGTATAAATTCATTCTTTTCGTACCCATATCCCTCTGATTTTGGTGCCACCCATTCTTTTTCTATTTTCAGCTTGGTTCGTCTGTCGGCATCGCTGGATGCTATTGGTAGTCTTCCCCGATCAGAGTGGCGCAGCGGAAGCGTTGTGGGCCCAGAACCCGCAGGTCCCAGGATCATATTGTTGCTTCTCCTTTCTTGCATTATTTTGGTTTCTCCTATCTCCTGCATTCGTTCACGTCCGTTGACTTATTGGTTGATTCAATTCTTCTCTGTCATTTTTCCCAGTTTGCTTTTGCCCTGTCCTATGTACCGCCTAAGCAAATTTCGAGAACGAAATTTTGTTGTAAGGTGGGTAGGATTGTAACCCCTGTTTTCCCAAAATTGTATTTTTGTGTATTTTGGGTATTTTAAAAATTTTCGCAAATTATTTTTTTTTCCGAGTTTCAAATTTCTTTTGTCAAAATGTATTTTTATATCTCTTATATTTTTCCGGACCCATATATGGAATTACTTTCAATATATCTTCTATTTCTTGCATTTTTGACCTCCTTATGATGATTGTGCGTCGTTTGTCCGTTTTTCGTCATTTTGTGATCTTTTTCACATTTCTTGGTCCCGTTCATATTTAATAATTATTTTGGGTCATGATGGATTTTTAGAAGTGTTTTGATCAATTTGAAATTTTTGGCCCTTAAGGAGATTTTTAGGGGCCATAGGATTCATTGCATTTTGTATCCCCATTTAAAATCTACCCAATATACATTACCCAATTGTATACCCATTTAATCCTATTGATATCCGCTACCCATTAACCCACATTTGATCCCCTATAAATACCCCCCTAACACTAATTATCACAAACCCTAATCTATTCTCTCTCCTTCTCTAATTGTAGCCGGCTCCCTCTCCTATTCCTATCCCGGCCTGCCTCCATATACCCCAGGCCAACCCTCTTCTCCCCTCCTTCTTGCATTGCCGACCACATATAATCCCCCATCCACTATATTCTACAACTCCGCTTCAAAAACTCGTCTCTCCACTCCTTCTTATGTCCGGCCAGCACCCAAGGCAGCACCCAACCATCCCAAAACAGCACCTCAACATCCCCCCTCGCTGTTTTGAGTTGTGGGCATCTCCCACTTTGGTTCGTGGGTCAAAGAGATCAATCGTTGGAGCGTTTTGTTCGTGGGTTTCGCTAGAAATCGCGTTAGAAGGCGTCTTGCTCGTGGGTTTTCTTTGCTAGGCTTGGATTCGTCGCGTTCGTCATCACAAAAAGGCAAGTAACTTGTACTTAACTTCATTTGTAATGATACAAGTAGAAAGTTCACACATAGGATAGTTTGAGACTAGAGACGGCCAAAGATCATATTTTTATTTGTGGGTTTCGTCTCTATTGTTCAAAACAGGCCATAGATGACTTAGGACATGGAGTTTGATAGTTTATGCCTTAGGTTCACCCAAACGCGATTTTGATCGCGTATGCGACATATTGTGTACCCGATGTATGTTGAACACCCATATGAGGAATACTAGATTTTGACATGTTAGATACCCTCCATTATGATATTTAGACAATGGGTAGACAGCGTTTTGAATTTGGAAGAGTTTGGATGATTTTTGAGGAAGTTATGACGTTTTAAAACTTAGTTGAGAAATCTGGAAATTCGGGTTGCACTGGATTGATTGTTGATTTTACCTGGATTAGAGTCCGAATCCCTACATGGCTATTTCTGAGTAATTTGTAGAGAATTGAATCTAATTTCTAATCCCACTGATTTCACCCTGTTTGGACTTTTTATGAATTAGTTACGATTATTTTAGTAACTGTATGCCGGTAGTTCCCAGATTTATTTCGGGGTAGATTTTATCACCAATTTATTTTCAAGATCCAGGTTAGACATAATTTCATGACATAAGATTTTGTCCAGTGTTTCAATATGATGTTAGGTAGTTCTCTGATTTTTGTGATAATTAAAAGATGAGTTTTGAGTGATGCCTTAAATCCTTTTCTATAGATCGCTTTTGCTGTAAACTGCGTGTGATTGTATGTTGAATGCCGTGTTCACCTTATTTCTAATTACTGTATGAATATTTTATGTGAGATACGAAAGTTGGGTAGTTGTGTATACTTTCATCCCGTTTTGGCGGAAGTGGATTTTGATGCGCTGTGTGCAAGATATGCATGATTTTGTACAGCGGTGTTGAAGAATTCCAGATCCATCAAAACTGTGTTATGCGTTACTTTCTATTTTTGAAAACATATATATACTTTCTGGAAAAATATGAAAATTTATATTTTGAGACTATACTTATAGGGGATTACCCCAGAATTTTCGTGGATTTAATTAATGACTTTGTATGCTGTTTTCATGTGGTTTAAGTCATTCCCTTGTTTTCTGGCTGTACTTGAAAACTGTGTTGGAATGCGTTTTACGCCGGGATGTGATATGGCTAAAAACAGGGTTTAATCAGAACCGTCCAAATCAGACGCGAATCTTGAGACCTGGGGGTAAAACGGTAATTTCGCCTACAAAAAGGACCAAAGAGGATATTGGGTCTTCCCTCCTAGGACCCAATAACCCACGAATGGATCCACCAACAAGAGGGTGCGGGTTTTAACCCGCTGCGCACCCAATCCAACAAGATAGAATCAAGGTCCCTGATTGATCACGATCAACGGCCCTGATACACATCTATCTATTCACTGGGATTTGGGGATTAAATTCCTTATCTGATTACGGGGAATATACCTTATCAGATTACATTCCTAATCTGTTGAAAAGGGGAAGATTCCCTATCAGATCACGGGGATTACATTCCTAAACTGTTCCCTGAGACGCCTATAAATACCCCCCATCCATCTCCATTGAGAGGTAATCAATCTTTCACCAGTTTTTGCGCTCTTTCATAGTCTTTTCAGATTACTGACTTGAGCGTCGGAGGGTGCGTCGCCGGGAACAACCCCGGTGTCTCGCACTTTTTGTAGGTCCGCGGCGGGATCGACGATCGAAGACAGACGAACAGGTATACAGGTTTACTATTCAGTTTCCCTAAGAATCCACAAATTCATCTGTTTGCCCCCATACCAAATTTAGCGGCAACAGATTGGCGCCGTCTGTGGGAAACTAACGAATAGAAACCTCTCATCTTCCCCGAAAACAGGTTTTCTTCAGCCATGCCACCTCGCAAAGTCAGATCAAGGGGGTCTAACCGAGTACCCAACCCTGACCAGCAAGAAGTCCTTCCTGATCCCGCTCAGCAACAAGGGCAACTTCCCCCTACCGCGGAAGAGCCGCTCCAACAGAACCTTCCCCCTCCTGATCCAAAGGGTCCTAACCCTCAGAAACAGCCTCTTCACCAAGAGAACCTCTCTATCTACAACGCCTCCACTGACTCTATGGCCTCCCATCATCCCCGAGCCTCTCGTCACCACAATGCAGCCCCCAAACACCAGAAAGATGATGACCTCCGTCGTCATCTGGATGAAAAACGGGCTCGGGAGGAAGCCTCCCGCCAGCATGAGCGATCCCCTCGTCGCCGAGAATACAGGAGGTCCCCCATCCGAAGAGGAAGGAAGGAGTCTCCGATCATTACCGAAGAAGGCACTCTCCCGTAGGTCGGCAACAGCCCAGGAACAATGAGACACCAATCACCCATGCCGAGTTCCAGCAGTTCCAAGCGACCGTCCTGCAGGCTCTCAACCTTCGTCAGAATCCTATTGAGCCGAAGCTCCCATCCCCTCCTCCGGTCCGAAGCCCTCGCCGACGGTCTCCCTCTCCTCGACCCACTCCTACCAACTCCCGGCGTACCCCAAGTCCTCACTGCTCCCGAAGTTACCATCGCCGCAGCCCTCGATCTCCCTCATACGAAGACGAGTCTCGTGGCTCGGCAGATTACCGTCGGAAAGATGACACCATGAACCGTCGTCTTCATGAAGTAGAGAGACGCCTGGGTCAGATTAACCGAGAAGAAGTGCTCAGGGGGAGAACCCTGCGTCCTAGCCGACCCCCTTTCTCCCGAACCATAGTGGATGCGCCTGTCCCGTTCGGCTTCAAACCTCCCCAATTCGAGATTTATACCGGAGAGACTGACCCGGTTGATCACATAGAAAGTTTTAAAACTCTAATGCTCCTTCACCAAGCTTCCGATGCCCTCCTCTGCAAAACCTTCCCCGCAACTCTCAAAGGGCCGGCCCGAGAGTGGTATTCTCGTCTCACCCCCTCCTCGATATTTTCTTTCGAACAGTTCGAAACCCTCTTCGTCACGCATTTCGTAAGCAGCTGAAGGGCAGAGAAGACCAGCATCTCCCTATTGCACCTTCACCAGAAGAAGGGGAAAAAACTGAGAGATTATGTGAAGAGGTTCACAGCTGAAGCCAGGACCATAGCATCTCTCGACCAGTCGGTCGCTACGGTAGCATTTCAGTCCAATGTCCTCAATTCCAACCTCCGCTCCTCCCTCGCCAAGAAACCACCACATGACTTTTCCGACCTCCTCCTTCACACCGAAAAGTACATCCGGGCCGAAGAGGCCGAGCAACAACCCAACCGGGAGGGGTCTGCCTCCGGGTTTAAGAGGAAGGGGACGGAAGAAGAAGGAGCCAAGAAGCTCCAGAAAGATAATGCCGGCCAGCGCCGACCTCCTCCTAGATTTGAAAAGTTCACTCCCCTCACTACTGACATCTCCACCATCTTCATGGAAGTTGAAAAAGAGGGAGTCATACCCCCTGCACCGAGGATGAACACCCCGGCCAAGAGAAGAGATAAAGAGAAATGGTGCCGCTATCACCGGGACCATGGGCATGATACCAGCGATTGCCGTGCTCTGAAGAACGAGATCGAAGCCCTTATCCAGAGAGGGCAGCTGGCCAGGTTTGTAAGAAAAGACCGAGCAGAACTTCCTCCTCCGCCTCGGGGGGCTAACAAGCGTCCGGAAAGAGAAGAGACGCCAGACTTCGAGGAAGAACGAGTCCTCCACCTCATTCACGGGGGCCCAATGGGGGGTACCTCGAACTCCTCTCGGAAAGCCTTTATAAGAGAAGTCAACTCGGTCCGAGCCACCCCTCCTCCCAAAGGCCTCGGAGTGCCGGTCACGTTCTCCGACGAAGATCTCGAGGGAATTCGTACCCCGCATTGTGACGCACTCGTCATTAGCCTCCACATGGCGAATTTCAAAGTGGAGAGGATCTTAGTAGACAACGGCAGCTCAGTCAACATCCTCTTCCTCTCCGCTTTTAAAGGCCTAAAGCTCTCCAGAGAGAGACTCAAGCCCGCCGGCTACACTCTCCATGGGTTCACGGGGGTTCCGGTAACTATTGAAGGGGTGATCACCCTCGACGTAACTGCCGGCCGAACTCCTACCACCCGGACAGAGCCGATGGACTTCATGGTGGTGGATGTTCCCGCCGCCTACAACGTCATTTTGGGTCGGCCAGGCCTCGCAGCCCTAGAAGCTGTTCCCTCAGCATACCATCTGAAGATGAAATTTCCCACCCGGTCCGGGGTCGGGGAAGTAAGGGGAAATCAGGAGCAGGCCCGGAAGTGCTACATGACCTCAACCCTTGGACCCGTCCTCTCCTTAGAGACTCTGGAAATTCCTCAAGACACTGCAAGACCGACCTCCAAGCCGGTGGATGAACTGGAGGAGGTGCTCTTCTCTGAACAAGAGCCGACACGCAAGTTCTTCGTAAGCAAGACCCTTCCGTCCGCCCTATACTCGGATATTGTGAAATGCATCCGAACCAATCAAGACCTCTTCGCATGGTCCGCATCAGATATGCCCGGTATCTCCGAAGAACTCCTAGTCCACCGCCTGAGCGTTGATCCGGTATCCAAACCGGTTCAGCAGAAGAGACGCAAGTTCGCCCCCGAGCGTCAGCTCGCTATCAAAGAGGAGGTAGATAAGTTGTTGAAAGCACGATTCATACAGGAGGTAAACTACCCAGAATGGTTGTCTAACGTAGTAATGGTAAAGAAGTCCAATAGGACGTGGAGAATTTGCATTGATTTTACCGACCTCAACAAGGCCTGCCCCAAAGATCCTTTCCCTCTACCGAGCATTGACACTCTGATTGACGCAACCTCGGGACATGAGCTCCTCAGCTTCATGGATGCCTTCTCAGGTTACAATCAGATAAGAATGTTCCCTCCAGACATCCCTGAAGACATCCTTTGTGACCGACCAAGGCCTCTATTGCTACAGAGTCATGCCATTCGGCCTAAAGAACGCAGGGGCGACCTACCAGCGCCTCGTCAACAAGGTTTTCCAGGCCCAGATCGGCCGAAACATGGAAGTGTACGTCGATGACATGCTTGTAAAGAGCGTCCGAGGTGTTGACCATGTGGCCGACCTTCAGGAGGCCTTCGACGTCCTAAGAAAGCACAATATGAGACTCAACCCGAACAAGTGTGCGTTCGGCGTCTCATCAGGGAAATTCCTTGGCTTCATGGTTAGCCAACGAGGAATTGAGGCAAATCCGGAGAAGATCAAGGCCATATTGGACATGGCCCCTCCCAGAAATGTCAAAGAAGTTCAGAGATTGACTGGTCGCATAGCCGCCATAGGGCGCTTTCTGTCGAAGTCCGGGGAGAAGTGCCTCCCGTTCTTCAAAGCCCTCAGGGGGGCTAAAGGATTCGAGTGGGGGCAGCAGCAACAAGACTCCTTCGACCAACTTAAAGCTTACCTCGTCAATCCACCTCTCCTTAGCAAACCAATACCCGGCGAACCACTCTACCTCTACCTGGCAGCTTCCGAACAGATGCTTAGTGCGGTCTTAGTCAGAGAAGAAGAGAGGGTTCAGAAGCCTATTTACTACGTCAGCAAGGTGCTTCGGGACGCCGAGCTCCGATACCCGAGGATTGAGAAAATGGCCTATGCCCTGGTAATGGCCGCAAGAAAGCTTCGACCCTACTTCCAGTCCCATTCGGTGGTCGTCCTTACTGACCAGCCGCTGAAACAAGTCCTTCACAAGCCTGAAACTTCCGGCCACCTCATGAAGTGGTCGATCGAGCTGAGCCAACATGATATAACTTATCAGCCTCGGACCGCAATCAAGGCTCAGGCACTGGCCGAATTCATAGTGGAAACAACTATCCCTGACTCCGAGCAAGCGATAAAGGGACCACCCGTCTAGACGGTCTATGTCGACGGATCCTCTTGCCACGAAGGAAGCGGAGCAGGGGTCATCCTGGCAGGCCCAGATGACTTTGTCCTCCAATATTCCCTCCGTATAAACTTCAAAGCCTCGAACAACGAGGCCAAATACGAGGCACTAATAGCTGGACTTCGAATGGCCCGGAATGCAGGGGCACAATGGCTACAGATCTTCAGTGACTCTCAGTTGATCGTCAATCAAGTCCTCGGCGAGTATGAAGCCCGCGATGATAGAATGGTTAAATACTTGGCCAAAGTAAAGAGCCTCATGGCACTGTTTGACGAGGCTCTCATCCAAAGGATCCCCCGAGAAGAAAATGCTCAGGCCGACGCCCTATCCAAACTGGCCTCCTCTTCCCTTCAAGGTCTTGAGCAGACCGTATTGATAGAAGTCCTCTTAAAGCCAAGCATAGAGGACGAAACCCCAGACTCCGTTGAAACGTTGCCTGTCCTCCTCGAAGACAACTGGATGAAACCCATTGTCGAATTCCTAAGGGACGGACTCCTCCCTGAAGATCCGAGGGAAGCAAGAAGAATCAGGACCCGAGCCGAGCGTTTTACTTTAATCGAAGGCATCTTATATAAATGCTCCTTCACCCAGGTGGACGGTCGGCCTTACCTAAGGTGCCTTTCCCCCAAGCAAGCCGACTACGCCCTGCAAGAGCTCCACGAGGGCATCGGCGGAGCTCATTCCGAGTCCAGGGCTCTAGCGCGTAAAGTGTTGAACTACGGATATTACTGGCCCACTCTCCTACGAGACGCCGAGCGACACGTTCGGCAATGCAGCTCCTGTCAAAAGTATGCAGACGTCCGATGCCTTCCACAAGCACCGCTCACCTCCCTATCAATTCCGATCCCCTTCGCTATGTGGGGGATGGATTTACTGGGACCATTTATGCCAGCTCCCGGACAGCTAAAGTTCCTAGTCGTGGCAGTCGACTATTTCTCTAAATGGATAGAAGCCGAGCCCCTGGCTACAATCACCGAACATAGAGTCGTTCAATTCTTCTGAAAAAACGTGATTTGCCGGTTCGGCGTTCCCCGAGTCATAGTCACGGATAATGGAACACAGTTCACTGGGGCCGCCTTCCGAGCCTTATGTGAGGACCTCTCCATACAACACCGGTTCTCCTCCGTCTCCCATCCTCAGTCGAATGGCCAAGCGGAGAATGCCAACCGACAGATTCTCTCGAGCATCAAGAAGAGATTAGACAAGTGTTCCAAAGGACTGTGGGTCGATCAGCTGCCGAACGTACTCTAGAATCACCGCACCACTAAGCGGACCCCAACAGGCAAGAGCCCATTTAATCTCACCTATGGGGCCGAGGCCATCATCCCCCTAGAAGTCGGGATACCCTCTCCTCGTCTGATAGCTTATGAAGAAGAGCAGAATGCTAGAGAACTCAGAGCGAGCTTGGATCTGATAGATGAAATCCGAGAAAGGGCTGCCATACGCCAGCAAGCTTACCAAAGGAGGATCGAGCTAGCATGAAACAAAAGGGTCCGACCAACGGACCTCAAAGAAGGGGACCTAGTCCTTCGAAAATTGGCCATCTCGTTCCCCAGACAGAAAAGCAAACTGGCCCCAAATTGGGAGGGACCGTACAAAATCTCAAAAGTGATCCGCCCAGGTGCATACAAGCTAGAAGATCTCAAAGGCAGAGAAATTCCCAGGACTTGGAATGCCGACCATCTTTTGAAATACCAAGAGAAGGCAACCACACCTCTCTAAGTAACTCGAGATGTCGAACCATTCCCTTCCCTTTACTAGTAGTGACTTTTTCTTTTATTTTTTCATTGTAATAACGGCTAGCAACTTTAGAAGCAGCCGATCATTAGATATTAATAAATAAAGTTTTAGTGTTTTCACTGCTACTACATCTCTCTGCTTTTAACTCTTTAATCTAACAACAGTTCCGGAGTCCAACACTTGGTTCGATTCTACTTTGCAAATTCGCTCCTAAGCGAACTAGAAGTAGTTCGCCATTCGGAATTGCTCCCACAGCCGTTGAATGGTACGGAGTCCAACACTTGGTTCGATTCCACTTCGCAAGTTCGCTACTAAGCGAGCTAGAAGTGATTCACCATTCGGAATTGCTCCTACGCCTCCTAATCTAACAATGGTTCCGGAGTCCAACACTTTGCTCGATTCTACTTTGCAAGTTCACCCCTAAGCGAACTAGAAGTAGTTCGCCATTCGGAATTGCTCCCACAGCCGTTGAATGGTACGGAGTCCAACACTTGGTTTGATTCCACTTTGCAAGTTCGCTACTAAGCGAGCTAGAAGTGATTCGCCATTCAGAATTGCTCCTATGCCTCCTAATCTAACAATGGTTCCGGAGTCCAATACTTGGCTCGATTCTACTTTGCAAGTTCGCTCCTAAGCGAACTAGAAGTAGTTCGCCATTCGGAATTGCTTCCACAGCCGTTGAATGGTACGGAGTCCAACACTTGGTTCGATTCTACTTCGCAGTTCGCTACTAAGCGAGCTAGAAGTGATTCACCATTCGGAATTGCTCCTACGCCTCCTAATCTAACAATGGTTCCGGAGTCCAACACTTGGCTCGATTCTACTTTGCAAGTTCGCCACTAAGCGAACTGGAAGTAGTTCGCCATTTGGAATTGCTCCCACAGCCGTTGAATGGTACGGAGTCCAACACTTGGTTCGATTCCACTTCGCAAGTTCGCTACTAAGCGAGCTAGAATTGATTCGCCATTCGGAATTGCTCCTACGCCTCCAAATCTAACAATGGTTCCGGAGTCCAACACTTGGCTCGATTCTACTTTGCAAGTTCGCTCCTAAGCGAACTAGAAGTAGTTCGCCATTCGGAATTGCTCCCACAGCCGTTGAATGGTACGGAGTCCAACACTTGGTTTGATTCCACTTCGCAAGTTCGCTACTAAGCGAGTTAGAAGTGATTCGCCATTCGGAATTGCTCCTACGCCTCCTAATCTAACAATGGTACCGGAGTCCAACACTTGGTTCGATTCTACTTTGCAAGTTCGCTCCTAAGCGAACTAGAAGTAGTTCGCCATTCGGAATTGCTCCCACAGCCGTTGAATGGTACGGAGTCCAACACTTGGTTCGATTCCACTTCGCAAGTTCGCTACTAAACGAGCTAGAAGTGGTTCGCCATTCGGAATTGCTCCTACGCCTCCTGAATTAACAATGGTTCCGGAGTCCAACACTTGGTTCGATTCTACTTTGCAAGTTCGCTCCTAAGCGAACTAGAAGTAGTTCGCCATTCGGAATTGCTCCCACAGCCGTTGAATGGTACGGAGTCCAACACTTGGTTCGATTCCACTTCGCAAGTTCGCTACTAAGCGAGCTAGAAGTGATTCGCCATTCGGAATTGCTCCTACGCCTCCTAATCTAACAATGGTTCTGGAGTCCAACACTTGGCTCGATTCTACTTTGCAAGTTCGCCACTAAGCGAACTAGAAGTAGTTCGCCATTCGGAATTGCTCCCACAGCCGTTGAATGGTACGGAGTCCAACACTTGGTTCGATTCCACTTCGCAAGTTCGCTACTAAGCGAGCTAGAATTGATTCGCCATTCGGAATTGCTCCTATGCCTCCAAATCTAACAATGGTTCCGGAGTCCAACACTTGGCTCGATTCTACTTTGCAAGTTTGCTCCTAAGCGAACTAGAAGTAGTTCGCCATTCGGAATTGCTCCCACAGCCGTTGAATGGTACGGAGTCCAACACTTGGTTCGATTCCACTTCGCAAGTTCGCTACTAAGCGAGCTAGAAGTGATTCGCCATTCGGAATTGCTCCTACGCCTCCTGAATTAACAATGGTTCTGGAGTCCAACACTTGGTTCGATTCTACTTTGCAAGGTCGCTCCTAAGCGAACTAGAAGTAGTTCGCCATTCGAAATTGCTCCCACAGCCGTTGAATGGTACGGAGTCCAACACTTGGTTCGATTCCACTTCGCAAGTTCGCTACTAAATGAGCTAGAAGTAGTTCGCCATTCGGAATTGCTCCTACGCCTCCTGAATTAACAATGGTTCCGGAGTCCAACACTTGGTTCGATTCTACTTTGCAAGGTCGCTCCTAAGCGACTAGAAGTAGTTCGCCATTCGGAATTGCTCCCATAGCCGTTGAATGGTACGGAGTCCAACACTTGGTTCGATTCCACTTCGCAAGATCGCTACTAAACAAGCTAGAAGTAGTTCGCCATTCGGAATTGCTCCTACGCCTCCTGAATTAACAATGGTTCCGGAGTCCAACACTTGGTTCGATTCTACTTTGCAAGGTCGCTCCTAAGCGAACTAGAAGTAGTTCGCCATTCGGAATTGCTCCCACAGCCGTTGAATGGTACGTAGTCCAACACTTGGTTCGATTCCACTTCACAAGTTCGCTACTAAACGAGCTAGAAGTGGTTCGCCATTCGGAATTGCTCCTACGCCTCCTGAATTAACAATGGTTCCGGAGTCCAACACTTGGTTCGATTCTACTTTGCAAGTTCGCTCCTAAGCGAACTAGAAGTAGTTCGCCATTCGGAACTGCTCCCACAGCCATTGAATGGTACGGAGTCCAACACTTGGTTCGATTCCACTTCGCAAGTTCGCTACTAAGCGAGCTAGAAGTGGTTCGCCATTCGGAATTGCTCCTACGCCTCCTGAATTAACAATGGTTCCGGAGTCCAACACTTGGTTCGACTCTACTTTGCAAGTTCGCTCCTAAGCGAACTAGAAGTAGTTCGACATTCGGGATTGCTCCCCCAGCCGTTGAATGGTTCGGACTCCAACACTTGGTTCCCGAACATTCTTGACACCGACCGCATCGCGGGCGTGAGTTCGGCACCCGCGCCGAACATTCTTGCCACCGACCGTATTACAGGCTTAGGTTCGGCGCCCACTCCGAACGTTCTTGCCACCGACCGTATTACGGGCTTGAGTTCGGCAGTCAGGATCCCCAAAAAATTTCCAAGTCTCAAGCCTCGGCACCAGCTGCTGAGCGTTCTTGACACCGACCGTATTACGGGCTTGAGTTCGGCGCCCGCTCCGAACGTTCTTGCCACCGACCGTATTACGGGCTTGAGTTCGGTAGTCAAGACCAGTCAAAAAATGCTAAGTTTCAAACCTCGATTCCACAACTCCACGACTAGAGCAAAGATTGGGCAATTACGATACGGCAACGATTAAATCGATTCCAATTTTATTTAAAAAGCAACCTTTACATACATCAATATTACAAGGTACTAAAGACTACAAGGAGCTGAAAAGCAAAGATTACAAGACACCGAACTCAGAGCCATCAACGCTTCCGAGGCGCAGGGATGCTCCTCTTCAAGGACACTTGAGGTCGGCGATGTTTGCCTCCGGAACCCGATCCCAGGCCAGCAAGTTGGGACGTGTCCTCGGCACTGCTTCTGGCAGCCACACCGACGGATGCGCCGCTCGACGAAATGGCCACGGAACTTTGCGCATCTCCGGGGCTTGGATGGCCGAGGGGAGGACGGGTCGCCATCTCGTAAAATGAAATGCCACGGTCGCTCTCCGCACGAGTACATGAAGTGCTCCTGACATTGATTGGCCCCGAACGTGGTTTGAGCCGAGCTACCTCCGCCTCCAGTTCTGAGAGCCGGTCTCGCAGCGAGCCGTCCCCGACGTCGACCCCGAAGCGAGGCGGCGTTGCGGAACTCCGGGCATCGGAGCGATTCGCCACGAGACGCCGAAGGTGGGTAACCTCGATGCCCCTGTCCACCGTGGCCCTCTTCAACACATCGACCTCGGCAGTAAGCTCATCCCACTCGGTAGTCAACTTGGCCACCGTCGAGGCTAACGCTTCTCCCTCAGTCCGAAGCCCCGCCTCCACGATTCGTAGATGATGGATCTCCGAGAGCAAGCCATCCCTCTCCGCCGTCACCTTCGACAAAGTATGGCGAAAACACTTGGTCCGAAGCCCCTTGGAAAAGGCAACCGGCGAGCCATCTTCCCCTCCTGAGGTGGTCATCTCGGCAATCCTGCCCTCCAAGCGCTGGATGTCGAGATCTCGCTGACCAAGTATGAGCTGAAGCTGGCTCCGCTCTTCCTCGGCTCGTCGCAATCCGAGCTCGACTTCGAAAAGCCGCTTTCGACACTTCGCCAAGCACAGCCTCGTCGCCTTCAAACCAACTTCGGTCCCAACCTTACTATCCGAGCGAGGGCGCTCGACGTCACAAGTTACCACCGCGAGCTGAAAAGAAACGCAAACAAGCAACAAAAATTCAGACGTCGTCTAAGTCGCGGACCTCGGGAGTTCTTTCGAACAAATGCTCGAGCGTTCGACAGTCAACGGACAAAAACACGAGACCGAGCCCAAAAAGTTGTGTTTTTCATTCATTTCAAAAGGAAAAAGGGGTAGCGGTGGCCAGTCCGCTATTAGGCATTACACGTCAAAAAAAAAAAAAAAAGGAGGAAACAACAAAACGGAGTCAGGGCTCGACCTCTTTCCCGGGGCGGCGGGCGGGGGTCGGGGACGACACTTCCGAAGGGGCCACCGTCGCCAATGGGGTAACCACCGACCCCTGAGCTCCGACGGGGGGATCCGCCACAGGATCGTCGTCACCCCTCTCCTCCTCTTCTTCTTCCTCTCCCTCCGATTCGGGGTCGAAGCCTTCAACGTGCCCCGGGAACAGCCTCCAGCCCGAGCAGTCCACGTGGGGGTATGCCTCCGTCACCCGGGCGATAGCGTCGGCGAAGGCCTTGGCCATATTCTGGGCGAGGAAGCCTTGCGCCTTCTCCAAGGTCGCATCCTCCGCCTGCTTCACCGCCGCCACTTTGGCCTCGGCAGCCTCCGCCAACTGCTTTGCCGCCTCCTCCTTTTGCTGACGAAGGTTCTCCTCCAACGTCGCAACCCTGTCCTCGAGGTAGGCGACCCTCGCCGACTTCGCCTCGAAATTCAATTCGAGCTTGTCGAGCTCGTTCCGGATCTGGGCCTTCTCCTTCCGAGCTTGGTCGTTCTCCTTCTTCATCTCCTTCTCCTGGGCCGCCAACCTCTCGGTAAGGTGCCCGAAGTGAACGACGATCTACGATTAGAATGCAAGAAATTCATAAAAATTATAACTTAAGAAGTTCGGCATAAAAAGGGGGGGAATAGATCCAACACTCACCGACACCACTGAGCGCGCTATCTCGATGACGTCGTCTCCCTCCCGTCCGGCCTCCATGGCCGCCCGATCCTTCGGCGTGGCGAGGTGCTTGATGGCCGTCCATGCTCGCCAAAGAATTGCCAAGGAACCCGTCGTGCTTCTGAACCTGCCAGTCCGGGACGTGGATCCTTTTGTGAGCCTCGGTCAGAAGCTCCTCGGCCGCCTTCGTCAGCGGCGGCATCGCCATAGTGAGGGCCGCGGCGATGGGAAATTTCGCCGACCCTGGTCGACGACGAAGCGACCCCACCCTCAGGAGCGGGGCTCTCCAGGATCTCTACCTCCTCAGCCACCTCGGTAGCCTTCGGAGCCTTCGCCGCGGACAGCTTGGAGACCACCCTCTTCCTCTTCTTCGGTGCCTTGTTGGCGAGGCCTGCCCTCAGCGCCAACACTGCCTGATAATCCATAGACTCTGCACCATAAGACAAGTTGATTAGTTCGGAACAAACCATGAAGAATGAAGCGCAAGAAGTAAGACAACAATAATAAATAGAGGAAGCCGCGTACTGGGATCGGCATGAACGAGCCCTCCCTTAAACAGGACGTCCTCGGTTAGATCCCTCCAGTCAAGCTTCGGCCGACCCAGGAGTACCCGTACAGCCTCCTCCTCTTCGGGCCGAAGTGTCGGTAGCGCCTTCACCTTCTTCGGCACTCCCTCCACCCAGCTAACGGGAATGGGCCAGGCCTCCGGACTACGTACCAGAAGGTACTTCTCGTGCCAGTACTTGATGGAATCAGGGCACACGACGAGCCGACCTCCGTGCCTCGGAGTCAAATAGTACCGGTACGCCGACCTGTTCCCTTGATGTGGCTGGTAGATGGTCCGAAGCACGTTCAGCTCCGGCTGAATCCCAGCGGCTTGGCAGTGAAGTACGAAGCCGTTTATTACTCTCCATGCGTTCGGCATAAGTTGGATGGGGCTGACCCCGACCCACCTTAATACAGCAACCGCGAACGGATGGAGAGGCAGTCGATCCCCGGCGATAAAGGCTTCGACCGGCCAGCAACACACGGTCACCGGCAGCGGCGAGTTGGCCCTAATCCCAGGGCCCGGCAACATAAGCTCGTACTCCTCCGGGATCTGAAAGCAACCCCGGATCACTCCCAAGTCCTCTTCGCTGAGGATCGACACCGTCTCGTCAGCCTCTGTCGTCTCCTTCGCCGCATTCTCCTCGAATGACCGGGCCCTCCCATACACAATGCGTTCGGCGTCCTCCTCCGGAAGTTCCCGAACCCTGTGAAGCCCAGTCAGCGGCCCCGGTAATCTGCCGAACTCCGGCATATGCTTCGGCTCCACCACGACAGAGTCTTCGCCGAACACCTCCTTGCTTTTGTGAGGTCGGCTAGAAATCGGAGCTTCAGCGACTTCAAGGGAGGGCTCGGACGAAGAAGAAGAGACGGAGACAGACATGTTTAGAAACTAAAATATAAGTTACCTTGAACGGAGATGTCGTCGGAAAGCTCGTCGGAAAAGGTCAGCGATCACCTGGAGCTCTAGCAATTTCAAGCGAAAACAACAGAGCGAAGAGTGGAAAAGTGAAAAATGAAGAGGGGGTGGGGGTTTTATATAGAGCCAGCGCGTCAATCGAGGCTAATGGGCTTTTACCACAGGCCCACCTCCACAAAGCGACAAAAGGCAACCCCAACCGTCGCCTTGTTTGCCACGCCTGCCCAAACGGCTCATTAATGACAGTCACGTCAGCAGAAGCCCAGGGGACGCAGCATTAATGACAGTCACGTCAGCAGAAGCCCAGGGGGCGCAGCATTAATGGACGTCCCATCTGTCAGAAACCCAGGGGCCGTCACATCCGTCAGAACCGTCAAGCCTCAAGCCTCGGCACCAGCTGCCGAGCGTTCTTGACACAGACCGTATTACGGGCTTGAGTTCGGCGCCCGCTCCGAGCGTTCTTGCCACCGACCGTATTACAGGGCTTGAGTTCGGCAGTCAAGATCTCCAAATAATTTCCAAGTCTCAAGCCTCGGCACCCGCTCCGAGCGTTCTTGACGCCGACCGCGTTACGGGCGTCGGTTCGGCAGATCCCCAAAACTTTTTCGAAGAGAGCAAAAACTCTTTCAACTTCCTCTGCTTTGTCGAAATCGACAAGTCTCGAGCCTCGGCACCAGCCGCCGAGCGTTCTTGACACCGACCGTATTACGGGCTTGAGTTCGGCGCCCACTGCGAGCGTTCTTGTCACCGACCGTATTACGGGCTTGAGTTCGGCAGTCAAGATCTCCAAAAAATTTCCAAGTCTCAAGCCTCGGCACCAGCCGCCGAGCGTTCTTGACACCGACCGTATTACGGGCTTGAGTTCGGCACCCGCTCTGAGCGTTCTTGCCACCGACCGTATTACGGGCTTGAGTTCGGAAGTCAAGATCTCCAAAAAATTTCCAAGTCTCAAGCCTCGGTACCAGCCGCCGAGCGTTCTTGCCACCGATCGTATTACGGGCTTGAGTTCGGCAGTCAAGATCTCCAAAAAATTTCCAAGTCTCATGCCTCGGCACCAGCCGCCGAGCGTTCTTGACACCGACCGTATTACGGGCTTGAGTTCGGCGCCCGCTCCGAGCATTCTTGCCACTGACCGTATTACGGGCTTGAGTTCAGCAGTCAAGATCTCCAAAAAATTTCTAAGTCTCAAGCCTCGGCACCAGCTGCCGAGCGTTCTTGACACCGACTGTATTACGGGCTTGAGCCTCGGCACCAGCTGCCGAGCGTTCTTGACACCGACCGTATTACGGGCTTGAGCCTCGGCACCAGCTGCCGAGTGTTCTTGACACTGACCGTATTACGGGCTTGAGTTCGGCGCCCGCTCCGAGCGATCTTGCCACCGACCGTATTATGGGCTTGAGTTCGGCAGCCCGCTCCGAGCGTTTCTGCCACCGACCGTGTTATAAGCCTAAGGTCGACATTGACCGCCAAACGCCCTTGGTTCCGACCCCCTGTACATAGGAAATCTAGCCTTCGGACTTCGGCGAGCCCCCTCTCCAGGCTCGCGACCACGCCGAGGTCCCTCTCCCCATCGGAAAGAATCGCCGAACTGATCTCCGACCTCGGCATCCTGGTCGTCGAGCTCTGGGAAGGGTCGGAGTTGTGGCGCCGGTAAACGCAACTCCCGACAGAGGGAAACGACAGAACTGTTCACCGAGAGATTACGAAGCCGAGAAGATATTCACACAAGAAGACCGTCGCATCATAAGGAATTACCACTCTACCTCCCTCAAGCTTCGCAAACCCTTCATTTGAACTCCGATACGACTCCGCTAGCCATCAAAAACAGCTAAACTACTCCTCAAAGGCCGATCAAATTTAGCCTTTAGGAGTGGGGGGCTCGTGATATGGCTAAAAACAGGGTTTAATCGGAACCGTCCAAATTAGACGCGAATCTTGAGACCTGGGGGTAAAACGGTAATTTCGCCTACAAAAAGGACCAAAGAGGATATTGGGTCTTCCCTCCTAGGACCCAATAACCCACGAATGGATCCACCAACAAGAGGGTGCGAGTTTTAACCCGCTGCGCACCCAATCCAACAAGATAGAATCAAGATCCCTGATTGATCACGATCAACGGCCCTGATACACATCTATCTATTCACTGGGATTTGGGGATTAAATTCCTTATCTGATTACGGGGAATATACCTTATCAGATTACATTACTAATCTGTTGAAAAGGGGAAGATTCCCTATCAGATCACGGGGATTACATTCCTAAACTGTTCCCTGAGACGCCTATAAATACCCCCCATCCATCTCCATTGAGAGGTAATCAATCTTTCACCAGTTTTTGAGCTCTTTCATAGTCTTTTCAGATTACTGACTTGAGCGTCGGAGAGTGCATCACCGGGAACAACCCCGGTGTCTCGCACTTTTTGTAGGTCCGCGGCGGGATCGACGATCGAAGACAGACGAAACAGGTATACAGGTTTACTATTCAGTTTCCCTAAGAATCCACAAATTCATCTGTTTGCCCCCACACCAAATTTAGCGGCAACAGGATGTTATGAACTAGTGTGTATCTTTATTATACCCGTTGGAAGCGTGTGGAAGTCTAGTTTCCAGATCCTTCGACGGATCATGATTTGCATGCCTGTAGATCTTTGGATCACTGTTTTTATGTACAGACTGGTCTTGCTGTCCTATTTATAAACATACACTATTTTGCTCGTGTTTATGAATGTATAGTATCTATACTTGCTGATCAGATCCCTTAAACCTAAACCTGATCATATGATGTAAGTTTGACACCCTTTAGCTCACATTCATATTTGTTAATTACCATAACAAAAGTAATCAAGCCGGGGTATGGGAAAGATCTAGTAGTGGGAGAGCATAAAAATGTGTACTTAGAAGGGGGCCCGTGTTTCCCATATAATTATCTGTATTCTGACCCTGTCTACATTGCTTCTTATGTAAGAAGGTGTAGAGTAGAAGAGAACCACTAGGTTCTATCTTTCTGTTTCTGACCCTGTCTACATTACTTCTTATAGGAAGGTGTAGAGGAGAAGAGAACCACTAGGTTCTATCTGTCTGTTCTGATATCTGTCTGACCCTGAGTACACGGCCCTATAATATCCCCTACGAAATCTAAAGCGAAACTGTTTTGTTGTAGCAACCATGTAGTAAAAACTGGGATGCATGTCGTGCTACCTAGATAGTAATCACACAAGACTTACATTAATCTAAATCTGTTTCTGAAGTCTGATTCTGAATCTGTTATATGGAAATCTGAATTTGAACCTGAATATCTGATTATCTGAAAACCTGTTATCTGATTTACCTGACATATCTGCTATCTGATTTACCTGACATATCTGCTATCAGATTACCTGACATATCTGTTATATGACACTTGACACTTGATAGCTGAGACATATGCTAGGATACTATGTTAGTTGAGTTTACCATACCATATTAGGTCTGTTTCTGATGTTAGTTAGATCTGTTTAGTTTTTCCCATGTGCTTGTATCCTACTCTATTTGTGATCCGGACTTGCCATTGACGGGTACTATGTTTTCTCTTTTCCTTTTTCCTGCATTCTATGAATTGCAGATTTTGGAGGACAGGTTCCTAAAGGTATTGGCAAGATGATGGGCTAGAGGCTGAAATTTTTCTATTATTATTTCTGTTTCGTGCTAGAACAATATTTGTATTTTGAGACTTGAGTATTATTTGTATTGGGCGATGTGACCCAGAATAATTGTTTTTCCAGACTGTTTATTTGAGAACATGATATTTGATTTCAAGTAATTTCTGTTGGTAAATTTGTTTCAATGTTGCATGTTGGTTTCACTTTTGCTTCCGACTCTGATATATTCTGTGATGTGTTGCAAAGATTTCTGAAACAGCTTAAGGATGATAATAATCATTCGCTGGGCTTTTGTTACGTGCCCGTATTCCGTATTTTTGGGAAGCGGGGCGTGACAGGGTTTTTAGTGGTATCAGAGCATCAGGTTTGGCTAATGTATTAGTTGCCTAATATATTAGACAAGTTTGGCTCGAACTGGGATCTGCGCAACATTTCACCAACCATGCATGCATAATTGAATTATTACCAACAGTGATCTGGATACTAGTCTTATTCCTTTCTTTTTTATCCCTTCTTATTGGATTCTTGATTCCTTGATTCTTCCATCTTTTTCAGTCGTCCTTTTGGATTGATTTCTTGTTGGGTATAAATTCATTCTTTTCGTACCCATATCCCTCAGATTTTGGTGCCACCCATTCTTTTTCTATTTTCAGCTTGGTTCGTCCGTCGGCATCGCTGGATGCTATTGGTAGTCTTCCCCGATCAGAGTGGCGCAGCGGAAGCGTTGTGGGCCCAGAACCCGCAGGTCCCAGGATCATATTGTTGCTTCTCCTTTCTTGCATTATTTTGGTTTCTCCTATCTCTTGCATTCGTTCGCATCCGTTGACTTATTGGTTGATTCAATTCTTCTCTGTCATTTTTCCCAGTTTGCTTTTGCCCTGTCCTATGTACCGCCTAGGCAAATTTCGAGGACGAAATTTTGTTGTAAGGTGGGTAGGATTGTAAACCCTGTTTTCCCAAAATTGTATTTTTGTGTATTTTGGGTATTTTAAAAATTTTCGCAAATTATTTTTTTTTCCGGTTTTTAAATTTCTTTTGTCAAAATGTATTTTTATATCTCTTATATTTTTCTGGAACCATATATGGAATTACTTTCAATATATCTTCTATTTCTTGCATTTTTGACCTCCGTATGATGATTGTGCGTCGTTTGTCCGTTTTTCGTCATTTTGTGATCTTTTTCTCATTTTCTTGGTTCCGTTCATATTTAATAATTATTTTGGGTCATGATGGATTTTTAGAAGTGTTTTGATCAATTTGAAATTTTTGGCCCTTAAGGAGAGTTTTAGGAGCCATAGGATTCTTTGCATTTTGTATCCCCATTTGAAATCTACCCAATATACATTACCCAATTGTATACCCATTTAATCCTATTGATATCCACTACCCATTAACCCACATTTGATCCCCTATAAGTACCCCCTAACACTAATTATCACAAACCCTAATCTATTCTCTCTCCCTCTCTAATTGTAGCCGGCTCCCTCTCCTATTCCTATCCCGGCCTGCCTCCATATACCCCAGGCCGACCCTCTTCTCCCATCCTTCTTGCATTGCCGACCACATATAATCCCCCATCCACTATATTCTACAACTCCGCTTCAAAAACTCGTCTCTCCTCTCCTTCTTGTGTCCGGCCAGCACCCAAGGCAGCACCCAACCATCCCAAAACAGCACCTCAACATCCCCCCTCGCTGTTTTGAGTTGTGGGCATCTCCCACTTTGGTTCGTGGGTCAAAGAGATCAATCGTTGGAGCATTTTGTTCGTGGGTTTCGCTAGAAATCGCATTAGAAGGCATCTTGCTCGTGGGTTTTCTTTGCTAGGCTTGGATTCGTCGCGTTCGTCATCACAAAAAGGCAAGTAACTTGTACTTAACTTCATTTGTAATGATACAAGTAGAAAGTTCACACATAGGATAGTTTGAGACTAGAGACGGCCAAAGATCATATTTTTATTTGTGGGTTTCGTCTCTATTGTTCAAAACAGGCCATAGATGACTTAGGACATGGAGTTTGATAGTTTATGCCTTAGGTTCACCCAAACGCGATTTTGATCGCGTATGCGACATATTGTGTACCCGATGTATGTTGAACACCTATATGAGGAATACTAGATTTTGACATGTTAGATACCCTCCATTATGATATTTAGACAATGGGTAGACAGCGTTTTGAATTTGGAAGAGTTTGGATGATTTTTGAGGAAGTTATGACGTTTTAAAACTTAGTTGAGAAATCTGAAAATTCGGGTTGCACATGATTGATTGTTGATTTTACCTGGATTAGATTCCGAATCCCTACATGGATATTTCTGAGTAATTTGTAGAGAATTGAATCTAATTTCTAATCCCACTGATTTCACCCTGTTTGGAGTTTTTATGAATTAGTTACGATTATTTTAGTAACTGTATGTCGGTAGTTCCCAGATTTATTTCGGGGTAGATTTTATCACCAATTTATTTTCAAGATCCAGGTTAGACATAATTTCATGCCACAAGATTTTGTCCAGTGTTTCAATATGATGTTAGGTAGTTCTCTGATTTTTGTGATTATTAAAAGATGAGTTTTGAGTGATGCCTTACATCCTTTTCTATAGATCGCTTTTGCTGTAAACTGCGTGTGATTGTATGTTGAATGCCGTGTTCACCTTATTTCTAATTACTGTATGAATATTTTATGTGAGATACAAAAGTTGGTTAATTGTGTATACTTTCATCCCGTTTTGGCGGAAGTGGATTTTGATGCGCTGTGTGCAAGATATGCATGATTTTATACAGCAGTGTTGAAGAATTCCAGATCCATCAAAATTGTGTTATGTGTTACTTTCTATTTTTGAAAACATATCTATGCTTTCTGGAAAAATATGAAAATTTATATTTTGAGACTATACTTATAGGGGATTACCCCAGAATTTTCGTGGTTTTAATTAATGAATTTGTATGCTGTTTTCATGTGGTTTAAGTCATTCCCCTGTTTTCTGGCTGTACTTGAAAACTATGTTGGAATGCGTTTTACGCTGGGATGTTATGAACTAGTGTGTATCTTTATTATACCCGTTGGAAGCGTGTGGAAGTCTAGTTTCCAGATCTTTCGACGGATCATGATTTGCATGCCTGTAGATCTTTGGATCACTATTTTTTTGTACAGACTGGTCTTGCTGTCCTGTTTATAAACATACACTATTTTGCTCGTGTTTATGAATGTATAGTATCTATACTTGCTGATCTGATCCCCTAAACCTAAACCTGATCATATGATGTTAGTTTGACACCCTTTAGCTCTCATTCATGTTTGTTAATAACCATAACAAAAGTAATCAAGCCGGGGTATGGGAAAGATCTAGTAGTGGGAGAGCATAAAAATGTGTACTTAGAAGGGGGCCCGTGTTTCCCATATAATTATCTGTATTCTGACCCTGTCTACATTGCTTCTTATGTAAGAAGGTGTAGAGTAGAAGAGAACAACTAGGTTCTACCTTTCTGTTTCTGACCCTGTCTACATTACTTCTTATAGGAAGGTGTAGAGGAGAAGAGAACTACTAGGTTCTATCTATCTGTTCTGATATCTGTCTGACCCTGAGTACAGGGCCCTATAATATCCCCTACAAAATCTAAAGCGAAACTGTTTTGTTGTAGCAACCATGTAGTAAAAACTGGGATGCATGTCGTGCTACCTAGATAGTAATCACACAAGACTTACATTAATCTAAATCTGTTTCTGAAGTCTGATTCTGAATCTGTTATATGGAAATCTGAATTTGAACCTGAATATCTGATTATCTGAAAACCAGTTATCTAATTTACCTGACATATCTGCTATCTGATTTACCTGACATATCTGCTATCAGATTACCTGACATATCTGTTATATGACACTTGACACTTGATATCTGAGACATATGCTAGGATACTATGTTAGTTGAGTTTACCATACCGTATTAGGTCTGTTTCTGATGTTAGTTAGATCTGTTTAGTTTTTCCCATGTGCTTGTATCCTACTCTATTTGTGACCCGGACTTGCCATTGACGGGTACTATGTTTTCTCTTTTCCTTTTTCCTGCATTATATGAATTACAGATTTTGGAGGACAGGTTCCTAAAGGTATTGGCAAGATGATGGGCTAGAGGCTGAAATTTTTCTATTATTATTTCTGTTTCGTGCTAGAACAATATTTATATTTTGAGACTTGAGTATTATTTGTATTGGGCGATGTGACCCAGAATAATTGTTTTTCCAGACTGTTTATTTGAGAACATGATATTTGATTTCAAGTAATTTCTGTTGGTAAATTTGTTTCAATGTTGCATGTTGGTTTCACTTTTGCTTCCGACTCTGATATATTCTGTGATGTGTTGCAAAGATTTCTGAAACAGCTTAAGGATGATAATAATCATTCGCTGGGCTTTTGTTACGTGCCCGTATTCCGTATTTTCGGGAAGCGGGGCGTGACAGGGTTTTTAGTGGTATCAGAGCATCAGGTTTGGCTAATGTGTTAGTTGCCTAATATATTAGACAAGTTTGGCTCGAACTGGGATCTGCGCAACATTTCACCAACCATGCATGCATAATTGAATTATTACCAACAGTGATCTGGATACTAGTCTTATTCCTTTCTTTTTTATCCCTTCTTATTGGATTCTTGATTCCTTGATTCTTCCGTCTTTTTCAGTCGTCCTTTTGGATTGATTTCTTGTTGGGTATAAATTCATTCTTTTCGTACCCATATCCCTCTGATTTTGGTGCCACCCATTCTTTTTCTATTTTCAGCTTGGTTCGTCCGTCGGCATCGCTGGATGCTATTGGTAGTCTTCCCCGATCAGAGTGGCGCAGCAGAAGCGTTGTGGGCCCAGAACCCCCAGGTCCCAGGATCATATTGTTGCTTCTCCTTTCTTGCATTGTTTTGGTTTCTCCTATCTCTTGCATTCGTTCGCATCCGTTGACTTATTGGTTGATTCAATTCTTCTCTGTCATTTTTCCCAGTTTGCTTTTGCCCTGTCCTATGTACCGCCTAAGCAAATTTCGAGGACGAAATTTTGTTGTAAGGTGGGTAGGATTGTAACCCCTGTTTTCCCAAAATTGTATTTTTGTGTATTTTGGGTATTTTAAAAATTTTCGCAAATTATTTTTTTTTCCGGTTTTTAAATTTCTTTTGTCAAAATGTATTTTTATATCTCTTATATTTTTCTAGAACCATATATGGAATTACTTTCAATATATCTTCTATTTCTTGCACTTTTGATCTCCTTATGATGATTGTGCGTCGTTTGTCCGTTTTTCTTCATTTTGTGATCTTTTTCTCATTTTCTTGGTCCCGTTCTTATTTAATAATTATTTTGGGTCATGATGGATTTTTAGAAGTGTTTTGATCAATTTGAAATTTTTGGCCCTTAAGGAGATTTTTAGGAGCCATAAGATTTATTGCATTTTGTATCCCCATTTGAAATCTACCCAATATACATTACCCAATTGTATACCCATTTAATCCTATTGATATCCACTACCCATTAACCCACATTTGATCCATTATAAATACCCCCTAACACTAATTATCACAAACCCTAATCTATTCTCTCTCCCTCTCTAATTGTAGCCGGCTCCCTCTCCTATTCCTATCCCGGCCTGCCTCCATATCCCCCAGGCCGACCCTCTTCTCCCCTCCTTCTTGCATTGCCGACCACATATAATCCCCCATCCACTATATTCTACAACTCCGCTTCAAAAACTCGTCTCTCCTCTCCTTCTTGTGTCCGGCCAGCACCCAAGGCAGCACCCAACCATCTCAAAACAGCACCTCAACATCCCCCCTCGCTGTTTTGAGTTGTGGGCATCTCCCACTTTGGTTCGTGGGTCAAAGAGATCAATCGTTGGAGTGTTGTGTTCGTGGGTTTCGCTAGAAATCGCGTTAGAAGGCGTCTTGCTCGTGGGTTTTCTTTGCTAGGCTTGGATTCGTCGCGTTCGTCATCACAAAAAGGCAAGTAACTTGTACTTAACTTCATTTGTAATGATACAAGTAGAAAGTTCACACATAGGATAGTTTGAGACTAGAGACGGCCAAAGATCATGTTTTTATTTGTGGCTTTCGTCTCTATTGTTCAAAACAGGCCATAGATGACTTAGGACATGGAGTTTGATAGTTTATGCCTTAGGTTCACCCAAACGCGATTTTGATCGCGTATGCGACATATTGTGTACCCGATGTATGTTGAACACCCATATGAGGAATACTAGATTTTGACATGTTAGATACCCTCCATTATGATATTTAGACAATGGGTAGACAGCGTTTTGAATTTGGAAGAGTTTGGATGATTTTTGAGGAAGTTATGACGTTTTGAAACTTAGTTGAGAAATCTGGAAATTCGGGTTGCACAGGATTGATTGTTGATTTTACCTGGATTAGATTCCGAATCCCTACATGGCTATTTCTGAGTAATTTGTAGAGAATTGAATCTAATTTCTAATCCCACTGATTTCACCCAGTTTGGAGTTTTTATGAATTAGTTACGATTATTTTAGTAACTGTATGCCGGTAGTTCCCAGATTTATTTCGGGGTAGATTTTATCACCAATTTATTTTCAAGATCCAGGTTAGACATAATTTCATGACACAAGATTTTGTCCAGTGTTTCAATATGATGTTAGGTAGTTCTCTGATTTTTGTGATAATTAAAAGATGAGTTTTGAGTGATGCCTTACATCCTTTTCTATAGATCGCTTTTGCTGTAAACTGCGTGTGATTGTATGTTGAATGCCGTGTTCACCTTATTTCTAATTACTGTATGAATATTTTATGTGAGATATGAAAGTTGGGTAATTGTGTATACTTTCATCCCGTATTGGCGGAAGTGGATTTTGATGCGCTGGGTGCAAGATATGCATGATTTTGTACAGCGGTGTTGAAGAATTCCACATCCATCAAAACTGTGTTATGTGTTACTTTCTATTTTTGAAAACATATCTATACTTTCTGGAAAAATATGAAAATTTACATTTTGAGACTATACTTATAGGGGATTACCCCAGAATTTTCGTGGATTTAATTAATGACTTTGTATGCTGTTTTCATGTGGTTTAAGTCATTCCCTTGTTTTCTGGATGTACTTGAAAACAGTGTTGGAATGCATTTTACGTTGGGATGTTATGAACTAGTGTGTATGTTTATTATACCCGTTGGAAGCGTGTGGAAGTCTAGTTTCCAGATCCTTCGACGGATCATGATTTTCATGCCTGTAGATCTTTGGATCACTGTTTTTTTGTATAGACTGGTCTTGCTGTCCTGTTTATAAACATACACTATTTTGCTCGTGTTTATGAATGTATAGTATCTATACTTGCTGATCTGATCCCCTAAACCTAAACCTGATCATATGATGTTAGTTTGACACCCTTTAGCTCACATTCATGTTTGTTAATAACCATAACAAAAGTAATCAAGCCGGGGTATGGGAAAGATCTAGTAGTGGGAGAGCATAAAAATGTGTATTTAGAAGGGGGCCCGTGTTTCCCATATAATTAACTGTATTCTGACCCTGTCTACATTGCTTCTTATGTAAGAAGGTGTAGAGTAGAAGAGAACCACTAGGTTCTATCTTTCTGTTTCTGACCCTGTCTACATTACTTCTTATAGGAAGGTGTAGAGGAGAAGAGAACCACTAGGTTCTATCTGTCTGTTCTGATATCTTTCTGACCCTGAGTACACGGCCCTATAATATCCCCTACGAAATCTAAAGCAAAACTGTTTTGTTGTAGCAACCATGTAGTAAAAACTGGGATGCATGTCGTGCTACCTAGATAGTAATCACACAAGACTTACATTAATCTAAATCTGTTTCTGAAGTCTGATTCTGAATCTGTTATATGGAAATCTGAATTTGAACCTGAATATCTGATTATCTGAAAACCTGTTATCTGATTTACCTGACATATCTGCTATCTGATTTACCTGACATATCTGCTATCTGATTACCTGACATATCTGTTATATGACACTTGACACTTGATATGTGAGACATATGCTAGGATACTATGTTAGTTGAGTTTACCATACCATATTAGGTCTGTTTCTGATGTTAGTTAGATCTGTTTAGTTTTTTCCATGTGCTTGTATCCTACTCTATTTGTGACCCGGACTTGCCATTGACGGGTACTATGTTTTCTCTTTTCCTTTTTCCTGCATTCTATGAATTGCAGATTTTGGAGGACAGGTTCCTAAAGGTATTGGCAAGATGATGGGCTAGAGGCTGAAATTTTTCTATTATTATTTCTGTTTCGTGCTAGAACAATATTTGTATTTTGAGACTTGAGTATTATTTGTATTGGGCGATGTGACCCAGAATAATTGTTTTTCCAGACTGTTTATTTGAGAACATGATATTTGATTTCAAGTAATTTCTGTTGGTAAATTTGTTTCAATGTTGCATGTTGGTTTCACTTTTGCTTCCGACTCTGATATATTCTGTGATGTGTTGCAAAGATTTCTGAAACAGCTTAAGGATGATAATAATCATTCGCTGGGCTTTTGTTACGTGCCCGTATTCCGTATTTTTGGGAAGCGGGGCGTGACAGTAACATACCCAAAATGCACCCGAAGACGAGTAGGTCTTGAGTGACTAACCGATGTAAGGTCTGGCTAATTACTTTTTGTATGGACTGTACTGTATCTAGTTATTCCTTTAATAAACTCGATCTTTTTTAATCAATTTGTACTTATAAAAATCTAAATCTTTTTTCCAGAATGTATTTCTTTGAAAAATAGTATATTATATTTTCTTAGATTTCCAAAATTCTCATTTTTATCTACATAGTAGACTATTTCTCTTATTTCTTTTGGAAAGTGGAACACTAATACATTTTACAACATTGAAAAGTTCCGTTTCTAGTTGAATCTTTTTATCTACTTGTTCCCCATTTATTCACATTATGTTTGTACAATTTTTCTTCATTCTTTTAACATAGTTAAAGCCCTCAAGTTAATTTTACTTTTTATAAAACTCACTCATTTCTTATGGTTCAAGAGATAACATATTTGACAATCAAGTGAATATAAACTTATTCATACATTACAATTAGAATTCAACAATTATTGTTACTTTTCCATGCTAATCAATTTATTTTACAAATCATGGGTGTTAATTTGCATTCTACAATCCATTCACATGCACAATTTTCATTCAAGCATGATTTATCAAATTTATATGTACTCTAGCATGAAAATATAGTAATAAAGCATTAAGACAACTCTTAATTAACACATTTCAATTCATTTTACTAACTATTTCATGTACATAAATTAGAGCTTCCTCTCTTTCTTACTAGTCTCTTCAAGCAAGTATATGGCAATTGTTTTTTTATTTGTTTCTAACATATTCACAAATTAAAATCCTACCATGTCATCTATATTAGAAGTTTGAAAATCACCCACCTTTTGAAGAAACAAATGAAAAACTCCTAAAGAACTCCTTTGAAAGCACAATCGTCTCCCTTCTCCTCCTAGTTTGTGCTACACGAACCGAGCCTTCTCCTCCTTAATTTGCCACCGAAGAATCCTCCTTTTTGATGCTAGCCGGCCTCCAATGGGAAAGGAACACACACTTCTCTTTCTTTTTCTCACAAAAAAAAAAAATCTTTTCTTACTCAATCTTTTCCTCACAAATGCTTCTTTTCTTTCTCTTACTCTTTGAAAATTTCAATTGCAAGTTATGAAGTAAGACAAGAGAGGGGTATTTATACACATTTCAAGAGTGAATGATGGGTTGATATGAGTTTAGATAAAGGGCTAGGATACATTTGGGAGTTAGAAGAACTACCCATCATCAAGTAACCACCTCACCACTCTTCCACTCTCTCCCTCCACTCCCAAGTATGGCCCGCCACCCTTGTAGTTCTAATGCATGTGCATGTGCAATGAACGTGCCATCACATGCACACTAGTTTAAGTTGTACAATTATTAATTGTTCATTTATTTGTTACATAATCAAGTCTACACTACAAGTTGTATTAACTACTAATAGAATTAACTAGTGGGCTAATTAGGTGGGCTAAAATCCATGGGCTCTTTAATTAATTAATTAATTAATTTGGATGGGCTAGAAATAGACTATTAGGCCTAGAGAACAATAATAAATAACAATTGGATTTTTAAAAGAGAAAGAGAATATTTGTTTATGATATTAAGATAATTTTTAAAGCTAAAAAAACATACATCAATTTTTGCACTTGTGAAACACGTGAAAACAAATGAAATTTTTATATTTGAAAAAGTCAGGATGTTACAACACTCCCTCCTTAGAATAGTTCCGTCCTCGAAACTACGCTTAAAGAGTGAGAAAAAAAACATAAAATGAAGAAGGAAAAAATAATACAATCAAACAAAGAGCTCGGGGTGATCCTTCAGTATCCTCTCCTCCAAGTAGCCTCTTCAACCAACTGATTTCTCCAGACTACTTTGACCATCGGTATCATCTTGTTCCTCGAGACTTTCTCCCGACGATCCACAATCTCAACCATTCGCTCAATGTAGCTCAGATCTAGCTGCAAATCCTCTAGCACTTCGGGCAAACGGTGACTTGGATCTGGAATGTAACCTCTCAAGACATTGTGTACCTGAGACAACTCTTCCAGTTACTCCACCCGGTAAGCAGTTTTCCCAATTATCTTCAATATCTTATATGGGCCTATGAACCTTGGGGTTAATTTCCCACCACTGCCAAAACAAATCACACCTTTACTAGGTGATACCTTCAGAAAGACAAAGTCACCTTCCTCGAACTCAAGGTCCCTCCTCCGGTTCTTTGCATAACTCTTCTACCTACTCTGAGCATCCACTAACCTCTTCCTGATCAAATCAATCTTTTCCGAGATCTGCTGCACGATCTCAGGCCCGAAAATCTGCCGCTCCCCCACTTCAAACCAGCAAACAGGCATTCTGCACTTCCTGCCATACAGAGCTTCATACGACGCCATTCTAATACTAGTTTGAAAACTGTTGTTGCAGGAAAACTCTACCAGAGCTAGATGCTTCTCCCAACTGCCTCCAAAATCTAGAACACAACACTGAAGCATATTCTCAAGAACTCAATTGACTCTCTCAGTCTACCCATCAGTCTGAGGATGGAAGGCATTGCTGAAATCCTTCTTAGTACCCAAAGCTGTCTGAAGACTCCTCCAGAAATGGGAAGTAAACCTCACATCTCAATCAGACACATTGCTCAATGGAAGACCATGAAGCCTGACGATCTCCCCAACATACAGCTCGGCTAACTTGTCCCTAGACTAAGTGAGTTTCTTTGCCAAAAAGTGAGCTGATTTGGTTAGTCGATCGACTATGACCCAAATCACATGATTACCCTTCGAATTCTTGGGCAAACCCATGATGAAATCCATGCTGATGTTATCCTACTTTCACTCTGAAATGGGTAACGGATGCAATAAACCTCGGGATTCTAATTCTCGGCTTTCACCTGCTGATAAATATCAAACCTCGCCACAAACTCAGCCACCTTCCGCTTCAGACCTGACCACCAAAAATGTTGATTGATGTCTTTTTACATCTTGGTGCTCACAGGGTGTACAAACAAAAGAGTAGCATGTGCCTCCTGAAGAATACTCTTCCTCAAATCTGATTGATTCGGAATACATAGCCTCTCTCCAAACCAAAACACTTCATCCTTGATTTGAAACTCTGATAATCTGCCTGCATCAACTTGCTCCTTCATCCTCTGAATCTCTGCATATTCCTTCTGACTTGCTATAATCCTTTCATTCAGCGTGGGCTGAAGCCTCAGCTGAGCCAAAGATGCTCCAAGCCTTGCACAACTACCTTAATACCAGTCCGATCCAACTCCTCTGCAAGATGCCTCTGGGTCGTGATCAAAGTGGCCAAACTGCTTTTACGGCTAAGTGCATCAGCAACAACATTAGCCTTCCCTGGATGGTACTTAATCTCTTGACAAATGTTCTCAAGTACTTCTAGCCATCTCTGTTGTCTCAGAATCAGGTCCTTCTGCTGATAGATGTACTTCAAGCTTTTGTGGTCCGTGTACATGCTTAACTTCTCACCGTACATGTAATGTATTCATTGTTTCATGGCGAAGGTAATCGTAGCCAACTTCAGATCATGAATCGGATAATTCTTCTCATGTGGTCTTAGTTGCCTAGACCCATAAGTGATTACTTTTTCCTCTTGCATCAAGACGCAACCAAGCCTACGATGTGAAGCATCGCTGTAGACATCATACTCAATACTTGCTCTAGGCAAAGACAAAATAGGAGCAGTAATCAGTTTCACTTTCAACTTCTGAAAGCTTGCCTCGCACTGCTTAGTCCACCTGAAATTTATATTCTTTCTTGTCAAACAAGTGAGCGGCACGGCTATCTGAGCATAGCCTTGGATAAATCTCCTGTTGCATCCAATTAACCCAAGAAAACTTCTGATTTCCTTCACTGTAGTAGGCCTTGCCCAATCCTTCACTACGTCCATCTTCTGAGGATTGGTAGACACTCCCTCCTTAGAAAGGATGTGACCCAGGATGTCATTTTAGATTTCCAGAAATTGCACTTGGATAACTTGGTATACAACTCATGCTCTTGAAGCTTCTTCAGAACCTCAGCCGGATGCTCAGTGTGCTCCTCCTCCGACTTGGAGTACATGAGAATATCGTCAATATGAAAGAATCAATAAGCAGCCTCAGAACTCTGTTCATCATGTCCATAAAGTTTGCAGGTGCATTCGTCACTCCAAATGGCATAACAAAGAATTCGTAATGCCCATGTCGAGTTATGAATGCAGTCTTATGCACATCTTCCACTTTCATTCAAACCTAATGGTATCCCGATCGAAGGTCTATTTTAGAGAAAACAACTGCTCCTTGAAGAAGATCGAACAGGTCATTGATTCGTTGAATAGGATATTTCTTCTGAACAATGACCAAATTCAACTCGATTAGATCAATCCCGAAAATCCTATCTCCAATTTCGATCTCGCAGTCTGCATAATACCGATCATTTGTTAAAGTCTCCCCTAATGTAGTAGCTACTGCTAGGATCTTGCCTGGAATGACCTTCGGTTCGACTCCCAAGACTTTAGCAAATTTAGGAGATACAAAGTATGAGAGAATCAAGTATCGAACAGAACAACAGCTTTCTTTCCATTTAATAAAAGTTCTCATGTTATATAACACACTCTCGTTATATAACAATCTTTACTAAATAAACAGGGAAAAGAGTAACAAAAAATTCTAAACATCCGCCCCCGTACAAGTAATGATGTGATCCACTTCATCAGCATTAGCCTCAGTCAAGGTAAATACTCGCCCCTGCTGGTACGGCCTCTTCCCAACTTACTACGTTGGTCCATTTCGGGAGACATCTCGCAGCTTAGGGCATTGAGATTTGTAGTGGCCCGTCTCTCTATAATTGAAACAAGTCACAGGAGGTTTCACCCAACCATTTCCGGGTCTTCCAGCCACATTGACAGCGTGCCCTTGTAGGTTTGAACCTTTGAGCTAGCGGCTGCCCCCTGACTTTCCCAGAAACTGCGAGCCTCTTCCCGACATTCCAATTGTTCCTCCTGCTCTGGGCGGCATGAAACTGCTCCATGTCCTCCTCTGTAGCTGCAGCTCGCTTGACTAGCATGTTAAACCTCCTGATACCAAGGGATATCATCCTTGGTCTCAGACTCTGCCTCAAATCGTGCTCGAACTTTCGAGCTTTCTTTGCCTCGTCCATCACAAGTTTGGGTGCATATCTCGAAAATTGAGTAAACCTTGTCTCATACTCCCTGACAGATATGCCTCCCTGCTGCAGTACTAGGAACTCCATCGCTTTCTTCTCTTGGACGTTGGATGGAATGCAGTGACCGCGGAACTCTTCTAAGAATTCCTCCCAGCCGATAATACCATTTTCCATAGTCCGCTTCATGGACTGCCACCATACAGATGCATGCTTCTCAAGCTACAATGTAGCCAGCTTCACCTTGCTACCTTCTGGAGTTTTCAAGACTTCAAAGATAGTCTCGACTTGCCTAATTCAATTGTCAGCTGCATCTGAATCTGAATTCCCTTCAAACACTGGTGGTTTCATCCTCTTGAATGATTCCACAAGTTTTATCACCTCAGAAACTGGATTTGCAGGCATCCCCTATGGTTTTGGTTCATGGCAACGGCATTGAGGGTTTGATAGACTCTAGCCAACTCCGTTTCCAAGTCGAGTCAACAACTGGGCCCTTCTCCATTTCTTGATCTTCTTCCATCCATACTCTGATTCAAAAGAACCATTAAATTTGAATAGAAAACATGAATTTTAAATCAACTTTTTTCATTTTATTGAATTCAAACTTTGTACATTCAAATTTAAAACATCTTCTGACATCTAGCGAAAAGCATTGAGAAGATACAACACTCTAATTCCTATGGTTTCTCTTGGCTTTCCTAAGCTCTTTCCGTAGTTCTGCTACCTCTCCCTTCAGCACATCATACATGTTCTTTCTCTTTTCGAGTTCCCAAACACGATGACTTAGGGTTGCAATATTCTCCTTGAATTTTGCACAGTGGGCCTACAATTGGTCTGATCTCTCCTTCTGATTCTCCACTTGCCTCTGAAGAGATTCGAAGAGACCTCTCGGAACTGGCTCTTCCTCGTCGGATGAAATGTCTGATGAGTCCGGAGGCGGAGTGATCTCTCGGGACTCAGGCCAATCTCCTTCATATTCCTCAGGATCTTCTTCGTCGGAATCTCCTTGTCCAGGATAGTAGTCCTCTTCAATTATGTGCCAATCATCAGCTCCTGCGGGGTCGTGGTGGTTCGCCATCTTTAGGGAGGGAGAAGAAGAAGCATTAATCATAGACCAACACAAATGTAAGTAGCTTCCATTTAAATCTCTATACCCAACTCACACCCAAATGTCCACTCTAGGGTGTCGTTCCTTATAAATTTGTACTACTTAGAAGCGTGACTCTAATACCACTCTGTAACACCCTGAATTCCAAATAAGTCTGAATTCGAAGTTTCACAGGATCCTTACACTTCACTTCGTATAATTTTACAAGGAATTTTAAAACTTTTTATACAATAATGTTTACATCAATGCAGCAGAATTATAAATTACAACATGATACATGAAATCAACAACAATATGAACATTTCTTTAAGCAGCATTCCTTCTTTAGTCCCTTCAATCAATTTATCCTACATAGAAACTGTTGGCACGTCAGTTGCATACAATAGATGCTAGGATATAATCCATTAATTTCTCTTACTTGGAAAACACACATTTGTTCGCAAACAAAACTAAGGGGGACTATCTTATTGATGTCGTGTGTGGTTGTGCACTTAGTCCTTAATGCAATTCTTTATATTTAATGATACTAATGCGTACTTGTTCAGATTCTATGCATCCTGTACTACATAGGTCTGAGGGCAAGCCTTTAATTGTACTTCATATTGTAGGGTTGGATCCCTCGCTATGAGTTTAACTACTACGGTAACTACGATAAGTATCTTAAAAGCTCTATGAGTTACGAGTCCATGTCTAGACATTCTGGAGGGAATCCTACATCATGACAAGACGCATCATACAGACATCCTATGCACAATTTGCCTCCGCCATGGAACGATGGCACTACGTAGTCACCAAGCACCCCACAAGCGTCGCCACAGTCCCGATATTCTGGAGATGTATTCATGTCCTGACATGACGCATTATGTAGACATCCTGTGAACACTCTCACACCGTAGATTTGAGACCCTCATACTTGTGTTTTTCTCTTACTTTCATCACATTTTCACTATGTGTCTAATTCTTAGATAATTGAATCTTGAGTAAAAATTAATACTCTAGAATTAGCGTTACCTCTACGTCGTTCTTAAACATCAATTGTTAACCACAGCCCAATCTTGGTCACTTATTATCACATTTCTCTTTCAAATCTCATTCATGCCGATGTAAGGATTTAGCTACACTATAGTTCTTAACTTCTTTTTCATGTTCACCAAAATGAGTGTTTATACTCACAAAATTTCCACAATTCATCATAATCTTTTTGTTTCATTTTCCATACACACTTGCATATATATTAAACAACAAAATCCAGTTATTGTCTTACTCAATTTTTTTCATGTCGACAATCTCAATTTTAATCTCTACACAAAAATTCTTTACCTTCAAAATATACATTTTCTTTAATTAATTAAGTCATAATCTATGAATATTTATCAAGTTCTTCTTTTCCAAATTACTTCTAATTCTTATTATATTATGGCAAATATGGTAGAAACAATTTTTATGAAGTCTAGGTAATTTTAGAAAATTCTAGTATTTTTTTCAATTTTTATACACTTGAAATACTCGAAAAAGACGGAAAAGTAAAAAAAAAAAAAATCAAAAACCATAAACAAAAGGCCAGGGCCAAATTCGAACTAGACCAACACCCCCGCCTGTGAACAGTAACCGACCCAAAGCGCGCCCAAAGACTAGTAGGTCCAAGAGCGACTAACTGCTATGAAAGTAACTTAGTCTGTACTTACGGTCTGGTTTCGGGATATGATAAAAAAACAGAATTTTTCAGTAAAACAGAGCCCCCTTCAAGACTCGAACCCAAGACCAAAGTCTCCGTTCAGCTACAGTAACATACCTAAAACGCACCCGACGACCAGTAGGTCTTGAGTGACTAACCGATGTAAGGTCTGGCTAAATACTTTTTGTATGGACTGTATTGTATCTAGTTCTTCCTTTAATAAACTCGATTTTTTTCAGTCAATTTGTACTTATAAAAATCTAAATATTTTTTTCCGAATGTATTTCTTTGAAAAACAGTATATTATATTTTCTTAGATTTTTGAAATTCTCATTTTTGACCACATAGTACACTATTTCTCTTATTTCTTTTGAAAAGTGGAACATTAATACATTTTTCAACATTGAAAAGTTCCCTTTCTAGTTGAATCTTTTTATCTACTTGTTCCCCATTTATTCACATTATGTTTGTACAATTTTTCTTCATTCTTTAACATAGTCAAAGCTCTCAAGTTAATTTTACTTTTTATAAAACTTACTCATTTCTTTTGATTCAAGAGTTAACATATTTGACAATCAAGTGAATATAAACTTACTCATACAATACAATTAGAATTCAACAATTATTGTAACTTTTTCATGCTAATCAATTTATTTCACAAATCATGTGTGTTAATTTGCATTCTACAATCCATTCACAAGCACAATTTCATTTAAGCATGATTTGTCAAATTTATATGTACTCTAGCATGAAAATACAGTAATAAAGCATCATGACAACTCTTAATTAACACATTTCAGTTCATTTTACTAACTATTTCATGTACATAAGTTAGAGCTTCCTCTCTTTCTTACTAGTCTCTCCAAGCAAGTATATGGCAATTTTTTTCTATTTGTTTCTAACATATTCACAAATTAAAATGCTAGCAAGTCATCTATATTAGAAGTTTGAGAAATTACCCAACTTTTGAAGAAACAAATGAAAAACTCCTAAAGAACTCCTTGAAAGCACAATCGTCTCCCTTCTCCTCCTAGTTTGTGCCACACGAACCGAGCCTTCTCCTCCTTAATTTGCCACCGAAGACTCCTCCTCTTTGATGCTAGCTGGCCTCCAATGGGAAAGGAACACACACTACTCTTTCTTCTTCTCACACAAAAAATCTTTTCTCACTCAATATTTTCCCCACAAATGCTTCTTTTCTTTCTCTTACTCTTTGAAAATTTCTAATGCAAGTATTGAAGAAAGACAAGGGAGGGGTATTTATACACATTTTAAGATTGAATGAAGGGTTGAGATGAGTTCAGATAAAGGGCTAGGATACATTTGGGAGTTAGAAGAACTACCCATCATTAAGTAACCACCTCACCACTCTTCCACTCTCTCCCTCCACTCCCAAGTATGGCCAGCCACCCTTGTAGTTCCATTGCACGTGCATGTGCAATGCACGTGCCATCACATGCACACTAGTTTAAGTTGTACAATTATTAATTGTTCATTGATTTGTTACATGATCAACTCTACACTACAAGTTGTATTAATTAGTATTAGAATTAACTAGTGGGCTAATTAGGTGGGCTAAAATTCATGGGCTCTTTAATTAATTAATTAATTAATTTTAGATAGGCTAGAAATAGACTATTAGGCCTAGAGATTAATAATAAATAACAATAGGCTTTTTAAAAGAGAAAGACAATATTTGTTTATGATATTAAGATAATTTTTAAAGCTAAAAGAAACATACATCAATTTTTGCACGTGTGAAACACGTGAAAACAAATGAAAATTTTATATCTAATTATTTAAAAAATTCAAAATGTTACAATGTTAGTCAGGTTTGGCCTAGCTAGGTTAACTCAATAATATGTGCACCATGTTGATCACATGAATATATAATAACCAACGTATATCTGGGTACTCACTGATTTGATGGTTTTGCAGGCTATGGCTTGCAGAAGTTCTTCCACTTCTCGACCAAGGGATGAGTAACCGGACAATGCTGCTATCCTGCAGACCATGCAACAACTGATGGCCCTTCAACAAGAGCATAACGAATTGATGAGGGCTGTACTAGAGGTCACCAACTGAACTGTCACTGGACCTGCACCGGGGCTACTATCACCAAGGCCCGGCACTGTGGCAGACATCATGAGGCTGCACCCAGACAAGTTCTCGGGTACAGAGACGCCGCTGGAGGTTAAGCAATGGCTTATCCGAACGGAGCAGTTGTTGATTGCAGCTAGGATCTCAGATGTTGATCGTATGGATGTGATAAGAATCCAGCTGGTGGACCTCACCCATTCCAGGTGGCGGGCTGAGACTGAAAGGCTTGAGAGACCCATCACTTTGGCTACCTTCACGGAGAGCTTCATGGCGAAGTTCTTTCCTAGTGTTACCAAGATTGAGATGGAACGACAGTTCGTTTCCTTAACTCAGGTCAGTCAGATAATGTTATTTAAATGTCATTTGTTGCTGCTTACTTCACATATGACAATATTAATTTAAACATAACCTTGATTCAGGGGAATCTTTCCGTGGATGAGTATGCTGCAGAGTTTAATCGGAAAACGTTTCGCTACTGCCATGGTGGCCACTAATGAGGACAGGGCTCGCAGGTTCCTGATGGGCTTGAACTTTCACATTCAAGACCGTTTGGCTGTCCATCGGCACCGCACCTATGCAGATATTATGGATGCGGCCAGGATCTAGGAGCATACTCTTAGGAGGTTGGGTGCTACACAGCGGGATGTACAACACCCTACTGTAGCTCGGCCTACTGGGGGGCCTATTCAGAGGCCAGTTTCGACCCTTCCAACGAGGGCGCAACCGTATTCGCCTGTTGCCCCGAGAACCGTTCAGACTTGTGACTACTATTATAAGGTTGGACATCCGCGGCAGGACTGCATAGTAGCAAATCGGCTATGCCTTCCGTGTGGGAGTAGTGATCACATGGTTCGTGACTGTCACAGGAACAGGGCTCCTGTGCCGATTGGAGGTGCATCTCAGCAGGGAGCACTGGCTCGAGGCTAGGGCAGACCACCTCTTCCACCGCAGAGGCAAGCCTTCGAGCAGAGGAGAGTGGCCCCGTGGGGAGGTCAGACTGGAGGCCGTGGTCAGGCCTATAATCTGGCTGCTGAGGAAGCTGAGACAACTGTTGGAGTGGTCGCAGGTATATCACTATAATTGTATTATTTATTTTCTTTATTCAATTTATGCATGTTATTCCTTTTCTTCTGTACAATTATTTGCACATATCCTGCTTTCACCTCACTGCTATTCTTTGTTCATATTTTAGGTATCATCTTAATTTTTTCTCTTCCTGCTCATGTTCTGTTTGACTCTGGTGCTACCGACTCCTTTGTTTCCTCCCGCTTTGTTGATCAGCATCGTTTAGCAAGCGACGTCATGCCTGCAGATTGGGACATCTCCACAGGTGGAGATGTCATTGTCTGTTATAAGGTGTGCAAGCAAGTTGCTGATAGATGGTGTTACCTTCAAGGCTGATCTGATTGTGATCCCCAATTCTGGCTTTGATGTTATTCTGGGGATGGACTGGTTGGGTGTTACTCATACCGTGATTGATTTCTGAGAGAAGAAGGTGACTTTCAGGCTTCCACGACACCAAGAGATCGAGTTTCATGCGAGTGAGACACCGCTTAGATGTGTCAAGAGCTCGATGAACCCGACAACTGCTACACTTGAGTCGTTGTGCACTGATGGAGATGTTGAACCTTTGGTTGTGCGAGACTTCATCGATGTCTTTTCTGAGGAATTTTTCGGATTACCATCAGATCGAAATGTGGAGTTCAGTATTCATGTTCAGCTGGGTACGACACCTATCTTGAAGAGTCCGTACCGTATGGCACCAGTTGAACTGGCAGAACTGAATGTACAAGTTCAGGAGCTGTTGGACAAGGGTTTCATCAGGCCGAGTGTTTCGTTTTGGGGAGCCCCAGTTTTGTTCGTCAACAAGAAGGATGGCGGTCACCGACTCTACATTGACTATTGAGAGTTGAATAATGTCACTGTGAAGAATCGGTATCCAATGCTGAGGATTGACGACCTGTTTAACTGCACGGTCGACTGTCCTGTTCTCTGTTGAACCCTGTGCACTCGAAGAATGCTCAGTAGCCTAATTGCGGTGGGTGGTCAGTCAAAAGCACCCCAGAACAGTCGTCCACAACTCCTCTAACTGTCTTTCTTCTGGCTACTATTGTCTTCTCTTACTGTCTTCGTCTTCTCCTCTTCTTTTCTAACTTCAAAAACTCTCGTGCCTACATGTGATTGAGACCAAAATCTTAATTGCTATAGTGAATGCAAAAAAAAAAAAAAAATTCAGAGTAAAAAAATTATTGCAAAAAGTACGTACAACAATGCAGTTATACAATGCAAAAAAAAAAAAAAGTAGCCAACCACAAATCACTATCATCAATGACTTGCTGCATCACATGGGTCAGTTGTGTAAGACAATACTCCAGATGGATTTAAGAAAAGTTCTTCAACACGCTGTTTGTACTGTCAAAGACTCGTAGGCACTGTCACGAAAAGTTCTTCAACCCTCTAAAATTGGCTGTCAAAATCCTGGATAAGGAAAAGAGAGTGAGGATTATACCTAACTTCCCAGCTTATGGATAGGATAAAGAACCTACCTCGTTAATAAAAAACTAAAAATAAGTAATCATTGATTTTAAATATAGATAAGAAAAAAATAAATGGAAATTATATGAAATGAAAAACAATTTGATAAAAGGAATACAAAGAAGAGACAAGGAGAGAATCGGGCAACCCACAGTGCCACTCTGCCTAATACAATATCATGACTAAAACTAAACCTGGATCATTTTCCTCTATTTGGCTCTGTTGTGATCAATATTCTCTGTCAAGGCTAAGGTTATTATATTCTTAATGCCTCCAAATAATCCAATTATCTTATCTTGGCATACATCCATATTATAAATAAATGTTTCTAAAGAAACAGTTACTAAATCTACCTTATCGAAAAAGTTCCATTATAATTTAGAAATTTTACCTTTGATCTTCTATCTTTTCTATGAAGCTAGGAGTGGGGCTAAGGTAGTTTTATGGAGCCATGTGAAGTTTATTTAGATTAGAATGGAAGAACCTTACATATTAGAACCCGCGAAACCATGTTGCCCAATAGAAAACACACAATCACAACCATATCTTAAATACCGATTAAAATATTAAACAAAAGTACCTTATTTGTGAGTGGAGTAAGTTTTGGGCAAGATGAAGGTGAGGAAAGGATTATCTCGCTGCACGATTTTTTAAAAAAAATGACCTATCATCGAAACCTTTGCATTAGTAAGTGATGTTAGGCAACAAAGAAGGTGTGGACCAAGATTTCAGGGCATAGGACAGGCTCGAGGATAGAAAGAGGTTAATGGGTTAGATATGTTGAGGGTAAGGTAGTTAGAATTTCCACTTTGGAGAATGTGAGAGTGGAAATGGGAAGCATCTATTGCTTTCTCTCTGAGATTGATGTATAGAGTACTAAATTATGGGGGATTGAGGATTGTGGCTAGGTTTGTACTGTCAAAGACAAGCGCCTACTGAGGTTTAAAAATTTCATGCGCATAATAAAGCAATTCTTACTAGAGCTGATTTACAAACGAGATAAATTCGTCAAGATGTCAATTGAGTAGGTTGTGGGTGTCAATATGAGACGCCCAACCATTCGTTCTTTGGATGATAAAAGCAGGAGAGTGTGGAGGGTGGTGTATTCAACCTTTTGATCTGCTCCAACTTCCGCCTAGTGTTGAAAGATTATGGGAAGAGTGGAGAGGGAATAATCTGAAAAGAGAAGATTTGAGTGCTTGGATATTGCAGTTAGCACCACATTGGGGGCCATTGGGCTTGCCGGTAATAATTTGTGCTTTAGAGACGGGAAAAAAAGATGTTTTGATCAAACGTGTAATCAATCAGACTTTTCAATCTCTCTTCTTGGAAGGTTTTTGAGTCAAAAAAAGAAAAATCAGCAAGTCTATTGTTTAGAAATTGTAAGAGTAAATTAAAGAGGTGTGCAACGGATAGTTTATTTCTGATAGAAGCTGATATAGGTAAAAGTAGAACCAAATCGGGACCGTTCAAATCAGGCACTAATCTTAAAGCTCTTAGAGGTTAAACGGTAAAATCCACTACGGGTTCGTAAACGGGAATTGGGCATCTTCCAAGCCTCATAGCCCAAAACAGGTATGCCTTATTGGGTTGTCATTACAGCCCAATGTTAATGAGTATATGATTATTTAAATATGATTAAACTCATAATTAACCAAAAAGGCAGTTTAAAAGCTGTATCTTTTATCATGAGAAGAGTTTTAACTCATTCTCTCCAACAACTCTTATCCCTTCATGAAGAAGAGACAATCAATTCAATCCAAAAATACCGGAAAATAGAGATAAATCATTATCTTGAAACTGATCTCCAAGGCGACTATAAATACCCCCTACCTCCACTAGAACAGGGTAATCACTATTTTACCAACAAAAGCACTCTCATATTCTTCTTGAGTTCTGACTTGAGCGTCGGAGGGACTGTCTTCGATGTCAACCCCCGGTGTTTCAGACTTTTTGGAGGTCAATCGGAGCAATTATCATCGTCAAGATCAGATCCAACTGTGCAAACGAGTCAGATTTAGGAGTCAACATTAGTTGGAAACAGTCAATATCGACAAAAGTAAAAAATGTCAGTTTTTTGTTGGTTCAAAAAGAATTCACAATTTTCTGTTTGCTCCCACACAGAAAAAAGTAGCAAAAGATTGACACTGTCTGTGGGAATAAAGAAAGCAATCCGACCAAACTTCACTGGTAAAAATAAGTTTTCACCCATGCCTCCAAAGGGGAATGGGAAGGCCGTGGCCTCAAACCGACGAGCCAACTCTCTTCCTCCACCTCCTCTTGAGGACGTCCCTCCTACCCTTCAGCTGGATCAACTCCTTCAGCCGGAACAACCTCAATAGCCTACTCAACCCTCCTCCAAGGAGCTTCCACTAGGGGGCTCCCGAAGAAATCAAACCCTAGCGCAATACATTGGAGAGAACACAGGGTCAGTCTACAACTCTACACCTTTCATCATGCCTCCCGAGGAACATCAACCTCAACAAGACCTCTGCCATCTCATAAACTCCAGACAGCAGGAGTCTGAACGTAGGGGTCGTTCAAGCAGGCCACATCCATCACATCAGATAGGCGCGAGGAGTCCCTCTCCATGAAGGCCACGATCCAGAAGAGCTCTCTCTCCAAGAGGGAGAGAAGAACTGTTAGGTTTCAAAGGCAATCATAGATTAAATACACAGCGGAAGAATTATAAAAAAATATCGAAACCTAGCCATGGATCAATGCGAAAACCATAAATCATGTTTTGGAGTTATACGTTGAAGATGGATCGACTGTCTACACATTATGCTAATCACAGCCCTACAATATTGCGATGCCTCTACGGTATCCACACGAACAGATCAAATCAAGTTGTCCTTCATGTCGCGGTGCTAGCTGTGGGAAAGGAATATTCATCATGATCTCTCTCTCTCTCTCACAATTTCTATGACGGCTAAGGTTTTCTCATGAATGACTTTTTCAAAGATACGTATCATATATATAGGAGCAGAAAATTAACCCTAAGAGAGTAATGATGCGTTGGGCTCACAATCTGACCTGGGTCAAATTCGTGTGTAGGCCTTTGAACTTTAGTCAGCCAATTTAATCTGATTAAATGTCCAACAAATGTCAGGAATCCAAGTCTAACTTGTATCCCCAATTAAATACATCTTATGAGTTTAAATCCCAATTTCAATCTATTCTAAGTGTGTGACCCTGTACGTTTCTATTACGTTGACAGTAATACTAAAATTATATTCTAGTATTACAAACAGTGAGCGGTATCTAGCAATACATCACTGCTACTCACATAACAGGAATGTCAGTGATTTGACATAACCTAACCGTGACCAATGTTACCATGTAGTCTAGTTCCTTTGTCGAGATATATTATTTGACCACAAGGTATAGAGCATGTCACCCTTATATAGTTTAATCTTTGGTTCTAGATGTCCGAGTAGACTTACTAAAACAAATGAGCTCAATGTCTCATATTGACAAATTTGAGTACGGTCATGCATTTTGCAGTCTCACTCAATTAAGGGGCCCATAGATATCGCTAATGTTATGTAAGAGGGACAAATCATATCTAAGTCACTCACATCTCTTCGCATGATTTGTAGTATATCCAATAGTCGACTTTATAATCACCTTATTACAAACAGCATTTGACGACATTAAAACATACAATTTCTCATGTAGGAAACCGTAGTGACTTCAAGTCAAAGGACTATGTATACCATGATCACTGTGAGAACCGCTTATGACACTCACATAATGATGCATACAGCATTCTCATGGTGGGTCAGTCCAATACATTATTACTCTAATATGTACCCATGTAAAAACATGATATCTCATATCCATGACCCGTAAGATATGGTCATCAGTCTACGCACATACTAGTCTTTATGTATTATTGTTGTCCTAATTTACAATAATACTTGACTAGGGACATTTAAGAATAGTGTGTAACATCCTGTATTTTCAAATAATTAAATTTGTATTCGCGTGTCTTGCACGTGCAAATTAATGTATGTATTTGACTTTAAAATTATTCTTATATCATGAACAAATATTCTCTTCTATTTTAAAATTAAAGCCTATTATTAATCTTTAGGCATAATAGTCTAATTCTAGTCCACTTAAATAAATAAATAAATTAATTAAAGAGCCCATGAAATTTAGCCAACCAAATTAGCCCACTAGTTAATTTTATTAATAATTAATACAACTTGTAGAGTAGACTTGATCAAATAACAAATAAATTAACAATTAAATGAACAAACTAATTTGTAGTATGCATAAAGAGGCACGTGCATTGCACATGCACGTGCAAATTGAATGAGAAGACTTGGCCGGCCTAGAGTTGGAGTGGGAGAAGTGGAGGAGTGGTTACATGATAATGGGTGGTTCTTCTAACTCCCAAATGTATCCTAGTCCTTCATCCAAACTCATCTCAACCCTCCATTTGGTCTTGAGTTGTGTATAAATAGCTCCCTTGGTCATCCATTTCTCTTCACACTTAGATTTTTCAAAGAGAAAGATAGAAATTGTGTAAGAGAAAAGAAAGAATTGTGTGAGAAAAAGATTGAGTTTTGTGTGTGTGCGCGCTTTTGCATCTTGGAGGCCGACCATCAAGGAGGTGAAGGAACCCGGGGTACACTAGCAAGGAGGAGAAGCTCGGTGTGCACTAGATTGGAGGAGAAGGCTCGCAACTAGGAGAGACGATCGTGCTTTCAAGGAGTTCTTTAGGAGTTTTTCATTTGTTTCTTCATAAGGTGGGTGATTTCTTTAACTTCTAATATACACGTCATGCTAGGATTCTAATTTATGAACATGTTAGAAACAAATAGAAAAGTTGTCATATACTTGCTTGAAAAGACTAGTAAGGAAAAGGAAAAACTCTTGTTTGGCTATATGTGAAAGTTAACATAATGATTTGAAATTTGTTAATTAAGATTTTTTATGATGCTTTATTAATAGATTTGCATGCTAGAATACATATGAATTGATGAATCATGATTATATGAAAATTGTGCTTATGAATGAATTGTAGAATGCAAAATAATATCCATGGATTGTGAAATAAATTGATTAGTTGCAATAAGTGTTGATTTTAATTGTATTGTATGGATAATATTATATTCACTAGATTGTCAATTATGTTGTCTCTTTGAAACATAAGAAAATGTATTAGTTTTGTAAAGATAAGATTAACTTATGGGCTTTGATTATGTTAAGGAATGAAAAATTTGTGTAATCATATTGTGAATAAATGGGGAACAAGTAAATAAAAAGATTCATCTAGAAAAGGAATTTTCGTTGTCAAAAAATGTATTAATGTTTCACTTTTCAAAAGAAATAAGTGAAATAGTCTAATATGTGGCTTAAAAATGAGAATTTTGGAAATCTAAGAAAATATAATATACTGTTTTTCAAAGAAATACATTTTGGAAAAAGAGATTTAGATTTGTTTGAGTAAGTACATTGATTGAAAAATCGAGTTTACTAAAGAAAGAGTAGATACAGTACGATCTATACAAAAAGCACTCAACCAACTTCATATCGGTTAGTCACTCAGGACCAAGAGGTCTTCGGGTGCGCTTTGGGTCTGTTACTGTAGCAGACAGGTGTGTTGGTCTTAGGTTCGAGTCTCGCTAGAGACTCTGTTTTTATGAAATTTCGATTTTTAATCAAATCCCTAAACCAGACTTTAAGTATAATTTAAGTCCCCTTCATATCATTTAGTCACCCTGGCCTTTCTAATCGTTAGGTGCGCTTTGGGTCAGTTACTGTTCACTGGCGGGGGTGTTGGTCTGGGTTCGAATGCGGCGTTAGCCTTTTGTTTGTGGTTTTTCATTTTTTTAACTTATTTCGATTTTTTTTGGAGTTTTTAAGTGTATAAAAAATTGAGAAAAAATATTAGAATTCTTCTAAAATTACCTAGACTTCATGAAAATTATTTCTACAATATTTGACTTATTACAATAAGAATTAGAAGTAATTTTGGGAAGAGGAACTTGATAAATATTCTTAGATTATGACTTGATTAATTAAAGAAATGGAATATTCTGAATATAAAGAATTTTCGTGTAGAGATTAAAAATGAGATTTTTGACCAGAAAAATTTGAGTAAGTTACATATGAAATTTGATGGTTAATATATGCAAGGTGCATGGAAAATGAAATGTGAAAATTTGTGAGTATAAACACCAATTTTGATGAACATGAAAAGAGATTGAAACTAGAGTTTTAGCTAAGTCCTTAGATCGGCATGAATAAAATTTTGAAAGAGAAATGTGATAATAAAAGACTAAGATTGGACCATGGTTAACAAGTTATGTTTAAGACCGGTGTAAAGGTAACGCTAACTCTAGTAATTTTACTCATGTTTCAATTATCTAAGGATTAGACACATAGTGAAGATGTGATGAAAGTAAGAGAAAAACATAAGTATGAGGGCCTCAGATCAATGGTGTGAGAGTGTTTACAGGCTGTCTGCATGATGCATCTGTCATGATGTAGATACATCTCCGGAATTATCGGAACTGTGGCGACGCTTGTGGGGTGTTTGGTGAATACGTAGTGCCATCGTTCCATAATGGAGGCGAATTGTCCATAGGTTGTCTGCATGATGCGTCATGTCATGACTTAGGATTCCCCTCCAGGCAGTCTGGGCATGGGCTCGTAACTCATAGAACATCTAGGATACTTGCCATAGATGCCGTAGTAGTTTAACTCATAACGAGGGATCCAACCCTACAGGATGAAGAACGGTTAAGGGCTTGCCCTCAGATTTATGTAGATAGGGATGCATAAGTTTGAACAAGTGCGCATTAGTGTCATGAAATAATAAATAACTGCATTTAAGACTAACTGCACATTCACATACGACATCAATAAGATAGTCCCCCTTAGCTTTGTTTGTGAACAAGTGTGTGCTTTCCAAGTAAGAGAAATTAATGTATTATATCCGAGCGTCAGTTGTATGCAACTAACGTGCCCACAGTTTCTATGCAGAAGAAAATAAATGACAAGACTAAAGAAGGAATGCTGCCTAAAGAAATGTTCAAATTGTTATTTATTTCATGTATCATGTTGTATTTATAATTCCTCTACGTCGATGTAAAACATTGTTGTAAATTTTTTTTTTAATTTCTATGTAAAATTGTACGAAGTGAAATGTAAAGATCCTTTGAAAGTTCGAATTCAGACTTATTTGGAATTCGAGGTGTTACATAGTGTTCTGATTACAACCAATAGGATCTCACAATCAAGTCATGCACTTGATATCCCATGGTATTGGAACTACAATTCGAAGCACTTTATTATGTACATTTAATCACATACAAAAAAAAAACACAATAAATAAAATGTCTCATATATGAAATAAATGTCATGATGCAATGTAAACTAGTAATGTTAATACACAACTGGCCTCTAAGGCATAGACCAACATGAACTCTCTCTCCTAGAAGGCAAAGAAGATTCCCCTCTCCTAGGGGGTGAAGAAGTCATCGCTCCCTAGGGGACAATAGAAGAACTTCTCCTAAAAAAAAGAGGAATCTAACTCCAACCAGCAGAACAACCCCTAGAATAGGGATGGAGGAAGGAGTACCTGTCACCAGAGCAGAACTACGAGAGTTCAAAGATGAAATTGTTTAGGCCCTTGGCGTAATTCCTCTCTAGACTCGACGAACTAGTCCTCACCACTCTACCCCCTCCACAACGCGAGGAGTCCCGTGGATCCACTAGATCTAATCAACAGAGGATGTCGTCCTCCAACGCCTCCGAAAGATGGAAGATCGTTTATCACTACTAAAGCAGGAAGAAGGAAGATAGGAAAGAAGATACCAACCCGTAAGACCCCCATTCTTTGAGAAGATCATTGAGACTCTTGTCCCATTAACTTCATGGTTTCAACAATTGAGCCGTACAATAGGGAGTCCGACCCGGTAGATCACATCGAGAGTTTTAAAACCCTCATGATGATCCACCAAGTATCTGACACTTTCCTTTACATGACTTTTCTAGCAATCCTGAAAGGATCCGCACGGGAGTGGTTCTCTCGTCTCTATCCAGGGTCCATCTTGTCCTTCAACCAACTTGAGGAGCTCTTCTTCACACACTTCATCACCATCGCAAAATACAGAAGGCAAGTCCCTCCCTACATGACTTGAAGCAAATGGATGGGGAGTCCCTCAGGAGTTATGTTCGGTGCTTCATAGCCGAGTCTTGGTCCATCTCCTCACTCAACTCAGCCATAGCCATGGCTGCCTTCAGGTACAATATAAATCATGACTACCTCAAAGCCTCTCTCTCTTGTCAAAAGACCTTCCCAGGACTACTCCAACATCATTCAAAGAGTCAAGAATTATATCCGTGTGGAGGGTGCTATTCGACCTCAAGAGCAGAAGGTGATCTCATCCGGGAACAAATGAAAGTGCACTAACAAAGATGAACCTAGTAAGTCCCAGAAGGATGCCACAGGCTAGCGTCATCCACCTCCAATGCCTCAATTTGATAAGTACACTCCGCTTAATGCCAGCATCTCTACAATCCTCATGGAAGTTGACAATGAGGGACTCATTTGACCTCCCCACAAGTTGAATGCTCCAAATGGAAGAAGGGATATGAACAAGTGGTGCGAGTTTCACAAAGATTACGTGCATCTCACAGATGACTGCCGAGCACTCAGGGACGAACTTGAAGGGTTGCACTGATGTGCGTACCTGGCCAAGTTCGCTCAAGGAAATGACACTGAACCCCCTCCTCCAAGAGGAGCCAATAAGCGATCCGAGAAACTAGCCTAGTCTCAAGGCTCGGAGCGCATGGAGATATTCCACTCAATCCATGCGGGGCCTATGGGGGAATCATCTAAATCGTCCAGGAAAGTGTTTCTCTGAGAAGTGAACTAGGTGCAGAATATCCCCCCTCCCAAAAACTCGGGGGTCCCGATCACATTTTCAAACCAAGACCTGGGAGGTGTTCGAACAGCTCACTGCGATGCAATAGTAATCAGCATATGTATAATCAATCATGAGGTACGCCTGCATCTTAGTAGATAACGACATTCTGATAAGCATCCTCTTCCTGAATGTATTCGAGGGCCTCAAGCTCAAGAGAGACCTCCTCAATCCCGCCGGGTACACTCTCCATGGATTCTCCGGAGCTCCAGTTCTAATCGAGTGAATAGTCACTCTTGACGTGACTGAGGAGAAAGCTCCAACTACCCACATGGAAGCACTCGATTTCATGGTTGTCGACATGAAGTCTGCCTACAATGCCATTTTTGGTTGCCCAGGGCTAGCAGACTTTCACGCATTTGCCTCAGCTGAACACATGAAGATGAAGTTCCTTACAACAGCAGGGGTAGGGGAAGCTAAAGGAAGCCAAGAAGCTGCTCAGGCGTGTTACACCATTACATTGGGGGACTAGATCCTCTCCCTCGACAATATGTAACTTTCCCAAGAGAGGGGACAAGCCAGCTCTGAACCCTTAGAATAACTAGTAGAAATCTCCTTATCCCAAGAGGATCAAGCTAAGTGTTTTCGGGTGAGCAAGATACTCCTCCATCAAGTTAAGAAGCAACTCATCACTTGCATTAGGGAGAACCAATATCTCTTCACTTGAAATGCCAAGCACCTGATGAAGTATAACGAGGGTGCTTAATGCCCTCCCTAAGTAAACTTCAAACAAGTAATAAAGACCAACACTTATAACAGTCGCAACATGTAATAAAGGCTACCATCAAAGAAGCCACTTAGTTTTATTTTTCAAATAAAATTTAGTCTTTTCTCTTGTAAAATTCTTGTAAAATTTCATCAGATGCAAACAACAAGTCAATCACATGGTTCGCCCCTAAGCAACACCGTATACTCACTAAGCACTCCAACGAACAAGTGTGAGATCCATTCATGATTTACAGAGTCGCACGGACACACTTGCCCTCGAGCAAGAATCCGGAGTATGTCTCACCGTACGAGTGCTCAACCCTGGACAAGTACGGAGTCCACTCATGGTTCACAGAGTCGCTCTAGCTACTTGTCCCAGAGCAAGTCTGCGGGGCACCACTCACAATTCGAGTGCTTCCAAAACTCATCGTCAACCTATTCGGAGTTCATTCATGGTTCGCAGGGCTAGTCTAGCCACTTGTCCACAAGCAAGTATGCGGGGCACGACTCGCCATTCAAGTGCTTAAAAAACAACTCCAGATAAGTGTAGAGTCTACTCATGGTTCATAGAGTCTCTCCAGCCACTTCCCCAGAGCTAGTGAGGGGCACACCTCGCCATTTGAGTGCTCCCAAAACTCGTCGTCACCCTGTTCAGAGTCCATTCATGGTCAATAGAGTCACTCTAGCCACTTGTCCCTGAGCATGTGTGCGAGGCACGACTTGCTAGTTGAGTGTTCCCAAATTAACCCCAGATGAGTGGGGAGTCTACTCATGGTTCATAGAGTCGCTCTAGCCACTTGCCCCCGAGCAACTGTGCAGGGCACGACTCACCATTCGAGTGCTCCCAAAACTCGTTGTCACCCTGTTTACAGTCCATTCATGGTTCACTGGGCCATTCTAGCCAGTTGTCCCCAAGCAAGTGTGTGGGGTACAACTTGCCTTTCGAGTGCTCCCAAAACAACCCCGGATTAGTGCATAACAGAGTTGCTCTAGCCAATTGCCACAGAGATAGTGTGCGGGGAACATCTCGCCATTTGAGTGCTCCCAAAACTCGGCGTCACTCTGTTTGGAGTCCATTCATGGTTCAAAGAGCCACTCTAGCCACTTGTCCCTGAGCAAGTGTGCAGGGCATGAATCGCCATTTCAGTGCTCCCAAAATAATCTCGGATGAGTGCGGAGTCCATTCATGGTTCATAGAGTCGCTCAAGTCACTTGCCCCAGAGCTAGTGTGCGGGGCACACCTCACCATTCGAGTGCTCCCAAAACTTGTCGTCAACCAATTCGGAGTCCATTCATGGTTCACAGAGCCACTCTAGTGACTTTTCCTCTAGCAAGTGTGCGGGGGACGAATCGCCATTAGAGTTCTCCCAAAACAATCCATGATGATTGCAGAGTCCACTCATGGTTCATAGAGTCGCTCTAGCCACTTACCCCAGAGCTAGTGTGTGGGGCACGCCTTGTCGTTCGAGTGCTTCCATAACTCGTCGTCACCCTGTTCGGATTTCACATAGCCACTTTATCCACTTTTCCATGAGCAAGCATGTGGGACACGACTTGCCATTCGAGTGCTCCCAAAACAACCCCAGATGGGTGTGGAGTCAACTTATGGTTAATAGAGTTGCTCTAGCCACTTGCCTTAGAGCTAGTGTGTGGGGCATACATCGCCATTCAAGTGCTCTCAAAACTTGTCGTCACCCTATTCAGAGTCCATTCATGGTTCATAGAGCCACTCTAGCTACTTGTCCTGGAGCAAGTGGGCGGGGCACGGCTTGCCATTCTAGTGCTCCCAAAATAACCCCGTATGAGTGCATAGTCCACTTATGGTTTATAGTACCTCTTTCGCAACTTGCCCTTGAGCAAGTGTGTGGGGAACGACTCGCCATTCGAGTGCTCCCAAAACTCGTCGTCAACCTGTTCGGGTCCATACTCATGGTCGTTAGAGTCTCCTTATGACATTTCCTCACCATTCGAACACTCCCACAATTGGTCACAACTAGAGTTGCTCCTCAAACTAGCCACCCGAACGACTCTCTCCTCGAGTCCGGTGATGCTCTTCACCCAACTAGCCTCTCGAGCGACTTTCTACCAAAATGAGTTTGGAGCTCAACTCACACTAGAGTTGTTCATCAAAATTGCCTCTTAAACGGCTCTCTCCTACAGCCTGGTGATGCTCTTCATCCCTCTCGCTGACCTTCTTCTACAACGGGATCGAAGCTCAATTCACCCCTTGAGTTTCTCCTCAAACTCGCCTCATGAATAACTTTTCCCAAGGGTGTAACCCTTGTGTTCCTTTTCTTGTATTTTTTTTATGTATTTGTTTTTCCTGGGTATTCATTCTGATTGTACTCTTTTGTCCAATCTGAACCGTGTAATCATTCCTTCGTTCTTATAAACTATTTTATTGCCGTCATTAAATTCTGTGATTTTCAATCTTCTGATTTAATTTCTTCTGCTAATTATTTTATATCTAGATGATTTTGTTTAGTTCTAAATCATAAATTTCCTGGCCTCATTATTTATATTTGATTTCTACCCTATTGGATTCGACTTCGAACCCAATCCATTCTATTTAAACCCTATACCCTCTTCTTATTGGATCTAGACCTACCCTAAACCCTATAACTTGCCCTATTGGATCTTAAACCCGCTAAACCCGCTACCTAATACCCTCTTTTATCCAGTCTCCCTCAAATCTCTCCCTCACGTTCTCCCTATCTGCCTAACTATCAGATCCCCTCCCCTCAATCCTATGACCTTCTCTTAGGTTATTTCAAATCCTATCTTACCAAAATTCCGTTATAATCATAACCAAATTTGTTCTCTCTTTCTCCCTACAGTGGATATTTCCTAAACAACAATTTTCTCTCTCTCTCTCTCTCTCTCTCTCTCTCTCTCTCTTATACTCCCTCTCTCTACCTCTTCGCTATACCCATCAACCGAATCTTGTCGCTGCCCCCGACCGTCGACCAACCGCACTAGCGACCATCTCGACGTCGCGCCACCTCGACCGCCGTCAGCAGCCCAGCCATGTATCCACTTCCTCTTCCCGAAGCCCGTTCAACCCGCAACCCCTCATCCCACCGTCGACTTTCGCCGCCTGCCGTCATCCCGCCATCCTTTCGCCACGCCGTCGTTGCCAAGCCACCATCACTGTCGTACGTTGCCGCCGACCTTCATCCCGCAAGCCACTTTTTGTTCGTGAGTCATTGTGTTTGCGCTCGTGTGTTTGGATCCATTCTCGTTATTCTATTCTCGTCGAATTCATCGTCTTCATTGAGGCAAGTAACTTGTATGTTATTTTTATTCTAAATACAAGTACAAATACCGCAAGTAGTCTTGCTTTCAATTCATTTTATTATCATGTTAATTCCTTGATAATCTTGATCTTAGTTGCTTGATCCGTTTCCATCAATTCGTAGTCATGACCAATCAGAACAAGTTGTCACACACACACTATACGAAAATAAATTAGATCTAGATAGATTTCTTCATGTGTATATACTTATTCGTGATCTATTGTATGTTGTGAATTTTTGTTATATGATTGATGTGCTAGATGTGTTATCTCATTGTGGACTTGTTAATACCCATGCCATGATTGATTTAAATGTTCAATATATCATGTTTTGCATCATACTCTAATTTAGTTCTATCGTAGATGAGGTGTTTGATAAAATGCATGAAAGAAACTTCTTTTTGATGTTGCCCTGATTTGGTATAGCAGTTTAGACCCTGTTAAAGTCAGTAAAATAAACTAACTTGTGAATATAATTCGTAGGCCTCTGTGTCTATTTTTCAGAACTTTCGACGGATCTCAATTTCTATTTTTGATGTGTGAGTTATCGATGTTTTGCTACAGCTGTGTCGTAAATTTCAGATTCTGAATTATAGAACCAATGCATGATTTATTATTTTAAAACTGATGTTAAACATAAAATTTGGACTTAGTATTATTCTGAGTATGACTAGATATGACTAGGATCCACTCCAATTTTTTATAGAATTGTTTAATGACTCTTATAACTTATTTCATGATTTTGAAACCAGTCATATAATTGCTAAACTGCATGTTGTTCAGTAAAGAAATCTAATTTCAGTCTGATTCCATTCACTTTTGATTAAAACCTTGTGAACATGAAATGTAGCCTAGTGTGTCTATTTTATAACCCTTTTGACGGAATTGAATTCCGAATTGTATTTTGTGAATTATCACTGTTTTGGTACTACTGTGTCTAAAATTTTAGATTTATTAAATTGTTGTATTACTCTGATTTTCAAATTAAATTTACTATGCTATCTATAATATAATAACATGAAAATTAATATGCTGAGACTAGACATGCTAGGGAACCTTCTAGATTTTTCCTGGATTTAATTATGGTGTTTTTGGATTCCTTTTCATGCTTATAAACAAAACTTTGCAATTTCTGACTGAACATGAATTCTCTATAAAATGCTATTTTGAACCTTGTTGCTATAGTTGTTATATGACTTGTGTATATGCGCTGGATTTGACAGAGAGTCTAGTTTCTAGAATTTTTGATGGATCTAGAATTGCATTCCTGTAGCAATGAGAATCTCAGTTTTGGTGCAGCAACGTCTTGCTATCCAGAATTGAAAGTCTCGTTGTTCTAACTATTATAGGTTGTTTCGTCACCCTTTTATGTTGCTATAAAACTTGAACTTGTTCCTTGTTTCTTGTCATATATTTATTGCCCTGTTTGTGCATGTCTAAGCCTGCTTTAATAATAATAACAAGTAAGCAAGTTGGGGTTAAGGAAAAGATCTAGTAGTGGAAAATATAGAAATGTGTACTTAGAAGGGGGCCCGTGTTTCTCACCTATTACATTATTACATGATATATGATCCTAATTAAATGTTTACATGATTACCTGAGTACATACTTCCATATGAGAAGGTGTACTTAGAAAGGGGGCCCGTGTTTCCCACCTGCTTACCCGACTACATACTTCCCTATAGGAGGGTGTACTCGGAGGGGACCCGTAGGTCCTACCTGATACATGACTACCTCTTATATGATTACATGATACATAATCCTGATTACCTGTTTACATGATACCTGAGTACACGGCCATATATAATTCACTACGAAATCTAAACCCAACTTGTTTGAATGTAGCAACCATGTGGTAAAATTTGGAACGAATGAAGTGCTACCTAGATAGGATTAAATACAAAACTTGAGAATAACATGATCACTTGCACAATCCTGTTACCTGGACATGCTACCTGACATCTATTACATGTTTACTTGCTTGCATGCTACTTGATATTTGTTAGAAGTTACCTGTACCCTATTACCTCATCATGTTACTTGATTTTGTTGCTTGATTAGGAGTTAGTTGCTCAATTTTGCGGTCGCATTCCTTCCATTCCTTATTCAGTACTTGCTTCTTGTTACTACTCTGTATTCTATTTCCGTACTTGTTTCTCGTACTACTTGCGGCCTGTAACTTGCACTAACGGGCGCATTGTTTCTTGTTTCTCTTTTCTTGCAAATTGATAAATTTGCAAAGCTGCTCGAATAGTGATTGACCAAGTGTTCTAGGTTTGGATAGAGTATCCTGCTTGAATTATTTTCTTATTTTGAATTATTTGTAATTATTGCTACTTGGAACTTGTATTGGGCATTTTTGTCCCATAACTTATTACTTGTTGTTTCCAGATGTAGTTTATTTGAGAATTAAGTATTCGTTTCAAGTAAATCTGTTTATTTAGAAATTTATTTCATGCATGCGTAGATGATTATTTCATGTTTATTTCTTGTTTATTCCTGTGTACTGTTGGAACGTTCCTTTTTTGGAAGCAGAGCGTGACAAAGGGTCTTACGAAGATCTTCTTTGTAGCTCCTTCATGGTGAAGCTCCTTTTCTTAGCCCATAGGAGCGAAGCTCCTTTTCGAAGATTTCGGACATCGAAGCTCTTTTCAACTCCACAGAGTCAAGGATATTGCAGGCCTATTTTTACCCTAAAGACATGTGATTCTTCAAAGGACTCCTGAAGAAAAATTGTAGATCTTAGATTCACCCTCGAAACAAGGGTCACATGCTCCAGTCGAACCACTGTAGCATGTGCCGAACAAAAGTGTTTCCGAGCTAAAAATTGCGCAAAACTGTTGACCAGTTAACAGTCAACAGTCAACATGCCACATGTCAGCACGTCGAAGCATCATGGAGGTTCAGTGTCACAAACCGAACAAATGCGTCCCCGAACTAATATTGGTGCAAAATCCTCCTATCGATCTGAGACCAATCTTGATCAATGGCTCAGATTAAACCAAAATTGTAAAATGCACAAGAGATGCAAATGCCCAACCACACGAAGGGATATTGGAGTTCAGATCCAAGCCCAGTTCAATTTTGAGTCCGAGAACCCCCAAAAAATCAACTCCAAAAGGATATTGGAGCCCTAGGTCGAAGTCCAGTTCAATTTTGAAATCGAAAACCGCTATTCAAAACCTCAAGCTCTGAAACTCCTCGTCTTCAAAAATCCACTTCCGAAAGCTTCGTCGCTGAGCTTGGAATTGCTCTGTCAAGCTTCCCAAACCCTTCACTAAGCTTCACCCTCACCGAACTCGAAGCTGTTGCCGAGATCCTTCGAACTCGTCGAACTCCATTGTTGCGGAACCCCCCTGCATCATCACCGAGCTCACCGCCTCCACGATTACTGAGCTTCACCCTCGTCGAACTCTGTTCACGCCGAACCCCCTTCATTGTCGCCGAGCTCACCGCCTCCAAGATCATCGAGCTTCACCCTCACCCCTCTTCATCGTTGTCGAGCTCTAAGCTGTTGTCGAGCTCTTTCGAACTCGTCAAACTCCATTCTCGCTGACCCCCCTTCATCGTCGCCGAGCTCACCGCCTCCAAGATCACAGAGCTTCACCTTCGCCGTACTCCACGTTGTTGCCGAGCACCTCCAAACTCATCGAACTCTGTTCTCGCCGAACCCTCTTCATCGTTGCCGAGCTCACACGAGCTGAGAAAAGTCTCGCCTAAATCAAGAGCGAAAGGGAAAAGGAGTAGGTCAGCGAAGTTGTTGGATGAGCTGGGGGTTGCTACGGCGAACGAGGGCCTTCATATCTCCTTCCGATGCAGAATTTTAAAAAATAAATTAAAAAAATAAAAAAATGTCAACGGTCAACTTTGGCCGGTCAACTCCACATATCGATCAGCCGAAGCATCATGATCGATCAGTGGCGCACGTCGAACGAACCTGCCCCCGATCGAAATAAGTGCAAAATGTCTTTGACTAGTCAACGGTCAATGCATCTTTTCTACCTTTCGATCTCCTTGATTTGCACTCCAGTCATGATCAATGCTCCAGATTTTGCCACATCATCAATTAATTAATTAATTAATTAATTTAAATATTAAATCAAATTAGTTATTTAAAAAATCAAAAAAATAATTAAAAAATTGTAAAAAGTTAATTTAAAATTCAAAAATAATTATTAATTTTGAAAAGTATTTCTAAATTCCAAAAAATAATTATTAATTTATAATAATTAGTTAAAATTTTCTAAAAATAATTATTAAATTTTAGATATTGAATAAAAATTCGAAAAATGATGAAAATTGGAGAAAAAAGGAAAAATCTGAAAAATTCACAAAAATTCTTGAAAATTCTAAGAATAATTTTGGGAATTTTACAAGCTCAGAATAACAACATTACAGCTTGAGCTTATCAAAAGTTCCTCGAGAACTCCGATAAACAATTGAAACGGGCGAACTACTCCTCAAAGGTGGTGAAACTTAGTCTTCGGGAGTGGGGGCCTGTGATATGGGTAAAAATAGAACCAAATCTGGACCATTCAAATCGAGCACGAATCTTAAAGCTCTCAGGGGTAAAACGATAAATCCACTACAATCGGGTTTGTAAACGAGGATTGGGCCTCTTCCAAGCCCAATAGCCCAAAATGGGTCTGTCTTACTGGGTTGTCATAACAACCCAATTTAAATGTGTACATGATTGTTTAAATATAATTTAAACTCATAATTAACCGTAAGAGACGGTTTAAAAACCATATCTTTTATCATGAGAAGAGTTTTAACTCATTCTCTCCAACCACTCTTACCGTAAGAGACGGTTTAAAAACCATATCTTTTATCATGAGAAGAGTTTTAACTCATTCTCTCCAACCACTCTTATCTCTTCCTAAAGAATAGACAATCAATTCAATCCAAAAATACAGAGAAGTAGAAATAAATCATTATCTTGAAACATACCCCCAAGGCAACTATAAATACCCCCCTACCTCCACTAGAATAAGGTAATCAGTGTTTTTCCAACAAAAGCTCTCTCATATTCTTCTTGAGTTCAGACTTGTGCATCAGAGGGTCGGTCACTGGGGTTAACACCGGTGCTCCAGACTTTATGCAGGTTGATATGGCTAAAAATGGGGGTAAATCGAAATCGTCCAAATCAGGCACGAATGTTAAAGCTCAGGGGTAAAATGGTAATTTTACCAACAAATGGGTCCGAAATGGAAACTGGGTCTTTTCCCAAAAGCCCCATAACCCACGAATGGATCCGTCTTAACTGGGTGTGATTTCCAACCCGCGAGAAACCCGGTCCAGCTGGATAGAATTAGGGTTTATGATTGTCCTTAATCAACGGCCCTGATCGCTTCTATCCATCCACTGGGAAGTAGGGATTTGATCTTATCCCGAAACTGGTTCCTAAGGCAGTTATAAATATCCTTCATCCCACATTGTTACCAGGTAATCAATCTTTTGCCAATCAAAGCTCTTTCATAATCATTCTGATTACTGACTAGAGTGTCGGAGGGTGCGTCGCCGGGATCAACCCCGGTTTTTCGCACTTTTTACAGGTTAACGGTGGGAGATCACGATCAAACTCCGGTGAAAGTTGTTCAGGTTTGACTATTCAACATCCCAAGAATCTACAAATCTATCTGTTTGCCCCCTACACCGATTTCAGCAGCAACAGATTGGCGCCGTCAGTGGGAATCCGACACGCATAGCAATTCATCCTCTTCCATCGGTTAAGATCACCTCCAGCCATGCCTCCAAGGAAACTGAGATCCAGAGGGTCCAACCGTTGGCCCACTCCTCCTCAACCGCAATAGTAGGCTCCCCTCCAAACCGTCCAGTAGTAGGGACAACTCCCTCCTTAGCCTGACCAGCCTCTGCAGCAGGAACAACCTCCTCTTCAGAATCTTCAGCACCAGCGGGCTCCAGCCGGGTCCCAGAACACCGGTATTGGGACCTCTCGTCCTCCTTCTTAGAAGCAACCCTTTCACCGTGACCACATCTCCATACATAACCCTTCAACCGACTCAATGGCATCTCATAACCCTCACCCTTCCGAAGACCTCTGCAACATCCTCATCAACCAACAGAAAGAAGAGGACCTTCGCCGCCGTTTGGATGAAAGGTGGGCCTGTGAGGGAGCCACCCGCTCAGAACGTCCAAATGAGCGATCTCCTAGTCGCCGTGACCACAGGAGGTCTCCTCTTCATAGGAGGCGGAGGGAGTTCCCTGAATACCGTCGAAGAAGACATCATTTTCCCGCTGGTCGGTAGCCCCAGAGGGACGAGAACGGACCCATCACCCGAGCTGAATTCCAAGAGTTCCAGGCTACAATCCTGCAGGCCCTCAATCTCCGACCAAACAACAACAACAATGCTCAGAGGGTCCCCACACCTCCTCTGGTCCAGAGACCTCGCCATCGGTCCCTAACCCCTCCTCAAGCTCCGAGCCACCACCGTCACATCGCCAGTCCTCACCATTCTCCTAGCTACCATCGCCGAACTCCACGCTCTGCTTCGTACGAAGATGAGTCCAGAGGCTCGCCAAGGTACCATCGAAGGTATGATGTTGTCTACCATCGTCTCCACGAGATGGAAAGATGCCTCGGCCAACTTGACAGGGAAGAGGAGCTAAGAGGGAGGACCCTTCGCCCAAGTAGACATCCGTTGCCACGAACCATCATGGATGCTCCCGTTCCAGCAAACTTCAAGCCACCACAGTTCGAGACCTATACGGGGGAGTCAGATCCTGTGGATCACATCGAGAGTTTCAAAACTCTCATGATGATCCACCAGGCTTCCGATGCTCTACTGTGCAAGACCTTCCCAGCTACTCTCAAAGGTCCGGCTTGGGAATGGTACTCCCGCCTCGCCCCATCCTCCATCTTCTCTTTTGAACAATTTGAGACCCTCTTTGTCACCCACTTCATAAGCAGCTACCGAACCGAGAAGATTAGTATTTCACTAATCTTCCTCAGTCAGAAGAAGGGTGAGAAACTACGAGATTATGTCAAGCGGTTTACCGCGGAAGCTAGGTCCATAGCCTCCCTCGACCAATTGGTCGCTGCAGCCGCCTTCCAATCCAATGTCCTCAACTCAAGCCTCCAATCCTCCCTAGCCAAAAGCCCCCCCCGAGACTTCTCCGACCTTTTTCTCAGAAGCAAGAAGTATATCCGGGAAGAGGAAGCTGAACATCGCCCCAATTTCGAGGCGTCTTCCTCCGAAACCAAGAGAAAGGCAGCCGAAGATGAAGCAGCTAAGAAGCTCCAGAAGGACAATGGGGGTCAGCGCCGCTCGCCTCCCAGATTTGAGAAGTTTACCCCTCTCAACACCAATGTTTCAACCATCCTCATGAAATTTGAGAAAGAAGGAGTTCTGCCTCCTGCCCCGAAGATGAATACCCCCAGGAAGGAGAGAGATAAGGAGAACTGGTGCCGCTATCACTGGGACCACGGCCATGACACCAATAACTGTCGGGCTCTAAAGATTAAAATTAAGCCCTTATTCAGAGAGGGCAGCTGTCCAAGTTTGTAAGAAAGGATCAAATTGATCTTCCTTCTCCCCCCAGGGGGGCTAATAAGCAGCCCGAAAGGCATGACGAGAGCCCCAAATTCGATGAAGAGCGCATCCTGCACCTCATCCATGGGGATCCAAAGGGAGGAACCTCCTAACTCTTCTCGAAAGGCTTTTATCAGGGAGGTCAACTCGGTGCACAGCAAACACCCTCCTAAAGGCCTTGGAGTTCTAGTTACTTTCTCGGATGAAGACCTGGAGGGTGTCCGAACCCCCCATTGTGATGCATTAGTGATTAACCTCCACATGGATAACTTCAAAGTGGAGAGGATTCTGGTGGACAATGGCAGTTCTGTCAACATCCTTTTTCTGGCGGCCTTCCGAGGACTCAAACTATTGTGGGACAGGCTCAAGCCCGCCGCTATACGATCCATGGGTTCACGGGAGTGCCAATGACTATCGAAGGGGTGATAACCCTCGACGTAACCGCTGGCAAAACTCCTACTACCCGGACAGAGCCAATGGATTTCATGGTCATCGAAATTCCAGCTGCTTACAATGTGATCCTAGGCTGACCTAGCCTAGCTGCTTTAGAAGCCATCCCGTCTGCTTATCATCTCAAAATGAAGTTCCTAACCAAGGCAGGTGTAAGGGAAGTAAGGGGGAGTCAGGAGATGGCCCGCAAATGCTACATGATCTCGACCGGAGGACCCGTTCTTTCTCTCGAGACTCTTGAAATTCTCCAGGGGAACACCCAGCCTATGTCAGAACCGGTAGACGAGCTGGAGGAAGTGCTCTTCTCGGAGCAAGATCCGAACCACAAATTCTTCATCAGCAAAACCCTCCCCTCTGCCCTATGTTTCGACATAGTCCAATGTATCAAGAAGAACCATGACCTCTTTGCATGGTCAGCCACCGACATGCCAGGGATTTCCGAGGACCTCCTCATCCATCACTTAAGTGTTGCCCCGGGGTCCAAACCAGTCCAGCAGAAGAGGTGTAAGTTCGCCCCCGAGCACCAGCAGGCCATAAAAGAAGAAGTGGACAAGCTCCTCAAAGCCTGGTTCATACAAGAAGTCAACTATCTCGAATGGCTCTGTAATGTTGTTATGGTCAAGAAGGCCAATGGTAGTTGGAGGATTTGCATTGACTTCACGGATTTGAACAAGGCATGCCCTAAAGATCCTTTCCCTCTCCCCAGCATAGATACCTGAATTGATGCTACTTCGGGCCATGAGCTATTGAGCTTCATGGATGCCTTCTCCGAATACAACCAAATCAGAATGTTCCCCCCGGATATCCCGAAGATGTCCTTCGTCACAGATCAAGGCCTCTATTGCTACAGAGTGATGCCCTTCGGGCTCAAAAATGCCGGTGCCACCTACCAGTGCCTCGTCAATAAGGTATTCCAGAATCAGATCGGACGAAACATGGAAGTGTACATTGATGATATGCTGGTCAAAAGTATCAATTGATCCGACAATATAGCCGACCTACAAGAAGCCTTCGACGTGCTGAGGAAGCATAATATGAGACTAAACCCGAACAATTGTGCGTTCGGGGTCTCGTCTGGTAAGTTTCTAGGCTTCATGGTTAGTCAAAGGGGGATCGAAGCCAACCCCAAGAAGATCAAAGCCATACTGGATATGGCTCCTCTTACAAGTGTGAAAGAAGTTTAAAAGCTTACGGGATGCCTCGCAGCCATAGGACGCTTCTTGTCTAAGTCAGGGGAGAAGTGTCTTCCTTTTTTCAAAGCCCTCAGGGGGGCTAAGGGCTTCGAGTGGGGCCAACAGCAGCAGGAATCGTTCGACCAACTGAAAGCCTATCTGGTCAACCCCCCACTCCTCAGCAAGCCTATTCCCGGGGAAACACTCTACCTCTACCTCGCTGCCTCTGAGCAAACCCTCAGTACTGTCCTAGTGAGGGAAGAAGACAAGGCACAGAAGCCTATCTGTTATGTGAGCAAGGTCCTTAGAGACGCCGAGCTCCGCTATCCGAGGTTGGAAAAGATAGCATACGCCTTGGTAATGGCAGCCAGGAAGCTCCGTCCTTCCTTTCAATCCCACTCGGTGGTCGTCCTTACCGACCAGTCGCTTAAGCAAGTCCTGCATAAGCCCGAGACCTTCGGACGTCTGATGAAGTGGTAGATCGAGCTTAGTCAACATGACATATCCTATCAGCCTAGGACTGCAATCAAGGCTCAAGCCTTAGCTAAATTTATAGTAGAAAGCATCATCCCGGAAGTGAGTCAAGCCGCAAATGGTCCACCCATGTGGACAGTATATGAGACGGGTCTTCTTGCACCGAAGGGAACGGAGCCGGAGTCATTCTGGAAGGCCTAGACGACTTCGTTCTCCAATACTCCCTCCACATCAACTTTAAAGCTTCCAACAACGAGGCTGAGTATGAAGCCCTAATAGCAGGCCTGGGTATGGCTCGCAAGGCAGGGGCGCAACATGTCTGGATATTTAGTGATGCACAGCTGGTGGTTAATTAGGTCTTAGGAGACTACGAGGCGCGAGACGGCCGAATGGTTAAGTACCTAGCCAAGGTCCAAAGTGTCATGGCTTCATTCGAAGAGGCACAAATCCAGCGGATCCCTAGAAAAGAAAACTCCCAAGCAGATGCCCTCTCAAAATTGGCCTACTCCTCCCTCCAGGGTCTCGAGCAGACCATCCTAATCAAAGTACTCCTAAAACCAAGCATAGAAGAAGAAGCCCCCGACTAGATGGAGTCGCTGCCCGTTCAACTCTGGGACAACTAGATGAAGCCATTGATAGAATTCCTCAGGGATGGGACCCTTCTCCAAGATCTAAAAGAAGCCCACCGAATCCGAACGAGAGCGGAACGGTACACCCTTGTTGAAGGAGTCTTGTACAAACGCTCCTATACCCAAGTAGATGGCAGACCCTACTTAAGATGCCTCTCCCCAGAAGAAGCCTCGTATGCCCTATAAGAACTCCACGAAGGCATAGGCGGAGCCCACTCGGGATCAAGGTCCCTCACTAGGAAAGTTTTGAACTACGGGTACTTCTGGCCTACTCTACTTCGATATGCCGAGCAACACGTCCGGCAATGCAGCCCTTATCAGCAGTTCTCCAACATCCGCCGATTACCCCAAGCACAAATTACATCTCTCTCGAGTCCAATTCTCTTCGCAATACGAGGGATGGACTTGCTAGGTCCATTCCCACCATCTCCCGGCCAGCTCAAGTTCCTTGTCGTGGTAATCGACTACTTCTCTAAGTGGATCGAGGCCGAACCTCTGGCCACTATTACTAAGAACAAGGTGCTGCAGTTCTTCTGGAGAAATGTAATCTGTAGGTTTGGCGTACCTCGGGTCCTGATAACAGATAATGGAACACAGTTTACAGGGACAAGCATTCCGATCTTTATGTGAAGACCTCGGTATTCAGCAATGCTTCTCCTCCGTCTCCCATCCTCAGTCAAATGGTCAAGTAGAAAATGCCAATAGGCAGATCCTCTTCGGCATCAAGAAGAGACTAGATAAATCGGCCAAAGGCTTATGGGCGAAACAACTTCCTAACGTACTGTGGAACTACCGCACTACGAAATGGACCCCCACAGGAGAGTCGCCCTTCAACCTTACCTATGGGTCCGAGGCCGTAATCCCCTTGGAAGTTGGCTTGCCATCCCCTCACCTTATTGCCTATGATGAAGAGCAGAACGCTAGAGAGCTCCGGACGAATTTGGACCTTATTGACGAGCTCCGTGAAAGAGCTTCAATTCGCCAGTAAAATTATCGGAGGAGAATCGAGCAGGCCTACAATAAAAGAGTCCGTCCCACCGATCTTAAGGAAGGAGACTTAGTCCTCAGAAAGCTAGCTATCTCATTTCCCAGCCAAAAGAGTAAGCTAGCTTCGAATTGGGAAGGACCGTACAAGGTTTCCAAGGTAGCCCGGCAAGGAGCATATCTTCTTGAAGACCTTGAAGGCAGAGAGATACCAAGAACTTGGAATGCCGACCACTTACTGAAGTACTAAGAGGGTGTTTGAACGCCTCTCCGAGTACATTCAAGTGTTGAGCCCTTCCTTTCTTTTTATTCGTACTTGCTTCTTTATTTCCTCATTGTAATAACGGCTTGCAACTTAGAAGCAGCTGATTAGCAGTTATCAATAAAGAACTTCTTTCCCCTAATAATTCTCTTGTGATTATTTTATCTCTCTGTTTAAGACCTTTAACTGCTTTTACTCGAACGACATATTCGGAGTCCAAAACATAGCTCGATTCCGCTTTGCAAACTCGCTCTTAAGCGGGCTAGAAGTGGTTCGCCATTTAGAACTGCTCCTACAATCGTTGAAATTTACTCGAACGACGTGTTCGGAGTCCAAAACTTGGCTCGATTACGCTTCACAAGCTCGCTCTTAAGCGGGCTAGAAATGGTTCACCATTCGAAACTGCTCCCACAACCGTTGAAATTTACTCGAACGACGTGTTCGGAGTCCAAAACTTGGCTCGATTCCGCTTTGCATGCTCGCTCTTAAGCGGGCTAGAAGTGGTTTGCCATTCGGAACTGCTCCCACAACCATTGAAATTTACTCGAACGAACGTGTTCGGGGTCCAAAACTTGACTTGATTCCGCTTCGCAAGCTCGCTCTTAAGCGGGCTAGAAGTGGTTCGCCATTCGGAACTGCTCCCACAACTATTGAAATTTACTCGAACGACGTGTTCGGAGTCCAAAACTTGGCTCGATTCTGCTTCGCAAGCTCGCTCTTAAGCGGACTAGAAGTGGTTCGCCATTCGGAACTGCTCCCACAACCATTGAAACTTACTCGAACGACGTGTTCGGAGTCCAAAACTTGGCTCGATTCTGCTTCGCAAGCTCGCTCTTAAGCGGACTAGAAGTGGTTCGCCATTCGGAACTGCTCCCACAACCGTTGAAATTTACTCGAACGACTCATTCGGAATCCAGACCACTGGGCTGGATAACTGACATAATTTCTACAACTATAGTAGACATGGGAGAAGAATACTTGTAGTGTTTGAATGAATGCCCCATTGCTTCACTTGGCTGGATAACTGATGAAGATATTTAGGCATACATTCCCGAGAAACATGCCTTCCGTGCTGTGTATTAGAGAAAAACGACTTTCTCCCCAAAATTCGTGCAAGATCTCGATCAGACGGCACAGATTGGACCACAACCACAAAATGACAAGATAGCATTTTCTCATGATCCACACCGTCTTTTACATCGAGATCCGTGCAAGATCTTCAGATGGACGGTTCAGATCGTGCCACGTCCCTCGGAATCCAAATCCGAGCGACTGGTGATCCGAGCTGCGTATTGGAGAAAAACAACTTTCTCCCCAAAATCCGTGCTAGTTCTCGATCAGGCGGCACAGATTGGACCACGACCACAAAATGACAAGATAGTATTTTCTCGTGATCCACACCGTCTTTTACATCGAGATCCGTGCAAGATCTTCAGATAGACACCTCAGATAAAGCAACTTCCCTCGAAGTTCAAAAGTTTGGCAAGACTACTCCTCGCTCTTAAGCGAGCTAGAAATGGTTTGCCCTTCAGAAACACTCTTACAACCATAAGGGATTAACTGAACACGCCAACACACAAGCACAGAAGAATAAACAAAGCTTTCACTTCTATAAAGTTTAAAGTTCAAAGAAACTCAAATTACAAGACCAGCTACTCTTATCTACGACGAGTTACAAAATTCAAAAAGCTAAAATCACAATACTACTTCAATGACTCTTAGGAAGAGGGATGTTCCTCTTAAGAGATAGGCGGGGCCGGCACACACCTTGTCGTTGCAATCCCGTACTCGTGAGGTCCCCAAGCCGGCGAGCTTAGTAGTGTCTTTCAGTGTTGCGCCGGCTGAGGCTTCGCTCGATGAAGCAGCCACCCTGCTTTATGCATCAGCGGGACTTTGACGAACAACTGGCGATCGAGTCGTGTGCTCGTAAAAGAAAATTCCTCTCTCGCTTTCTTCACGAGTACACGACGTACTCCTTACATTGACCCGCTCAGATTGGGGTTTTAGGCGAGCGACCTCCCCCTCTAGCTCGACAATTCATTGCTTCAGAGAGTCGTCCTTCACGACTATCTTGAAGTGAGGAAGCTGAGCGGAGCCTTCGGTACCGGAGCTGTCAGGCAATAATTCGACGGAGATGAGTAACCTCGATGCTCCTGTCGACCGTAACCCTCTTCAACTCATCGACCTCCACCGTCAACTCGTTGCGCTCGGCCATCAACTTGCCCGCCGCCGCTGTTAATTCTTCTTCCTCTGCCAAAAGCACTTCTTCTACTATCCGCAAGTGGTGGATTTCAGCCAATAGTTCACCTCTCTCCGTGGTAGCATCAGACAGTGCCTTCTTTAGGTGCTTCATCTCGGAGAGAAGCTTTGACAGCTTTAGCTTGAGGCATTCCAAGTCCAACTCGCTCTTGAGAAAACACTCTCGACTGCGAGAGAGGGCCAACTTCGTTGCTTTTAAGTCAACCCGAAGACGAGAAGCTTCAACTGCTGAACTCGACTCGACGAACTGAAAAGAAAAAACATATCGACGCTGAGCTCTGGAGAACACTTGAGTTCTCAACGCAAAGAACAAAGTGTGTTTTCAACACTTAGATAACAAGTAGTTTGCGACACCATTCTCAACACAGCAAAATTCCAAAACGAGGAGAATACAAATCAAGATCAAAATCTCAAACACTTGGCCAAAGTCTTAAAAAGTTGGTCATTTCATTAAAATTCAAAAAAGTACAAGAGTGCGGTGGCCAGTCCGCAGTTCAGCATTACAACAAAACAAAAAAAAATAACAAAGGAAGAGACGACTAAGTCAGGAGGGCACCTCATGGCGCCGCTCCGAGGTATCCTCGTTCGGTACAATGACGAGTGACCCTTCGACGATCACCTCATCCTCGGCGTCCTCCTCGGCCACTTTGCCCTTTAGCTCGGGCTCGACCTCCGCCAGAGGAATCAACTCCTCACCCTTTACGGGATAGTAAAAGTAATATGAGGAGCTGTCGAAGCCAGGAATGCGAGCCGCCACATGCTTCAGCGCTCGGGCGTAGGCCTCCTACATGTTCGTCATCATGTGGGCTTTGGCCTCATCCCGAACCACCTTCTCTGCCTCCGCCACCTTCATCGCCTGGCCATTCAGCGCCTCTTCGGACGCCTTCAAGGCCTTGGCCAGCTCCTCCTCGAGGCTAACCCTCTCTTTCTCCAATGCCTCGACCTTAGTAGTCTCGACTGTAGAGTGCTTCAGCGCCTCGGCGAGATTCGTCTCGAGGGCCCCCACCTCGGCCGCACGCGAGGCCGAGAGTCGCTGCTCGGCCTCGAACAGCTTAACCGCTTTGGAGTGCTCCGATCTCTCCCAGTCGTTCTCCAGCTTCATCTCTTTCTCTTGCTCGGAGAACTGCTCGAGCATGTGGCTCAAGTGGCAGAGGATCTGCGAGCAAAACGAAGAAGAAGAAATGATTAGATCCGAACCAAAAACTTAGAAATTTTTTTGGTTATCATAAACAACTCAGACTTACCGACATAGTCGACTGAGCTATCTCCAGAGCGTTGTCACCCACGGAGCCGGCCCTCAACGCAGCACGGTCCTTCGGGGTCGGCAGGTGGTGCACCACATGCATACACATCCCCACATTGCCGAGGAAGCCGTTTACCTTCATCACCCTCCAGTTAGAGACGAAGAGTCGCTTATGCTCCTCGGTGAGGATGGTCTCCACCTCGGTAGTAAGCGGCGACACCTCCAAAGCCATAGCAGCACTGGCAGAGAACGCCCCGCTCGACGAACCCGGGGCATGTAGCGCCCCGAATTTATAATATAAAACTTAGAAAATACATGGCACATTCCCAGCGATCCACTTCAATGTAACAATATACATAGCCCAAAAACTCAAGTCATTTTATTCCAAATTCTGATTACAATAATCTTTTTCAAATGCAGCGGAAATACAAACACTTTGAATTACAACATTCTTTTACAACACTCCTCTTTACAAAATTACACAAGGCTCTATTATATCACTCATAATCTCTAAAGCTAACCCAGGCGTCCAAGCCTCCAACTCTAGGCAACTACCTGTAACACATGAGGTTAGAGTTGAACCCTAACCCCCAAACTAAAGGGGTCAGCCATAACTGGTGTGAGTGATATAAACAACAAACATAAATAAACAATAAACATAAATTCTCAAGCAACATGTACTGAACAAAATACATAAACTGAACATGTAATGTGAAACAAGAAACGATAGGCCATTACATGCGTGAAACCAAGTCGAGAACAATACCATCGATTAGATATCCTTCAATCAATCACTCTCAACAAGTACAGCTCAACTGCACTGTATAGTCGACTGTATAATGCACCAGTCGGCAATCCTCACAACCTAGCATATACCCAACTGTCAACAAATCTCAATACCTCAGTACATGTCCAACGATCAATCACCAACAATACCCTATACGACTAATCCCACTCCTGTGATGGGAAACAAGATTCAGAATACTTCACGAATAGGCGTCACCGCCCTCGACGCGCAAGCATCAGGTAGGATGGCCCAAGAATAACATCAACAACAACTACAACAAAAACCGGAGAATCATCTCCCTGCTATGTACTCCACGAATAGGCCTTCAAGACCCTCGACACGCAAACATCTAAATATTATGTACCCCACGAATAGGCCTTCAAGACCCTCGACGTGCAGATACACCCGATACATTCCGTGAATAGGTCTGCCGACCCTCGACACGCAAACGCATCCTGCATGCTCCGTAAATAGGCCCTTAGACCCTCGACATGCGAACATCTAAATATTATGTACCCCACGAATAGGCCTTCAAGACCCTCGACGTGCAGATACACCCGATACATTCCGTGAATAGGTCTGCCGACCCTCGACACGCAAACGCATCCTGCATGCTCCGTAAATAGGCCCTTATACCCTCGACACGCGAACATCTAAATAACTCAAAATAATAACTAACCAAGACCCTTCAGGCCTATCTCAATAAATCTCAATAGAACCAAAACTCACTGATTCATCGTCAACCGATCAAAGGAGAAATCTCTCCTCCCATCAGTACCAGTCGACTTATTATGTAGTAAGTCGACTGCCCCGAGATTCAATATCCAAGATTATAACAAGGGCTATAAGTCGACTTAATAAACCATCAGTCGACTTCCCGAAACAATTATCAATAATTCTCAAGAAACATTCCAAGTACTACAGTCGACTTATAGAGGTCATCGTCGACTGTCCCGAATTAGAAGACCAGTCGACTGACCACAGTCCCAGTCGACTGTCCCGAACAATTCTCAAATGACTGAAAATACAGCGGTAGAGTCGTACCAGTCGACTGGATCGTAGACCAGTAGACTGTCGGCCTACAGTTTTCATAGATTAGGTCTGAATACAATAATCGATACTGGAGTTTTTCTAAAGGTTCTTATTCATAAAAATAATTCTTAATCATGTGAAATGACAATCTCGAATAATTCTTCCTTACGGTTACGTTATTCAATCATTAGATGTATCAAATCTCAGATCTCATGTTTTATGTTCCAATTTCTTCCATTAGGGTTTCTTAATATTCAATTCTTTCACACATCAAACCATGATCTGATTATATACACAAGATCCCGATGTTCATACATCCGATCACACCATACTTGAATCTTGACATGTTTTCGAGCAATAAAGAATTTGTTAAACAAGATCTACTAATCATTCGTGGATTTCACATGCATAATACGAATAACAACTATTGCATCGATTACATACAAGATACGGAAACATCAAACAAAACAGCACACAATCATATACACAACAAAGCAAAGTTCATATCACTCACCTTTTAAATCAAGAAAATCCACGAAAAGCCTTCCTTTGCTAGATCCCAAAAACTTCCTCTTCAATCACCAAGAGAATAAGAGGTATAATAAGATCTGAAGCGAATGACGGCTGCAAACTCTCTTATATAGGCCGGGAATATCATTTTTAGGGTTTAGGAATACATTTGCAAAAACCATCCCTTCAAAAATACAATTATATATATATGTCTACCCTTGGAAATTCATCTAAAATTCATTAAAATTAGGATTTAAAAGAAAATATACTTCTAAATCTTAACCAATACTGTTCAAAACGTCCAGGAAATGTATTTTGCATTTTAACCCTTAAAAATGTCAATTTTGCAAAAAGGTCCTTCTTTTATCAAAAATTGCAAATAGATCAAATTAATTTCAGAAAAAATTTGGAAAAATAGTAAATAAATTCCAAATATTAAATGATGATTTTTCATAAGGAAAAATTAATTTTTCAAACTTCTCAAAAGTCATTTGCACGTGTTTTGCACGTGTACAAAAGATAAATCTTTTAGAAAAATATTTATTAAATCCTCAAAAATCATTTAATATTCACTTTCAAATAATTAAAATAATATTTGAAAATACGGGGTTCTACATCACTCCCTCCTTAGAAGAGTTCCGTCCTCAGAACTATGGCTAATGAGGTCCGAACAACCCACTAACAATGATTAAAACTCATGGGTAGAAACATAAATCTTTAGGAAATACAATCACACCAAAGAATGCATTCCAACAAAACAAACACATCATACATAGGAAACAACTCATGCAAAGAGTTCAGAAAATCAATCTTCCGCTGCGCAACTCTGATAACTTGCCATCGGAAGCCACTCCGCAACCGCCTCTGAACTCCTGCATCCAACATCTGATCTTCTGCTTCATCCTCCCGAGAATCAGTGGCCACTCCCTCCTTAGAAAGGACATGACTAAGGATAGCCACCTCAAGACCTTGCTTGGAAACACCTTGAGTTCCATACTTAAGACTGGCAATAATTGGGCGACACAATGCATGCAAGAAAATAGTATCAAATAAAACTTTGTCTTTATTCCTTTAAATCCAAAATACTCAATCTTCAATTATTTCCAAAATAAAGTTTTACTTAATACAAAGGAATAAATTCCTGCACACACACAGATCATATTCCTGGATTGCCCGCATCCTCTTCAGTCAATGCGAACACTTGCCCTTGCTTCGGATCCTTGTCTTTTTCTGCCTTCTCTTTCTTCAGCTGTGGACAGTTTGGTCTAATGTGCCCTTCACGTCCACAATGATAACACGCCTTCCGAGGTTTGGTGCATGCTGCTTGATAATGACCTGTCTCTCCACAGTTGAAACAAGCCTTACCCTGAACTGCGGGCGCCTTCTGCACTGGATCACTGAGCTTGCCCTTCTTCACAGGGAATTCCTCCCCATCCTGATCATCTGCTGGCCTCTTTTTCTTATTCCAAGTCTCTTGCCTTACCCGGGACTGATCCATATCCTCCTCGGTCATAGCTGCTCTCCTAACCAGCTTGTCGAATCTTTTGATGCCTAACGGAACCATCCTTGATCTCAAGTTTGGCCTCAAGCCCTGCTCAAACTTTTTGGCCTTATTTGCTTCATCCACGACCAACTCTGGTGCATACCTCGAAAGTTGAGCAAACTTGGTCTCATACTCCCGCACGGTCATGCTGCCCTGCTGAAGGTTCAAGAACTCAGCCGCCTTCTTCTCCTGAACATCAAGAGGGAAGAAGCGGTCTCTAAATTCCTCCAGAAAAGCTTCCCATGTCAGCTGCTGATCTCCCAAATTCCTTTTTAGCGACTCCCACCAAACGCCAGCGTCCTTCTCAAGCTGCATTGAAGCCAACTTCACCTTGCTGGCTGTTCGGGTCTCCAATACTTCGAAGATCGTTTGCATCTTCCTAATCCAATCATCTGCTGCGGTTGGATCAGCTTGCCCCTCAAAGACTGGCGGCCTCATCCTCTTAAAGGATTCAATCTGCTTGATGGGGTCGGCATTCACCAATCCATGTCCAGCTCCATGATTTGGCTGCGGATTCTTCTGCTGCGCTTGCTGCTGCGCCACATTGAATGCCATCAGCGTATTCAGGGTCTGATACACCTTGGCGAATTCAGCCTCAAGGTCAATTCCCGTTCCTCGAGAACTACCCGATCCATCCTCATTATTGCCACCATTTCTGCCCCTGGGTGCAACCATTTTAAATACTGCAAAACGAGGGTAAAGTTAGAGCATTACACACACAATTCAAACTCACATCGATATCCTATGGCAAAACCATAACCATACCATAACCTCAAACAAAACATCATGTTTTAATTCTATGTGATACTCACACTCTGATGTCCACACCTAGGTACTCACTCTCTAGTGTCCACACCTAGGTTGGTTTTCATACTATGTCTATAATTACTATTGAAGCATGCTCTGATACCAATCTGTAGCGCCCCGAATTTCTAATATAAAACTTAGAAAATATGTGGCACATTCCCAGCGATCAACTTCAATATAACAATATACATAGCCCAAAAACTCAAGTCATTTTATTCCAAATTCTGATTACAATAATCTTTTTCAAATGCAGCGGAAATACAAACACTTTGAATTACAACATTCTTTTACAACACTCCTCTTTACAAAATTACACAAGGCTCTATTATATCACTCATTATCTCTAAAGCTAACCCAAGCGTCCGAGCCTCCAACTCTAGGCAACTACCTGTAACACATGAGGCTAGAGTTGAACCCTAACCCCCAAACTAAAGGGGTCAGCCATAACTGGTGTGAGTGATATAAACAACAAACATAAATAAACAATAAACATAAATTCTCAAGCAACATGTACTGAACAAAATACATAAACTGAACATGTAATGTGAAACAAGAAACGATAGGCCAGTACATGCGTGAAACCAAGTCGAGAACAATACCATCGATCAGATATCCTTCAATCAATCACTCTCAACAAGTACAGCTCAACTGCACTGTACAGTCGACTGTATAATGCACCAGTCGACTGACCTGTACCAACAGCAATCCTCACAACCTAGCATATACCCGACTGTCAACAAATCTCAATACCTCAGTACATGTCCAACGATCAATCACCAACAATACCCTATACGACTAATCCCACTCCTGTGATGGGAAACAAGATTCAGAATACTTCACGAATAGGCGTCACCGCCCTCGACGCGCAAGCATCAGGTAGGATGGCTCAAGAATAACATCAACAACAACTACAACAAAAACCAGGAGAATCATCTCCCTGCTATGTATTCCACGAATAGGCCTTCAAGATCCTCGACACGCGAACATCTAAATATTATGTACCCCACGAATAGGCCTTCAAGACCCTCGACGTGCAGATACACCCGATACATTCCGTGAATAGGTCTGCCGACCCTCGACACGCAAACGCATCCTGCATGCTCCGTAAATAGGCCCTTAGACCCTCGACACGCGAACATCTAAATATTATGTACCCCACGAATAGGCCTTCAAGACCCTCGACGTGCAGATACACCCGATACATTCCGTGAATAGGTCTGCCGACCCTCGACACGCAAACGCATCCTGCATGCTCCGTAAATAGGCCCTTAGACCCTCGACACGCGAACATCTAAATAACTCAAAATAATAACTAACCAAGACCCTTCAGGCCTATCTCAATAAATCTCAATAGAACCAAAACTCACTGATTCATCGTCAACCGATCAAAGGAGAAATCTCTACTCCCATCAGTACCAGTCGACTTATTATGTAGTAAGTCGACTGCCCCGAGATTCAATATCCAAGATTATAACAAGGGCTATAAGTCGACTTAATAAACCATCAGTCGACTTCCCGAAACAATTATCAATAATTCTCAAGAAACATTCCAAGTACTACAGTCGACTTATAGAGGTCATGGTCGACTGTCCCGAATCAGAAGACCAGTCGACTGACCACAGTCCCAGTCGACTGTCCCGAACAATTCTCAAATGACTGAAAATACAGCGGTAGAGTCGTACCAGTCGACTGGATCGTAGACCAGTAGACTGTCGGCCTACAGTTTTCATAGATTAGGTCTGAATACAATAATCGATACTGGAGTTTTTCTAAAGGTTCTTATTCATAAAAATAATTCTTAATCATGTGAAATGACAATCTCGAATAATTCTTCCTTACGGTTACGTTATTCAATCATTAGATATCTCAAATCTCAGATCTCATGTTCTATGTTCCAATTTCTTCCATTAGGGTTTCTTAATATTCAATTCTTTCACACATCAAACCATGATCTGATTATATACACATGATCCTGATGTTCATACATCCGATCACACCATACTTGAATCTTGACATGTTTTCGAGCAATAAAGAATTTGTTAAACAAGATCTACTAATCATTCGTGGATTTCACATGCATAATACGAATAACAACTATTGCATCGATTACATACAAGATACAGAAACATCAAACAAAACATCACACAATCATATACACAACAAAGCAAAGTTCATATCACTCACCTTTTAAATCAAGAAAATCCACGAAAAGCCTTCCTTTGCTAGATCCCAAAAACTTCCTCTTCAATCACCAAGAGAATAAGAGGTATAATAAGATCTGAAGCGAATGACGGCTGCAAACTCTCTTATATAGGCCGGGAATATCATTTTTAGGGTTTAGGAATACATTTGCAAAAACCATCCCTTCAAAAATACAATTATATATATATGTCTACCCTTGGAAATTCATCTAAAATTCATTAAAATTAGGATTTAAAAGAAAATATACTTCTAAATCTTAACCAATACTGTTCAAAACGTCCAGAAAATGTATTTTGCATTTTAACCCTTAAAAATGTCAATTTTGCAAAAAAGTCCTTCTTTTATCAAAAATTGCAAATAGATCAAATTAATTTCAGAAAAAATTTGGAAAAATAGTAAATAAATTCCAAATATCAAATGATGATTTTTCATAAGGAAAACTTAATTTTTCAAACTTCTCAAAAGTCATTTGCACGTGTTTTGCACGTGTACAAAAGATAAATCTTTTAGAAAAATATTTATTAAATCCTCAAAAATCATTTAATATTCACTTTCAAATAATTAAAATAATATTTGAAAATACGGGGTTCTACAGGGCATCGGCCAAAGGAGCCTGAGCGGGCGGTTCCAAAGGGGCCTCGGTCACTAGGTCCACAACGACCGAGGGTGCCGAGGGGGCTTGTACTGTTCGGCTGGAAAGAGACCCCGCCATGGTCCTCTTCCTCTTCCTCGTATCCGTGCTCTTCATCGAGGTAGCACGACTCTTCGTCATCAGCGCCTTGTAATCCATACCGGGGGCCTCTGCATACGAAGAAAAAACCGAGCAAAAGAGTTAGAAAAAAAACAACAAACACTAAAAGACACTAAGACTAGCAAGAAAGAAGATAGAGTGCGTACTGGGGTCGATCGGACTGAGACCTCCACCGAACAAAACCTCTTCGATTATATCCTTCCAACCGAGGGTTGGAAGGCTGAGGATTTTAGCCACCACCTCCTTTTCCTCTCTTGTGAGCACCGGCTCTTTCTTCGCCCACTTCGGGACCCCATCCTTCCACACCGTCGAGAACCCCCACGGCTCAAGACCACAGATGAGAAAATACTTCTCCTTCCAGTGCTTGATCGAGTCCGGATTCTTGATCAACTTCACCCCCTTCCTCGGCGACAAGTCATACCGATCTTCCATCTTGCTTATTCGGCAGATGCGATAGAGGCTCCCAAGCAGAACCAGTTGCGGTTGCGCACCGACCGCCTGGCATTGGAGGACGAAGGCGATAACATGCCGCTACATGTTCAGCATAAACTGAACTGGGCTCAAACTGTACCAGTGCAGCACCTCGACCATGAAGGGATGTAGTGGTAACCGAAGACCGACGTTGAGTGCGTCGTACGGGATGATGCACGTGTCTGCCGACGTCCCCATACACGCTCGGAACCCGGGGCCAGGGAGTAGTAGCGCGTACTCCTTCGGGATGCGGAATCCCTTCCTGATCCGGTGCAGATCTTCCTCAATCATGATCAAAGGGATCTCATCCACCTCGGAAGGATCCCTCAGATTATTCTCCTCATATGTCAGAGCCATCTCACGCACCACCTTCTCTAAGATGTCCTCGGGGTAGCTCCTCACCTTACCAACACTCGACAATGTGGACGGCAGCCGACCCAGCTCTCCTGCGCCCTTCGGAGTCTCAACTATCGTCGACACCCCGACCGGATCAACCACTTCCTTCCCTTTCCTCGGCTTAACCACTACCGCTCGGTTGGTGTCTTGGTCTGAGGTGGAGGTCCCATCCCCAGAAGAAATTCTAGACATTCTCAAAAAGAAGGGGGAAAGACTAACCTTGAAGTGACGTGTATGGTTGGAAAAGATCGTCGGAGTTCAAACTCGCCTTGCCACAATAGCTAGTAGCGCCGCTCGAGAGCAAAAACACCGCTAGCAAAGGTAAAAGTAAAAGTGAAAGAATGAGAGAAAGAGTGGGGGAGGTGAAAACTTATAGTAAAAGAAGTGATTCTTGGGCTTTGTAACGTAAAGTTGTGACTCTTGGGCCCCCCTCAAGCCTGTTAAAGAAGGCTAAACGACAAAGTAAAGAAGAGCGGCGACGGTCCATAAGGGTGGCGACGATTCAGACTTGGCCGCACTGCTCGGCAATTCCTCTAGTTCCAAGCCGCCGAGGCACTCTGATGAGCTATCAATGGATGGTTCGGATCACCCCACGTTGCTCGGAATCCCAAGCCGAGCAACTGGCGATCCGAGCTGTGTATTGAAGAAAAATAACTTTCTCCCCAAATTCGTGCAAGATCTCGATCAGATGGCACAGACTGGACCACGACCACAAAACAACAAGATAGCATTTTCACGTGATCCACACCGTCTTTTACATCGAGATCAGTGCAAGATTTCCAGATGGACGGTTCAGATCGTGCCACGTCCCTCAGAATCCAAATCCGAGCGACTGGCGATCCGAGCTGCATATTGGAGAAAAACAACTTTCTCTTCAAAATTCGTGCAAGATCTTGATCAGATGGCTCAGATTGGACCACGACCACAAAACGACAGGATAGCATTTTCTCATGATCCACACCGTCTTTGACAGCGAGATCTATGCAAGATTTTTAGATGGACGGTTCAGATCGTGCCACGTCCCTCAGAATCCAAATCCGAGCGACTAGCGATCCGAGCTGCGTATTGGAGAAAAACAACTTTCTCCTCAAAATTCTTGCAAAATTTTGATCAGACAGCTCGGATTGGGCCACGATCACAAAACAACAAGATAGCATTTTTCGTGATCGACACTGCCTCTTTGCATCAAGATCTGTGCCAGATCCCATGCTGAACGGTCAGATCGTCCCAAGTCGCTCGGAATCCCGATCCGAGCGACTGGCGATCCGAGCTGCTCATATGGGAAAATAGCACCGAGGGGCACAGACCGTCGGCTTATCTCAAAAGTTGCTTTTCAGCCTGACGAACAGTTCGGATCACCCCACGTCGCTCGAAATCCCAAGACTGACGATCCGAGCTGCTCATATGGGAAAAATAGCGCCGAGCGACATCAACCGTCGGATCGTCTAAAAAATTGACCTGAAGAACGGTTCTGATCGTGCCACGTCCCTCGGAATCCAAATCCGAGCGACTGGCGATCCGAGCTACGTATTGGAGTAAAACAACTTTCTCCTCAAAATTCGTGCAAAATCTTGATCAGACGGCTCAGATTGGGCCACGATCACAACACGACAAGATAGCATTTTTTCGTGATCCACGCTGCCTTTTGCATCAAGATCCGCACCAGATCTCGTGATGAACGGTCCAGATCGCCCAACGAAATCCTGAGCCGAGCTGCTCATATTGGAAAATAATGCTGAGCAGCACAGACCGACCGATCATCTCAAAATTCGTGCCTCAGCCTGATGAACGGCCCTGATTCAGCCACGTGGCCAAGATCACGCTTTCTCGTGATCCATGCCATAATGCCTCGAGATTCATGCAAAATCTCATGATGAACGGCCCGGATTGCACCATGTTGCTCGGAATCTCGATCCGAGTGACTGGCTTTCCGAGCTGACTATACGGTAAAAACACTGTCGAGCTACACAGGCCATCAAATCGTTTCAAAATTCGTGCCATGGTCTGATCGAAGCCCCAGATTCGCCCACATCGATCAGCACCGCTCCGCCGTCCGATCTCTAAGAGCTACGCGCTGATACGAGATGGGCGGCCCAGATCGCGCCACATCATAAATGGTATTAAAAATTAATTTTTTATTTATTAAAATCGAATTATTTATTTGAAAATTGAGAAAAAACAATTAAAAAATTCAGGAAAATCAATTAAAATTCTAAAAAATAATTATAAATTCGGGAAAATATTTTTGAGCGCCTGGGTAAATAATTATTGCTTGGAATAATTAATTAATGTTCCCGAACAATAAATCACCACTTCGCAAAATTAAATAAATGGTCCGAAAAATAAATAAATATTAAGAAAAATCACCAAAAGTCCGGGAGAGCTCAAGAACGACCTTGAGCGCATAACTAACTCTAAAAATCACCATAATACCTCATATAAAGATCCGACACCCCTCATTTGGACTCCGATACAACTCCACAGGCCATTAAAACAGTAAAACTACTCCTTTAAGACTGATCACGCTTAGTCTTTAGGAGTGGGGGGCTCGTGATATGGCTAAAAATGGGAGTAACTCAAAACCGTCCAAATTAGGCACGAATCTTAAAGCTCAAGGGTAAAATGGTAATTTCACCTACAAACGGGTTCGAAATGGAAACTGGGTCTTTTCCCAAAAGCCTAATAACCCACGAACGGATCCGTCTCAACTGGGTGCGGGTTCCAATCCGCAAGAAACCCGGTCCAACCAGATAGAATTAGGGTTTATGATTGTCCTTAATCAACGGCCCTGATCGCTTCTATCCATCCACTGGGAAGTAGGGATTTGATCTTATCCCGAAACTAGTTCCTAAGGCGGCTATATATACGCCCATCCTCCACTGTTACCAGGTAATCAATCTTTTGCCAATCAAAGCTCTTTCATAATCTTTCTTATTACTGACTAGAGCGTCGGAAGGTGCATCGCCGGGATCAACCCCGGTGTTTCGCACTTTTCGCATGTCAAGGTGGGAGATCACGATCAAACTCCGGTGAAAATTGTTCAGGTTTGACTATTCAACATCCCAAGAATCCAAAAATCTATCTATTTTTCCCCACACCGATTTTAGTGGCAACACAGGTCAATCGAAGCAATGGTCACCATCCAAATCAGATCGAACGGTGCAAACGAGTCAGATTCAGGAGTCAAAATCAGTTGGAAACATTTAATACCGTCGAAAGTCAAAAAGTCAAATTTTTATTGGTTGTAAACAAATTCACAATTATCTGTTTGCTCCCATACAGAAAAAAAACAACAACAAAAGCATCAGTTGAGACTTCATGTTCTAAACAAAAACAACTCGAGTTTTGAGTTGTAATTGAGTGAGTATTTTGTTGTGCCTAGGGCCGATTGACTTTTGGCCCACTAGTCCAGATGGACATTTTGTAAATATGTCTTACCCATATGTAAATGGGAAGGGAAACCCTATCGAAGTCTAGGTCCAAACAAATTTAACCATCTATCCATCCAATTGACTTTTTCTATTGGGGAATATAATTTGATGCACAACCTCAACAATCTCCATCTTGCCTTGAATCTGGACCTCAGAGATCATGGTCTCCACCTTAGATTATATTTCATTTGTCTCCACCAAGTTTACTTGACTTTGCCTCTTGCCACTTTTTGTGACTAACAATCATGCCTCACATCAATCACCTCGCTGACATGTCAATACACTGCCACATGCCAATCTTTTGACTTGGTAAAGCCTCCTCCTTTTCTTGACTTGACGCAAAAAGTCAATTAACATCGCGCATTAGCTCAATATATTCACCCTGAACTTTGATATCACTGGTTGCGATTAAAGGCCCATCAAGTATACCCCATTAGTCCAGTTGGATATTTGATAAATTAGTCTAAAATCCTATATAAACCAAAAAGGAGAAAACTCTATTGGGGTCTAGGGTTCAAATTAATTTAACCATCTATATATTTGTATATTTTTCATGTGGGATAATTCTTCGATACACAACCTCAACAATCTTCACCCTGGCTAGAATTCTGGGCCTTAACCTTCGAGAACCTAAGAGATCCATAGTCTCAAACTTTGGTGTATAACGTAGAGGCTAGTTATTACAAGTACAAATTTGTTGAACATAGAATTACATCATGAATTCATATAAATTACATCCAATAAATTTACTGTACCACACCATAGTCTCATACTGTACAACAATCAGAAAACTCTGCAACACACTTGACAAAAACTTCCACGAATTGCTCCCTGCCGCTCGAGTCTCCTGCTCCAAGATCAGCATTCCTGCAACTCAACAGACTGTGGGCATGCCAGTTGAATGCAACTGACGCAATACTGATAAAACCAGCGACTCCCCAAAACTCAACAACCAAGATTGATGCAAAAAAAAGTGCAAACAAATCACAAGTGTTAGTGTATGCCATTCCCTAAAGTCTAATGCACAATCTCAAATGTACACAATGTACTTATTCGAAATGCAATTCATTTGGAAACGTATGTATCCCATCCTACATACTTTCCCAAACACAACTTTATTGGAAACGCATGCATCCCATACTACATACTTCCCCAGGAGTTCGCTTCTCCTGATTATAGGATTCGATCCCTCGCAATGCATCATACTCTTGTACTATTTCCCTTCCTGATATTCATCTAATGACTGATGAAGTAGCAGATGTGCGTTCAAATTTTACCACTGCAATTGAAAATGGTCATTTTATTATGCCATGATGCCGGAACCCTGTTGGCCATTTTCAGCCCCTAGACAAAATGCCGATCCCTCAGGGCCGTTTCCCACCCCACGGTCTAAAAGTGATTGATTCGACCGGTCCCTATGGTCATTTTCTGCCACCGGAAAAATGTCGGTCCCTGCCGGCCGTTACCACCCCCAATCCTAAATTAGTTACTCTGCCGGTCCCTATGGTCCTTTTCCGCCCCCGGACGAATGCCGGTCCCTGCGGGCCATTAGTGTAACACCCCGCAAAATAGTATATATCTCTTTTGCATATTAATCTGTGCACATTTGAGAATTGCACGAGATTATATATTTTTCCATGATAATTAGTTTAATTAAGAAATTTCATATATATTAGTTATTCTGAACCCAATGAGATAAACTCGGGATATCTTCTCAATTCAATTGTGGATTTGCCCTGATTATTTTAACAAGATGTTGTTCGGAAAATAATAATTTTTACTAAAATTTATGTTTATAATTTACAAATAAATATCATATTTATAAACATATATATATATATATATATATATATATATATATATATATATATATATATATATATATATATATATTTGTTTGGATCGTATTATCTCTTATATGATATATGATCTGTAATTGTTTTGAATGTGAATATGACCGTATATATTCTATAATTTAAATATTTGAATATAATTTGCTATAAATATACATATTAATTTGAATTATAAATAATCATACATTGTTTTGTTATAGGGTTAGGGTTTTTCTTGACCTAGGGTTAGGGTTGCTAAACCTAGGGTTACTTGACCTAACCAAGGGTTAGAAAACCCTACATCATTTGGATGAGATTTGATGAGATCCTATGGTGGAGAATTAGCCATGTTTTTATTTCATGAACAAATGAGAACACCTTGGAAGCTTCTAGTGTTTTTATGTGTTGGCTTTCATCCAACCATCAAAATCCTTTCACCCACCCACCCTCCACCTCATCACCCCCACCCTACCCAATTTTCAAAATCACCTCCCTCCCCCTCTCCGCCATTTTCTATTCTTTTCAAAGCTCATCTTCTTCTTCATCCTTCTTCAACTCTTCTAGTTCAAAAAATAAAAGAAAGAGAGAAAGAAAAAAAAAAGAGAAAAGAGTGTTCAAATTGTTTTGTAGGCTCATGCTTTGGAGCACTTCGAGGTGAAGAAGAAGCAAGCTAGGAGAAGTTTGCATTCAACCAAGATTTCATCTTTCAAACTCAAATAGGTGGGTGTTCTCTCAACTCTAATACTAGTTGTTTTTTTTGTGTGTAACATTGTGTGTAGGAGTAATAAGAGAGGCATAAAATCATGCATGAGTAATTGAGAAGTTGTGCAACTTGAGTTTGTATGTTAGCATAATTTTCATACCAAGCTTTCATGATAGAACACCTATGTTATGTTATACACTTAGAAATTTCAACCTTGCAAATGGCTTAGAATCTGGACCCAAAATTCTTATGGAAAGTTCTACTGTGAGTTTAGACCATCCGCTTCCATATTTTTCTGGGTTCATTTAGTAGCTCAACAAAATGGTTCTTTTCAGAACAGAGAACAGTGAAAAATACTGTGTTTTCCCTTGTTATAAACTGATGTTTGGAAATTCATATTATGGAATTGTTAAGGTCTAACGTTTTTACTGGAGGTACTTGGATATGTTAACAACAATCTTTCCAAATTTCAGAATTTTCTGAATTTATTTCATATATTTAATATTTCTGTTTTGTCAACTGGTCCAGAGCCAAGAATTGGCTCTGTTCTGTTTTAAAGATGGAGTTTAATAAATCATAACTAATTTATGGTACATAATCTTGCAATGAAATTTATATTTTTGCATCTAAAATGTGTCTAGATCATGTATCTAAAATTTTGAAAACTATAGACAACGTTTGATGGGTTTTCAAAATTAGTTTGCAAACAGAGGTTTGGCACACTGCTTGAAAACAGGAATGTTTTTCCACTAGATTCAAAAGCCTATAACTCTCTGCATATTTTGAATCATGATTCAATTTTTGGATATGTTAGACTTGTATACATCTAGTTACGGAATCTAAAATTTTATAAGTATTAGACTTATGGTTGAATTGATATTGAATTTTGAGTGGACCATGTTCAGTTAAGTTCATATTTAGTAGGTTTGTGCACTTGAGCTTTTCTGGAACTGTATGTTTAGAATCTGAAAAAATGATCAACTGAAGACTTGTAGAAGAGAATCTTATCTTTCCAAAACATTTAGAATCATGCAATTTGAGTTTGTAGATTAAAAGATATGATTTTCCTATGTTCTAGACAGAACTAGTCCAAGTAGAAGACTTGTTTTTTAGAATAAGTTAATTGTCTTATGCACACCTGATGAAAGTAGGGGTTTTATAGTACTTTAATGGATTAATTTAAGGATGTGATCAACTATAGAGTTGTAGTAGACACTCATATCTTTCCATAAAATCCAAGCTCATGTATTTTCGATAAGTGAGCAAATTGTTATGACATTGGCAAGAAACAACAGTTGTGAGTTCAAATTTGCATGCCTGAGAATTTGTGGTTTTTCTAGCCCTATGGTTTGAATCTGAGGAACTGGATTAACTAGAGAATTGAATTAGACACTTTTAGCTTTCCAAAGAGCATATAAGTTGAAGCTACCAGAGGAATTGCCACAGGTGCATGATGTGTTCCATGTGTCGATGTTGAGGAAATACGTGCCAGATCAGAATCATCAGTTGGTGGAAGTGCCTGAAGGTCTACATGTGAACTTGAGTTACAAGAAGCAGCCTGTAGAGATTGTTGATCATAGGGATAAAGTTTTGAGGAATAAGGTGATACCTATGGTTAAGGTATTGTGGAGGAACCAGCAGTTTGAGGAAGCTACTTGGGAGCCGGAGGATTGCATGCAGAAGGATTTTCCTGAGCTTTTTGTATGATTTTATTCTTTTGTATGAGTGTAATCTTTGATTTAAATTATATTTCTTTTATTAGATTACATTCTCTTATGTGATTGTATTCCTTTAACTATATTTCCATTTATGAGATTTTATTTCTTTATGCTTATTTTTGTTTGGACCCTATTAGTGGTAGTTCTGAGAACATAACTATTCTAAGGAGAGAGTGATGTAATACCACAGAATTTTAAATAATTATTTTGAGATTAATAAGTGAATTAACATGGTTTTTTTGTGATTTAATAAATATTTTCTGAAATTCATCTTTTTACACATGCAAACCACGTGCAAATATCTTCATGAGAAGTTCAAAACCAGAAATTATTTTGGGGAAACTCATTATTTAATATTAGATATTATTTATGAATTTTTTGGATTTTTCTGATAATTATTTGACCTATTTGCAAATATTACAAAAAAGATGGACTTTTGTGCAAAATTATCACTTGGAGTAAAACTCCAGATTTTTGGATTTTTGGGCTGAGCATGATGGCTAGTCAATTCAGAGGTAAAGAGTTTACTTTTTTTTGATAAATGTGATTTATTTTTTTGCAAGTTTTGTTAAAGAATGGTCTTTTTGCAAAATTGCCACTTAAAGGGCAAAAAGTGCAAATTTCATTTTCTTGGTTATACAATAGTGCTGGCCAGATATTAGGGTGTTTATTTTCTTTTTTAAATTTAAAATTGAATTGGTTTATCTAATCTCCAAGTATAAAGATTTATATATGTAAATATATATTTAAAAGAGATATTTTGCAAATCTATTCAAAAACCCTTAAACCCAATTTTTGGCCTATTTAAAAGGGAGTGCCGCTGTCTCTTTGCTTCACCATACAAAAAGATTTCTTTATTATTATTTTCTTGGAGTTTCGAAGCGAGGATCTTGGTTTTCTTGCGAAAGGAGGGATTTTCTTATTTTTCTTTATTATCTTTGGTTGATTCTTCAATAAAGTGAGTGACATATATTTATTTTTGTATTATTCTAAGCATGTTGTATATGATGATTTGTGTATTAGATAGCATGTTCGAGATTGTATGAAGATATAATGAATTTTGATGGATGATGAGTTGAAGATTGAATCTTTCATGAATTTATGCTATTAATGATCAAAACTTCATATAGATAACTTGAGATTGTTAAAGAACCTAATAGAAATCATGAGTATGTTGTTTTCCTTCATAACTTTGCTATTTTGAATGTATACTACGGAATTGTGTTATGTTTAATACAAAAGTGAACCAAACCTTACCCTTACTGTTGAATAGGTATGTACACCCTCTGTTTTGATACTTCGATGAAGTAAGACTTTATCATTTGCTTCTTATAATTGCATGTATTCATGGGAAATTGTTGTAATCAGTATAGTATGTGTGTAATGAATTGTAGAAGAAGTTACTGGATTAAAAAGATTGAATCTTGAAGTGAAAAAGGGGTTGAAATCTTTCAGGTCTGAAGGGTATGGCCAAAATTGTGTTTTTGGTTATTTTTTGTGAAATTTTAATCGGATCTGAGTTGCTTGGCACCGAGGTTGTTTGGAAATCATATACTACACATATAAACATATAAATAAAGAATTCCTTGATGTTTACTGATACAAATATACCCACAGACACATGCATATATATATATATATATATATATATATATATATATATATATATATATATATATACACACTGCCTTAAAGAGTTGTCAAAATTGATGTTTTGAGAGTTTTCGATTGGGTTTGATGTGTTTTGATACTAAGACTAGATCTGAACATTATAATACTCCTATTGAATGGAATTTGATGATCTAACTGATACAAGCACGCACATATACACACATACACAGTTACTATTCCACTGTTTTGAAGAAATTGTGTGTTTTGTGAAGTTTTAAATTGAATCTTGACTACTTTCATACTGAGATTGAATGAGATATTATACCACTTATATTTGATGAATTTTAATGCTATAACTGATGCTTAAACACTTTTAAGATCATGTACATATACATATTGCCGATTTTGAGAAATTTTGAGAAAATTCACTCCTAAATGATCTTGATTCAATTTTGATTTATTTTATAAACTCCCATATGTTATACAGATCATATGTTATCATCTTAGGAAATTGGTTTTTCCAATTTGGGATTTTACAAAGTATAATCAATGTATCAGTCGAAACATGGACTAATTTTAAACTGGCTGTATAGCAGCTAGCGGTCGACCGCACAGTCGACTGACATTTCTTAATTTGAGAATTTCCACTTAACAGTCGACTGCCCTGTTTTCGAACTGATTAAGCGGTCGACTGTCAGTTGTTTCGCGGGCTATTTTATTGAGTTTTTCGTCGATTCTTTTGAATGATTATTTCTTCGAACATGTGTATTATTGATCTACTATTTTAGGTGATGTTTTTACTACAGATTAGAGTATTTTACAGAAAGTTATATTTTGTTTATAATAGAATTTAAATTACATTCCTATGACTTTGTAAAGAGATATATATGTGGTTTTCTAAGGAATTGATGTTTTGTGATATTCTACGACTTCAAAATATAATTTTCTACTATTTAAAGGATTTAATATTTTATTTGAATTCTAGAATTTTATGAGCACATTAAATAAATTTGGATTTGGTTGATTTAAGAAGTTTTCTTTATATAAACGTTTGATGATGGAATTATGCATTTTTATTGAAAGATTTGGTATTTATGGTTGAGTTATGAGTCTCTAAAGGGTGAGTGGGACCCAAATTTCCAGCGGTTGAGATTTTGTGATTAAGTTAGTTAAGGCTTTGTTGTTGATCAGTTGAGTTAAGTCCGATAGGGTACACAAACTCTAGGATATTCGTAATCAACTAATTAACTTAAAAAGATAAGGACATGCACTAGATGGTGATATGATGAAATGAGAACATGGGTTATGAACCTCAGTATGGCTTGCGGTCTGAGATAATCCCCGGTATTATCGAGGTGTGAGTGAAATAGTCTTCGGAATTACCTGCGGTGTGGGATTGATCTCCAAAATTATCGAGATCAAGGCAACACTCATGGGGTATTCGTGTGAAGAGGTGTCATAGCTTGCGGTGTGGGGTATTCTCAAAGATTCTCATGTATGAGTGAAATAGTCTCCGAAATTATCTGTAGATAGAGATTGACCTCCGAAATTATCGAGGCATGGGCTAATACTCACAGTTTATCTACATCTCATAGTAGTCATCGTAGTAGGATTAATTTCATAACGAGGGATTTAACCCTATTAAGTGGAGAACGTTAAGGGCTTGCACCGGATCTATGAAGAGTGGGGAGCATAGATTCGACAAGTGTGCATTAGAGAGTCAGCATATAGCATTGATGTTTTCTAGACTTGGCTTTATGCATGTTGTTTTCCTGTTTTCCTACACTTAACACTTCGTCTAGTTTCACTTGCTGTTTTCATGTTTTATTTATTTATTAACTCCTTTTCATTTATTATTACTGTTGATATATGTTGTTTATGACTTTATCCCTTATGTTGTATCATGTTGCATTTCTTTTTATGTCACTCAAACCGTTATGGCTGACCCCTGTAGTTTTGGGGGTTAGGGTTATCTCTGGCCTCATTTTTTACAGGTAGGTACCTATATCATTGGGATTTGGATGCAAGAGTTAGAATGATATTGTGGTTTATGTAAATTGTGAAAGAATGTATTATAAAAGAAAGAATTTGTAATTCAAGGTGTTTATGTAACTCCTATTTTCCCGTACTTGTATTTTAATACTGTATTTTGCTCAATTGTACTCTTTTTTCTATTTGAGATCCCGTATTCTGTTTTCATTCAAATAAAACCATTAAATTATTTTCGACTCAATTTTTGGTTCTTTTATCGAATTCATCTGTGTGCTCTTCGTGTCATTATTCATGAAGAAATGGCTATTTCTTCACATTCATCCCTTTGTTCTCCATTTTATCACTATTTGACCAATTCTCCTGTGGGGTCCTATTCGAAACGGATACCCTAAAACCCACAAAACCAAACCCTCACTATTTAAACCCTAATCCCAACCCTAATCACTGTGCAGCCCCAAACAAACCCGCCGCTCTCCCCTTCTTCTTTGTTCACTCTTCTCGCTCACCCAAACAACCCATCTCCAACCTTCGATCGCCCTCCGTTCGATCTCCCTCACCATCGCCTAGTCAGCACCAAACCACCACCACCGCCATCTCACAACCACCATCATCTTCACCATCGAACCCACTCCAAACCCAACTCTGCCATTCTCCCGAACTCAACCCCCACCATTTCGCGTCAACTCTCCGCCATTGCGCCGCTCATCGTCTTCTCCATCCGCCTACCCATTACCTCGCAACCACCATCAATCGAAAACACCGTCAACACATCCTCCGACTCCTCCCCTGTTTTTTGAACCCAAACAGAGCCGCCCCGAGAGATCGACGTCGCGCCGCCGCATTCGTCATTGCCTCTCCGTGGCCGTCGCAGCCATGCCGTCGTGTCACCACAATCACAAAGCCACCGCCGAAGTCGCTCGCTCTATCTCTCTCTCGTTCACTGTTTCGTCGAAGAAGAGAACGGAATAGGCGGGATTCGATCCCAACAATCGGATCGCATCAAGATTTGTGCGAATGGGCCAGATCTGATCGCTGTTCGGTGTTCGCCCACAGCGAATCCCAGATCCGCTACTGTATTCTGGCCAGATCCGCTGCTTTGGAGCGTTTTGATTTGCTGAGTTTCCCGCTTCGCTGTTTTGCCGTGCCAGATCCCAGAAGCCTGTTCGCTGTTTTGGAGCGATCTGGTGTGGGGGAAAACTCGATCTACGGTCGATCTTCGCACGTGCTTCACACGTGTTTTTGGGAGATTTCTTCCGGGATTTTTCGATCCAATTTTCTTTCACAAGTGGATCTAATCGTCGTCAATTAAGGCAAGTATCCCTTGTACAATTTATTTGTTCTAGTACAAGCATCCCTTGAAAAATACTACAAATAGTTAGAATTGTGACTCCTCCTTAACTATCGTTGTTGATCAATATTAAACCTCCAAAATTTATAATTCTAAGAGTCACAAAATTTCATTGTGTTAAATTATAACTACTTGGACTCAGTTTATTCCTTGAACACATGAACATATGAATTAAGGAGCCCTAAATTTGTAGACAGATGTTATATCTAGTATTTGATGAACTTGCAACCATTTGACTTGAAAAATAATTATTACTTGCTGTTTGACCACCATTATCCTGTATTTTATATCACACAATAACTTAGACACCTAATGACAAATTTCCATGTAATCTATACTAGTAAGATATTTCCTCATGTTGCTGTCCTGAATCTTGTTATACTGTTTTGACCCCTTTAACATCAGAATCTGAACCCGAGCCCTGAATATAAAATGTAGATCTAGATGTCTAGATGTCGATAGCCTCCGAAATTTTCGAATTCGGAGATACAGTGTTGGAGTTATTGCAGTTTTACTGCAGCTGTGTCGGTAGATACAGATTCGTAAAACTGCTGCACACCTTTACCTTGCGAATTAATTTAACTATGTAAACAACAAGCGTTTGACTTGAAATTTTATATGTAGTTGTTGGACACCCTATAGGACATTTCCAATTTTTCTTAGAATTAATTTACATTATTTCAACCCTGTTTCACATGTATAAACTCAAATACACAAATTCTGCCTGAACAAATGTAATAAGCCGGGGTTAAGGAAAAGACCATAGTGGTGGACAATATAGGTAAGTGTACTCGGAAGGGGGGCCTGTGTTTCCCAGTACTCGGTTCATGAACCTGTTGCATGTGATGTATTCATGGAGTCAGTTACTTTGCTCATGAACCTGTTGTATTCATGAACCCACCGTATGGGTCTTGAACCTGTTAGTATTCACGAACTTGCTTGGTGAACTTGTTATTTATTTTCGTATTCATGAACCGTGCCTGCTTGATACTTGATACCTGAGTACACCTGCCCTATAGACTCCATTACTAGGCCTAAATGAAATTGCATTGTCTGTAGCAACCATGTAGTAAAAAGATGGATGCATGAAGTGAAACCTATATAGTAATAACTACAAGACTTGAATATGAAACTTGAACATGACACCTGTTACTTGATACTCGATGATATGATACATGAAACATGATACATGAGACTTGAATCTTGAAACTTGAACTTGACAACTTGTTACCTGATACTCGACAACTTACTACTTGAGACTTGACACTTGAAATAAAATTTTGACACTAGACTTGGCACTTGTTACATGATGCTATACTTGAGACTTGTCACTTGATGTTAGTTACCCCTACAGGTTCACCTGTCATATGTTTTACCATTAGTAGTTGTTAACTAGCCTGTTTACTAGGATGTCCCTCTTGCTAGCTAGTTCTTAGATTCCCACTACTTGTTGTATCCCTGTTATATTCTTAAATCCAATTCCTGTTCCCCATACTTGTACTTGTTTTCACTATTTGTGGCCCTAGCTTGCACTAAGGGTATCTTCTCTTGTTTTTTCCTGTTTTTCCTTTTTATATTTATTAAGCAGACGTGGGAGACGAGCTACCTGCTGGAATTGGCGAGCAGACATTTCAGGTTTCGCTTGGAGCAAGGACTTATTTAAATAATTGCTTTCCTTAAGGTATTTATTTCTTCTGCTGTATAAGACTTGTTTCTGAGTTTTACACTTGATCCAGACTTGAAAACAATGTAGGACATTATTATTTATTTTCAAACTGTTTTCTGTTGCTTTATAAATTATTCATGCATGTTTGGTTATTTATATCTCTCTTGTATATTCTTGTTGTGATGCTGAGTCGATCCTACAGCTTATGGATGATGTTAAAATCATTCGCTGGGCTTCGTCACGTTCTCGTATTCCATGTTTTTGGGAAGCGGAGCGTGACAAGGTTTTTAGTGGTATCAGAGCTCAGGTTTGGCTAATGTGTTAGTCTGACTAATACATTAGACAGGCTTGACTCAATCAGGATTAACTCAACATTAAACAAGCCATGCAATCACATGAATAATTTGATAATCAACTCAATCTGGACACAAGTCTTATCTCATCCATTTTGATCCCTTCATATTCAATTCTTTGATTCATTGCTTTTTTTCATCTCCTACAGTCATCCTGATTTGTTGATTCCTTATTGGGTACAAATTTATTCTTTCCGTACCCATAATCTTTTGATTTCGGTACAAGCAATTTCTGATTTTCTGCTTGCCTCGTTGATCCCTTCTCATTTCAACTCGTGTGTCATTCATTGCTTTCTCTGCCTTGCATTGATTTTCATTTATTTATTCATATTCAGTATCATGTTGGTTATTTCTTTCCTGCTATATTCTCTTCAATTCTGATTTTGCCCATCGTCCTTCTTCCTTCGTATTCAATCCCTTAATTTTCTTTTGTCCCTTCTAGTCATCCTCCTCTTTAACTCCTTATTGGGTATAGCTTCGTTTTTGTCCTACCTATTTATCTCTTTACAATTATTTTTCTCGAATACTTTCTGTATTTCGATTATTAGTTGTTATATTTATTTTCGATCTTCTATAAAAATGTTTCTCAACAAGATTTTATTATTTCGAACAATGGTGTATTTTAACTTCACTTTTCATTTTTGATCGATTATATATTCTACTGGATTATTTTGATAAGACAAATTCTTATTTTGTTGTATAATGCTATTTTACTACCATTATTATTATTGCTATTATTTTTCATTATCATTGCTAGTATTATTATTATTGTTACTACTATTGATATTTTTATTGTTGTTTTCATTATTTTATTATTATCATTAATATTAAATTACTTCCACAAAAATGTTGGGCTCAAACTATATCTTGTCTTGCATTATTACTTTTACTAGTGCTGTTAATATTTTAATATTATCGTTGATATTATTATTATTGCTATCATTCTTTTTGCGATTACCGATATTATTATTGTTATGATTATTATTCTTATCATTGTTATTCTTATTGTTAATAGTATCGATATTTTGTTATTATTGTTGTTATTGGTATTATTATTTTTATCGTTACTACTATTATTATTAATAATTTGTTTTGAGCCCGAGCATGCTCAATTTTATATACATTTCACCACTTCGGTGCAACCTAATGTCGAGATGGCAGATATGCAACTCGATGTCAATGGAGGCAAATTGCAACTGGATATCGGCGAGGCAAAATGTGCAGCCGAATATCTGGACGGCAACCTGCAACCTGATGTCGTGAAGGCAAACATGCAACTTGATGTTAGGGAGACAAGATTTTCTACCTATTACAAATTGATATTTCAAGACAATTCTTACTTATATAATGAAACTGATGGTAAAGGAATATTTTCGTTATTAGTGGTATTATTATTATCATTGTCGTTTCAATTGATGTTATTATTATTGTTTTCATCACCTTTATTACTGTTATTATTTTTATTATTATTGCTGTTACTTTATTGATATTATTGTTATTATTGCTATTATCATATTATTTATTATCATTATTGATATTATTTTTAATGCTATCATTATTATTATTATTGCATTGTTTCCATGAGTGTGTTGAATTCTATTATGTAATGTATGTGTTATCGTTATTATTAGTATTGTTGATATTTTTATTATGTTATTATTACCTGTATGGTTATGATGATTTTGATTTCTGTTATTATTATTGTTATTATTATTATTTTGTTACTATTATTACTAATTTTATTATTATCATTGGTATATTTATTTTTATTTATTGTTATTATTATTCCGTTACTATTGATATTATTATTATTGATATTTGTTGTGTTATTATTTCTGTTAAAATCCATTAGTTTTGATATGTATTCTATCTTTTAATTATGAAGATTGAAGCTCAAGCCTTATATCCATTTTGCATTATTGCCTATCTCTATTTAGAGCTCATACCCTCTTTGATCTTGGTGTCTCATTCTTTTCTTCCTGCTCGGATCGTCGCTTGGTGTCACGTGGTCTACAACGATATGTCCGGAGCTTGGAATGTCACCATCAGAGTGGCACAGCGGAAGCATGGTGGGCCCATAACCCGTGGGTCCCGGGATCCCCGTGTTGCGACTAGTCCTTTGTGTTGTTGCTTCCCTCTGTTCCTTGCATTCATCTCCATCCGTTGATTCCTTTAATGGTTTGATTCTTCCCGGTCCTTTCCCTCTCTGCTTTCAGTTCTGCCGACTTCTTATCTTGCTTTATTATCTCGTGTTGTTCTTTCCTTTTGATACCGCCTATTCTCATTCATGCATTCCATTTGACATCGTTGTTATCCACTCCCTTCTTATTTTGGTGTTACCACCAAGTTGACTTTTCTTTGGATGCCTTGTTTGTTACCCTCCTCTAAATTGCTTTTACCCTGTTCTATGTATCGCCTAAGCAAATCTCGAGGACGAAATTTTTGTATAAAGTGGGTAGGATTTGTAACTCATGTTTCCCCGTACTTGTATTTCTATACTGTATTTTGCTCAATTGTACTCTTTTATCTATTTGAGATCCCGTATTCTGTTTTCATTCAAATAAAACCATTAAATTATTTTCGACTCAATTTTTGGTTCTTTTATCGAATTCATTTGTGTGCTCTTTGTGTCATTATTCATGAAGAAATGGCTATTTCTTCTCATTCATCCCTTTGTTCTCCATTTTATCACTATTTGAACAATTCTCCTGTCGGGTCCTATTCGAAACGGATACCCTAAAACCCACAAACCCAAACCCTCACTATTTAAACCCTAATCCCAACCCTAATCACTGTGCAGCCCCAAACGAACCCGCCGCTCTCCCCTTCTTCTTCGTCCACTCTTCTCGCTCGCCAAAACAACCCATCTCCAACCTTCGATCGCCCTCCATTCGATCACCCTCACCATCGCCTCGTCAGTACCCAACCACCACCACCGCCATCTCACAACCACCGTCATCTTCACCATCGAACCCACTCCAAACCCAACTCCGCCATTCTCCCGAACTCAACCCCCACCATTTTGCGTCAACTCTCCGCCATTGCGCCGCTCATCGTCTTCTCCATCCGCCAACCCATTACCTCGCAACCACCATCAATCGACAACACCGTCAACACATCCTCCGACTCCTCCCCTGTTCTTTGAACCCAAACAGAGCCGCCCCAAGAGATCGACGTCGCGCCGCCGCATTCGTCGTTGCCTCTCCGTGGCCATCGCAGCCATGTCGTCGTGTCACCACAATCACAAAGCCACCGCCGAAGTCGCTCGCTCTATCTCTCTCTCGTTCGCTGTTTCGTCGAAGAAGAGAACGGAATTGGCGGAATTCGATCCCAACAATCGGATCGCATCAAGATTTGTGCGAATGGGCCAGATCTGATCGCTGTTCGGTGTTCGCCCACACCGAATCCCAGATCCGCTGTACCGTTTTCTGGCCAGATCCGCTGCTTTGGAGCGTTTTGATTCGCTGAGTTTCCCGCTTCGCTGTTTTGCCGTGCCAGATCCCAGAAGCGTGTTTGCTGTTTTGGAGCGATCTGGTGTGGGGGAAAAGTCGATCTACGGTCGATCTTCGCACGTTCTTCACACGTGTTTTTGGGAGACTTCTTCCGGAATTTTTCGATCCAATTTTCTTTCACAAGTGGATCTAATCGTCGTCAATTAAGGCAAGTATCCCTTGTACAATTTATTTGTTCTAGTACAAGCATCCCTTGAAAAATACTACAAATAGTTAGAATTGTGACTTCTCCTTGACTATCGTTGTTGATCAATATTAAACCTCCAAAATTTATAATTCTAAGAGTCACAAAATTTCATTGTGTTAAATTATAACTACTTGGACTCAGTTTATTCCTTGAACACATGAACATATGAATTATGGAGCCCTAAATTTGTAGACACATGTTATATCTAGTATTTGATGAACTTGCAACCATTTGACTTGAAAAAAAATTATTACTTGCTGTTTGACCACCATTATACTGCATTTTATATCACACAATAACTTAGATGCCTAATGACAAATTTCCATGTAATCTATACTCGTAAGATATTTCCTCATGTTGCTGTCCTGAATCTTGTTATACTGTTTTGACCCCTTTAACATCAGAATCTGAACCCGAGCCCTGAATATAAAATGTAGATCTAGATGCTTAGATGTCGATAGCCTCTGAAATTTTCGAATTCGGAGTTACGTTCTAGGAGTTATTGCAGTTTTAGTGCAGCTGTGTCGGTAGACGCAAATTCGTAAAACTGCTGCACACCTTTACCTTGCGAATTAATTTAACTATGTAAACAGTAAGCATTTGACTTGAAATTTTATATGTTGTTGTTGGACACCCTATAGGACATTCCCAATTTTTCTTAGAATTAATTTACATTATTTCAACCCTGTTTCACATGTATAAACTCAAATACACAAATTCTGCCTGAACAAATGTAATAAGCCGGGGTTAAGGGAAAGACCATAGTGGTGGACAATATAGCTAAGTGTACTCGGAAGGGGGCCCGTATTTCCCAGTACTCAGTTCATGAACCTGTTGGGTGTGATGCATTCATGGAGTAAGTTACTTGGCTCATGAACTTGTTGTATTTATGAACCTACCGTATGGGTCTTGAAGCTGTTAGTATTCACGAACTTGCTTCGTGAACCTGTTATTTATTTTTCTATTCATGAACCGTGCCTGCTTGATACTTGATACCTGAGTACACCGCCCTATAGACTCCATTACTAGGCCTAAACGAAATTGCATTGTCTGTAGCAACCATTTAGTAAAAAGATGGATGCATGAAGTGCTAACTAGATAGTAATAACTACAAGACTTGAATATGAAAACTTGAACATGACACCTGTTACTTGATACTCGATGATATGATACATGAAACATGATACATGAGACTTGAAACATGAAACTTGAACTTGACAACTTGTTACCTGATGTTCGACAACTTACTACTTGAGACTTGACACTTGAAATAAAATTTTGACACCAGACTTGGCACTTGTTACATGATGCTAGACTTGAGACTTATCACTTGATGTTAGTTACCCCTACAGTTTCACCCGTCATATGTTTTACCATTAGTAGTTGTTAACTAGCCTGTATACTAGGATGTCCCACTTGCTAGCTAATTCTTAGATTCCCACTACTTGTTGTATCCCTGTTACATTCTTGATTCCAATTCCTGTTCCCCATACTTGTACTTGTTTTCACTATTTGTGGCCCTAGCTTGCACTAAGGGCATCTTCTCTTGTTTTTCCTTGTTTTTCCTTTTTATATTTATTAAGCAGACGTGGGAGACGAGCTACCTACTGGAATTGTTAAACAGACATTTCAGGTTTCGCTTGGACCAGGAACTTGTTTAAATAATTGCTTTCCTTAAGGTATTTATTTCTTCTGCTGTATAAGAGTTGTTTCTGAGTTTTACACTTGATCCAGACTTGAAAACAATGTGGACATTATTATTTATTTTCAAACTGTTTTCTGTTGTTTTATAAATTATTCATGCATGCTTGGTTATATATATCTCTCTTGTATATTCTTGTTGTGATGCTGAGTCGATCCTACAACTTATGGATGATGTTAAAATTATTCGCTGGGCTTCGTCACGTGCTCGTATTCCATGTTTTTTAGAAGCAGGGCGTGACAGTTTAATTTTCCGTTGTGTTTAAGTTGAATTTTTTTTTTGTTTTAGCTATGTTTACTATTACAATTGAGGTTGATGCTGGGAATTGTGCCGCGTATTTTTGAGATATTACATTGGAAATAAGGGCACTACAGAGATTGATATCAGAGCAGACTTCAATAGTAATAATAAACATGGTATAAAAATAAACCTAGATGTGGACATTAAAGCGTGAGTACCTAGGTGTGGACATTAGAATGTGAATATCACATAGAATTAAAACAAGATGATTTGGTTTGGGGTATGACTGAGGTTTTGCCATGGGGTATTGATATGAATATGAATTTGATGCTCTAACTTTACCCTCATTTTGCACTATTCAGTAAAATGGCAGGATACAGGAGCAGGAATGGTGGTAATGGTGTTGGGGCTGGGAGTTCCCATGGGGCTGGAGTTGATCTTGAGACTGAGATTGCCATGGTGTATCAGACCTTGAATGCATTCATGGTAGCTAATATGGCACAGAATCAGAATCAAAATCAACGGGCTGGACCAGTGTTTGTTAATGCTGATCCGATCAAGCAGGTTGAGTCCTTCAAGCAGATGAAACCGCTTGTTTTTGAGGGGCTATCTGATCCAAATGAGGCTGATGATTGGATTAGACAGATGGAGATGGTCTTCGAAGTCTTGGAAACCCCAGCAGTCAATAGGGTGAAATTAGCTACATTGCAGTTAGAGAAGGATGCTGGCGTCTAGTGGCAGTCAGTGAAGAGGACTTTTGGGGATCAGCAAGTGACTTGGGAGTTTTTTCTGGATGAATTCAGGGGTTGTTTCTTTTCTTTGGATATTCAGGAGAGGAAGGCAACGGAATTCTTGAATCTGCAGCAAGGTAGCATGACGGTGCGCAAATATGAGACTAAGTTCACTCAGCTGTCAAGGTATGCACCAGAGCTGAATGTGGACAAAGCGAAGAAGGTCAAGAAATTCGAGCAGGTCTTGAGGCTGAATTTGAGGTCAAAGATTATTTCGTTGGGCATCAGGAGGTTTAATAAGCTGGCCAATAGAGCAGCAATGACAGAAGAAGATATGGACCAGTTCCAGAAGAAGCAAGAGACCTGGAACAGGAACAAGGGGCCAGCAGCTAGTCAGAGTGGGAAGAAGTTCTCAGTGAAACAGGGTAGGTTCAGTAGGCCAGAGCAGAAGGCACCTGCCGCTCAGGAGGTGTCTTGTTACTACTGTATGGAGGCAGGTCACTTCAGGTGAGCGTGTCCTAAACTGGAAAAGAAGACTTGTTTTCAGTGTGGGGGAGCGGGGCATACTAAGCTGTTATGCCCACATTTGAAGAAGGAAGGTTCAGGCGGAGGCAAATTTCAAAGGCAGGGGCGAGTGTTTGCATTAACTGAGGAGGATGCGAGTAACTCAGAGGATGTGATCCAGGGTATGCAAGAATTTTAAAATTTTATTTATTCATTGTATTAAGTAATACATTGTTTGAGAATAAATTGGAGATTTGAGTATCATTCTTTATGTAACAGGATTTGTTTTGGTTAATGGAATAAAAGAAAAAAATTATTTGATACTGGTTCTTCGCATATATTTGTGTCGCCCAATTTTGCTAAAGCTTTAGGTGTGGAACCTAAGGTGTTTCCAGGCAGAGTCTTGACGGTGGCAACACCATCAGGAGAAGAGTTGATTACTGATCGATATTACGAGGGTTGTGATATCGTGATTGGTGGAAGATTATTTGGCAGTGATCATATTGAGCTGCAAGTTCCAGGTGTGGATGTGATTGTGGGCATTGATTGGATGGCAATATATGATGCCAAAATTGAATGCAAGAAGAAAGAGATGTTGGTGAAAGAACCAGGAGGTCTCGTAGTGACTTTTCAATGGAAGAGGAAAGACCCGAAAGTGGCTGCAATGGTATCTAAGTTGATGATTCCACATGAAGTTAGAGGCATTCCAGTTGTCAGGGATTTTCCTACAGTGTTCTTAGAGGGTTTACCGGGATTTCCGCCGCAGCGAGATGTGGAATCCTGTATTAATGTTCAGCCGGGGAGTGCTCTGACTTCTAGGGCTCCGTACAGGATGGCACCTGTAGAGCAAGATGAAGTAAGAATCAGATTGAAGAATTGCTGAGTAAGGGTTTCATCAGGTCGAGTTCTTCACCATGGGGTGCGCCAGTGTTGTTGGTGAAGAAGAAGGACGGGTCAATGAGGATGTACATTGACTATTAGGAGATGAATAGGGTGACTATTCAAAACAAGTATCCACTTCCATAGATTGATGATCTGTTTGATAGGCTTCAGGGAGCAGCTGTGTTTTCTGTAACGCCCCTATTTTCATACACTAGGAAACCATGACATAAGCCAGAATATTTTCCTTCAATTAGCCATAATACACAGAAAAACAAGAAAATTTTAAAACTTTTTATTCAACACAAATGTATTATAAGTTCGAATGTTATAAAACTACAATACATTACATCAGTGTTACAATAACGCAATACAAGCCCAAGTGTTAAAAACTTAAAATAAAATTTACATCAGAGTACAATGAATAATATATAACACTTGATACTTTCACTTGGATGCTTCTCAACATAAAATAATTTACAACAGACATTACAATAAGAAGAATCAACACTTTGCTTCTCTTGCCTTGAGTCCTCCTGAATCCTGTACCTGTAGTTTTGCAACCCTAGTACCTATTGAAGTGGGGACATGAGTACATATACTGATGCTTTAAGGCTGATGACTAGCAGCGATTCTCAACTTTAAACAAATAGATTGATTAAAAGAGAAAAGTGTATATATAATTGATGTGTCTGAGTATGCTATGACTTAGACTCTATTGCAAGATTGACCAATGCAATGATGCACTTATTCTAATGCAAGAAACTCTCTGGAACAGTATGCAGCCCATACTACATAACTCGTCACAAGCCGTTTCTTCATATATTGGGATTTGAACCCGCGCCATGAATTCTACTCTTATACTCAACCTATTTCTAAAGATACAGCGTGACTGATAAGGTTGCTCTGAAACGGTCTAATCCTGCCATACGCAGTCATATAGTGGTGTCTCCGTTTGCCACTATTGCCTGGCGTACCTAACTTCACTCAAAAATCTTACGAACCCTTGGAGTTTACTACAACATAGGTTAGCTTGAAGCATCTCCTGTGGCTCCCTAGCTTATAAACCGTAGTCTATGGCTTGTTTGTCATTCCAGTTATAGAACATGACGGAGTTCTGGGGGTCCATCCCCTAGCTCCGACAGAAAATTTCCCGTCCTTATCATGGCACTTCAGAAATTAACAGACGAGATACGGATCCCGCGCTCCCAACTCGTGAGAAGGCATAGACCGTATCCCTTTGACAGGAATGGTACAACCAATAACACCACCTAGTGTTGGCCTATAGAACAGGTCGGATCATAATCTATCACCCTTAATACCAACTCTTTTCATTCTGCGAAATGATAATAAATAAAGGGTAAGTAGTAATAGCCATAATTTACTACCCTAATGATATCATTAACCCTAAACAATCCGAGGGATGACAAGAGTACTAACACAACATGCTAGGTCTTAAGTTAGACTTCGCAAGATAACTCTACTAGGTGCTCAATCTAGACTTACCAGAATCCCTAAGGATCATGTTCATAGCCTATCGATCCACGACCCCGGCAATACGAACATATTCGCATTCTACTACCCTGAACTTGGATTCCGTCTATACTCTCGGCCCCCGATCAATCTACACCGGTTAAGATCTGTCAGTGCACGAGGGGTGACTCGTCCACAGTCCACGAGGAGTAAAATAAATACACGTCTTGATGGTCGGTGGCTCATAGGGCAATGATATCACCTTAGACGAGCACAATATCTGCGTACTAGCTAATAAGCTACATACGAGAAAAACAACTTACATACGAGCTGATCGGCTATATATGCAACAACAATTTACTAGCAATTAGCGTGAACTATTTCCCAACATAAATATGCTACTTATGAACATAAGGAACACTTATTACTCTTAATCAACTGCATGATTCAAACTACTAACAAAACCTGATCTTTTATTCGTGAAAGCAACATAAAAGTCTTCTAACACCCTAGAAGCAATTAACCATGCTACTTTTATCAGAATTCAACAAAATTAGACTTTTTAGAAGGGTGAGAACTTCTACTACAACTCTCTAGTTGATAGCCTTCTAAAATTCAGTCAATAAGAGGTAGAAAAACCTTGAACAACCTAAACAGTGAGCTTCAGCCAAAAAGGCCAGCTGCTATTACTTTGTAATGGTCATAACTCCTACTCCGCTTATCAGAATCTAACAAAATAGGACATTTTGGGAAGGTGAGAACCTATACTAGAACTCCCTAGTAGACAACTTTCTCATATTCAGTAAATAAGAGGTACAAAAACTTTAAACAATCTAAACAGCGAGCTTCAGCCAATAAAGGCCAGTTGTTGTGACTTGTAAAGGTTATAACTCATACTCCGCTTATCGGAATCTAACAAAATAGGACATTTTGGAAAGGTAAGAACCTCTACTACCACTTCCTTATTAAAAACTTTCTCTGATTTCTTGTGGAACACAAAATCCAGCTCTTTAAATACAATACAATGAGCAACAAAAACAACAAAAAGCTGAAGCTTGTAAAGATCATAACTTTTGTTATACATGGAATCTAACAAAATTATACTTCTTGGAAAGGTGGGAACATATACTACAACTCTCTAGTTGATAACTTTTTCAGATTCCTTGTGGAACTCAAAATCCAGCTCTTTAAACACAATACAAAGAGCAACAAAACAGCAAAAGTCTGGAAATTGTAAAGCACATAACTTTTGCTATACTTGCCAGAATCTAACAAAATTAGAATTTTGGAAAGCTCAGAACATCTACTACAACTTCCTAGTTAACAACTTTCTCAGATTCCGTATGGAACTCAAATCTCAGCTCTTTGAACACAGTTCAAGAACAACAAAAAGGACATCAAGATCTGAAACTTGTAAAGCTCATAACTTTGGCTATACTTATCAAAATCTAACAAAATTGGACTTTTTGGAAATCTTAGAATATCTACTACAACTTCCTAGTTAACAACTTTCTCATATTCCTTATGGAACTCAAAACCTAGCTCTTTAAACATAATACAAAGAACAACAAAGACAACAAAAAACTGAAGCTTGTAAAGCTCATAACTTTTGCTATACTTGTCGGAATGTAACAAAATTAGACTTTTTGGAAAGTTCAGAACATCTACTACAACTTTCTAGTTAACAACTTTCTCAAATTCCGTATGGAAATCAAATCTCAGCTCATTCAATACAATTCAAGAAGAACAAAAACGACAGCAAAAGCTGAAACTTGTAAAACTCATAACTATTGCTATACTTATCAGAATCGAACAAAATTGGACTTTTTGGAAAGATCAGAACACCTACTACAACTTCCTAGTTAACAACATTCTCCGGTTCCTTATGGAACTCAAAATCCAGCTCTTTAAATACAATTCAAGAACAACAAAAAGGATAACAAAAGCTGAAACTTGTAAATCTCACAACTTTTGCTATACTTACTAGAATCTAACAAAATTGGACTTTTTGGAAAGGGAAAAAATCTACTACAACTTTCTAGTTGACCACATTTTCAGATTCCTTATAGAGCTCAAAATCTAGCTCTTTGAACACAATTCAAGAACAACAAAAGGACACTAAAAGCTGAAACTTGTAAAGCTCACTACTTTTGCTATACTTATCGGAATCTAACAAAATTGGACTTGTTGGAATGCTCAGAACATGTACTACAACTTCCTAGTTAACAACTTTTCCAGATTCCTTATGGCAACTCAAAATCAAGTTCTTTAAACATAATACAAAGAGCAACAAAAGACAGCAAAAAGCTGAAATTTCTCAAGTTCATAACTTTTGGTATACTTGTCGGAATCTAACAAAATTGGGTTTTTTGGAAAGAGGAGAACATCTACTACAACTTTCTAGTTGACTACTGTTTCATATTCCTTATAGAGCTCAAAATCCAGCTCTTTGAACACATTTTAAGAACAACAAATAGGACAGCAAAAGGTGAAACTTGTAAAGCTCATTACTTTTGCTATACTTATCGAAATCTAATAAAATTGGACTTTTTGAAAGGGGAAACATCTACTAAAACTCTCTAGTTGACCACTTTTTCAGATTCTTTATAGAACTCAAAATCCAGCTGTTTGAACATATGTCAAAGTTAACCAAAAAACAGCAGTTTTACTATTTTTGCTAAAAACTCGCTGTTTTGGGGGAAATGTTTATTTGACCTATCAAACTAACCCCAAAACATCTATAAAAGTTAGGGGCATGGTAAGGACATATATGAGAACCTCTCAAATTAATTTGGATTCATAATTCCAAATTTAGCATAATTAATTAATTCTAACCATAAAAACTACAATATTGAATCTTTAGGGTTTATTTTGTGTTCTACCACTTCAATTCTTGCATGCCAATTATTCTAGTCCATCCATTCTCATATGCACATGGTTTTAGTCCAAGTTCTTTACATAAAAAGTAAATAGAACAACAAAACAATAACAAATATGTTGAGAAACCCCCACCCAAAGTGTAGGAAGGACTTGCTAGTTCTTCTCCTCCTTCCTCCTCTTCAAGAACACTTCATGAAAAGAGAACCCATTCTTTCTTTTGATTTGATCTCTCTTTCTTTTCTTTTCTCCTCATTTTTTTCTAAAAATAAAACAAGTAGAAGAAGTGAAAGAAATTTGAAGAGAGAGTGAGATGAGAAGAAGATGGAGAAACACGAAATGAGAAGAGGGAATTGCCTTCGGGTTGGGATCGGCCAAAGGGGTGGGGGGGGGGGGGGTATAGGAGAAGAGAGTGGGCTTTGTGGTTGAGAAGAGAGCCACTTGTTCTCATTCTTATGGTTCAACAATTGGGTGATTAATTTGCAAATTTAAATTGCAATCACATCCTAATCCAATTCTAACCCTTCATTTAATCATGATTGATAAAAAATAAGAGACATTTTCCTAAAATCACATACTACATGATTTCGTACAAATGTACGAAATCGATACAATATATATACGTATATACATCTGTCTATACAGATAATTTTTATTAGTTAAAACGAATAATCTCTACCAAAAATATTTTAATTCAGGAATTATTAATAAAATTAATTTTATTATCTTCTCGGAAGATTTCAGTACCAATTCGATACAATATAGATGTATACAGACTAGTATATATATATATATATATATATATATATATATATATATATATATATAATGTTTATTAACTAAATCGGGTAATATCCACAAAAAATATTTCAATTGTGAAAATAATAATAAAATAATAATAAAATAATAATTTTTAATATCAACCCAGGATATTACAGATATTTTTTCAAAAAACCCATTTTACAGGATTTTGTACTAGTGCACTAACCGATACAATACATATATATACTTAGTTGTATATATATACTGATAATGATTATTTATTAAAACTAAGTAATTTCTATAAGAAACTTTTTTATTTTAAAAATAATAATAATACAAATATAATATCCGACCGGGATATTACAATATTCTTTCTAAGGAGGGAGTGGCCACTGATCCTCAGAAGGTTGAAGCAATGAGGGATTGGCCAAGGCCAACGACAGTGAAGGAAGTCAGGAGTTTCCTGGGTTTTGCTGGGTACTACAGGAGATTCATTCAGGGCAATGCACAGATTGTAGTTCTTATGACGGGGTTGACTCGAAAGAATGTGGCATTCACTTGGACTGATAAGTGTGAGGCGAGTTTCCTTGAGCTGAAGGAGAGGTTGACGACTGTTCCTATCTTAGCTTTGCCGCAGGCTGGGAAGGATTATGATATCTTCAGTGATGCATCTCTCAGGTGTTTGGGGTGTGTCTTGATGCAAGAAGGCAAGGTTATTGCCTATGGTTCGAGGCAGTTGCGTCCGCATGAGAAGAATTATACGACGCATGATCTGGAGTTAGCAGCTATTATCTTTGCCTTAAAATAGTGGAGGCATTATGTATATGGTGAGAAGGTCAACATGTATACCGACCACAAGAGCCTGAAGTACATTTATCAACAGAAGGATCTAAATCTTCGACAGAGAAGGTGGTTGGAAGTATTGGAAGACATTCGTCCTAAGATCACGTATCATCCAGGAAAGGCAAATATGGTGGCCAATGGGCTTAGTCGGAATAGCAGTTTGTCGAGTTTGATCATTACCCAGAGTGAGTTGGCAGCAAAGTTTGATCAGGCTGGTATTGAGGTGTATTGCAGGGTTTAGGGGCATCTTTGGCTCAGCTGAGGCTGTAGCCTTCTTTAAGAATGCAGATTGTGGAAGGTCAGAAAGCAGATGCAAGGATTCAGAAGATGTTGGAGCAGGTTTCCGATGGCAAGTTGTCAGAGTTCCATGTCCAATATGGAGTTCTATGGATGGGTGAGAGATTGTGTGTTCTGGAGAATGCAGATTTGAGAGAATGTATTTTGCAGGAAGCACACAGTACTTTGTTGTCAGTACATCCTGGTGGCACAAAGATGTACAAGGACATCAAACGACACTTTTGGTGGTCTGGTATGAAGAGAGATGTGGCAGATTTTGTGGCAAGGTGTTTGACTTGTAACGCCCTGATTTCCATATACTGGGAAACCGTGACATAAGGCAGAATCTTTTCTTAAATTAGCTACAATACACAGAAAAACAGGAAAATTTAAAACTTTTTTATTCAACACAAATGTATTACAAGTCTGAACGTTATAAAACTGAAATACATTACATCAGTGTTACAATAATACCTTTACAAGCCCAAATGTTACAACTTTCAACAAATTACATCAGAGTACAATGAATAAAGAACAACACTTGGTACTTCACTTGGTTGCTTCCTAACAATTAAATAAATTACAACAATTGTTACTAATGGAACAATAGTAAACAACATATATTACAGCGGAAAATAAAATCGACTCCTGTTCCTCTCGCCTTGAGTCCTCCTGAATCCTGTACCTGTACTTCTGCAATCCAGTACTTATTGAAATGTGGACGTCAGCACATATACTGATGTTTTAAGGCTGATGACTAGCAGCGATTCTTCACTTTAAGCAAACAGATTGATGAAAAGAAAAACATGTATATATAATTGATGTGTCAGCGTATACTATGACTTAGACTCCAATGCCAGATTAACTAATGCAATGATGCTCTTATTCTAATGCAAGCAAAACTCTGGAATAGTATGCAGCCCATACTACATACGCCCCATATCAAGTCGTTTCTTCATATATAGGAATTTGAACCCGCACCATGAATTCTACTCTTGTACTCGACTTGTTTCTGAAGATACGCCATGACTGATGAGGTTGCTCTGAAATGGTTTAATCCCACCAGAAGTACCGGACCTCACTCAAATATCTGATGAATCTTTGAAGTTTTCGCAGTCGCAAGTTAGCTCGAAGCATTCCTTGTGGCCCCCTAGCCAAACCGTTGTCTATGGCTTCTCACCCGTAGATATAAGACAGGACGGAGTTCCAGGGGTCCATCCCCCTAGCTCCGACAGGAATCGCTCCCGCTTTCAAGGCACTTCAGAAATTTACAGACGAGATACAGATCACGTGCTCCCAACTCGCGAGAAGGCACAGACCGTATCCCTTTGACAAGAAGGGTACTACCCAATAACACCGCCTAGTGTCGGCCTACAGGAATGGTCGGATCATAAGGTATCACCCTTAACACCAACTCTTTCCCTTGCGAAAAATGATAATAAGTAAAGGTTAAGTAGTAATAGCCATAAGTTACTACTCTAACGATGTCACTAAACCCAAACAATATGACGGGGTTTTCAATAAGAACTTTCTTAAGATTATCTCGATCCAACTCATGGCCTATCGATCCAAGGTACCGGTGACGGGATCTCCCTCACTCATCACTACCTCTAACTTGGATCTCATCAACATTTTCAGCCGGCGATCAACCAACATCAGTTAAGATCTGTTGGTACTCGAGGTGTGATTTATCCATTGTTTCCAAGGTGGTAAGATAAGAGTCTTGATGGTCGATGACCCCTAGGGTAACTATAAGACCCTAGACGAGATTTTATCTAGCTAACAATACTAGTGACTTTCCCAACCATTATTACCCATATATTGAAGATGAAAGCATGTTCACATTATATGATCCAATTTCAATTAGAACCACACATGACTGGAATTCATGGGTTCTTTTTCCCAAATTTGAACTAGGACGACATGCGGCTAGGTTCATGGGTTCTTTCTCAAGGTTGAGCTAGAACCACCTAGAACCTAAATGCATGGGTTCCTCACCAATTTGAGCTAGAACTATCATGGAGCTAGTTTCATGGGTTTCTTCTTAAAAATCGAACTAGAACAAATATGGAACATGGGTTCATTTCAATAATTCAATTGGATTAGCATACAAGCTAAACTCATAGGTTCCTTTTAGAATTTAATAAAAACCACTACAACATATAACTTAAACATGCATGGATTCTTTGAATCGAAAACAACCAAACAAACTCAAGCATGAGTTCCTTTAAATCTAGAACAACTACACATCTCAAGCATGGGTTCTTTAATAGAACAACTATAAAAACTTAAGTATGGGTTCTTGACTAGAACAACTACAATAACTCAAGCATGAGTTCTTTACTAGAACAACTACAATAACTCAAGTATGGGTTCTTTACTAGAATAACTACAACAACTCAAGCATGGGTTTCTTACTAAAACAACTCAAGCATGAATTCTTTACTAGAATAACTACAATAACTCAAGCATGGGTTTCTTACTATAACAGCTCAAGCATGAGTTTCTTAGTACAACAATTCAAGCATGGATTCTTTACTACAACAACCTACAACAACTTAAGCATGGTATACAACTTAGGCATGGGTTTCTTACTACAATCAAATCAAGCATGGGTTACTGACTATAATCAACTCAAGCATGGGTTACTTACTACAACAACCTATAACAACTTAAGCATGGTATACAACTTAGGCATGGGTTTCTTACTACAACAACTCAAGCATAGTATACAACATAAGAATGGGTTTCTTTACTACATCTCAAGCATGATGGGTTTCTTTACTACAACAACATAAGCATGGTTTCTTTACTACATCTCAAGCATGATGAGTTTCTTTACTACAACAACTCAAGCATGATGGGTTTCTTTACTAGAACAACCTACAACAACTTACGCATGGTTCCTTACTACAATGATTCAAGCATGGGTTTCTTTACTACAACAACCTACAACAACTTAAGCATGGGTTCATTTACTAGAACAACTAGCAACTCAAGAATGGGTTCTACATACAACTCAAGCATGAATTCTTTACTACAACAACCTACAAAACTTAAGCATGATGGGTTCTTTACTAGAACAACCTACAACAACTTAAGCATGATGGGTTCTTTTTGAAACTAGAACACATATACACCACAAGCATGAACTCTTACTACATCTCAAGCACGATTCTCTACTACAACTCAAGCATGATGGGTTTCTTTACTACACAACTTAAGCATGGTTCTTTAGCAACATATAACTTAAGCATGGTAGTAAACTCATAAAGACTAATAAGGACTTTATCTAGCTATTACAAAAACTACTTCCTTTATGAATTACAAGACTTAAATATTACAAAAATCTAACTTTATTGAATTTACAAGTTCCTATATATTACAAAACCTACTTTATTTAATCTACAAGTTCTACATAATACAAAAACTACCTTTATTGAATCTACAAAGCCTACATATTACAAACCTTACTTCTCTTCAACCTACAGGTTCCTACACATAACATATAACGCCCCGAATCCCAAATACACTGAATTCGAGATGTTCTACAGGATCTTTTCACTTTCTTTAGTACAATTTTACAGGGAAATTTAAACTTTTCACTTTACATCAGAGTTTACATCAATATTACACATTACATTTGCACAGTGAAAGTAAAATTTACAACAATTAAATAAATGTACAACAACATGGTATAATCTTTAAGCGTCCATTTCTCTTTAACCTTTAACAAGCCATTTACCTGCATATAAGACTGTGGGTACGTCAGTTTATTCAACCGACGAACATTATACACGGCCATCCTCTCTATGCCGGAAATAGTATAACTCACCTTTCCATATTTAGCAAACACAAACTTGTCACATTTCAAACTAAAGGGACTATCCTATTGATGTCGTGTTGTGATTGTGCACTTAGTCCTTAATGCATTTGTTTATATTACATGACACAAATGCGTGCTTGTTCGGATTCTATGCATCCCATACTACATAGGTCCGAGGGCAAGCCCTTATTCGTTCTTCATCATTGTAGGGTTCAATCCCCCATTATGTCTTAATCTACTACTGTAATTACGGTAGTGTCTTAGATGTCCTATGATCTATAAGCCCATGTCCAGGCAGCCTGGAGGGGAATCCCACGCACTGACACGACGCATCGAGCAGGCAACCTATGGACAATTCAGCCTCCGCCATGGAACAATGGCACCACCTATAGCCACTCGAACATCCCACGAGCGTCGCCACCCGGACGATAATTTTGGAGTAGCGCCCACGCCATGTCTTGACGCATCAAGCAGGCAGCCTGTGGATCGCTCTCACACCGCTATCCGATGGCCCCCATACACGTGTTTTTCTTCTACTTTCATCACGTCTCCACTATGTACTAGTCCTTAATCTTATTAAAAATCATGAACAAAAATTAATCTCTAGAGTTAGCCTCTCCACTAACTGGACTTATTCATTCATTTCAATGTGACCAACCTTGGTCTAATTTCATTTCATTTCATTTCTCAATGCCGGGGGAGACTTAGCTACTCCATTTCAATTTTCATTTCACAATTTTCAACTCATAAATTCTCCATGTTGAGTTCTCATACTCACATGTATATTCTCTTTTCAATTCATGATTCCTAATTTATTCACAAGCCCATAACTGTACGTGAATTTCATGCACTTTATCAATTATCACAACGAATCAAATTCCACTTTATTACCAAATATGCATACTTCATATTCTTCCACAAATGAGAAATAAATTGCATTAAGTCACACAACCAAGTTCTTTTTTGCCAAATCAATTTCTAATCCTTCATTTCACTTATTTTTTTAAGTTATACTTTCACATCAATAACACATATAGAGCCACATTTCTATTTATGTATTTTAACTCCAAATCATAGTTAATTTCATTCAAATAATCCCCAAACCATTTTTAGAAAGTCCCTTACATTTTTATGAGAATAACCATATTTTTTTCACATTTTTTGGACACTTAAAAACCCAAAAAAAATAATTTTTTTTCAATCTTGCCGATAGCAAGATTCGAACCCGCACCCCAGAGAACACAGCCAACAGCACAGACCGCTAGGCCGGTTTGTGCTAGCGATTAGAAGAGGAGACAGAGAGTATTTATTACTCTCTGTCACTGATTCGCATGTTTTAAAAAAAGATGAAAACAATTGTATGCCGCAGGGGTTCGAACCAGTCACCCAAGAGAACACAGCCGCACATAGTGGCCACTTGAGCCATATGCTCAGGTTGTCGCAGTACCATTTAAAATCCCTTTTGAAATCAATTGCCAATGTTGTTAAAAACATCTCGATGTTCAATTAAACTTTGTTTCATATTGCTCTTATAGAAGTTACTGAAAAATTCTAGATTGACTTCCCCTCACATGATTTTCATATCAGTATGATTAAAATAATTTTTGTACTAATAAAAAAATATTTTTCACACAAATCAATGAATTATTCATTACAACTACTACACTTCTCATTTTTTTTGACATTGCTTAACAATTGGCCTTCTAATCTTTTTATCCACAATTCTCTTATATTAATTTACTGTTATTAATCTTTTATTCAACATACACATTCATTTTGAATTTATCCATTCCCACAATAACTCAAAGATCTCTTCCAAACATACATTAGCATTAACAAAGTACTAACTTTTACATAAAATTTGTGATGGTAATAAATGTATTTTCTTCCATCAATCTATAATCATAATCAATTACACATGCAACTTATAATTTTAACAGTAGAACTACATACTAATTCCATGTCAACAATTCAATCAATTAGGGGTCATTTTCCAAATTTAATGAGCATGCTTATTAATCATTTTCATACTTCATGGTTCAATAAAATACTAGCATATTCCTAATTAGAAAATAGGGAGAATTAGCCCACAACTCAAATTAATACTAGAACCACATACAAGTTAATCACAACATTCAATCAATTCATAGACTAACTTCTCAATTAAAGTGTGTTCTTATTAATCATTTTTCATGCATCGTTTTGATAGTTAAATCTAGCATGGATCCCTATATTAGAAATATGAAAGGTTACCCACCTTGTGTGGAGAGAAACAAACACAAACGCAACAAATCCTTGCAACAAGATGCACCTCCTCCTAGACGATGCACGCACAAGCTCCACGAACACCAAGCAAACCGAATGCTCCTCTCCTTGGAATGATGCCGGCCTCTTTCTCCTTGGAAAAATGCAAGCAATCCCACACAATCTCTCAATTTTTTTTAACTCACAACTATTACTAAATTAGACTATAGGTTTGGGAAGATATAATTGCATATGAATATAGCCATGGGAGGGGGTATTTATACTAGAAATCAAGTGAAATGGATGGCTAGGATTGACTAGTTGGTTGTAGGATGGAGGGCCAAGATTAGAGTAGGAGTTATAAAAACTACCCACACCCACATAACCACCTCCATGATCTCCATTCAAAATTTGGGTTTCCCTCCCAAAAGAATGCAACCGGCCACCATGGAGAAGTGTGCATTGCACGTGTACGTGTAGTGCACGTGCATGCAACTAGGACCAAAATTGTACATTTTAATTTTGTACAAAAATAAAATAGTATTAAAATAGTCTTCTACATGACAAGTTTAAATAAAAAATAGATTAATCCATGGGCTTTAGTTTTGGGCCAAAATATTTATTTTAAATAAAATAAATAAATCACATTTTGGGCTTTTAAGAAAAGGCTTTAAAATAAGGCTTTCTATTTATTTAAAGAAAAAGGCTTTTGTGTAAAAATTTGAAACCACATATTTAAATATTTATACACATCACAATAAAAATAATTATAAAATTTAATTCAATCAAAATATTGCACGTGCACACTACATGCAAAATAAAATAATTTTTCATTAATTGAAAAATCAGGGCATTACAACACTCCCTCCTTAGAATAGTTCCGTCCCCGGAACTACAATCAAGAGCGAGGAAAACAAAATAAAAAAAATATACAACACTCAAACAAGGACAAAAAGATACAAAGAAAAATACAGATCAAGCAAAAAGCTCAGTATAGTTCTTCAACATCCTCTCCTCAGACTCTCAAGTAGCCTCCTCAACCAAATGGTTTCTCCAAACTACCTTGACCATCGGTATCGTCTTATTCCTCAAGACTTTCTCTCGACGATCAACAATCTCAACAGGAGACTCGATGTAATTCAGGTCTAACTGCAAACCTTCCGGCACTTCAGGCAAATGATGACTCGGATCTGGAATGTAACCTCTCAGCATAGACACATGAAAGACATTGTGCACCTGAGACAACTCTTCCGGTAATTCAAGCCGGTAAGCAGTTTTCCCGATCATTTTTAATATCTTATACGGGCCTATGTACCTCGGGGCTAACTTCCCGCCTTTGCCAAATCGAACCACACCTTTACTGGGCGATACCTTCAGAAAGACGAAGTCACCAACCTCAAACTCAAGGTCCCTTCTCCGGTTATCTGCATAGCTTTTCTGCCTGCTCTGAGCTTCCACCAACCTCTTCCTGATCAGAACAATCTTCTCAGAGGTTTGCTGTACAAGCTCAGGAAAAAACAACTGACGCTCCCCAACTTCAAACCAACAAACAGGAGTCCTGCACTTCCTGCCATACAAAGCTTCGTACGGCGCCATCCCGATACTGGTCTGAAAACTGTTGTTGTAGGCAAACTTTACCAAAGGTAAATGCCTTTCCCAACCGCCTCCAAAATCTAGTATACAACACCGAAGCATATCCTCAAGAATACGGCTGACTCTCTCGGTCTGCCCATCGGTTTGCGGATGAAAAGTAGTGCTGAAATCCATCTTGGTCCCCAAAGCTGTCTGAAGACTCCTCCAAAAATGCGAAGTAAACCGCGCATCTCGATCAGACACAATAGTTGAAGGAACACCATGAAGTCGGACAATCTCACCAACATACATCTCAGCCAACTTGTCCATCGAAGCAGTGAGTTTCATCGCCAAAAAGTGAGCGGACTTGGTTAGTCGATCGACTATAACCCAAATCGCATCATTGCCTTTAGAACACTTAGGCAATGCCGTGATGAAATCCATACTGATGTTATCCCACTTCCATTTCGGAATAGGTAACGGCTGTAATAGACCTCCGGGTCTCTGATTTTCCGCTTTGACTTGCTGACAAACCTCACACTTCGCAACAAATTTAGCCACATCCCGCTTCAAACCTGACCACCAGAAATGCTGTTTGATGTCCTTGTACATCTTAGTACTCCCAGGATGTACCGAAAAAAGAGTAGCATGCGCCTCCTAAAGAATACTTTCCTTCAGGTCCGCCTGATTTGGAACGCACAGTCTATCTCCGAACCATAGCACTCCATCCATGATTTGAAATCCAGGCAACCTACTAGCACCAACCTGCTCCTTCATCTCCAAGATATCAGCATCAACCTCTTGACTTGCAATGATCCTTGCATTCAAAGAAGGCTGAAGCCTCAACTGAGCCAAAGATGCTCCCAATCCTTGCAAGACAACCTCAATACCTACTCGATCCAATTCCTCAATCAGATGCTTCTGAGTTGTAATCAAACTGGCTAAACTGCTCTTGCGACTAAGTGCATCAGCCACAACATTAGCCTTTCCAGGATGATACTTGATCTCAGGTCGCATATCCTCAAGCACTTCCAACCATCTTCGCTGCCTCAGATTCAGATTCCTCTGCTGATATATATACTTCAAACTCTTGTGGTCCGTGTACATGTTCAATTTCTCACCGTTCACGTAGTGCCTCCACTGCTTCAGGACAAAGATAATCGCAGCCAACTCCAGATCATGAGTCGGGTAATTCTTCTCATGCGGTCGTAGTTGCCTAGACCCAAAAGCGATTACTCTTCCTTCTTGCATTAAGACACAACCAAGCCCACGATGTGAAGCATCGCTATAAACGTCATACTCAACACCTGCTCTAGGCAAAGCCAGGATAGGTGCAGTAGTCGGCTTCTCTTTCAACTCCTGAAAGCTTGCCTCACATTGCCCAGTCCACTTGAAGCTCACATTCTTCTTGGTCAGTCCAGTAAGCGGTACAGCTATCTGAGCATAACCTTGAATGAATCTCCTTTAGTATCTAGTCATTCAAGAAAACTTCTGACTTCCTTCACTGTAGTAGGCCTAGCCCAATCTCTCACTGCCTCTATCTTCTGAGGGTCAGTTGCCACTCCCTCCTTAGAAAGGATGTGACCTAGGAATGCCACTTCAGATTTCTAGAAATCACACTTGGATAACTTGGCATACAACTTCTGCTCTTCCAGCTTCTTCAAAACTGCTGCCAGATGCTCGGTGTGCTCCTCCTCTGACTTGGAGTACACGAGAATGTCGTCGATAAACACCACGACGAAAGAATCAATGAATGGCCTCAGAACTCTGTTCATTAAATCCATGAAGATTGCGGGTGCATTCGTCACTCCAAATGGCATAACTAAAAATTCGTAATGCCCATTCCGAGTTCTAAATGCAGTTTTGTGCACATCTTCGGCTTTCACTCGAACTTGATGGTAACCTGATCGAAGATCTATTTTGGAGAATACAGCTACTCCATGTAGACGATCGAACAAGTCATCAATTCGAGGAATAGGATATTTATTCTGAACAGTGACCTTATTCAGCTCCCGGTAATCGATACACATTCTCATCGATCCATCCTTCTTCTTTACCAAAAGCACTGGTGCTCCCCAAGGTGACGCACTAGGTTGAATAAAGTCTTTCTCCAACAGTTCCTCAATCTGCCGTTTCACCTCATCCTGTTCCACTGGAGCCATCCTATACGGTGCCTTAGAAATGGGTGCACTTCCCGGTTGAACAGTGATGCTGAACTCTACATCACGATGCGAGGGTAACCCAGGAAAATATTCCAAGAACACAGTCGGATAGTCCAGAACCACAGGAATCCCATGCACTTCCACAGGAGTCTCTTCCTTGCGGATAGTTGCCACCAGCTTAGAACATTTCTGCTTCCCTTGGAAAGTGACTTCAGGTCCACCTGGAGCCTTCAATGTTACCGTCTTGGTCTTACACTCGATGCTTGCACTGTACACTGACATCCAATCAATGCCAATGATAACATCGACTCCCAAGATAGTCAGCTCGACCAGATCAATGCTAAAGATTCTATCCCCAATCACAATCTCGCAATCAGCATAATACCGATCAGCGGTTAAAGTTTCCCCTGACGGAGTAGCTACTGCTAAGATCTTGCCTGGAAAAATCTTTGGTTCAACTCCCAACACTTTAGCGAATTTAGGAGACACAAATGTATGACACGATCCAGTATCGAACAACACAATAGCTTTCATTCCATATTCTGATGTAAAAGGTCCATCAAATTCGAAGTATAAGACAAGAATTTAAACCAACTTGCATTTCATTGAATTCCAAAGTTTATACATTAGAATTAAAAACATTTTTGACATCAGAATGGAGAAAAATAGAACCTAAGACAGTCTAACTCTTACGGGTCCTCTTCGCTGCTCGAAGTTCTCCCCGTAGTTCATCAACTTCATCCTTCAGCACATCAGTCAGGTTCTTCCTCTTCTTGAGTTCCCATACTCGGTGACTGAGAACAGAAAAGTCGTCCTTCCGCTTCGCTAGCTGAGCCTCCAACAATCCGACCCTCTCTCGCAGTGTCTCTACCTGCCTCTGAAGAGATATCACAAGACTATTTGGAACTGGTTCTTCTTCTTCGTCAGAAAAAGAGTCATCAGATGAATCCGGAGGTGGGGTGATCTCTCGGGATTCAAGCCACTCTTCACCGTCAGAATCTGCTTGTCCAAGGTGGTACTCGTCCTCGGAATCAGCTTGTCCAGGATGGTACTCTTCCTCAATGATATGCCAGTTGTCATCTCCAGCAGGGTCGAAGTGATCAGCCATCTTAGAAATAGAGAGGAAGAAGCATAAATCTTAGAGCAACACAAATGTAAGTCACTTACATTTAAATCTCTAGACTCAAACACACACTCTAATGTCCTCATCTAGGGTGTCGTTCCCTATAAATTTGTACAAGTGTGGAAAGCATAGAAAGCGTGGCTCTGATACCACTCTGTAACGCCCCGAATCCCAAATACACTGAATTCGAGATGTTCTACAGGATCTTTTCACTTTCTTTAGTACAATTTTACAGGGAAATTTAAACTTTTCACTTTACATCAGAGTTTATATCAATATTACACATTACATTTGCACAGCGGAAGTAAAATTTACAACAATTAAATAAATGTACAACAACATGGTATAATCTTTAAGCGTCCATTCCTCTTTAACCTTTAACAAGCCATTTACCTGCATATAAGACTGTGGGTACGTCAGTTTATTCAACCAACGAACATTATACACGGCAATCCTCTCTATGCCGGAAATAGTATAACTCACCTTTCCATATTTAGCAAACACAAACTTGTCACATTTCAAACTAAAGGGAATACCCTATTGATGTCGTGTTGTGATTGTGCACTTAGTCCTTAATGCATTTGTTTATATTACATGACACTAATGTGCACTTGTTCGGATTCTATGCATCCCATACTACATAGGTCCGAGGACAAGCCCTTATTCGTTTTTCATCTTTGTAGGGTTCAATCCTCTGTTATGTCTTAATCTACTACTGTAATTACGGTAGTGTCTTAGATGTCCTATGATCTATGAGCCCATGTCCAGGTAGCCTGGAGGGGAATCCCACGCACTAACACGACGCATCGAGCAGGCAACCTATGGACAATTCAGCCTCCGCCATAGAACAATGGCACCACCCATAGCCACTCGAACATCCCACGAGCGTCGCCACCGGGACGATAATTTTGGAGTAGCGCCCACGCCATGTCTTGACGCATCAAGCAGGCAGCCTGTGGATTGCTTTCACACCGCTATCCGATGGCCCCCATACACGTGTTTTTCTTCTACTTTCATCACGTCTCCACTATGTACTAGTCCTTAATCTTATCAAAAATCATGAACAAAAATTAATCTCTAGAGTTAGCCTCTCCACTAACCGGACTTATTCATTCATTTCAACGTGACCAACCTTGGTCTAATTTCATTTCATTTCATTTCTCAATGCCGGGGGAGACTTAGCTACTCCATTTCAATTTTCATTTCACAATTTTCAACTCATAAATTCTCCATGTTGAGTTCTCATACTCACATGTATATTCTCTTTTCAATTCATGATTCCTAATTTGTTCACAAGTCCATAACTGTACGTGAATTTCATGCACTTTATCAATTATCACAACGAATCAAATTCCACTTTATTACCAAATATGCATACTTCATATTGTTCCACAAATGAGAAATAAATTGCATTAAGTCACACAACCAAGTTCTTTTTTGCCAAATCAATTTCTAATCCTTCATTTCACTTATTCTTTTAAGTTATACTTTCACATCAATAACACATATAGAGCCACATTTCTATTTATGTATTTTAACTCCAAATCATAGTTAATTTCATTCAAATAATCCCCAAACCATTTTTAGAAAGTCCCTTACATTTTTATGAGAATAACCATATTTTTTTCTCATTTTTTGGACACTTAAAAACCCAAAAAAAATAATTTTTTAAAATCTTGCCGATAGCAAGATTCGAACCCGCACCCCAGAGAACACCACCAACAGCACAGACCGCTAGGCCGATTTGTGCTAGCGATTAGAAGATGAGACAGAGAGTATTTATTACTCTCTATCACTGATTCTCAAGTTTTAAAAAAAGATGAAAACAATTGTATGGCACAGGGGTTCGAACCAGTCACCCAAGAGAACACAGCCGCACACAGTGGCCACTTGAGCCATATGCTCAGGTTGTCGCAGTACCATTTAAAAACCCTTTTGAAATCAATTGCCACTGTTGTTAAAAACATCTCGATGTTCAATTAAACTTTGTTTCATATTGCTCTTGTAGAAGTTACTGAAAAATTCCAGATTGACTTCCCCTCACATGATTTTCATATCAGTATGATTAAAATAATTTTTGTACTAATAAAAATATATTTTTCACACAAATCAATGAATTATTCATTACAACTACTACACTTCTCATTTTTTTGACATTGCTTAACAATTGGCCTTCTAATCTTTTTATCCACAATTCTCTTATATTAATTTACTGTTATTAATCTTTTATTCAACATACACATTCATTTTGAATTTATCCATTCCCACAATAACTCAAAGATCTCTTCCAAACATACATTAGCATTAACAAAGTACTAACTTTTACATAAAATTTGTGATGGTAATAAATGTATTTTCTTCCATCAATCTATAATCATAATCAATTACACATGCAACTTATAATTTTAACAGTAGAACTACATACTAATTCCATGTCAACAATTCAATCAATTAGGGGTCATTTTCCAAATTTAATGAGCATGCTTATTAATCATTTTCATACTTCATGGTTCAATAAAATACTAGCATATTCCTAATTAGAAAATAGGGAGAATTAGCCCACAACTCAAATTAATACTAGAACCACATACAAGTTAATCACAACATTCAATCAATTCATAGACTAACTTCTCAATTAAAGTGTGTTCTTATTAATCATTTTTCATGCATCGTTTTGATAGTTAAATCTAGCATGGATCCCTATATTAGAAATATGAAAGGTTACCCACCTTGTGTGGAGAGAAACAAACACAAACGCAACAAATCCTTGCAACAAGATGCACCTCCTCCTAGACGATGCACGCACAAGCTCCACGAACACCAAGCAAACCGAATGCTCCTCTCCTTGGAATGATGCCGGCCTCTTTCTCCTTGGAAAAATGCAAGCAATCCCACACAATCTCTCAATTTTTTTTAACTCACAACTATTACTAAATTAGACTATAGGTTTGGGAAGATATAATTGCATATGAATATAGCCATGGGAGGGGGTATTTATACTAGAAATCAAGTGAAATGGATGGCTAGGATTGACTAGTTGGTTGTAGGATGGAGGGCCAAGATCAGAGTAGGAGTTATAAAAACTACCCACACCCACATAACCACCTCCATGATCTCCATTCAAAATTTTGGTTTCCCTCCCAAAAGAATGCAACCGGCCACCATGGAGAAGTGTGCATTGCACGTGTACGTGTAGTGCACGTGCATGCAACTAGGATCAAAATTGTACATTTTAATTTTGTACAAAAATAAAATAGTATTAAAATAGTCTTCTACATGACAAATTTAAATCAAAAATTGATTAATCCATGGGCTTTAGTTTTGGGCCAAAATATTTATTTTAAATAAAATAAATAAATCACATTTTGGGCTTTTAAGAAAAGGCTTTAAAATAAGGCTTTCTATTTATTTAAAGAAAAAGGCTTTTGTGTAAAAATTTGAAACCACATATTTAAATATTTATACACATCACAATAAAAATAATTATAAAATTTAATTCAATCAAAATATTGCACGTGCACACTACGTGCAAAATAAAATAATTTTTCAGTAATTGAAAAATCAGGGCATTACATAACATGATCAACTTTTTATGAACTAGGGTTAGTAAAGATTGATCTTTTAACAAAGTAGAGACCAACATACAACAAAAGACTTATCTTTAAATAGCTAGATGAGTTCTACAACCCCAAATTGGGTATGTAAGTATTCTCACCTTACTATTCTTATGTGCACATAGATTAGGTCCAAGTTGTCATTTTTGTGTTAACAAAACAACCATAATAACAATAATAAACATAACAAGGTTAAAGGTTTAACTTTTATGTGTTTCATTTAAGTTCCACCATCCATCTTTTTCATGGGATTATTTTGATCCCTAAAACCACTTTATGCTTAAGATTTAGCCCAACTTATTTTTAGAACATACAACAAATTACACACAACAAAAGAAAACAAGAATCAATACAAATAAAAATAGAGAAACCCCCACCTTGATTTTCAACCGTTCTTATGCACAAATCTTAGTCCAAGTAGTTCAAAATAACCATAACAAGTCTTAAAGACTCAATCTTTATGCCATTTGCTTAAGTTCTACCATCCATTTTTCTATGGGATCATTTTGATCCCTACAACCATGTTTATGCTTAAGGTCTTTAGTCCAAGTTGTTAGAAACACACACATACAACAACCACTCATCTTAAAGATGAGTTCTTTTTAACCTACAACAAACAACCATTAAAAGATGTGTTCTTTTTACAAGCAACACCAATTAGCCCTAAAGATGGGTTTTTTACTCACATACAACAAAATAAAAGAAAACAAACCAAAAAAAGAGAACAATAAATCATATAAAAGAGAAGTAGAGAATCCCCACCTTGATTTTCTTTGTAGGAATAACTAGCCAAGCTAACCTTCTCCATCCTCCTTAGCTTCTACTACATCTTTCCATGAAGAACTCTTATGGAAAACCCCCAAATGAAGAACACATAGGGTTTCTTCTCTTTTGTTTCCTCTCTTTTTTCTTTTTGTAAATGAGACAAAGAGTGAAGAGGAGGGGTATTTATAGGACAAAAGAGAGGGTGGAGAGTGCATATGTGCTAGGGAATTTTGCAATAACCCCCTTGGGGTCATTTTGGCCGGCCATATAGGGTGTGAGGTGGAGTGGTGAGGTGGAGGAGAGGGTTCTAGTAGAAAACACCTATTAAACTCATATGTATCTCTAATTAATCCTAAAGTCTAGGTTTAACCCTCCAAACAAATCCTAGCCATCCAATTTTGATTAATCATGACAAAATAAGATATTTTTGTCCAAAACACATACCACATGATTTGTACAAACGTACGGAATCGGTACAATACTCAGTATTAATATATATACCGATAATTTCTGTTTGTTAAACAGCACAATCCGTATGAAAATAATTTAATTCCGAAAATAATAATAAAATAAATTTTATTATCGGCTCGAAAGATTACAGTACCAATTTGATACAATACAGATGTATGCAGACTGGTATATATATACAGATAATGTTTATTAACAAAATCGGGTGATATCCACACAAAAAATTTCAATTCTGAAAATAATAATAAAATAATAATTTTTAATATCTGACCGGGATTTTCCAGACATTTTCTCAAAAATGCATTTTTCAGGATTTTGTACAAGTGCACAAACCGATACAACACATATATATACTTACTAGTATATATTCATAGGTAAGTTTTTATTTAGTAAAACCAAGAAATTTCCATAAAAATATTTTAATTTTAAAATAATAATTTATACAATATAATATCCGACTGGGATATTACAATTGTCAGCAGATCAAAGTAGAGAATCAGAAACCTGGAGGTTTGTTGCAGCCTTTGCCTATTCCGGAATGGAAGTGGGAGAATTTCAGCAATGGATTTCATTATAGGGTTGTCGAGGAGTCCGAAGGGCAATGACTCGATTTGGGTTATTGTGGACCGTTTGACCAAGTCAGTTCACTTTTTATCCATGAAGATTACTTGGTCGTTGGAGAAATTGGAAGAGCTGTACGTTGATGAGATTGTGAGACTTCATGGGGTTCCTGTGTCGATTGTTTCCGATAGGGATGCGAGGTTCACTTCGAGGTTTTAGAAGAGCTTGCAAGCAGCTTTGGGTACCAGAACCGATTTGAGTACTGCTTTTCATCCACATACTGATGGCCAGAGTGAAAGGGTGAATCGGGTATTGGAAGACATGCTGAAGGCTTGTGTTGTGGATTTCGGTGGCAATTGGTTGAGTTTTTTTATAACAACAGTTACCATGCGAGTATCGGTATGGCTTCGTATGAAGTTCTGTACGGGAGGAAGTGCAAGACACCTGTTTGTTGGTATGAAGTTGGCGAGAGGCAAATGTTTGGGCCTGAAATTGTGCATCAGACATCGGAAAAAGTTGATTTGATTCGTAAGAGATTGGTTGAGGCTCAGAGTCGGCAGAAGAGTTATGGAGATACTCAAAGAAGGGACTTAGAGTTTGAGGTTGGGGTTGTAGTTTTTCTCAAGGTGTCTCTGACCAAAGGAGTGAACATGTTTGGAAAGGGAGGCAAGTTGGCGCCAATGTACATTAGGCCATACAGGATTTTTGGGCCGGATTGGTAAGACAGCATATAAGTTGGAGCTACCGGAGGAATTGGCAGAGGTGCATGATGTGTTTCATGTGTCGATGTTGAGGAAGTATGTGCCGGATCAGAGTCATCAGTTAGCGGAAGTGCCTGAAGGTCAACAGGTGAACTTGAATTACAAAGAGCAGCCTGTAGAGATTGTTGATCATAGGGAGAAAGTGTTGAGGAATAAGGTGATACATATGGTCAAGGTATTGTGGAGGAACCCGCAGTTTGAGGAAGCCACTTGGGAGTCGAAGGAATGCATGCAGAAGGATTTCCCTGAGCTTTTTGTATGATTGTATTCTTTTGTATGAGTATACTCTTTGATTTAAATTGTATTTCTTTTATTAGATTACTTTCTCTTGTGTGATTGTGTTCCTTTAACTATATTTCCATTTAAGAGATTTCATTTCCTTATGCTTATTTTTGTTTGGACCCTATTACTAGTATCTGAGGACAAAACTATTCTATGGAGGGAGTGATGTAATACCCCAGATTTTTAAATAATGATTTTGAGATTAATAAGTGAATTAACATGAATTTTTGGTGATTTAACAATTTTTTTTTGAAATTCATCTTTTTACACGTGCTAACCACGTGCAAATATCTTCTTGGGAAGATCAAAACTAGAAATTATTTTGGGGAACACATTACTTATTATTAGATATTATTTATGAATTTTCTGGATTTTTCTGATAATTATTTGACCCATTTGCAAATATTACAAAAAGATGGACTTTTGTGCAAAATTACCACTTGGAGTAAAAACTCCAGATTTTTGGATTTTTGGGCTGGGCTTGATGGCTAGTCAATTTAGATTTAAAGAGTTTACTTTTTGTTTTAATAAATTTGGTTTATTTTGTAAGTTTTGTTAAAGAACGTTCTTTTTGCAAAATTGCCACTTAGAGGGCAAAAAGTACAAATTTTGTTTTCTGGGTTTTACAACAGTGCAGACCAGATATTAGGGTGGTTATTTTATTTTTTAAAATTTAAATTGAATTGGTTTATCTAATTTTCAAGTATAAGGATTTATATATGTAAAGATATATTTAAAAGAGATATTTGCAAATCTATTCAAAAACCCTTAAACCCTATTTAATTATGGCCTATTTAAAAGGGAGTGCAGCCGTCTCTTTGCTTCACCATACAAAAGGATTTCTTTATTATTATTTTCTTGGAGTTCCGAAGCTAGGATCTTGGTTTTCTTGCGAAAGGAGAGATTTTCTTATTTTTCTTTATTATCTTTGGTTGATTCTTCAATAAGGTGAGTGACACATATTTGTTTTTGTATTGTTCTAAACATGTTGTATATGATGATTTGTGTATTGAAAAGCATGTTAGGGATTGTATGAAGATATAATGAATTTTGATGGATGATGAGTTAAAGATTGAATCTTTCATGAATTTATGTTATTAATGATCAAAACTTCATATAGATAACTTGAGATTGTTAAAGAACCTAATAGAAATCATGAGTAGGTTGTTTTCCTTCATAACTTTGCTGTTTTGAATGTATATTACGGAATTATGTTATGTTTAATACAAAAGTGAACCAAACCTTACCCTTACTGTTGAATAGGTATGTACACCCTCTGTTTTGATACTTCGATGAAGTAAGACTTAATCATATGCTTCTTATAATTGCATGTATTCATGGGAAATTGTTGTAATTAGTGTAGTATGTGTGTAATGAATTATAGAAGAAGTTACAAGATTAAAAAGATTGAATCTTGAAGTGAAAAAGGTGTTGAAATCTTTCAGGTCTGAAGGGTATGGCCGAAATTGTGTTTTTGGTGATTTTTGTGAAATTTTAATCGGATCTGAGTTGTTTGGCACTAAGGTTGTTTGGAAATCATATACTACACATATATACATATAAACAAAGAATTCCTTGATGGTTACTGGTACAAATATACACACAGACACCTCTATATATATATATATATATATATATATACACACTAGATTTGCCCGTGGGCACGTGCCTACGGCACGTCTTCGGAATGATACAACACACGAAAAGTCCTGTAAACAGTAAAACAACAATTATGTAGTTCAAGTTTGAATAGTATGATAATAATTAGTTGTAAATAAAAGTCCGTGTTTCTATTAGTATATGTTGAAAAAGAATTATAAATGAGAGTATAAAATCCAACTTCTTAGAATTTTAAGTGTGGAAATGTTGAAATTTAACTCTTAAAGAGATATTTGCTATTCTCAATATAACATGTGCAATAAAAACAGCATAAAAATTCAGAAAATTTACAAACCTAAAATCTTAAAATCTACAAATTTCTAAGTAATAAAGAAAGAATGGGAGAAAGAGAGAGATAGAGAAATATGAAAAAGTGAATAGAGAAGAGAGAGAGAGAGTAATAAAGTAATGAGTTTTTTAGTTTTGGGGAGAAATTTTTAATTTTGGGGTTTGAATTTTTGGGCGGGAAAATATGTTATGTAAGAATCAATCTAGGCCATTGGTTTTACGGGAGATTGAATGAGAGTCACTTGATAGCTTTCTTTGTAATTTATTATATAGATACACTGCCTTGAAGAGTTGTCAAAATTGATGTTTTGAGAGTTTTCGATTGGGTTTGATGTGTTTTGATACTGAGACTAGATCTGAACATTATAATACTCCTATTGAATGGATTTTGATGATCTAACTGATACAAGCACACACATATACACACATACACAGTTACTATTCCACAGTTTTGAAGAAACTGTGTGTTTTGTGATGTTTTAAATTGAATCTTGACTACTTTCATACTAAGATTGAATGAGATATTATACCACTTCTATTTGATGAATTTTAATGCTATAACTGATGCTTAAACACTTATAAGATCTCGTATATATACATATTGCCGATTTTGAGAAGTTTTGAGAAAATTCACTCCTAAATGATCTTGATGCAATTTTGATTTATTTTATAAACTCCTATATGTTATACAAGTCATATTTTATCATCTCAGGAAATTGGTTTTTCCAATTTTGGATTTTACAAAGTATAATCAATGTATCAGTCAAAACATGCACTAACTTTAAACTGGCTGTATAGCACGTAGCGGTCGACCGCACAGTCCACCAACATTTCCTTAATTTGAGAATTTCCACTCCACAGCCAACTACCCTGTTTTTGAATTGATTGGGCGGTCGACCGTCAGTCGTTTTACTGGCTGTTTTATTGAGTTTTTCGTCAATTCTTTTGAACGATTATTTCTTTGAACTTGTGTATTATTGATCTACTGTTTTAGATGATGTTTTACTACAGATTACAATATTTTATAGAAAGTTGTATTTTGTTTATAATAGAATTTAAATTACATTCCTATGACTTTGTAAAGAGATATATATGTGGTTTTCTAAGGAATTGATATTTTGTGATATTCCACGACTTCAAAATATGATTTTCTGCTATTTAAAGGCTTTAATATCTTATTTGAATTCTGGAATTTTATGAGCACATTAAATGAATTTGGATTTTGTTGATTTAAGAAGTTCTCTTTGTATAAACGTTTGATGATGGAATTGTGAGTTTTTATTGAAAGATTTTGTATTGATGGTTGAGTTATGAGTCTCTAAAGGGTGAGTGGGACCCAAATTACCAGCGGTTGAGATTTTGTGATTTGGTTAGTTGAGTCTTCGTTGTTGATCAGTTGAGTAAGTCCGGTATGGTACACCAACTCTAGGAGATTCGTAATCAACTAATTAACTTAAAAAGATAAGGACAAACACTAGATGGTGATATGATGAAATGAGAACATGGGTTATGAACCTCAGTATGGCTTGCGGTCTGAGATAATCCCCAGAATTATCGAGGTGTGAGTGAAATAGTCTTCGGAATTACCTGCGGTGTGGGATTGATCTCCGAAATTATCGAGATCAAGGACGACACTCATGGGGTATTCGTGTGAAGAGGTGCCATAGCTTGCGGTGTGGGGTATTCTCAAAGATTCTCAAGTGTGAGTGAAATAGTCTCCGAAATTATCTGTAGATAGAGATTGACCTCTGAAATTATCGAGGCATGGGCTAATACTCACAGTTTATCTACATCTCATAGTAGTCATCGTAGTAGGATTAATTTCATAACGAGGGATTTAACCCTATTAAGTGGAGAACGTTAAGGGCTTGCACCGGATCTATGAAGAGTGGGGAGCATAGATTCGACAAGTGTGCATTAGAGAGTCAGCATATAGCATTGGTGTTTTCTAGACTTGGCTTTATGCATGTTGTTTTCCTGTTTTCCTACACTTAACACTTCGTCTAGTTTCACTTGCTGTTTTCATGTTTTATTTATTTATTAACTCCTTTTCATTTATTATTACTGTTGATATATGTTGTTTATGACTTTATCCCTTATGTTGTATCATGTTACATTTCTTTTTATGTATTCACACTGTTATGCCTGACCCCTATAGTTTTGGGGGTTAGGGTTATCGATAGCCTCATGTTTTACAGGTAGGCACCTATAACATTGGGATTTGGATGCATGAGATAGAATGGTGTTGTGGCTTATGTAAATTGTAAAAGAGTGTATTGTAAAAGAAAGAATTTGAAATTCAAGGTATTTGATTTTCCACTGTGTTTTGTATAGAACTGATATAATAAAAGTTGAAAACATTATTTGAGCTTTAGCTATGTTTACTATTACAATTGAGGTTGATGCTGGAAATTGTGCCACGTATTTCTGAGATATTATATTTGAAATTCGGAGAGCTACAGCCCCGACCACCTGCCATTGCCATCATGCCTTCGTCGACCCATCACCTCCAACCCGCCGCTCACTGTGAAGCTCCACCTACAACCACCGCTTGAACCCATCCCACTCACCTCTCCATCCCAGTTACTGGCGCCCTCCACCGCCTCCCCATCGAGTGCAACAATCATCACCGCACACCTGTTCCCTGCCCCGTGACCACTGCCCTGCCACCCCGACAACCTTGCCACCTCTCCTCATCGTCGATGCCCTTACACCCCGTTCATCCACCCCTGCACTCCAGCCTCCACCACAGCACTCTCATCCGCATTCTCGACTGCCAGCAATCATCACCTGCCACCGAAGTCGCAACACTCATCTACTTCTCCTTTTTCCTCTACTTCAATCCCGAACCAGCCGAACCCCCTCATCGCGCTCAGTTACCGCGGTGCCACCCGCTCGCCGCCTGCACCTTGCCACCTCCATCCCGCTCATCGCCGACTCCTTATCATAATTCTGTCGCTCGACAACCCCCACACCGCCAGTGCCTTCGACCCCCACCCTCGACTGCTGCCCTGCAAGCACCCATTGACCATGCCATTGTTGCCGACCCCCTGAATCTCCACCATCACCTCCTCAGCATCCCGACTGCCATCCCCGCAATCATCCCCAGCCTCTACCGTGACAACCTCTCAGTCGACAGTTGCAACTACCTCGAAGCCGCGTCGCCGTTCCGTACCAATCGCAGCAGCCCCTGTGCCCCATTGCTGTCACCGTCGTTGCTTCGTTGCCGCTGTTGTCTCGCTATGGTTGTTGCTGCCTTTTTGCTCTTGTTGTGCCATGTGTTTTGCCGCCGTTGTTCTGTGGTTTACACGTGTCATCGTTGCCGTGTTTAGCACATGGTTATTATCTACATTGTTTGCATGTGTTGCTGCGTGTGTTGCCATCTGCACCATCGACGCCGAAGACTCTTGCTACCATTGCTGAGTTGCTATCTTGTTGTCCCCATTGCGTGCACGTGCTCTCGCTGATCTCTGTAGTTTGTACGTGATTGCTGTGTACATAGTTTGCACGTGTTGTAGCCGTTGGATCTTTTCATATCATCTTCATTAATACTCGAGATAATCGTTTAAAGGCAAGTTTCCTCCTGAACTAGTTGATTTTTCTTGTTCAAGAATTTCTTTTGATCTTCGTAAGTAGTTCCTCTTTCATCTATCATATTTTATATGTTTGATACCTTTCAAAGATACTATTACGGATTCATCGGCGAAACCATGTAGTAGTCCTCTTTTCGTGCCATTCTCTTGATTCAAAACCAAGTCTGTTATATATTGTCATATGCACACACAGCACGAATACTTAGATTATAACATGTATATAGACATTGACGATTGAATGTTTTTCGTTTGAATGTGATGATCATGCTGTGTTGATAATAATTTTTCTCACCAATTGTAGAAGTCCACCCTAAAGATGGAGTATGATTTCCATTAATTATTGCCATGAAATTATATGCTTGCCTGTTTATTTTGTTATCTTTCAATAATTATCTACTTGTTGGCCTGCTGTTTGATCCATGTTGTTTGGAGATTTTTACCTAGTTACTATTATAATTAATAGAACTTTGTCAATAAATTTTGTAGCTTTTTGAATCTATTTTCCAGAACTTTTTACAGATCAAGATTTCGTTTTATAAACTGTAAGTTAATGTATTTTTAACACTGCTAGGTATTTAATATTCAGATTACTATCAAGAGTTACATCGACATGATTTTCTATTAAAATAAAATGTTAATAGTAGAAGTTGAACTTGAATTTTTCTATTTTGTTAGTAGACAGGACTAGGAGTCAAACTATAATTTTATAATATTATTTGATAATTTTCCAGACCTTTTATAAATATGAAAACTTGACTCTAGGTTGTTGTTGGAACACTAGGTCAGTAAAGAACCCGAGTTTTGACCTAACTACAGATAATATCAATTAGAAATTATTGAATAAGAGTCATAGCCCTCTGTGTCTGGAATCCAAATCATCTGACGGTTTTACAATCCGACATACAGATTGCAGGATATCCATATTTTCGTACAGTGACGTCTGAATTCCAGAATGCAGTTTAAGAATACATCACCCTGCTTAATTAACCGAAATAGTAGAAAAAATTTAAGTAATACAATCTGGGATTAATTGTGTTGCTATTAAACATTGATAGGAATTAAAATATGATTTTTGCGAGATTTCTAAATGATTTTACAATCTAATTTTATATATAAGAATTTTGACCCTAACATGCTGTCTTAGCATGTAATCAGTAAAAAATGAACTTATTTTCCTAGTTTCTGTATTTATTATATATCATATGAATATGCGTTGGAAACGAAACAGAGTCTACTTTCCAGAATCTCTAACGGAACCTGATTTTCTTTCTTGTAGCAACAGAAAATTTGATTGTGTGTTTTGTGTTTTTAAATGTATCCATGTTTGATTTTGCATTTAAGGAATAGAATTTTTTGCACCAAGCATTGCACAGCATTAGTATGGGACGCAGTTTTACATGCATTAGATAGGATAATAAAACACTAATGAACATATGATTGACACTTGCATTCTTGATCATGATTATTGTTATTGACCTTGCATCACTGATTTCAGTCACTGTTTATTGCATCATAAATTCCAGACCTTTGATTTTATCATCAACTCTTATTATTGTCATTGATTTTTGATTTTGTTCTAGCCGATTATTCTTGATATACCATATTTTTTTTGCTTCTTTGCTTCCAATACTTGCCGTCCGTAACTTGCTCTAACGGACATTTATTCCCACCTCTAGTTAATGAGTTTGCAGGTACAGAAGGAAATTTGACCCAAGGACTTGATGAGCAAACTATCTGAAGAATGGAGCCGAATCATTAGACTGCTATAGTTATTTCATATTATTTGTTTATTTTATTATCTTCATCGTACTTTGTATTCTGGGCTTGTGTGTCCCAAAGTTTACTTTTTCCCAGATGTTGGTATTATTTGGTGAATTTATTTCATGATTATTTTGGAGTTTATTCATTGTTTATATGGTTATTCTTTCTTGCGTGTGTAACATCCTAATTTCCTTACACTGGGTAACCTTGACATAAGCCGGAATCTTTTCCTTCAATTAGCCACAATACACAGAAAAACAGAAAAATTTAAAACTTTTTGTTCAACACAAATGTATTACAAGTCCGAATGTTATAAAACTGCAATACATTACATCAGTATTACAATAATGTCTTACAAGCCTAAGTGTTACAAACTTTCAATAAATTTACATTAGAGTACAACGAATAATTAATAACACTTGGTAATTCACTTGGATTATTCTCAACATTAAATAAATTACAACAAATATTACAATTGAAATAAAAATTAACACTGTGCTTCTCTTGCCTTGAGTCCTCCTTAATCCTGTACCTGTAGGTCTACAATCCAGTACCTATTTGAGTGGAGACGTCAGTACATATACTGACGCTAAATACTGATTACAAGTAGCACAGTCTCAACTAAGCAAAATAATTGATGAAAAGAGAAATGTGTATATATATTTGATGTGTCATTGTACGCTATGACTTAGACTCTAATGCAAGATTAACTAATGCAATGATGCACTTATTCTAATGCAAGCGAGACTCTGGACAGTATGCAACCCATAAATACATACGCCTATATCAAGTCGTTTCTTCATATTTAGTGATTTGAACTCAACCTGTTCCGGACAAATACAACGTGACTGATGAGGTTGCCTTGGACGGTCCAATCCTGCCAATGCATTACCATAGTGGTGTCCATGTTTGCCACTATCATCTGGTGGCCTCACTCAAAAGCCAGACAAACCCAGAGTTACCGCTGCACAAGATAGCTCGAAGCATCCCCTGTGCCGCCCTTGACTCATAGAACAGTAGTCTATGGCCAGTTCGTTTCTCCCTGACATAGAACATGACGGAATTTCGGGGTCCATCCCCTAGTTCTGACAGGAGAACTTATCCCATTCTTATCATGGCACTTCAGAAATTAACAGCCGAGATACGGATTCCCTGCTCCCAACTCGTGAAAAGGCACAGACTGTATCCCTTTGACAGGAAGGTACAACCCAATAACACCACCTAGTGCTGGCGTATAGGACAAGTCAGATCATAAGGTATCACCCCTAATACCAAATCTTCCATTCGGTGAAATAATAGATAAAAATGGTTAAGTAACAATAGTTACAAGTTACTACCCTAATGATGTCACTAACCCTAACAAACCGAGGGATGATAACAATGTTAACACAACATGTTAGGTCTCAATCTAGACTTCGCAAGATAACTTTGCTAGGTGTTCAACCTAGACTTCCCAATGATCACCGTGCTCACAGCCTATCGATCTAAGACCCCGACAATGCGAACTTACTTGCTTGCTACTACCCTAGACTTGGATTTCATCCACCTTCCCGGCCCGTGATCAACCTACACTGGTTAAGATCTGACGGCGCACGATGATGGACTTGTCCACAGACCTCGAGGAGTAAAATAAATACAAGTCTTCATGGTCGATGGCTCCCAGTGTAATAATATCGCCCTAGACAAACTAACAAGCTACATACGAGCCCAACAAATCACATACAAGCCCAACGAGCTACATATGAACCAACAAACTACATACGAGCCAACAAGCTTCATATGAGACAAACCACTACATACGAGCCAACGAGCTACATATGAGACAACAAAGTACATACGAGCCCGACAAGCTACATATGAGCAAAACAACTTACATACAATCCAACTAGCTACGTATGAGCCAAACGAGTTACATACGAGCCGACTAACTACGTATGCGACAAAAAACTGCTAATAATTAGCACTAACCGATTCCCGACATGAAACACTAATCATGAGCACATAGAATACATCTAGATCCTAAACGAGTACTCGAATATGGAAGAACAACAAAAACAACTCAACAGCGAATCAGCCCGATCAGTCGAGCGGCTTGCTGAAATCTTGTAAAATTCATAACAAATGCTATGCTTACTGGAATCTAACAAAATTAGACTCTTCGGAAAGGTAGAAACTTATAATTCAATTTCCTAGTTGACAACTTTCTCAAATTCAGTCAACAACAGTTTAGGAAAATCCCTAACCCTCAAACAGTGAACTCAGCCAACAGGAAGGTTACTGCTGAATCTTGTAAAATTCATAATACTTGCTATGCTTATCGGAATCTAAAAAAGTTAGACTTTTTAGAAAGGTAGAATCCTCCACTACAAATATCTAGTTGACAACTTCCTCAAATTCAGCCAACAAAAGGCTATAAAAATCCCTAACTCTCAAACAGTGAGCTCAGCCAAAAGGCATACGACTGTCCAAACTTCTAAACTTCAAAACTGATGCTACACTTATCGGAATCTAACAAAATTAGACTCTATAAAAAGGTAGAAACCTATAATACAATTATCTAGTTGAAAACTTTCTCAAATTCAGTGGATAATAGCTACAAAAACTCCTAACACCCTGAACAGTGAGCTCAGCCAAAAAGGTCAGCTGCTGTTAAACTTGTAAAAATCATAACTCTTGCAATGCTTATCGGGATCCAACAAAATAAGAATTTTTAGAAAGCTAAGAACTTATAATACAACTCTCTAGTTGACAACTTTCTCGAGTTCAGTCAACAAGAGATAAAAAAAGCCCTGAACATATCAATAGTGAACTCAGCCAGAAAGTAGGCAACTGTTGAACAAATAAATTCATAACAGATGCTACACTTATCGGAATCTAGCAAAATAAGACTTTTTAGAAAGGTGAGAACATCTACTACAACTCTCTAATTGACAATCTTCTCAGATTCAACAAACAAAGGCTAGAAAAATCCTTAACTCCCTAATAGTGAAGTCAGCCCCAAAAGGCAGTTGCTGTTCAACAGAAGTTATACTAATTTAAAGTTCAACCTTTTACTTAAAACAGAGCAGCTTTTAAGGAAGCTACTGACCTGAACTTATAAAATTCATAACTGACGCTACACTTATCGGAATGTAACAAAAATAGACTTTTTAGAAAGGTGTGAACCTCTACTAGAATCCTATAGTTGATAACTTTTCCAAATTCAGTCAATAAGAGGTCGGAAAAATCCCTAACTCTTAAACAGTAAGTTCAGCTGAAAAGAAAGGCTACTGTCCTGAACTTATAAAATTCATATCCGATGCTACGCTTATCAAAAATCTAACAAATTTAGACTTTTTAGAAATCTATAACTGTCTACTACGATTCTCTAGTTTACAACTTTCTTAAATTTCTTATAGAACTCAAGTTATGCATTTCCAACCATCAATCTATCAACATTCAACTTAAAAATCAAATCTTTATTACTTCTACTAGAGACTACTACTTTAATCTTTACATGCATCCACTTTTAATCTACTACAACACATACTCATCATGAATCAAGTTCCATACAAAAAAATAACAAACAAACAAACAATTAACAAATATACAAAACATGAGTACAAAAGCCCCCACCCAAAAATCGATTGGAAGAACTTGCTTGCTTCCCCTTCTCCTTGTTCTTGCTCCCTTCAAGAACAACCCACAATGAAACCCACTCTTTCTTTTGATTTAATCTCTCTTTCTTTTCTCTTTTCTATTTTTTTTTCTCTCAAGAACAAGCAAAATAAGAAGAAGAAATATGAGAAGAAGAGGGGATGAGATGAAACGGAGGTGAAATGAAAATGGGGCTTTGCCCCTTGAATTGGTCGGCCAAGTTATAGGAGAGGGAGAGAGAGAGATGTGGTAGAGAGAGAGCCAAGTGTCTCTCTCTCTTTGTCGATCAACAATTGTGAGATCAATTTGCAAATTAATATATTGCAGTCAACACCCTAATCAATTTTTAACCCTCCAATTTGATCATGATTATTCAAAAATAATAAATAATTTCCCAAAATCCCATACTACATAATTTTGTACAAACGTACAAAATCGATACAATACATATACGTACATATATATATATATATATATATATATATATATATATATATATATATAATTCTTATTAGTTAAAACGAGTAATCTCCACCAAAAATATTTTAATTCTGAAAGAATAAGAAAAATATTAATTTTTAATATCAGACCGAAATATTACAGATATTTTCTCAAAAATGCATATTACATGATTTTTTACA